>JAUMHL010000027.1:12373327-12391951 GCA_032362345.1 Sandelia bainsii
ACAATCAGGGAGTGAGAGTGGAGAGAGGGGCGTGGTTAAGGTGAGGGAGGAACAGAGAAACAAAGACAACAAAACAAAGATATGACAGTGACAGAGTGCAGTAGCCTATGTGAAAGTTGAAGCATAGCATTTTTTTTTTTCAAAACTCATGGTCTTCAAACCTAAACTGAAAGTTGCCAAAGTTCTGATAGAATAGATAGATTGTGCGATATTGCTCACGCAGCAATGATGTTGCAAACCTTCTGTGGACAGTGGTGAACCCATAAAAACTTGGGTGTTGATGCTGTGAAAATGTTTCTGGTTACGTGAGCCTCCTTGTTGGTGCCAGGGGCAATGAATTTAATGTTTGAGCCAATGACTCCATGCAGCTTATTTATCGTTGGTTTCATGCTGTGTGGTGGGTAAATGCATGAACCTGCATATGATCTGTAGCGCTGTAAGAGTGATCAATGGAACACTCAGTCTGATGGTATGGTCTGTCTGATGGAACAATTAAATCCTTCGATCTGTCACAAAAAGTATTACATTTTTGTCCAAACACTATATTTTAATAAGCTATGTCATCAAGCATTGCCAAAACATCGCTTGCTCACATGGAATGTACACATCTCTGTCTAACGCCATCTCCTGGCAATTTCTAAGCAGTTAGGACACCTCCAGAGCTCTCCTAAATTTTGGTAGGGATAGTAGTGATAAAAGTAGGGTCAGAATTGCACCACTGAGAATTTTTGGCCTCTTAGGAGTGATTTCCTACTCTGAGATGCTTAGTAAATACAGGCCCAGCTTCTGGTATTTGAAAATAGACATATTTGCACACTTTCAAGGTGCATGAGACAAGCATCCTCAGACACAAGCAATTATACTTGTCAAAGTGACCCACTGTGTTGTGTTCTGGTATTGAGCTTATTCTGGGTTACAATTCCTGCCTGTCACCAGCATTTGTGGTACAATTCCTACTGACATCTTCCATATCAAATGCTACATCATTTTAATCCATACCCTGTTCTGCTTGTTTATTTAAATGCTGATATGAATATCTGTCATTCCACACAATATAATTATGATTAATGTATGCTGCCCCACATACAGTACTCAGCTAACAGATATCTAAGTCTTCCTGGCAGATGCTGCCAGCAGTTTGATAAAAATGCAAAACTGAGCATGATTTTTGTTTTTGGGTTTAGCAGCATACATGAGGATTTGAGGTGTTTTGCAAGTCTCAAAAAGAGATTTAGTATTCAGATGAGTCATGAGATGATTACTGCTGCATGCACACGCACACCATACAAACAAATGGATGTTCCACTTAATCGTGTGCATCTTCTTTGGGATAGCATATGACAGCATATGGTATTTTAAAATGTATTGTCATAAACATGGTGAAAAGTGATACAAATGTGTGTTGTGTAGCACAAATTGATTTAAAATGACATGCACCATCACATACTGTGGTCTACACAGACACACACTCAGATTCTTAAGATATAATTCCTGTGTTGTCCTTTGTCGACAGTTACCCTTGCAGATAACTCAGGGCAACTGATTTTCTCATCGCCTTATGTTGGATACACTCTCCTTCAGGTTCTACAAGTGAACTTAGAAACCTGTCTCACACACACTCACTTGCACACATATGCCCGGAGCATGCAATTACCTATGTGTATGTGAATGACTGGTGGCAGTGTCATCATGGTGGTTGGAGGATATTAGCCCCAGCAGGAGCGGCTGGCATCTCAGTGCTGCCATAGGGCTGTCTAACAGTGCAGAAAATAAAGGCTGTGAATCTCATTAAGGCTCATTTACAGTGTGTTGCTACTGAGGGCTCTAATTTAGACATGAAACTGACTTCAGATCTGCTCCTACAAACTGTGTGCCAGCATGCAAATCGGATTCATGCCCCAGCCCAGCTTGAGCCACAAATTGTCCACTTGCGTATTTGACTGCGCAAGATAAAAGAAGAAAAAAGTACACAAAGGTATATTGCGCCCCTGGAAACACCTCCATCCTGGAACATATGTACTTTAGTAATTATGTATTTTGGGTGCAGAAAAATTCAGTTCTTAATGACAAACGTGTGTTACTGTTAGTCTGTCATAAAATAGTAATGGTTGTTTAGTCAGTGCTCCAGACTTAACCTAGTCAACATTTAGGCCCAATATCAATGCCTGACAGCCAATAAATCATGTTACCATCTATTCACATTGGGTCACCTGGTGCACTGCGGCCATTGGCTCATTTAACTTGATCAGTAAGTCAGACCACCATAAGGCTGCCATTTGAAATTGTACCCCCAAGGCTCTATGCCACAGTTCACACATATTCTTTCACCCCAGATATACACACACCGGAAATGAAATAAATCTCAGACAGTCACGAGTGTGCAAAACCAATCACATATACACACTAAAACCCACACACAGTTTTTAGGAACAAATACATTCCGCGCTATATGTAGGTTGTCATCTGTGAGATTATTTGAGCAGGAAATGATTTATTACCCACGTAATTTTGGTTCACATCAGCAATAATCTCTTGCTCTTGTGTGTGTGCCAGCATGTGTGTGTTTATATGTTAATGCCTGTATGTGTGTCACTTTTATATTAGTACATTAATGTGTTGTTTGTATGAAAGTGGTTGTGTATGTGTTATTGTATATATGTGTGTGTTATTGTATTGTCATGTCATTGAATGGCATTCAAATCATAGACAGTTCTACTATTCACTAGATGTTGGGGACAGCATTGCTGCATTAAATAGATTTAAAGAGGCTGTGAGGGCCATTAATAGCATATCATCATTACTTGTAAAGTTGCTATTGCAAATAAAAAATAACATCCAATTTTATTTCCCTACATATGTGATGGGGAACAATCTGAAGCCCATTAACACTCAGATAAATGGCCACACGTGGTAGCAAAAGTTCTGTTTAACACAAACCTTAAAGGATGTTATTGCACATGGGGGGAATTATTTCATTCGGTCTGAAAACAGTTTGGGATGTGTTGTCAGGACACAACACTTCCCATGACTTCAGTATGATTGTATTGATTTTGAAACGAACAGGAACACAGGTACAGTTGGACACTGCAAAGTGACTGAGCTCCTCTCCTCTGACAGACAGACACAAACGCAATGTGTGCAAAGAAAAACACAGTGTTTCCCTATGAGGTAACATCAGTCCACACAGGATCTGCCCTTTGAGGTTCCCAGAAAGACAGAAGAGAGAAGCAGGTTTTGGAATGGACATGCATCTTGGGAGCACAAAGTGATGAGTTCACTTTTCACTACACCACCGTTGCCTCTCCACATTGTCTTCAAATAGAAACAGCACACATAATTAGATACACATAATTACACATACACACACAAGCGCATATGGTCTCATCTGTAGTCTGGCTATGTTTTTACTGATTAGAAGAGGGAAGGTGAAATTAAGGGGGGATGAGAAGAGGAAACAAAAAGAGGTGGACTGAGAGAAGAGCTGAAGTCCAGAGAGAAAAATAAACTGTTAAAGCACTTAAGTTTGTTTTTTCCTCTGTTTGAAATGGCACCAAGGGAAAGTTTCATGCCATAGCAATTGTCTTTCGCATTTTTTGTTTAGTCCAACTTGCTATTTTAATATGTGAAGGAAGTGAGTGAGTGTACATGTGTCTGTGTGTGTACCAGAAATAGAGTGAACATATGCTTTGTGTATGCTGCATTTGTGGGTATGCACATAAAGCTCTAGATTTCAGATTTTGTGTATGTGACTATGTGTGATTTTAGTGTGGATCTGAGTATTATCCACAACACTGCAGGGCAATTTGAGTCCCTAAAGGGCACTCTGTGTTGCGAAAGAACAGAAAGAGCTCCTGCACTACCAAGCTCTTCAAAGCACCCCTCTCAGAGCAGCCATCCTGGAGCCACTGGCATGGGCAGAAATAGCTGCAATGACGGCCGGGGATACATTGCCAGCACCAACCAAGGCATGTACTTAAAAAGGGGGAGAGGGAGTTAATCTGATTGCAGTCTGCTTAGAACTGAAATTTCTTGAATTCTGGGCATGTTCTCCTAATCAGTTCAATTTAGTTAAACCTCCTCTTAATAAAAAAAAATTCTGTGCCTATTTGTTTATTCTGCCACGTTGTGAATGGCGATAAAGAAGGGATGGGAGAAAAGAGAGGAAGAATCTGAGCAGGAACAGGCAGACGAGATCTACTTCAGCTGAGAGGTTTGTAATTAGCAACTGTGATAATTAACCAAATGGGAGATTAATGGACAGGGATGAAATTATTTCTGTGCTATTTAAAGCATACATGCACAAACAAATAAAATCTCAAGCTAGATAATACTGATTAAGAGATAAGCTAAAATACACTTGGAAGCGTAAAAAACAACACATCTCTGAGTAAAGCAAATCATAGTAAGAATGAAACATGTAGAAGTTTCAACATTGCAGCGCTGCCCTGGTTTGGATGACTCTTGATATCCAGGGATGGATCACCTCATTAATGAAACATAATTTTTTATCAAATCGCAAAATTAAAAATTAAAACCATGTGATAATGAACTGTTCTGCCTGCTTAACTGCTCTCAGTGTCAAAGCCAAGACAGACAGGACACACTTGTACTGTATGAGCACAGGCACACAAACATGCACATAAACGCACCCCATTAGTTGATTTATAAGGGTGAGGCTGCCCCCTATTCATCAACGAGCACCTCTGTGGCTGGCCCCTGCCAAGTCCTGGTGAGTTTCATCAACACTGACAGTGGACATATCTCACTCTTTTTTACTCTCTCTCTCTCTCTCTGATGAGCTCGCACTCTCTCAGTCTGGCTCCAGTCAGCAGGCACATACAGCTCTTATTTTCGCTGCTAGATGACTGTCATTATCCTAATTTTCACTCAGCGTGTGTCAGAAGTGCTATGTGTTTCAGAGCCAATTTTAACTTACAAATCTATATTGGTATATTGGTGCTATATAAGAATATATAGTAACATTTTGTCAAAATTACTTTTCACCAGATAACAGGGATGTTGCAGTGTCAACAAATTACACAAAATAACACTATACTTGCAAATATAACTACCGCAACTATTCAGCACTGTTTATCCTTCTGTATATTAAATGAAAACTTCATTTGTACTGTTCTCATACTCTAAAAAAAGTCTTGTTTCCTAATGAGAGATAACCTTAATGAAACTCTGTCTAACCACTTTCACTTTCACTAGTATATTTCTAAAGTGGATCCTGCCAAAATAGAAATATACTTAAAATGTGTTATAGTACATTCATCGGATTGGTGAGTTATTACATTTTTCCATGTTACTTTTAACATTACACCACGCGAAATCAGCACATATGATCTTTCCAAAATAAAACTCATGTAATCAACCAAAAGCCAGTTTTCATTTAGAAAGGCAGTATCAGCTTCATTGGTCTACAATGTCATTCTCAAGATCCACTAGACTAAACTGTGGGGTCAGACAAGAACTGCCTCAGTTAGATGGTGGAGAGTTGAGAGAGTCTCAGCCATGAGACAAGAACAGCTATGACAGATGATCAGCAACATGTTGATACACAAATATACAGTATATAGTATATTCAAACCTAACCAAACCTAGCTGTGATTTGCACTAGTAAATGAATTTGGTTGCTAAATTTGAAAGAGACTGATTTTGTATTAGTGCAACCTTGTAATTTTAAATTGAATATTCAATTCAGTTTATTTGTATAGTGGCAATCCACAAAAAAATTATCTCAAGACACTTTGCATCGAAAGGTTAAGACCTTAATAAACAATTTATCTCAAAAGCAGATATACAAAAATGTTGCTATAATCACAAAACTCTAAGAAACTGGGTTAGGGTTCTGACTAAAACAAGATACAGCATCAGCATTGAAAATGACATTGACTCTAAAACAAAGATTATAGAAATCTTTAGGAGCACAAAGGTGGTAACATTATTCTTCGATATCTAGTTCGAAAGGAGGTAATAAGTCAAAATTCATAAGAAATTGTACTCACTGCATGTTTACATTTGCTTAGAAATTGTAGCACTTGACCAGTGAGTTAATTAAACTGTAAGTGAGGGAGTGAGGGAGTGAGGGCCTTTGGTTAGCATGGCATTGATTCGGCCTCTCTCTCTCTCCTGTTCCTCTCATCCATGCACTCTTATTGTCAAAATGCTGCTGCAGATCGCCTCATATCATTAATCAATTATTCACCAGTAGTCTGTTAATATTTAATGAGTGAGGCTGCTGTGGTCAATTACTAATGAATTGTGGTCGTGGTGAGAAAGCTCAGAGGAGAGGCCAAATCAGATACTGTACACCATTTGTTTGTGTGTGTGCACATGTGTATATGTACAACATGCAAGCCCACCTGGAGTGTTTCTGAAATTGCATGTGTTAAATATAATTGCATTGCAAATAAACTCTTGTTTTTAAGACTTGTATTTTCTGTTTTCTACTGATTTTCACAAAATAATAGATTCAAAGAATGAATGTTATTCAATAACACTGTTCACTGAAGTGTACAGTAAAGTTTTTGTGAGGTAAAACAAAATTGGGAAAATGCAATTTAGTTTCTGATTTTGCAGATCTTTTCAACTGAAAATATTGTTTTAAATGAAAGATCCACTTGTTTTTAATTGTTTGGAAATAAACAAAACTAATGAGCCTAAACTGTTACAAAAAGTACCTTCTAGTTGTATCAGACATTTGCTTTGATTTGCACATCTCATCATAGCGGCATATAAAGTTTGGGTATAAAGCACCCTGGACAGCAGGTACATGAGCTGAGTCACTGCTCAATAACAAAGTTGTGTGTGTGTGTGTGTGTGTATGTGTGTGTGTGTGTGTGTGTGTGTGTGTGTGTGTGTGCACGCACGTGTGCATGTGTATGTACATCTGACTGGCAAGCAGACGAACATCAAACAGGTCAGTGCACGTCCTGTGAAGTGTGTGACCCGCAGTCTGTTGGCCATGCCTCTGTAACCATGATAATTAGAGACCAACCCCCTGTTAGGAGCCATAAACAGCCCAAAACAACATTACTGACCATATGATATTCACACACAAACACACACGTGTTTTTATCTACCCTACCAAAAACAGATTTAAGACAAATTTGGTATGCATCATACATAATGTCCAAAAATAGCTATTGTCTTCAATTGCCAGCTAAACTCTGACAGACAGACCTTTCTAGAGCATCGAGCCATGATGATGTCTCTGCTATTTTAAATTAACTATTCAGAAAAGTACTTTTTAACCTCATAAAATATTATAGATTTTATTTGGGTATATGACATGGCTTCTATATTCTAATAACAGACATAGTGTCTATTTGTGGCCGTGTTATAGGGATGTTTAATACTATACATGTGCACAGTTGACTTTGACCTGCATGATCGAGTTTAGTCTCTGATGGTTTTCAAAACTGTATTAAGTAGGTTTACACCCATTGTAGTAGCAAATTTGTGGTGGTGTTAGCTTGTCCCTTGAGACTTCAACCCTCCCATCTGAAGTGTGCCCAGGGAAATGTAACTGAAGAACTCTTCAACCTTAAAAACTAACCTCACTTAAGGAAAATATTTTTGTGCTTAATGCAACTGCAAAATCAGAATTTTAGTCCCTGTATGAAGGTTTATGTGGCCCTTAATCTGGGTACTAACAGACACACTGACACTTCTCTCACACTAAACAAAAGAAAAAGAGTATTACTAATTTATTCATTGTTTGTCAAATAAAAATAGTCTAAAATTGTATTATTGCCATAATAGGAACGTGCTCAATATTATTTATGTTACTATATGTTATTAGAAATTCTTTTGACCATAGTGCAATTGACCACAGTGGCCAAAGCCAATGGCAGCTTGTGGTTGTAACCAGCCCCGTTGTCTGACCAACACTCGGCACACTTCTAAGCACACTCACTCTTCTGTGTGAAGCTTCATCCATCACGAGGCCAAGACAGGACAGAAGACCATGGGAAATGAAGCATGGCTAATTCTATTAGCACGGGGACACAAACAATCTGTGGAGAATCAAAGAAGAAGGAAACATAATCCCAGTGGACCCACTTCCTGCTGCATGAGCTGCACTTTACTATGATAAGGCAAAACATTACATTTCTGTGCTCTACGCACACACTCTCGGGGCCTGTATAGTTTCATATAGAGTGGTTCAACTGGCCGATGTTTATCTATCACATGGATACCTATTTCTCACACTCAGTCATTTTTACCCTTCTTTTCTTTCTTTCAGTTTTTTATTTATTTCAGCTTTTCGGCTGTGCTAGTCCTCAGTGGATGGGGAAAGGCCGGTCACAAAGCGCTCGCACTGAGGGACCCTTATTGGACAAAGCTGGCTTTCTGGGCTTTCTGTATATATGCATGCCATGCAGACAATGAGGCCTTTATTAGGGTAGCCAGCATATCCAAGCTGGAGCGGCAGGGATGAGGGATGAAGTCCGGGAAAGCTGTGACTGACACTGAGTGCTAGTGTGTGTGTGTGTGTGTTTACTTCCCACCTCATGCTCATTCTTGTGTGTCATAGAGGTGTGAAATGGAGGCTCCTACCCTTACTTCTTCAGTCCAGTAATCAATCTCTACCCATCCGAAGTTTATCCTCAGAGACAGATTCCTTGTGCCATATGGTGCCACACAGTACATGCATGGGAAACATATGAAAAACGTCCGCTTCCTGCCATCACACGCCTGCATCTAAAACAGGTAAAACAACATGCTGTGGCCTGTAGCTGCAATCAAAAAACTGCTTGAAGCAAGCCCTCAGACTGTGTATCTCTATGCACTTGACTAACTTTACAATACTGAAATCAGGACTCTAGACTCAGTGCCTGTGTGTGTGTGTTATGTGTGTGTTTGCTGGAGTGTGTGCAAGTTGTGTGTGCATTTCTGTTGAGTAGAGAGAGGGGACGCTCTGTGAATCAATCATGCGTGAAGAGGATTTTCTGTTCAATAGGAGCTGCACACTTGCATACTTGCATTCTAATGACTCCATGTGAATAATCATACAAACAAGTTGCTCAGATGTGTGTGTGCGTGTGTGTGCATGTACATGCCGTTACACGAAAACCAGACACACACATTCTGTTCTTATGATGGAACAATAGGGGGAAACAGGGAGCGAGAGGCAGACACTTAACTTGTAGAAAACAGAGTGTATGTGCGTGTGGTTGCCATAAATCATGCATCGTGTTAGCGTGATATATGTCAATGACTTCAGATGTAGACATCTCTGAAGGTCTTTAGAGCTAGATGTGCTGCATCTCTGCCCCTGAACTGCAGCCAGTGTTAGATTTTTCACATATACAGAAACATGAACAGCATGTTTAGTGATCTTCCCCCAGTTTTTCTTTGCTGCTGACATCATAGAGTGTAATAATTTGTTAAAATATTGATGGAGCTTGCATGGATGTGAATATCTCTTTTTCTCCGCAGATGTTTTGAGTCAGGTGGTAATGACATGAACGTGGATGAATTTTGTACTTCTGTACGTCACTCTGCACCTCATAGACACATGTAAAACATTCATCTGGGATCATCTCTCACCCTCTCTCTCACCCCCTCTCTCTTTCTCACTCTCTCTCTTCTCTCTCCTCACTAAGTAAAGCTGGAGTTGTTGTTCTGAGTGGTAAACATGTGCTAAGGGGGGTGAATGGCTAAGTTTTCTATTTGTCCAATAAAAATGTCTCCTTGCCAGATCGATTGTTGTTGCTAGGAGACTGAAGCATCCTTTGGCAATGGGCTACAGCTCTCCGAGTCTGTTGTTTCCCCCCTCTCCCTCTCTTTCTCTCTCTCTCTCTCTCTCTCTCTTCATAGCGCTCTCCCTCTCTCCCGCACATCCACGCGCGCGCACACACACACCTACACACACACACACATGCACAGAGCTGGCGCGCAGAGCAGTGGCGCCCATCCTCTCTCTCAGTGCGACTCCTCCGAGGGATCAGGAGTAGACTAAGTCAAACTTCCAGCATCTTAAGATTTGTGCGCAGCCTTTGAAGAATCCAAGTCGCCAAGGTAGGTCAAATATAACATATTCCTTATTCGTAGGCAAATGTGTTGCAGTGTTAGATTACTGGTTAGGCGACAGAGTGCAGTGAAAAATTGTCAGTCCAGGAACGTTCAAGAGCGCATCAGCCAATCCTACGGTCGGGAGCAATTTGCTTTGAACTTTGCGCAGGATTTAAACACCCAGTTGTTCTGCATAAGCTTGGATCCTATGTATGTACATTTAATCAGATCGCAGATCTGACTGATTGATCGCAGGTTTTGATAAAGAAACAAAAGCCCTGATAGCTAATCTCTGCAGCAGCTGCATGATAAAGATACAGAAGGTGAAACAAAGAGTAGGCTATCTGCAGTTGCGTATTTTACGCTGCATGGAGAAGTTATTTGGCTTCAGACAGACCGCACTAAGGCATGCCCCGCAGCTTTAAGCTTCCTGGGAAAAAGATGGGTGAGTAGTACGTCTCTGGAAACAGGCATACAGGTGGATGTTATAATGAACCGACCACTATTTAGAGAAACGACTTTCGGTTAGCCTCTAAACAACCACTTCACACCAGAGGAGCATGGACCTCTAATATGGACACATCGGAAACAACATATCTCTGTCCACATCAGATGTTACGTACTCACACTTCAGACACATAGTCTGATTGATGCGGCTGCAGTTTCTCGTTTTTCACTGACAGGCTTTAAGCTGTGATAGAACTTGAACTTAGTTAAAAAATGAACATATTCCTTCATATAGCCCATATGTAGTTACTCCTCAAAATGCCATACACTTACAAATTACATATTTGAATTCTGAAGACGAGCGAAAAATCAAGGCCCATGGGCTGTATTCCTGTAGAGCAGGTGTGTCTTTATAGCCCTCAGCAGCGAGCACAGAGCGATCTCACTATTTCTACACAGTGTTCAGTTATCTCCAAGCCAATGTATAACTACGATTAAATAAAAAAAAAGGTTGAAATGGCACACATTAGAGTCACATATTTCTATTGAAAACTTATAGAATTTTTCTCAATTTTACGGTAGTAGTAATACACATATGTATACATATAGATATTTATGTATATAATACACACAAGATTTCAAAGTCATGATGCTGTTTCTTTCTATGATAAGTACTTACCATGTCTATAACTAATGAGAATAATGAGAATCATTAAATGAACTTATTTTATATATACATCAGAGAGGAGTGAAAGAGCATTTAAACATTTAGGAGGTGGGGAGTGCCTGTACCGCCAGACATCTGATAATCTAAGTCCCATTGCAGACATTCATTATATTATAATAATAATAATAATAATAATAATAATAATAATAATAATAATAGTTGCTGTTGTGACAGTAAAGAATGAAAGCACTGAATGAATGCCTGTGTATGCGCGTGTGGATTGCATGCATTTGTGTCCAATTGTGTCCGTAACTTGCTGCATTATTAAGTGTAATTTAATACATTACATACATGTGTTAATTTACATTGACAATAAGTACAGTTTGGACATCACTGAGTGTCTTTATGTGTTGGTTGCAAGTGTGGGTGAGCTTTTCGTGGCCTTTTTAAACCTCAAAGACATGCTTTTCAACAAACGTTTGCCCGTGTGCTTTTGACAATTATGTGTCAGTGAATGGATTTGGCCTTGAGTTTCAGGATTTTGTGCTGGTAAATGTGCTTACATGAGCTTTAGTTTCTGCATTTTTGTGTATATGTGTACAAATGGTCTTGTAGCTTCCACATAGCACCACTGTACAGTATGTACTGCAAGCAATATAGTGCCTCTTCGTTAACAGTGTACTTGCACTGCATAGGAAAAGACCCTGGAAAACTGATGTCTTCTAGTTTTACTTGATATGTAAATTGACAGAATAGTTATATGGTAATGTCTGGGTGTTGTTACATAGATGTACAGGCAGTGTAGAATCTAAATAACTGTAGAATATCATAGGGTGACGGGTTTTCTGATGGTGTCCTAAATGATCTGTTTAATTATGTTTGATAAAAGACACAACTTTAACTGAAAGGCTATGTTTAAACAAAAAGTACCATAAGTCCAGTTCAGTTCAGTGACAGTCTTATTGACGTCACAATAACCAAAATTTTAATCATGGACACAGAGATAGAGACTGTATAAAATATCAAACCATTCATAGAAACTTCTGAAATCACAATAACAGCACAATCCAGTTCTTTGCTCTCCATCTATGTACCCTGTAAGGCACTTTAAATACACCTGCTCACAAGCTTGACAGGGTTATGCATGAGGATTGTGGTGGAGGTCTGTTTAACCATTTATTGGTAAAAAATATGAGCGTCGGAAATGTTCAGTAAGCACTGAGAGTGTGAATGGGTGGGGGAAAGCAGGTTGTGCTGCAAGAGTGGTTTCTGAAGTTCTGTGGACATTCTGACACTTTTGGAATTGATTTTGCTCGACACAAATTCCAGGTGACCACAGGCATGCTCCATGAAGGAGAAAACAGCTTAAAAGCTTAAACCTAAACCCTTCATGCATATAGGGAATGATTTGGGCTTGATCTGAGGAGAGTTTGTTCTAGGATATATTACAAGTAGAGCAAATGCTAACATATGTACTAATATTATGGTGTACAGAGAGCACTGTGCACTTCCTGGAAGGTAGTGTTATAGTCATTCAAGGATGTTCTAAAAAGTACTGTATCATTCAGATAAAATTGATGAAATGGAACAATGGAAATTATAGAAATTTCTTATCTCATACAGAGAGCACATTTTTAGCATTTGGACCATGGTAAAAAAAAACAACTTTTTTATAATATTTTAATACTTTTGAATGTAACTTTCCTACAGACATCTTGGTGATTTCAGGTGGCAGTTTCTGTTCTGTACGTTAAACATAGATATACATTACATGTACCTGACTTGAGTCTACTGACTGACTACTTTTGATGTGCTACAGGCATTTCTGAAAACAGCAGACTGTACTGTGTAAGAACTTAAGTTAACATTGCTGCCCGTGGAGCTGAATTATTGTCTTTTACAATACATACAAAGCCTAAATGAAATTAGCATTATGTACTAAACAAAGTGTTTAGCATGATTACACTGAATACCTAAAATAAGGATGGCATAAAATTGAATTATGAATTTTCTTTCAGTCTATTGTTTCTCTTTTTGGTTTCATGTGTCCATCAAAGCTGAAGACAAGAGAATGGAAACATGGGATCTAATTTCACAACAGTTGAAAGGTGTCCAGCATACTAATTAAACAGGTAGGTAACTCAAAATCTGCTTTCATGCAAACAGCTGACTCAAGTACAATGACAAAACGTAATAATACCATTATACCACACACACCTTTGTGTGTGTTCTTACAGTTCCTGTACACATTTCATGTAATTCTTGTACACAATACACAATTCCTGTTTAGTCTTTAAAGTTGCACACATATAGTAAGTCAGTCCTATAACTTTCAGGAAACCGCGTCTGGCCTCATTCAGTACGTCTTGAGTGCATAGAAACTTTATGTAATAGCCCATTCTCCATAACAAGGATTTCAGGACTTGGGACAACACACATGAAAACCTACTTTGGGAGACCACAGCTGCTACACCACAGCTATATCACGATAGAATCACCTAGACGCAAAGAAATGCAGAGGTGCATGGCATTGCATAGCAGGTATTGCCTTGCTCCTTCTTGTGACTGGCTCCAATCAGCCTGTACCTCACCCAACAGGTCCAAAATTTGATTGCTGGGCAGACGATATGTTTATTTTATTTTTCCAAAAATATATACATGAGTGGTGAACGTGAAAATTCTTAACGCACGCTTTCATCTCAGCTATGCCTCCTCGTCGCCTTTCAAACGTATTAAAAACACAATCACAGACACTGCAATGACTTTAAGGTTTGATAAATTGCATGGCGTTTGCTCAGTCTGTATTTGTATTTTCTCCTCCCTGTATTTTGTGCGCAAAAATGCCTCACTTTGCATTTTATTAAGGCAAAAGTGCAAAATCCACAGCATGCGCTATTTGCTCATTTGAAAGATGCAGTCCTCAGTGCATACTCTTAGCAGATCAGTTTGCACCATTTTGCAAGTGATATTAAGTTTGCACGTTTTGTAAACACAAAGCCTTTTGTAGGTCAGGCTCTGAAGGTGCTGTTATTGTATGTCTTTGTTTTATGGATTATTAAATTCAACTTTTGAACCTTTGAGAAGAAAGTGACATAAAATTCCATAAAAGTCTAGCTTTGGCTCCACAAGTGTTCTGAAAAGAGGAGAACTGAACTAAGATTGTTACCTGTACGGTATTAAGGTAAAGTTTTTTCTACATGAAAGAACTTTGATATAGTAACACACAACTGTCACTGTGATTTTCATATTTGCAGTCATAGCAACAGGTATGAATGGTCCGTTGTAGTTCTCCTGCAGTAGTTCTCCATATTTAGCGGGGCAGCACGTTTATCAGATGTACAGACACACTGACTACATAATGTAAATCTTAATTTTGAAATGTTTTAGATATGGATTTATGCTAAGTTTCAAATTAATATTATAAACTAAGTCCTTCTGTTCTTCCTGAGGTTCTTGGCATATCAAGTTTCTGTAAAACTACTGTTGCTTCACTCCACATGTTTCCTACACTGTTATGCTCCAGTGAAGAAACCGGGAAGTGTCTGGAAATCACTGCTGCTTCCCACAGCTCACCTCTCATCAGCAATAACAGTCACAACATGCACACACATAAACATACACTTACCAGCATACGCCTACACACACACAGTGTTTGCTCTCTGCTGACATCCCCGCTTCCCTACATGCACAGACATACACATGCACATACATACACTAAGGGGATGAGGCAGTGAAAGGGCAGTGGGATGTACAGCTGTGATGGTGTGTCTCAGAGAGAGATCAGACTCTTTAATAAATTATGAGTTTGAGGAGGGAAGCAATGTGTGTGTGTGTGTGTGTGTGTGTGAGAGAGAGAGAGAGAGAAAGAGAGAGAGAGAGTGAAAGGTGGCTTGCTGGCCATGCAGTTGCTGTTACCAATACAAAGTGCCGTCCTTAAACACTCCCAGAATCTGTTAAACGTTTTTGATGACATGACGCAACAGTTGACACAGATAACATAAAGTGAATATTTCAGTTGCAACAAATTATAATGACCAGGTGAAAATGTAAAATTGTTTTGGAATGAAAAATTCCAAAAAAATATAACAAATCTACATACTTCTGAGTGGTTTCTATCAGATTTAGTAGTGGTGGTTATGGGGAGTTTTTTCATTTTTCACTTTTCCTTCATGTGAGTGAATGTGTGATGTTACACCAAACAAATTAAGGATTAGGGTGTTCAGTTATATCCCAATATAGTATTTTTTTTTTCCATCAATTGCTTCAAGCCAAAGACACACAACCAAAAGTTTGACTGGTGCATGTTCTGATAGTCTACATCCTTATCCTTAACCTAGCATTGTCAAAGGTCAACAGTGTCATGTTTTCTCCATTACAGTTGAAATGCTAAATCGTGGTTGCGTAAATTAATGAGTGAATTTGTTTATTTTTGTGCCATAATAACCACTGAAATGTCCAATTACACAAGGGATTACATGACAAACAATAATATCCAATACAAATAAATCCTTCCTGCAGTTGACATTTGTGTTCAAAATAAAAACAAATCATTGCTGCAAACTATGTTCATAACGAAAAGTAAAACACATAAACAGAAAGGATATTTTCAAGGCAAAATCACATGGTTCCCATGCATTTATAAAGTATTCTGATAAAGCACAGTGCTTTTCAGCTCATTCAAATCATTCTAGAGCTATGATTACATTACAGGCATATTAACCTACTGTAGTCAGTCTTTCTCCCCTATTGCATCAGGTAGTAACTACACTGGATATGCACCGCTCTGCACAGGTCAAACCCTCTCAACCTAAATGCACACTGAATAACACAGTGAACTAATCAATCAGTTATACAGCAATACAGTATAATCAGCATTTAACAAAAGTTGGAAAAAACTGTATTACTTACTCCCATTCAGATTATCTTGGGATTAAGCAAGGCAAATAATTATCATTCACCAAGGATCTAGTTTTGTTAAAGTTTTTCAGTGTTAAAGGATACCTTCCTATGTTGCCAGGACCGGCTTGTTGCTGATGTCTTACGAACACAACATTATATGTTTATCAGAAATCAAAAATAGTTATTTATCTTCTCTTATCGCTACATGTATCCTGAGAGATATCTTTGCAAAAACATTGTTTCTAAAACTCATGTAAATATACACTGTAGGTGAGTTGCTCATTCTGAGGAAATTATTACAGCATTTTTAGCAAAAATATCTCCACAAAACTAGTTTGTTTGCTTGATAAAAAACACATACTATGTTTGCATTTAACGTTCATCAGCTACTAATCAGGTGGTGATATTGCAGTACAGTGATGCTTTTTCTCACAGTAGTTCTACTGTAATAATTGTCCTCTGAGAAACATACACATAACTCTATGCTTTGGAAATGTATTTCGGTCCATTTTGGCTGCTATTAGTTGAAACTTGGTCCTGTCAGTATATCTCTGGGGAATTTTATGCAATGCTTTTTCCCATTGCTTGTTTCTTTCAGAACACCTTAGATAAACAGACATAAACAATGGTCCTGCTTTTATGAGGTGCAGATTAGTCAGGAACAAATCAAGGAGGTCTGGAGGACAGCTGGACAAAAAGGTAGACAACTCTGAGCTGTCACAAATGCACAATCCAAACACAGAGTGGGAGCGAGTTTTAACAAATGATTTGCATCCCAAAATCACAATGTGCAAAAATACAGCTACCATCTGCTATCTGTAAACTACAAATTTGCTTCCAAGTTAACTCAGCACAATATAGTCAGTGTAAGGGTAAGGGCCAGTTAACAACAACAAAGTTATGAAAGAGCTACTGAACTACTAAAATAACTACTACTACTATCTGGGAAAACAAAAAGAGGGGAACCGTGTCTTTGAAACACACTGACTTAGCTTGGTGGGCTGCAGCTTCATATACGTAACTTCAAGGTGGCACAGATGGTAGTCACTGTTTTGTGTGTGTGTGTGTGTGTGTGTGTGTGTGTGTTTATTGTCAGCCAAACGTTGGAGTGCTTTTCTGCACAGGGCTGCACATTTTTTACTAGTCGCACCTTTAGCTATGGTTATATTGATTAATTGAATAGTTGTTGTTTATTTGTTTTTAATGATTAGTTTAGAAATATGCAAATATAACTCAAGAAAGTGACTTGTGTTTTAGGCAGCGTTGCTTTACAAGACATGCTGCCACAAGTCAAAAAATACCTGGAAAACTTATCACATATATCCTTGAAAATGTCAAATAAAACTTGTCACTTTGACAAATGAAATACCATGCTTTATAAAAAGGTCCACTACAGCAGGCTGGCAGGTAACAGTAAGAATCAGTCTCCTAATTGATGATGACAAATGCAGGGCTTGTGTGGGAGAGGAAATGAAAAAGTAAAATCATCACTGAAATTCTGAAAGTCAGTGAGGAATGACTAAAGTAAGTTTCTATGCATGACCCATAACCTGACACAACCGAACCAAATCAACATTATTTCTACCTAAAAGTCTTTTGACTGTCCATACCAATTATACTTACTCTTCAGTATGCTGTGTTCAATACTCTCCATTTTGGGCTCGTCATAGAAACACTGTACAGCTCATGTATTGACTGCAGTGATGACAGACTGGTGGGGTGTGAACATGAATTAAGCAGGATGTAGCAGTACTTGTACCATTGCAAGGTTGACTGATGCTCCATGATGACTCCCAGGGTCATTACATGACAGTTAAGTTGATAGATGCCATCCACAGAGGGGTAATTTTCCTTCTGACAGGCCCACCACCCTCTACAATGATGAAATACAGATCTGATGAATGCTTTCACACATTTCCCAATCTGGGTCTGTTTTTAGGCTGAACAGCCATTTTTAATCAAACCATGTCATATGAGTTGTGGACCACCAAAACTGAGGGGAAAAACACTTGAACACACTGAAGACAATGAAGACAGAGATGATGAAGATAAAGAAAGAAATGTTTAATTTCTGCTGGAACCAGCCATTCTTTGCCCTTCTTACTTAATGTGCAGCTGATGAAATGAATGATGAAATCAAAGTTTAATCCGTTATTAGTTCCCATAGTTCCCATGTTCTAGACCTTTTTGCAGGTCTCACAATTGTAAAATGTAGTGCGTAAAAGTTCACAAAGGGTAGTCCACAATGATGAGCATTCCCACCATAGACTCTGTGTGGTGCTCAGAGGTTAAAAGCTCTTTTACTGGAGAATCCATTTGGAGCACCCACTGCTCATGAGAGCACAGTTATATCACTGGAAGTCACTACTTCTTCTATGGGTTAATCCAATTTTCATTGTAAATGTACACTCATGGCCACTTACATAAATGAGGGGCCAGAACATTAGAAACACCTCTCAATGTAATGGACTCCAGTACGACTCCACTACCCACTGTGACCTCATTAATAAACCAGTCAAAAGTTTGGACACACATAGAAATGACCATGTTTGTGAAAGAAAAGCAGATTTCATAACATCAAATTG
>JAUMHL010000027.1:12399862-12448913 GCA_032362345.1 Sandelia bainsii
CTGAAGACATGTATCTTTTCATGAAAAACATGGTAATTCCTATGTGTGTCCAAACTTTTGACTGGTAGTGTATATACTGTATATATATATATATATGGTGTATATATGTTATCTTCAAAAAATTATTGTATTTTATTGCTGAGCGACTTATGGATGATGCATTTGGTGATCTTACACAGTGAGTTCTGACTGGTTGTATGATCCTTATGCTTTCATTAAAATCTGCAGGTTCATTGGCATTTTTGTCCATGAGCCAGCAAAAATGTGCATTGGCCTCTTAAGAAATACTTTGCAATTTTCACCCATATTGAAAACAATAAAAAATTTAAAACAATAAAACAATAGTTTTTTCCCTTCACAAGGATTAAAATGCTACATCATAAAACATTATTGATATTATTGGTGTAGTATATTGTATTTCTTACAAAGAACAGATGCTAATTAGGAATAAATAGACAATACAGATCTAAACAGTATGATGCACAGTATTTGACATAAAATATCTATGTACTTGTGTTGCCAAGGCTCTGGAGTTTGTTAGAGCCTCCCTCACTAAGGTGGATGACACAGAGTTCATCTGTCCAGACGGATCTTACGCTCTGCAGGACGACAGCCCACTCGCAATCGCGGGAGTTATAGGAGGATCCTACAGCAGCGTCTCCATACAGGTAAGAATATTCCATGGCTCTCCTCTATTATTTTACTAGTCTGTTGACAAGTTCCATGACCAAATGTGCAAAGGGTGACTTCCAGCAACATGGCACGTGTGTATTGTATGTGACTGTTGCGTGTGTTTCTTAAGATGAAATTCCACCGGTGTGTTCTTGTGTGCTTACCCAGCTATTGTAGCTCTTCTCACAGAAATGGATCATTTGCATAGTTTAGCATAAAACCACCTTCTGCCTTGCTCCTCTGTGACTGCACAAAAGCCTCCTCCTATCAGTCCTTAAATCCCTAATCTCTGCAACTGTCTCTCTTCTTCTCTCTCTCTCTCCCATTTAATGCATTTCTTTTTTAAGTCTCTTAAATCTTTGCTCTCTTGCTTCTCATCACTACCTACATCCCTTTTTTTAACTTCTTTATAAGCATTCTGAGGCATCCCTCTCAGCTATTTGGGGAGAGCCCTGTGTTTGCTGACCTCAGCCCCTTCTTTTCCCCCTCCTTTTTCCTGGGGCGGCAATTGCAGGCCAACACATCTGCTCTGTCTTTTATCCTTTATCACACATAATTACCACTTTTTTTGTGTCACTCATTCTTGTTGCCCTTTGTTGCCATTGCTACTGTTTTTACCTGTCTTTTCTGGTTGCAACACTGTTTACAAGACTTGACGTGTGCTCTGCTTTCTAATCTCTTGCCAGTGAAGCTAATCCAGCTACTCCTTCATGCCTACTTGGCCAGTCTGTCTGTTGCTTTTAAATGAAGTAATAGATAATTATTTAATGTTTAACCATGCACAGCTAAACTTCAAGCCCTTGAGGGCATTTACATCATCAGCATCATTCTTCCCATTCATTCATACATGTGTGCGCATGTGTCTCTGTATGTATGTGTGTGTGACTTGCATTCCAAGCAGAAAACACACAGCATCCCTCTACTGCACCAATTTTTTCCTCCTTCCCTTTCATTTTTTGTCTACTCTCATATTCAGCCCATACAGTACATCTTTCTTCCCACTCTCTCACAGGAAGAAAGCAGCATTCACTAACAGAGTAAACTCTCTGTGTCCCAACAGACAGGTCTCTTAGCTAGCTGTGGTCATTGTTCACTGGCAGGTAATGGAGCAATGCGGTTACATTTTGCAGCGTGACCTTCCCTGACATTTAAGTCAACTGCCATCTTAAAGCCATAAAACCTGCCTGGAGTACTATAAGCAGCCATCCATGTGTGTGTCAGTGCAGGTGTTAGTGTGTGTGTGTGCACATCAGTATATGTCTGTGAGTAGATTTTCTATTCTCCTACATTATTAGTCTAATGAGATTCTGACATGTTGTCAAAACAGCTCATCAACTGAGCTATGAATGAAATATAGAAAAGCCCAGAGTGATGCACTCTAAAAGGATTAAACTGAGGCGAGAACAGAATGGCTGTGTAGCTGTGTGTTTATTTGCATGTGTGTTCATGTTTAATTGTGTATGTTTATGTGCATGACTATGTGCAGCGATTATATTTCCTCTGTTTGTTTTGACTTCTGTGACTAAAATTGCGTTGAAAAGAACACAACTGAACAGTCACAGTAAAAGGGAATATTATATGGACATCAGTAGATCCCAGATGATGTCCATCACTAATACATGAGTCAGTGTTTTATTGAACTTGAACATGTGTGTGTGTGTGTGTGTGTATGTTAGTGTGTATACACTTGCTGCTTTGTGTATTATCTTCAAAAAATCGCAACCTCCAGATTATGTGCTTGCTTGCTTAACTGAAGAGCTTGACACACATGGAGATCTGCTCTTCATTACACATTATTCGGTCAAGGTAAAAAAATAAAAAAATAAACGAACCAACCAAAAAGCAGTAACCATGCAGTTATGCATTTCCAGCTATGGTTGAGCTATATTTTACTGCAGTTTTTCATATTAAAATTAAATCCTCATTCATACATCTTTATCACATCCCCTTGCTGAAAGTGGTAAGTAACTAAGTACATTTACTCAGGTACCATACTGAAGTAAAATTCTGAGGTACCTGTACTTTACTGGAATATTTCCATTTCATGTTACTTTTACTCCACTACAATTCAACAGAAAATACTGTATTTTTATTCCACTATACTGTAAGTAAGATTTAGAGCTTGTTTTTAGTACTTTTACTTAAGTAGAAAGACTAAATGTCACTTCTACTTGTAGTGGAGTATTTTGAGTATTTTTCAGGGAAAATACTTGAGTATACGCAGTACTTGAGTATTAACTTTGTGGACTTCAATGCCCTCTGCCCCTTGCTCAACTAAAACCAGTACTCAGTATTAATCAAATATGCTTGTCTTCAGTTGAGAAATATTCAAATCAGCAGTGGCATGTAGTAGATCTGAACTCTTGAGTATGTGTGATTAAACTAATTATGGTTATGTCTTTTAAGCAATCTGAGGGCTGGACACATCCTTACACAAGAAGGCATTAAATCTAGAAATTATAATGCGACTGTTGGTGAAAGTTTCATTTTTCACCACTGCATACATAAAATCATCAGTATTTTGTTTTCCAGATGCTTTATTGCTTCTTCTGAGTATCCTTGAGTTATCTGCTTTCTGCGTGTACTTGGACACTTCAAGTGCCCCATTAAAATAATTGTACAGTAATTGGCTCTGTTGCTGCCACCCCAGAAAACATTGGTTTAACCATGTGCTGATGATGTAACTGGTCAACTCTTACTTAAAGAACATACTTTTTATCACTTTATATAATGAATTAGAGCCTGTTTAGACATAATACAATAAAATTCAGAGGCATCACATTTAATTTAAACTACATTTCAAATTACAGTTCATATAACTCTGTAACAAAGCTGTCATCAATCAATCAAATCAAACTGAAGGTACATGGAAACAAAAGCACTCATTTACAGTACAGAGAATGTTGTTAGTATCACTAACCACATAACAGTTAATAGTTCTCTCCTCTATATGTATTATTGAAACAAAATCAACACAACATCACCTTATCATTTCATATCTCCATGTGCTAGAGAATATAAAATAAGTTGTCAATCAATTCTGAATTCAGTAGATTTATTAAAAAGATGAGATCATTTTAGAATTATTTGACCTAAGTACTGTCTAATTTCTTGTATACCTCAGGTTGCCAATCTTCTCAGGCTCTTCCAGATCCCTCAGATAAGCTACGCGTCAACAAGTGCCAAGCTCAGTGATAAGACCCGCTATGATTACTTTGCCCGCACAGTGCCCCCTGACTTCTACCAGGCCAAAGCCATGGCTGAAATTCTGCGGTTCTTCAACTGGACATTTGTGTCCACCGTGGCGTCAGAGGGTGATTACGGTGAAACTGGTATAGAGGCCTTCGAGCAAGAGGCACGCATGAGGAACATTTGCATTGCCACTTCAGAGAAGGTAAGGCTTTAAGTATTTAGTTTATTTCTGTGGTCCGATCTGCATGAATAAAAGCAACCACTGCTCAAAGCCAAATACCAAAAAGCTAAAGTTTTAATCTGCAGTGTCACACTGATGTATGGCCTGAAGCTGCACCTGTAACAAAGAACAAGGCGATAAATTTATGAGCTTACACAAGTTTGTCTCCATGCTTTATCTTATCTTACACACAAATGGGGTTTATATTACACTGTTATCAGTTTTAAACCAGAAAATGAAAGCTTATCTCCAAGAACTCATTCTGGGTGCTTTCACAGTCACATTTTTTATTCCATTTGCTACACATGCACATGTTGGTGTGAGACTAAAGTACAGAAAGCCATTTTGCTGGTTTCTTCCTATAAATGATGATAGATTAATATAAATAGGAATCTAAAACTTATGTGGGAGTACAGTATGTATGTACAGCATACATACCGTGTTATATTAATGTCCTTTTCCTGTCTAGGTGGGTCGTTCTAATGCTAAGAAGTCCTACGAAGTTGTGATACGTCAGCTCCTCCAGAAACCGAACGCCCGCGTCGCTGTCCTCTTCCTGCGTAGCGACGATGCCAGAGAGCTGCTGGCAGCTGCTGCCAGGCTTAACACGTCCTTCATCTGGGTGGCCAGCGATGGCTGGGGCGCACAGGAAAGCATTGTCAAGGGAAATGAGGTCACTGCTGAAGGAGCTATCACACTTGAGCTTGCAGCCAATCCTGTACCAGAATTCAACCGTTACTTTCTCAGCCTAAACCCAGTCAAAAACCATCATAATCCCTGGTACAGGGAGTTCTGGGAGCAGCGCTTCCAATGTTCCTTAGGTGGTGGAGGAGCAGGAGTAGGTGTTGGCCTAGAAGAAACACCTCTCCCACCATGTGATAAGGATATGTCAATGGACAAGAGCAACTTTGAACCAGAGTCAAAGATCATGTTTGTGATAAATGCAGTGTACGCTATGGCTTATGCCCTTCATAATATGCAACAGAGCCTGTGTTTCAACACCACCAAACTGTGCGACAGCATGAAGGCCTTGGATGGGCGAAAGCTCTACAGGGATTACATCCTTAATGTCAGTTTCACAGGTAAGACATCTAGAACATATGGCAAAAAAAACTCCTAGATAAGGTGTTCAAGGTGGCTGAAGAGTGGAGAGAAGTGAATGTGGAGAGGAAAGATAGCAAGAAATAGAGTGCTGTGCCTCGTTAACAGTCCTCTCATGAACAACACAGGGATGTTGTCCTTCTCCTCAGCCAAACCAGCCAAACCACAGAACATAAAAAGTACTGAGACAAATCCGCTTAATTGCTATGTATTGTCAGAGCCTGCCATTGACACCTATTACCCATGCGTAATTGATACGACACTACAAAGTTGCTTTGAGGACAGAGAGCTCCAGTTAATCCATCAGCTATATTCTTCTCTCTTGCACTAATGAGATTGTGTGTGTTATAATAGCTCCTATAGCAGACTGCCTGTCTGTCTGTCAGTCTCTGTAGAGTTGGGAGAGAAGAGACAGAGGATTGGCTTGACTGACAGATGGCGTACAAAGGAAGCGTTATAAATAAACTGCTGTGTCTCTGGGACTGACACAGGTTTAGAGGTGCTTATTCCTCCACCAACCGTGACCAGGAGCAGACATCAAAACAGCCAGACAGATAGCACTAACACGGCAGCTTTGACATGGGACGCTGGGGAGGGAGAGCAGTAGGGATTGATGGAGGACGAAAGAATGGAATCACATATTGAGGGAGGAGGAAGGAAGCTTACAGATAAGACTGACAGGCAGACTAAAATGTGAAAAGAGTGTTTCAGGTAAGGTAAAAGGGAGTAAGACAGAAAAAGAGATAGGGAGGGAATGAGGGAAGGAACAAGGGAGCACTAAGGCAATGCCGGAGTGGGACAGAGTGCGTCAGCAGAAGAGGAGGATTCTCTTTTAAATTCCCCATCTTCATTTCTGCTATAAATCAAAGGACCTGGAGCATTCCTGTGTGACAGGAGGGAGACAGAAAGAAAGAATGAAAGAGTAAAAGTAAGACTGTGAGTAAGACAGAGAAAGAAAAAGAGAAAGAAAGGAAATAGCACGGCATAGCAGACAGCTGCTGTTGTGGCCATCTAGTTATCACTTTCTTTTAGCGTGCATACTAGATTTGGGTATCTCTGGTGTGAGGCTAATACGATATGTATCTCGATACACTGTGTGCGATCCCATGCATTAAAGATACATATGATACATATGCAGCAACCTATGCGATGCAATATCATTTACATCCCAATCACGATGTGATGCAATTCAACACAATTTTATTCAACACATTGCAGTTCAATGCAATACAACGCGACTGGACGATGCAAAGGAATGTCGCAATGCACTTCAATGAGTCTAAGTATTTACTAATCAAATAAAATTAAGACCTTTCACGAACTGGCTTTTTTCACAAGTTCCATACAAGTTTTCTCTGTTTGTTTCTTGTTCACATTACTTGACACTTCTAATACACTGGACTCACAAAATTAAGGATGCTCAAGATCGACACAAACAATTAAGTGCAATATAAAAAACTGTGGTTAACATATTTTAAGCAGCAGGTAGGCTTAACTGACCGGTGAGCAGCAAAAAATTATTTCTATATTATGAACAATAAAGCATAAATCGAACTCTCATAAAGGGTTATTACATACCTGCTTACAAAAGAAAAATAAGTAAACTAGTGGAGCGATTAGCCAGCAGTGCATGTTAAAAATTTGCAGTCCTTTGCTCACCATTCTTGGGGGGTAGTACCTGGAGATGAATTCGAATCCCGGGGTGAGTTCAAATTCGGGGGCACAGGGAGACACCTCCACGGTCACACTGTGTCACCGCTTCAGGTGAGTTATAAGACTAATTGTCCTGCCTGTGTACTTTAGAGCAGCAGGGCACATTTTGCAACTTGCATCTGACTTGTCAAGTTTTCCATCTCTTGTAAAACCCGTACTGTTGATAAGATTAACGTAAAGAAGGTCAAATTTACGAGGAATGAAAGTATCAAAATATCAAATTAAATTACTGGGTCGGTTACATTTCAAAGTAATGCATAAAACATCTAATAATCAAATATATCCGATTGTGTCGATGCAGACGTGTAATACCTGATAAAACTCTATCTCTGCAAAATTGCATCTATTTACAGCTGCTCTACTGATGCACTCACTCGTGTTCATGTGTTGATATGAATAAGTTAATCTTCCCATCCCTGCTGCATATTGTACAGAGAAAGAGCAAAATAAAGGTACAGATTCACACATACAAAGTTTCAAAGTGCTGTGGCTGAAGTTTGAGAAGAGAGGGGTGTAACTTATCCTTATCCTGCTGTAACTTATCTACATCTCTATGTATGATCCTCTTTCCACCTCACAGACGTTGACAGCATGGCAAACAGCTGTATTACATACATTCGACGTATCTGTTTCTAAGATGAAGAGGATGTTGAAGGTGGCAGCACAGTTAAACTGGGAGATGTGGCAGTATTTGTTTTGAGTTGTTGGTTAGCCCTGAATGACTCACTCTCAGTGCTGTACATATACATTTTTCCATCTACAGTATAGAAGGAAGGAGCTGAGGTGAGTTGAGGTTGAATGTGGGGTATAAATACTGCAGCAACACCATCCGCAGTGCTCTCAGTCTGAACTGTAGCAGACGAAAAATCAACACTGTTCAGCACTCTATCTCTCTCACACCACCTTCTCTTACACACACATGTATGTTCATTATACACTCTTTACAGAGCATAAAACTTTGATCTTACAGTATCTTTCCGCTTTCAAATACACCTAATTACTATCCTCTGTATGTAATTTTACATTCACAGCACAGCAGACAATGTGCCCTTAACTGCAACTGGGCTGTTTTGTTTTGCGTTACTGACAGCGTATGTGCTGAACTGAGGCAGTATGTTGTGTGGATGGGAGAGTGTTTTCATATGCCACTCTCTTCATCTAGTCTCATCTCGCTAGTTGCTATGGTAATGAAGCCGACACTATTGCCAATTGTTGAAGTGATCTGGTAGATCATGGGAACTGCTCCCTACCAACTAGTAACAGACAGAGGGGCGCATTTGTGCATTTTTATGAGGCCTTGTTACATACTTCAAACACAAAACATACACACACACATGCACAAGAGACACATACACAAACGCGTGCAAAACAGTCAGCCTTTTTACAAAGTGGCAGCTTGAAGTGCTTGTTTTTTCACCAGCATGAAATTGCAGACACCCCCAACCCACACACTTCTCAAAGCCATCACTCAACTCCCACCTACCCAACGCCCCAATCTGCAGCAAATAGATCAGTATATACACACATGCATCCAGTCTACTGTTCAAATAGTGGTGATAGATGTGATATTCCCCCTTCTCTGCACTTGAGTTTGAGGAGGGAAGCAATGTGTGTGTGTGTGTGTCTGATATGTCTGTGTTAGCAGAGGCGGTGTGCCTTCAGGGCCATATTGAGCAGAGAGCTTACTGCAATGTTTCGATGCTAGAGAACAACCTTCACTCCCTCCCTTCTTCCGTCTCTCTCTCTTTCTTTCCATCTTTCTCTCTCTCTCTGTCTCTCTCCTTTTTTTCTGTATCTCTCTGTCACCGTTCTCTTTCTCACCTAGAATGTGTCCTACTCTCTCTACATTCAAAGGCAGCACATCCCACTCAGACTTCACAAGGTTGCTCTCCTGCCTCCACTACCTCTCTCCGCTGGTCTGTTCCTCCACTCCTTTACTTTGCTCGTCCCTCTGTCCATCCTTTACCTTTTTTCTATTGACTCCTCCATCTAAAGGCTTTCCTCCATCCACATGTATCTCTGCTGCCATCACACCAGCTTGCTTTTCACTTTTGCTATGTCCTTTCTTTTTTCACATATTCTTTTCTCTCTTCTCCCTTGTCACTTCCCTCTTTTCTTTCCCCTTATCTGGTCACTCAGTTCATCCTCTCTCCCAGTACCTTCTGCTTTTGGCCTGCCAGCTCTTTCTTTGTCTCCTCTACAGTATCTCATCACCTTCCTTTCAGTCAAGTTTTACATTTCTTCTTTCTCCTTTCCTCCTATACATTTGTCTCCCTTGTTGTAGACTTCCTTCTATCCACCCTATCTGTCTTCTTTTCCCCTGTGGTATGTTGCTTCGTGGCCCAGGCAGTGCCTCTGTCCCTGGGGACCAAATCTACAGGGAGAACAAATATAGCTAATGTGAACTGTTTGCGTGTGCATTTATGACATGTGAGTGCATCCCTGTGTCCATTTCTGTATATGCTCAGGGATATGTGTGTGTGTCACTTCACACTATCTCAATGGAGCAGAGATGTGTAAGGTCATCAACAGTCTGATGGAAGAGGGACAGGAAAGGTTGGTCACACCATTAGCAGTGCAAAGTCGCCATATCTTTATATTTTACCTGGAACAGGTGTGTATTTATACATTATTGTTGATGCACTATTTACTTTGTCAAACTTAAATCAGGATTAACTTGGGGATTCAGGTGAATAGATTCTTGGAAATATAATTCTCTATTCCCTAGCCAGCAACTAATCAACAGCCAGCTTTTGAATTCTTAGTCACACGCTCACACAAAGAAGAGATTCCCCCCTCTCCCTTTGAGTCTGTATGTCTCTCTCTCTCCATTTTCAGATTACTTATTCCTACTTATTCCTCTCAAGTCCCTTTGCCTCCCATCTCTCTCTCCCTTCCTTCCTTTAATACCCACAATCCCCCTTGGGCTTCACTTTAGCACAACATGGTCGAGAACATAATTAATTTCTCAGCTTCTGAATGAAAAGCCTGTTTTCACCATGCTTCTAATTAAGCTGGAATAATAATGCATTTCTCAAGTTAGTGGAAATGCTAGTGTCTCGCAAAAATTAGTTATCTGGTTTGGCTCCATTATACTGCAGTTTGTCTTACCTAACTAAAGTTATTTTTTGTATTGATATTTGTTTTATATCCTGTGGCCTTAGCTGTTTGGTTACCTGCATTCACAATGGATTATTTTGGGGATTATGTCGATGAGAAGGCATTGTCCACCTGTGGATGCTAGCAACAACTCACAGACCTGAAAAGTCACTTAAAATTCTCAGCTGGACTGGAGTGGGTCAGCAGAAGGTATTGTATGAATGAGATGGCACAAAATAATCTACCATCACTGTTGTTTTGTGTTACAGTATGTGCTAAGACTCCAAAGGAAAAGTCCGCCAGCTGCTGTTAGGAAGCAGTTACCACATTGAAGTCTTCAAATGATTGAATTGGTTCCGTTCATGGTTCATCAAGGTTACATCACATTGAAATGTGTTGAATGTAGCTGAGGGACAGGCTTCCTTTTAGCCACTCTACCTCCACTTGTCAAAATTCAATTGCTTTTTAGTGACACATGGTTTTGTGAATCGCAGTACCAGTCTGTTGGTCTGCTGAAATAGAATACATAACTATAGTAGTTACTATATAACTACCAGATGGATTGCTGTACATTTTGGTACTGGTATTCATGGTTCCCAGAGGATGAATTCTACTGACTTCTGTTAAAGCTTTCACTAATCCTAATTTTGCAACATGGCTTCCAAGGATGAAGCACTGAGCAAGTATGATCAGCATGCCATGATAAGCACTTAACACAAGTACTTGCGTGGCTGTAGACTCTGTTGTGTTTATTCAGAACCAAAATCCCTTGGTCACTGGAACTCAGAACTAACTAGAGCTATACATTTAGCCATGAGTGTTGAGGAGAGAGAGTGGCATCCATCAGTCAAGGACCTGGGCTGTCTATCCCAGCTCACCACCTGAGGAGTCTTGGTGGCCTTCGTCAGCTCTAACTTGCACCCTCATACACTTTCCTGATAAGCCGCACTGTCAAATCAGCAAGGTCGCTGATGTTGGCTATAGAGAGGAATCACCAGTCCCCTGAGACTAATGCCCCCTGAATATGATCTGTTAGAAGGAAGTCAAGGACAATCCAGCGTCCTCAAATGGGTCTGTAGACTAATCTGTTTAGACTGTATTACACGTAATTACCACATACCTACATCTAATTAGGCTTTGTACATCTAAGGTCCTAATAAGGTGCAGTTAGAATAATTAGCTAGTGCAAAGTGTTTCTGTGAGTGTGTATGGGTGTCTAAGAGGAGGAGACCTGGCTTGTCTTATTGCTCAGTGTTATTAGCAGACTTTATTATCTGCCAACTTGCAGTATAATGGATTAATACCTCTTCTTTGATGAAGATATTATCAACACTTTCTTATTGAAATCTGTTTCATTAAGCTGTCATCTAAACATTTAGCCCTTAAATCTAAAGACAGCTTGACACATAGAATTTCCTGTAACAGAGAGAGTGAAATGAAAGATAGAGGGTTGTGCTGTCTCTGTGATTTATGGATTTCATAAACCCTAACCCCCTCTGCTACCATCTGACACATCATTCTTCTCTGAACACACCAAGATTTCACAACAATACCACAGCTTTAGCTGTTGTCAGTGTTGTATGCTCATACACACACACATGCACACACATACACCACTAACAGCAGGGTCAGAGCTTTGGTTCTGTCAGCACAGCCTGTCACTGCGCTCAGAGCAATACCTTAACCATCACTCTGTAAAGTAAAACCTAATGGAGCTTCCACACATGGGCACATGCGCAAATATCCTCACGCACACACACATAAACAGATTTCAGCCCAAGAGCTTATTCCCGATCTGTATTCTGATTCATTCCACTGATCCCAAGCTGTATGTTTGGAGGAAGAATTTGGCCCATGAATTCTTCAGTTACCCAATGAAACAGAGATATGAGAAAATCAGTGCTGCTGTGCACTAAAGACTGAGGGCCTTGTTATAGGTTGAAGAGTGATGCTTTATAAACCCAGCATACGCTGCACTACCCCCAGTCACATCATCATTTGACAGGGAAGGCAACAGCATGTAGCACACAGCCTGCACAGTGTGCCAGCAGCACAGAGCTGATTGCTCCACTATAAGGACAGAAGTCTCACTGTAGGAGTGACATACACTTTGTCTGTGTCATAACGACCAAGTGTCAGCATTGTCAGGTCTGATGCTGCCTGCAACGCATGAGTTACTTTTTTTCCCAGACACTTTTCTTCTTGGGTTTTTTAATGGTTTCAGCATACTGCCAATTTTACAATCTCTTCTGTTCCCACATCCTCAGGGTAGATGGTAATCCTTTCATAACAACTTGTATACAAACCAATTTGGCAGTTTCAGCAGTGTACCTCCCTCACATAAGAGACCCAAAGGCTAATTCTATCAGTGTGTGGGTAGCCGTAGCACTGCCCAGGGATTCAATCCTCTGCCTTCATGGCTATATGATTTTATTGGTAGTTTGTTAATGATGCATTTGGTAATAAACTTTCTCAGATCAGAATTTAGAGCAGTGTTTTTGTCCCTATGTCACCTTAGGGAAGGATGGGAGGCCATTGATACACACAAATATCACCAAGCATACCAGGCATTTATAGCCTCTTAGCAAATGCTTCTGTGACTGGCTGGTGTTCAGCAATGAAAACACTATTGTAATGCCCTTCACTCTCTGTTCTGGACTCCTAAGGCTTAACTGACCATAGCCTATTGTCCTCACTGCTGCTTTAAGAGGCATCAATGAGACATCAATGGGATGATTGTTGTGATTGTTCAGCTTTAATCTCCTTTTCCCACTCATCTTATCACTTTGTTTTCCTGCCTTGTCTCCTCTCACCCCCTTCAGCCCCTTTCTCTCCTCCAGGCAGTGAGACAGTAGTGAAGTTTGATTCCCAGGGAGATGGCGTGGGCCGATACAACATCTTCAGCTACCAGCGTTCTGGCGATCGTTATGGTTACGTGCCAGTAGGTGAATGGGCAGAGAGTCTGAGTCTGAGCAGCGATCTGATTCGCTGGCCCAGAGACATGGTACCCACCTCACAGTGTAGCGACCCCTGTGAACGCAATGAGATGAAGAAAATGCAGGCAGGTAGGAGACTCCGTTTTTTTGTTATAGCAACATACCATGCCAAGCAGCAGTGCCTTTGAAAAATCTAAGTCTGTCACACTCTGCTGTTTATGCTTCCCAGGTGAGTACTGCTGCTGGATCTGTACAGCCTGTGAGCCTCATGAATATCTCGCTGATGAGTTCACCTGTTCGCCCTGTGCTCCTGGCCAGTGGCCCACTGACGACCTGACGTCTTGTTATGACCTTCCTGAGGACTACATTATGTGGGAAGATGCTTGGGCCATTGGTCCAATTACCATAGCCTGTGTAGGGTGAGTGATAATGGGCGATCAAGATTATGTCAGTTTCTGACTGGTCCACACTTGCACCAAGTGTGTACAAATGTTTGTATAGATGTTAGGATGGATGGGATGATTCTAACCTTTCCATCTGTTTTGTGCAAGCTCACATTTCACAAGAGCTAACTCCAAGTTCAGTTCACACATATTAACTAGTGGAACTAGTCATTAATTTCTCTGACATTAGTAAACTTAATTTTCATGAGTGCATGGGGAGGTGAGGGTTGGAGGTTAGTGGCTGTCGAGTGAACAGTGGCAGGCAGGTAGGATGAGGCAGAGCTGGTAGCTGACTGGAGTGTAGGGACACACATTGAGTAAATGAAGCCACCCATGTTCACCCTGCATGTGAACAACATTCACATTAGGGTAACATTAACAGCACTTTTCTGCTTTTTGGATTAATTTTAGAGATGTTTACAAAACAATGTCTTTCTGGCTGCATAAACTCCATCCTATCCCCAGGTTCATGTGCACGGGCCTGGTGTTCTGGGTGTTTATCCGACACAACAACACACCGCTGGTGAAAGCCTCAGGCAGGGAGCTATGTTACATCCTCCTCTCTGGAGTCTTCATTTCCTACGCCATGACTTTTCTTTTCTTGGCCAAACCCTCTCCTGCCATCTGTGCCCTGCGGCGCCTCGGCCTGGGCACGTCATTTGCTGTCTGCTATTCCGCCCTCCTCACCAAAACCAACAGAATTGCCAGGATTTTCAATGGTGTGAAAGACGGAGCGGGTGCAGCGAGGCCACGCTTCATTAGCCCGTCCTCTCAGGTGAGTGGCTTCACTATCATCCATCCATCTGCATTGGTCAGATGGATGAATGCAGGGACTGGTAGCCAGTGGATCTTGGTAACTATACCTTCTTCTCTTCCCTTCTCTTTCAGGTGTTTATCTGTTTGAGTCTAATCTCTGTCCAGTTAGTGATGGTGTCAGTGTGGCTGCTGCTGGAGGTTCCCGGGACACGGCGCTTCACGTTGCCAGAGCGACGGCAGACTGTCATCCTTAAGTGTAACGTCCGTGATTCAAGCATGCTGCTGTCACTGGGGTATGATGTGCTTCTGGTCATCCTGTGTACTGTGTAAGTATGTCATAGCTGCTTTGATTTACCATAAAGATTATGGAAACTGCATCTAAAGTGCTTTATGTTCTCTCCCCGAGGCACTTTGTTCACTGTGTTTTTGAGGCCATGTTTTCATGCATAAAAAAACGGTTACATATGTTGATATGAAACTACAAACTCTAGCATGCTAAACAATGAACAATTATGTTATCTCAAATTTACAACAGTAAAAATAAAAATGAATCATACAGTTTTTTCATAGCAATACTCATTTTGGTAGATTAGGCTTTTCCAGGTGGTGTCCATCTAATCAGAAATATCATTCTCTCCCTAGGTATGCCTTCAAGACCAGAAAGTGCCCAGAGAACTTCAATGAGGCCAAGTTTATTGGATTCACCATGTACACCACCTGTATAATCTGGCTGGCCTTTCTTCCCATCTTTTATGTTACTTCGAGTGACTACAGGGTATTGACACCATACATTGTATCTTGTTTGTTTTATCCATATAAAACTGAAGCATACAAATGATAATTATTTGTTTCAATGGGGTATGTTTCTATATATTTTACTAATTGTTTTGGGCAATTGTGCTAAACTAAATCGGCAGGCTGCTGGTTATACCTTTAAATTTAGTAGACATCTAGACCTCTGTGGTTTCTTTCTCCTCTATGTGATTAATACAAGTCACAAAACAGTAACTACACAGGTGACTGGAAACTTGAAAAAAAAAATGTATTCCTGCTGGCAAATGTCCTAGCTCTGCAGAACTAGGATGACAAACAGACAGGCTCTGTCAAACTGCTAACACATGTCCAGATTTAACAGCAAAGGGGAGTGAGTGTTCACCTGATCCATACAAATCTTAAGCATAAACACATACCTTAAGCATACTTTTTCTACAAACACACAGGGCAGCTGTATCAAAGAGTGTAAGAGAAGAGTGCTGATGCCAGGGATGCTCATTTGATCTTCATAAAAAAAACAGCTCACTCTCACTCTTTCCCTCTCTCTCTCTCTCTCTCTCTCTCTCTCTCTCTCTCTCTCTCTCTCTCTCTCTCTCTCTCTCTCTCTCTCTCTCTCTGGAAATAAGCATTTCTTTGGCCTTGTAATCTGACTTTAAGATTAGTCAGGTGGAGGCATAACATCACCAACATGCACAACCACCCACTCGTGCACACATTCGAATATACTGTACATACACACAGGAGACATTGAAGGGTTGATTACTAATGTGCTACCTTGTACAATACTGCGATTTAACAGTGAGTTGCAGTTATATGACACTGTGACCATCTCTAACACTTTTCAGCCACAGAGGAGTGATAATGGCATCTGAAAGGGCAATATTACAGACCTGTAATCAAAAATCAAGAGAGGATAAGATTGTATTCAGCATTTATTTCATACACTAAATCACTGAGAATAGAGATACTGTTAGATTTGGCCTCTGTGGTCTCTGTTGATTAAGATTTTATTGATCTATCCTGTAATTGTTATCCTCCAGACTGTTTCAAAGTAACGAAGCCTGCCCATGGAATTATAGAAGCCTCACTGAATTTGTGTACATATAGAGATTCACTAATAGGCATTTTAAGTTCTGCATTTATCAACTGTTTATCAGATTAGCTTTAATGTATTACTGTTTTATTTTGTGTAAGTACTTTGTAACACTTGTGGAAAAAGTGCCATTGAAAAATTCTCTTTATTATAGATTATTATCATCAAATTAGCTCTTAGTGGCAATTACTTTGTACTACATTAGCATAAGATTTATTCATCAAAGTCTGGGTACTAATTACTGTCTCCCCATCTTTCTGCTTATTTCCTCTCCAGGTCCAGACCACTACCATGTGTATCTCAGTCAGCCTGAGTGGCTTTGTGGTCCTGGGCTGTATGTTTGCACCCAAGGTCCATATTATCATGTTCCAGCCACAGAAGAATGTGACTAGCCACAGGCTGAACCTCAATCGATTTAGTGTCAGCGGGGCTGCCACTACATACGCATCTCACGGTAGGTTACATACAGTTACCTCATTTTTAAAGAAACAGGCATTTAGGGCAGAACTCTCTACCTGTTTCTTTTTATTATGCCCCTGTTCATTGAGTGTGTTCAGCCTTCAATAAGTGTTCCACATTAACTGCAGGAAATACAAAATGAATCTTTCTGCATTATTCTGTATTTTCATTTACAACAGCTGCATAACAGCTAGCTGCTTCTGCTGTAGCTACTGTTACTCCAAAGATGTCTGCATCACTGACAAGTTCACTCATGAGCTAGTGAGACTTTAAACACTGACAGTCTGCTCACAGCTGTAGCAATGAGCAGTGCAATGAGATGCCAGGGAATTGCCCTTAAGAGGTGCTTTGATTTTTTTTTAGTTACCATGTTTCAAGTATTTTTGTGACAACAAAAAGAATATTTACTGTTTATGTATAACAGACTTCACTGTGGACTAAATATAATAGCACAGAAATTAATTGGCCTCACAAAAAAGATCATTAGAAGGTTGGATGCCCTGGATGGATAGATGTTAACATTAAATAGCTTCTTGGTATTGTTAGATTGCATTAGTATCACATCCTCTCTCAAACACACAAGCACTCCGTGAAAGACAGACCTAGTTGGGTCATTTATTATTTGCATTCTTGCATTAAATCTGTACACTATGTTTGAAACATTATGTTGGTGCCCATTTACGATCCTTCAGTGTCCTAAAAACGCAGCTCCATTTTAAATTTGAACTGTTCTTTGCTTGTTTCATTACTAACTCCAGGCTTTTGACATTTTCAGCTGCTCTGACTCAAATATTATTATTATTAGGCTATATAATTACGAAGGGGATGGCATGGTGGTGTAGTGGTTAGCACTGTCGCCTCAAAGCTAGAAGGACCTGGGTTCAAATTATTCTAAAGGCTGTGTACTTTGTTACCTGCACACGTATGCACCAAGACTATAAGGGCAAAACAGTTTCTAAACTAGTGTCTAGTGTTGTTATTTGATATTACTGAAGCATTTTTGAAGCATGAGTTTAACATTTATGTAGCAACTTTAGTGATATAATGTGATGAAGATATTATTGCTTTGATGCTAGTTTGAAGGTAATCAAGAGTCTAACATCCTAAAATGCTTAATTTCTCTTGTTTTGTGTAATTATCTCCTTTCTTCCTGCTTGTTCCTTGTCTTTTCCCAGCTTCTGTTAGCGCCCACTACGTCCCAACTGTGTGCAATGGGAGAGAAATCGTCGACTCCACTACTTCTTCTCTGTGACCACATTAAGTCCACTCTCTAAAACTGCCACTGCGACTGTTAGCCAATCCATGAACATTATCCCATTCAACCATGTTTCCCCATCTCATACACATACTGTATACATTCACACATAAAAACACATGTACATATGCTCAGAAAAACGTACAAACACACACACATACACACACATACAAGTACAAACTTCCCTGTGGACTAGAACTCTGTTGTTTCACAAATGTAGAAAATGTGTAACTATAATTAAATTATTTTCTAGGGATGTACATACATGGAATAGACATTATTGTAAGTAGAGAAACAAAAGAACAAAAAAAGTTTTTAGGAGGAATTTTTGGAGCCTTTGTTTTTGATAGCTTTGTTATGATGCAGTGTAAATAGACATGCACTAAATCATGGTAGGAGGGTGTGTGTCCCTCAGCTTGGATGCACATTTGTGGCTCTGCTTGCCTCACCTGCAATATCCCACAGACTTTTTATTCTCATGCTTTTTTGTAGGTCTCATTGTAATAACAGATTATGTATGCATTTCTATTGTGTATCTGTACATTTGTATATTATACTACTGATGGTTCAAACAGCACAATGTTGATAGTCCTAGAATGAATGTGGACAAAAGTACAAACTGGATGGGCTAAAACAGGTGGAACGAACATGTACAAAAAAAATCTATCACACTCATCGACTTATAACTGTACTGTGCCAGAACACAACTGTCTGTTTGAGAATTTGTTTAATAACTTCTTGACAGATGTGCTAAAGAACCCATTTTGGCTGCAATTGTTGCTGGAAAGTATGTTTTGCTTTTGATACAAATGTTCATTTTTCTATTTCTAATCATCGAATCCCTTTATTTAAATGGCCATAGTTCCAGACATGTGTTCACCGACGCAACACTATGTTCACTCCCACTCTCAAACTGTTCTTTCTTTAGAGGAGTGCTCTAATTGATTGCTAATAACTAGCAGAGCTAAAAAGGTAAAGTACATAAAATAGATTTCTGCACAAACAGTGCTGTCATAATTCTGTCCTCAAAAACAAATGGGTGTCTTAGATACTCAGTCAATAACTTGCTGCTTTGCTGAACACATGTTGAATTTTTCCAACTTCGAGGAAGCAGTATCTTATGTTTTTGTGCCCATATATAAAGTATGTGGTGATGTTTTGAATATGGCTATGTGCCTTAATGTATGTTTGATAGTGCTCCAGGTAAAGGTTGTAAGGCATCAGTTTTGCATTACCAGCTGCACCTTATTGTTTGGTAAAAGTGACAATATAGAGCATGTTTCAGGGCAAAGCTAGTTAGCTGTATTCCCTACCAAACCTTCTATCATTGGTTGTCTACCTAAAGCACTGAAGAGGTGACTAAGAAATCCCTAGGTTACAGTGACTTTCTGTGCCCTGTCTCTATCTCCAGTCTTTCGTAAAGGTGTCATAAAAATAGAAATGGATATTCCAGATACACCCATCATGCTGAATTTATTAAAAAAAAAAACTTTTTTAATAACTTAGAGGTTCCAGTATAAGTAAAGAGAGGAAGAGAAGCTCATATGTCATTAAGATGATGTCACTGGCCCCTAGACTTATTGAAGTGTGCAGTTTACATATCTATGTTAAATGTGTTGACGTCAAGAGACAAAGTGGAGCAGCTGGCTTCGGCAGTCCCACAGAGGCTCACGCGAGGAAGCAGAGCACACAGTGTCAGCTGCTGGCAGATCCCAGCTAACAAAAGATGTTAGAGTAGAACTCATAACATGTATAACATTTATCAAAATATCAATTCCCATCTAACTCTCTGTGGCTGGAAATATGACAGACTCTTTATTGGGTGACATTTATGAGGTGGGGGAATAAATGCTGAAAACAATTAACAAAAAAACATCTAAATAAGAGAAAATCTAAACAGCCTAAATTACAGTAGTGGCTTAATTTATCATTATAGCATATTTCATTTTAAAGACGGGCCTCTCATAGAAGAAAGTTTTGCATTTTGGATGATAATAAATTAATAACAAACTGATCTTAAATGGTTACATACTATAATAACCTGTCTAAAATAAAATGTGACTGTTATACTTGATATTTCTGACATAATATGTGATTAGAATCCCTTATTTGCTTTTAGAGATAAACATTATAAATAAATGTACATGTGAAAATTTATGTAGTAGGTACTGTAAAGGCAGAAATGTTAAATCTCGATCTCATGACCAGTCTACCTTTGCACAGCCAGTCTCCAACCTCTGTGATTATCACAATGAATGATAGATTGAAAAAAAATTAGAGGATGCAACAAGATGAGCCGACCTACATTGGTGTATGTGTGTGTGTGTGTGTTAGGTGCAGGGAGCAGAAGGAGTGAGCGATGTGGCAGAGCCGAGGGGAGCTGCTGCTGGATTATGTAAAGCACTCCCACAGCCCAGAAGTCACTACGCTTCTGTGGAAGCTCAAAGCATCTCAAAGATTCACTGTCTTTGTTAACAGAAGGCTGAGCCATTCACTCAGTGGTCCTGCTCCCACAAGATACACCCCGCATGGCAGGTTGCTATGGACAACCACCGCCACATCCGCTGCCGGAATGTCTGTTTGTCTGCATGGAGAGGAGAGTTGGAGGAGGGGTGAGGAGAGGGCGAAAGAAGAGGAACAGAAAAAGAAAACACGGGTTGCTGGTTCTGATTCAAATTGGCAGTGAATGATGAGATTTGGCTCAGCAAAGCCCAGCACTCTACTCCCAGCTTTTAATGGCCACACAAATAAAGCACTTAACCCTGATTCTCCTCTCATTTAGTCCAGGGACTAGTCTAGGACAACAGTCTCACACTCTTTCTGTGACCCTCTCCTTCTCAATCAGCCGAACTGCTTCAACCTTTCCTCTGCCACCTTTGTCTACATCATCTCCACTCTATGTGTGAAACTTGCTGCTGAGTTGCTCTCAGCCAAGACCAGCTAAGCCAGACCAACAGATTCATAGCCTACACTTAGCACTCAGATCTGGGTGCCCACTGCAGCGCATGCCAACAAGGCGGCCTTGAGCAGGTTGGAAAAGGAATAATGGGAAAGCAGATAAAGGAGTTTGAGAGTGTATGGAAAAATCAAAATGGGACTCAGATGTAAAGAAAATGTATCACTTTGAAATACACCATCTCTCTCACTATTCTACACTCAGTTTATTATTTCATGTGTCCATAATTTTCTTTGGATGTTTCCTTAATTGGCTTTACACATGAATATCCCTTTCAAACAACAAGCCATCCACTACGGACATTATTGTTCCACTATTCAGCCGCTGCCAGCTGCCATGTGCTCCACAAAGGTCTCTGTGCTGTAGCCCCTGCTATATAACAGAATGTGTTCTTGGCCTCTAGGCTTTCTAACAAGACAAGATCTCAGCAGCAACATGAAGCTGAGGTCAAGCAGAGCTCTGGAACTGGCCAATCACAAAGCAATAGGTCTGTGTTTATGATACGTGCCATAACGAGACTGTGATGACATCATAATAAATAACAACAAGCAAACAGCTGGTGTTGTCTGTTCCTCCTCCTGTGCCTGGTCTGTGCTTTTCTACAAAAAAAAAAAAAGTAGTTCATGACTGTGTTGCACAATCTGCAAATCTCAGTGAAAATCTAAACACTGAATGCAGGGGTAGATCGACTTGTCGCTTCAGCAACATTAACATCCCCTCAATACCAAGTTCACATACACACAGGCTCTATTCATAGCATGTTTTGGCAAATGTTGAAAGATGTTTCTAACACTCCTGCTTAATCTGTTCCCTAAGTGATGACACTCTAATGAAACCATCTAGTGGAGTACTCACTGCCTTAGGACAATGTACTCCAGTGTGTAGACTTAGACTCTACAAGTAAAAGTGAGAGCAAGAAACACAGAAAGATAAAATTAAGCCAAAGATATTATATCATTTTCTGCACACAGTCTGGTACAAAGTGTGTTACACTGGATTTTGTGTTGAAACATTAGGGGCATGTTTTCTTGATTCAGTTTGTGAAATTATGCAGACAGTAATATGCTGCTGAGTGTTAATTATAAAATATTTGCAGAGCACTCCTCCTCATGTCTTTTTTCATTATTTCTGGCTTCATCATACTAACTATAGTTTCTACTTTTGCAGAACTGGTTATTGGCTCTGTTCTTAAAGCCTTGTAATGATCGTCCTCTAGTGGTAGACTATGATCATTACACTAACAACTGCCTAACTGTAATGCACTGTGTTCTGCACGCAGGATTTTGAACCCCCATTAAACACTTATGCAACATACATGTTTTACAGACTGATTGCGAGTAGTGTGCAGATATCTGTATTCCTAATTTTTCTTTTAAGGAAGCAAACTTAATCAGTGCGAGTGGTGGCCTTTCAATGGTTTTCCACTGCCCTCTACAGGAGAGCCCTTTCAACGCCAGTAAGGACCTGAGAAATGAGAAAAGTCCAGGAGCCATGAAGGCTGAAATAACCTAGAAAATTTATATTAATGTAGTTGTGAAAAAGAGGAATAAGACAGTCATAATATCTTTGTACTTCTCAAGTCAGATTTAGGATAAACTGAAGCCATGGTGGCAAGATACAGACACGAGAAATTTGTTAGATTTTTTTTTGGTTTAAAACACTGGTAGTTAAATGTTCAAAATATGCACACCTGAAGTATTGCTGCTCTGTTGTGAAGTGAGATCGTGGAATTTAATTAGTTTCCCACCAAATATAATAATATAATTCATGCCATCTAGACTTTTCATTTTACAATTCACATTTACTGTAAAAAGTTATGTAACATGAATATACTATACCATCTGTAACTCAAACTATGCCACTGAGTAGCTCAGTCACTGTAATCATATCCTTGTTTGCAAACTGTTAGTTTCACCAAGGTCATATATTCTTATATAGATCAGAAATTTTTGTGAAATCTGTTGTAAAATATAAGTACTCTGTTGTGAGATTTGGGCTCCACATTCCGCATTTAACTGCCTTAAAGCTGCATTTTACCCAGACATACATACATACTATACCTGTAACCAAGCCCTCTAACAGATTTTAAAAAAAGAAACATTTAAAAGGGGAATTAATCAAACTGGATCAACTTATACATAAATATGTCATTTATTTGACATACATTGACAGTCAATATCACAACCTCATCCAAGTAACATGACATCTTTTTCAATAGGACAGCAGAACAATGCTCATTACACCAACTTCAACAAACGTGTCACATGGCCAGAATTTACCTATCTGTGTAAATGTCTATGGGACATTTATGACAAACACTAACCATGGTATTCCTATTGGCAAACCATGGCTGTCAAAAGAAATATTAGACACTATACAGATTCAAATAAATACAAAGAAAACTCAATGTCCCAAATAGGTCGTCGCTTTACCCTGAGGTCTTCTAACAGCCTTTCTGACATCAGTTTGAATCAGAATGTTACCAGGAAGTGTTTATCGCATACACCTGCTTCACAGTACTATGCTTCAAGTTGGACGGCTCAGTCGTACCAAACTTTAAGGCCACCAGTTAGTGTGACTTCTCTGAACCTGGCTTGAGGTGCATGATGTGCGTATATGTGTCTATGTACACACAGTTGGTATTCCAGGTACCAAAGCTCATAAAGGTGGTGGTTGGTTAAAGGGGTAGATCAGTGGAAAGTCTACTGAGGGTCTGGTCTCAGCCCCCACTCCCTCTAATTTTACCACTGTTCTAGCTCCACACCAAGGCTTTAGAATGGGATGAGTTTAGCTGCATGTTTTCATACTTCTGTCCATTGCCCTAAAATCACAAATACATTCATTTTACAACAGTTTTAAGGACTTTATAATTGCTGAATTTTCTTATAAAAGTAAAACGATACAGCAACACTCACCTTGGATGCTATGGCTTTGAGTTTGCCAAGTAGGGAAGGCTTCGTGTACACAACTTCATCGTCCATGTCTCCCTCGTTCTCTCCCTCCATCACAGCACAGCTGTCAGCTCCTGGCATCTCACACTCCTTATTGGCAGACATGACCAACCGGGAGTACTTATACTCCAACCTAGCAAAGAGACAAATCATATGATAATTAGGGAAAACAAGAAGAGCAGTAACACTGCCCACACGGATACTGACAAAATGTGACAAGGAACAAATGGCAGGATGGATTGGATCAAACAGTTCTAATGAGATGAGGAAAGGCAGTAGCAAAAAAGTAAAAGATAAAAAAATGAGTAGGGGAGGCATGAAGAAAAAAAAGGGAGTACAAAAGACACAGAAAAGAAGATTCAAAACTAAGGACAGTGCGGACATAGACAGGGAGTAAAGAGCACAGACAAGAAGGAAAAAACTATTAAGAAGAGATTAATGAAAAAACATGAACAGAATGAGAGAAAGACGCTGTACCGTTTGTTTTTCTTCCAGAAGTAGCAGGTGAGGGAAACAAGTAGAACTGCAGTGAAGGCTCCCAGCCCAGCGCCAAGATGTACCCAGAACTCCATACCCTCACATGGCAGCGTTTTCTTTTCAGGCAAGGTTACACCTCCCATGCACAGCTTCGGTTCAGTCCACACATAGAGCAGGTCCTGCAGATAAACACCCACACATATGGGATTAAAGAACAATGTGGCAGATCCAGAAAATGAAGTGAAAATTTAATTTATACATTTTGCATACAGCGCAGTCTAAACATATTTGGACAGTGAAGTGTTTTTCATTGTTTTGGCCCTACTCCAGCATACTGATTTTAAAATGAAACAAAGACTGTTAAGTGCTGACACTACATGAACAGTGTTAATGCTTCTGACACTAGGGTGGGGTATAAAATAGGCTATAATTTCTACACAGCCCCTATGGACTACACTTCATGTCCACACACACCTGGTGTCCTCCCTTACAGGCTCCCTCTATGCGGTGGAAGTCTCTCTCTGTGCATGTGGGACAAGCCCCTGAGCTCTCCCATAAGAAATGAAAGGTGCAGCCATCACATGTTCCCGCAGGGCACTGACTGTAATACCCAAAGAGACTTTGTCACTTCTCCACCACATCACAGCATAGATAAAGCTTACGTGTGTTGTTGGTAAAACCAACTGAACACAGGATAGCAAAAAAACAGTGATAGAAATACAGTACCTAGGAACTGAAAGCTCTCCTTTAGTGCTCTTTTCTGGGTTACAGCGAAGTGTAACCACTACGTTGCGACCTGTCTCGCAAGATGAGGTCACCTCCAAGGACCTGACCAACAATAATACAGCAAGAAAGAACCTTAGAGCTGTGATGTATTTTAAGGTAGAATAAAAAAAGTTTGAAACATTTGAAGATACTTGTAGTAGAAGTTGACATCAGGGACTTTCTTAGTGGTCTGAGGGTACAATTCTGGCCTTGCCCTTATTCCATTAAGTGTATTCTCTACTGTTGCTCCTGTTAATATCATACAAGGAAACATTGGTTTCACATATACATGCAAAATTAATCTTTTGAATGTCATTTCTTCCTTTTGTCTCATCTCATTTTTCATATTTATTAAGCATTAAGAGACAAACAGCAGCATGTAAAAATGTGTAAGCACGTAATAATGCTGGTGCTTTTCGATCACACACTAACCAAGGAATGTGTCAGCCAGGTTAATGGACTGTGAAGAGAGTGCTGTATGAAAACCTCGTCCACTAGCTGGGATTATTGTTGATTGACAGATGAAGGTCTTGACAGCGTTGGCTCCTTCGCCTTTCTCTCTCTGGGAGTCGGTGATGGATATGTCTGTTACATTGTCAGTGCATACTGCCAAGTGACCCTTACATAAAGAGCATATAGCAAGGTTACTACATTTGTACAGACAACCTTTTAAAAAGAGCAACATTTTCTGCATGTGTGCATTTTCATTTCTTCATACCTGTCCTCCACACAGACTGATATTGAACTGATGGAAGTACTTGGTTCCTTTAGAGGTAAAGCTCGGGCCATTCATCAGTGATCCTACAGATCCAAGTGGGCTGAAGTCAAAAGTCAGGGTCACATTGCCTTCTGTGTGGGTGAAGTGACAGTCACTGTAACATAAACGGTGGTCCTGAAAAACAAACAAAGGTATATGGTTGTGTATCACAAAGATTTGTGATAAGAATAGTTTGATTCCCTTCTCAACGTCATCAACAAACCTGGTCACTCTTGCTAGCTGGTCCACAGGGTTTGCAGGCATCAGGGCCTGGTGTGGTATGAGTGACAAGGTAAGTGTCATGTGGACACTCTGTACACTGGTTGGTGCTTGTGTCAATGTAATGTCCAGGTTGGCAAGGCACACACGTAGACCTGGAGGGCTGGGCGCTGAGGGCACAAGCCCGACACCCTGAGGATACCCCATCCACCGCATTGCTCACCGAAATTGAGTAGATTCGTGCCACATCGTTGACATACCGACGTACCTGAATAACAGAGATAAAAAGAAAGAACAGCAGAGTGCTGACACAGTGTGTGACCTACTAATACATGCTGTGGAGTTCAAAGAGGTTTATACAAAACAAACCAACTAAAGCCCTAACACAAACCCCTACACATGAGCACATCACAACATATAGTATTTGTGCTTTATACACCTCACTTGAACCCACATCCCTGCAAATGATTTATCTTGAAAACCAAACAGAAGGGAGTGTTTGGTGTACCTAGTGGGGAGTGGATTTACAAGGCTTCGTGGGGATGATAAAGATCCATTTTTGCTCTCGTTTCTGGATCTGAGACAACAAAACATGAACATTCATCCTTAAGGTGGCAGGTCAGGTTTCCTCATCTTAAGAATGAGCCAGTAGCAAAACACTGGCCTGACCTCAACAGCTCAGCCCAACAACATAAAAGGACACCGATTTAAAACTAAAGGGAATACCAATATGTCTTCCTTCTGCTGATAATGGTTTCATTCTATATTTTTATGAACTTGGTAATATTGACATTTATACATTGACATTTGCACTGTAAATATTATTATATGCTAAATCTCACAGTTGAATGTCAACAGTGAGTTGTTCCCAGTCCAAGCTCTTTAAACTGATGTTTAAGACCATGTAGACTGCTTTTGTTCATCCTGTAATGTCTAGATAACATCCATTGTGGTGAGGGTCCGCAGACGGAAGGAATGCTAAAAAGTAGGGTGAAGGTGCTGGCACATGAAGCTGTGTTTTATTGGTCACACACACAATTAAGTGATACATCGGTAACATAAACTGTGTTTTTTAAAATATAGAAGCATGTTATGTTTTTGCATCTGTCTTTGTTTTTAAGATACAACAGTCTTATACATGTGAATTTGAACTGTGGAAGAAAAATGTCAACAATAGCATTACTTACAGTGCTGTGAAAAAGTATTTTCCCCTTTCTGGTTTCTTCTGTTTTGCATATTTGTCATGCATAATTCATACAGATCATCAAGCAACTTTAAAATTACGCAAAAATAACCATAGTAAATACAAAATGCAGGTTTATTATTTTATTATTTCATTTATTAAGGGAAAAAAGCTGCCCAAGCTTCCTGGCCATGTGTGAAAAAAGCCCCATGTGGGGCTGTTTTGCAGCTTCAGGCCCTGGACAATTTACCATTATTGATGGAACCATGAATTCTGCACTCTACCAGAAAATCCTGAGGGAGAATGTCCAGCCATCAGTTTGTGATCCTAAGCTTAAGTGCACTTGGGTTATGCAGCAGGACAATGATCCAAAACACACCAGCAAGTCCAATCAAAAATCAAACAAAAAAAAAACTAAGATTAAGGTTTTGGAGTGGCCTAGACCTAAATCTGATTGAGATGCTGTGACATACCCTTAACCAGGCCGTTCATGCTCAGAAACCCTCCAATGTGGCTGAATTAAAACAATTCTGGTTCAAGAGTGGGCCAAAAGACTCATTGCCAGTTATCACAAACACTTGACTGCAGTTGTTGCCGCCAAGGGAGGCACAACCCGTTATTAGGATTAGGGGCCAATTACTTTTTCCACATTTTTATTCCACAGTTTTTAAATGACATCATCATTTAAAAACTGTATTTTGTATTTATTATATTTGTTATATTTTATATTATTTATATTTGTTATATTTTGTTATATTTGTATAAAATTTAAAATATGTTTAGTGATCCGAATCATTTAAGCAAAAAAAAACACACACACACACACACTGCAGTTCATGAGGAGCAGAAAGTTCATAATGATTCCTTATATAAAGAAAAGCCCACAACACAATTATAAGAATATACAATAATTATCATACAATTCCAGCGTGTATGTAACATTGAAGGTAGTTCATGTGTCAGATTGTGTACTCATACTTACATCTGAAGGTTTGTTAGCTCTCTGGAAAGCCCATGTATAGGAAACCGAGGCATTCTTTGTCATGATATGTGTGTAGGACTGTCTTGCTTTGGTTTTCTCCCACGACTCCACCACAGTGGTACTCTTCCTGTTTACATCCTAAAAGATTAATTCAACACATTTCTCCTCCAAACATCTACATAATATTGTATGCAATAGCAAACATTTGTCAGGTGCTGTTCTCACCATCATGAAGTAGAGCTCACAGTCAGCTGTGCACAAAGTTTCAAATTCAAATGTGATGCGGCCAAATTCTGTCCCTGCAGGACTCGACAGTGATGTAGGGAGCCTGATGTAGATGCAAATAGAGAAAAGAGGACTTGGACTATCAGGAAGAAGCAGACAACTCAGTGAGAAGAATGATGTAGACAAAAAAAAGCATAATATAACTATACTTACTTGAAGCCAGGAATGTGGATGTTGAGGATGAGGTAATCATTATCTGAGCTTCCTGCTCCACTCTGGATGTAATCACCTGCCACCTCCCAGCCTTAAGGACAGACCAAATCCTTGTTACTTGACTACTTTAATATATACATTTAAATAATACTTACTGACTGGTTCAGTGCTTGTCAGTCCACATTAAAAATGAGTTCAAATTATAAACGTAGGAAAAATTATTGTTCACTTTCCTGCTTTAGAATTAGATGAGACTATCAATACCATTAACTAGGAAGTTACAACCAGCAGCCAATTTGCTTATTGTAGTTAGGCTAATTAGAGAGCCTTAGATGAGCTGGTGAATTTTGTTACCTTTGGACAGAGCTAGACTAGCAGTTTTCCTTGTATACAGTGTTGTCCTAAGGTAACTGGCTACTGCTGGCAGCTTCAAACGATACAGTGGTAACTCTCAGCAAGAAAGTAAACAAGTATATTTCTCAAGGTTTTTTCAAAAACTATGACTTTAAAATCTATCACGTAAATATCATGCACCTTATTTCTGCATATGTTCTAAACACTGTTTTTGCTTTGCCCCCCACAAGAATACAGCTTATGTAAAACAGCGAAGTTGTATTTTATTATGTTTATCCTTTTAATTTTTTATTCTTACTGTCTGGCAACTGTCGCAATATAGTAGCCAAACAATGTTCAGTGTTTGTAACATTGACAATATAAAGATCTTATCTTTAAGAGAGGCATAAAAGACCAAGAAAAAGAGAGAGCACTAGTAAAGACGCTGTATTGTTGGCAAAACACCCACCATTCATACTGTCACATTTGGAGTTGCCCACATTGAAACAGGAAGTCTTCATGTTTGCAGGAAGAACATTCCACCATTTATACTCATAACCCAAGGTGGGCTCAGTGCCTGCTGGACACTGCTTACATGCTGGTGGATGAACACAATGAAATACAATTAGGAAACCACAGAGAAAGCAAGCAAACGTAACTGAAGAAAAAAAATACAGAGAGAAAAACACAGTTAATCAACAGAGTTTGCAGTACGTTTCATCCCATCAGAATAGGTCCCAGCTGGGCAGGGTGAGCAGGTGGCTGTGTCATTGTTATAGAAACCAGGGTTACAGGGGGGGCAGGGCTCTCGTTCTCCACTTGGAGGCAATGTCTCAGCTCCAGTCACTCCCTCCAGGCAGGTCTTAGGCTCAATCCACTTATATATGACCTGTGTCTGAAATTAAAGAGATGGAAGTTGATTGCATTTGACAGAAAATGCGGTTCTACCATAGAACTTGTGATATAACTCATGATATATAATCTAAACAAGACCTCTTTTTTCTCTCACCTTGCCCTCTTTGTCACATGCTGTGTGGATCTGGAAATAGTCCTTCTTGGAACACGGAGGTCTGTCCTTACACACAGCTGATCCCCCAGCTTAGAAAAAGTGATGATCATTTAAAAGAATTAAAAGGGCAACTGCAGTATCCAAAATCCAACAAATAGTACTTAAACTAAATATTTAACTTTTTCAAAGGCATTGCAAAGCACCTAAAAAGTAAGGTACATAAAGCACATAAACATCAGGTTAAAATCATTAAAACAAAGAATTCAAATGGTATAAGGAACCATTCAGTTACTGTTGAAATAAAATAGAATAAAGCAAAAGATTATGTAATGCAAGATGTGAATACAAATAGATAAAAGAATAGAAAGAACAATTTACTCTTCAAACAAAAATGCATTAGATTTTGCTAAAAACAACAATGAATCAGAAGTCATACAATATGCATAAAGTGGTGTACTGAATTAAATATGTGTGTATGTATTTTAAATATGTAAATATGTTGTGAATACATTTTCAGAATCATTTCTCACTGGACAGGGCATGCATTCACAGCATCACATGAAAGTATATAAAGATTTCATATCAAGGCAGATTATACAGGAGACAATCAGAATGTGCCTCAGCAAAAAGTACTTATACTACAAACTGTTACAGTAGACTGTTGTTCACTTTAAATTTAGTTTCAGATCAGGTTTAAACATTATAACTGGTCTAAACTGGTCAAAGTCAGATTTCTGTTATGATAACATCTACTGTATTGGTTTCTATTGTATGTTGACTTTGAGCTGCCTCACAAACAGGATGTAGTACATTGCCTACTTTACATTTGGAAATGTATTCAAGTAAATCCCACTTGAGAAAAATCCTAAAATAGATCAAGAAGTATAGTAAGTTATTTTTATCCCTTATAATTAGCATAGCAGAAAACAAATATAGTGAGTAATATAGACACTTTACAAAAATACACTTGCATACACCATCTGCCAAAGCCTGCTACTCCCGAACGACCGCACAATCCTCCCATACAGAATGAACAAGCATGTTTCCTGTGTTAAAATTTGACTAATGTAGCTGAAAATAGGACAAGCTCTCTTTCTATCATTTGGTTTTGTTACATGCTGCTGTGTGCAGTGCAGATAACAATTAGGTGCACATCCTTCTTTCAGTGTTTTCCTACCTGCATATTGAATGGTGGTGTTGCAGGGGGTGCAGGAGCTGGCACCGTGGCCAGAGAAGGTGTCCCGAGGACAGGGTTGACAGGTGGAGGAACCTGGGACTTGACTGAATGTCCCTGGCTTACATGGGAAACACTCTGATGTGTAGGCAACTCCTGGTAAGGAAATGAAAGAGAATAAAAAGGAAAATAATGTATTGACTTGTTACTGATTATAGAGTGAAGGGGAAATTGATGAGTTAAACATGTTTCTGACCTTCTATTTGGACATTTTTCAGTAGAACAGGTTTCACCACTTTGGATCCCATCATGACCCCACCTGTTCTCCAGTACAGGATATTGGTGCCAGATTTCAGGCTCACCTACAAATAAACACATAATAATATAATAATAGTATTTATGCATTATATGTTGCCAAATTGAACTACAGATATCTAGGCTTTTATATCACTTTAAAAGGTCAGCTTAAATGCTGGGCCTCAAGAGGTTACTACATTTTCACTGCAAACCTCAAGCTTCAACACTTGTCAAGCCTAAATTTCAGCCATGTAAATTACACAAACATTAAAGTGTGCTGCTGTAAAGGATGCTACCTATGCTGATTAAACTGCTAAATTTCCTTTGCTTAATTTTATTTTGCAGAAACACATTCTTGGCCAATCCTGCTGTCTGAAAATAGAAAACAGCAAAAAATAGGTGCCCACAGAAATGTTCATTTCATTAAACTCTACCAAAAAGTAAAGAAAAATAACTTTTTATTATCTTCTCTCTACATTTAACACCCCTCCCAATATGACATCTAATAGTGTGTCTGGAAAAATACTGACAACAATAAGAGATGCCAGCGTCTTTCCATGTACTAACAGGGTTCCTGTTTGTATCCACCCACTTCTTGCTGTTCATCCTGAGTTCAACGCTTTTATTTCGGAAGACCAAGGCCACATGTCAAATATCTGCACTTACCGTATGGTTTGCCCATTCACCATGATTGGTGAGCTTGAGCCACTTCGTATCAGCAGATTGATCCATCTCCTGACACTGGTCATTCTGGATCTAAAACACACAAATCACAATTGTCTGTCAGCTGAAACTTTCACATCTTTTACAGTACTTCATTGAACTTTAAGGTGTTGATATGCCAACAAAATGGTACACCACTACACTGCCTATTCTAATAGTGAGCCATTTCAACTATTTAGGAGGAGAAAGGATACTGTATGTTTTGCTTCCAATTGATGCAACGCCTGCCTTCAATTAGTCACCAACTAAAATACTCATCATATGATGCCATAGCAGTAAAAGCACATGTAAACCATTTCAGTGATCATTCACAACACCAGAGCCAGAAACTGATGCAGCCATTAATAATGTCACTGCTTTTCCTGCTATGACAATGTGTCAATATGCCCACCATGAAAAAGTCCTATTAACAGTTCCTTAAATACAATATGCTTTTAGACAGCCAGTTATAACCAGAAATATATAGTGTGTTGTGCGATTCCATCACATAATAAAGGGGGTCATGATCTGGCACTATTTCCAGTAAGATCTAGCATGTCTTCCATTAGCATTGCGGTACTATATTTTATAACAGTACGATCAGTAAATTGCTTCACAAGAAGCTCAAAAGCATTTCACAGGCAGTGTGACACTGACATAAAGACATTATGTAAAGACACTCGGAATGTGTCAAACTCACAAAGAACTCAAACAGAAGATTGTTGTCTGGATATTGGTATTCAAAGCTCACAGAGCCCTGTTTCTTTAGGTGGACAGCATAGATGAGAGAGACTGTGCACTCATCCCTGTTGGACTCCAGGTAGTCTCCTTGAGGAATCCATGAAGAACTGCAAAAAAAGATTTTAAATGTTTTTTTACAACTCAATTACAATCCAGCTTTTAGTTTTCCTTGCATCTTATTCACACACCTGTTACAGGTGAGCCTGTCGTCTCCATGGGGATTGATTTCCTGGGAGGTTGCCAGGCTACTGAATCCAGGAGGCATGGAACCCCATTGGTCGAAGCGGATGCCGCTGCCAAGAGAATAGCTTCCTGCTGCACACTGGGTACACTCCTGAGCGGACATCTCCAGAAACTCCCCAGCCTTGCATGAGAAAGCTGAGGGACAAAGCAATGGGAAGAATGAGAATATAACATTTCCCACACCTCTTCACATTCTCCTAGAAAAATCATGCTTAGAATATAAAATAAAATGACAGACAAATGGTCAAGCAGATCACTGCACCATTGAATATAATGTAGCCCCAGTAATCGAGGAACTTAATCTTTGCATCCTGTTACACACTGTGTCTGTCTCTGCACTTTTTCCACTGAGCCAGTGTTTTGACACTTTGACAGCTTTTCCTCATTCCTCATCTGGTCAAATCCCATTGTGATGTCTTTCCATGCTTCAAGGCAATGTAAAAAAATGTGGGTATGCAACTTGTGTAGTACACTGTATATGTGGATAAGTGTGCGTTAATGTGCACAAGAGGTTTTGTGTTTGAAATTTGAAAGACGCTTTGCTGTGGCATTATTTATTTTCACTGTAACATAAATACTTGACAAGATGATCAACTGTGCATCTTAAATTGTACCGCAGTGAAACGGTTGACAGATGAATGTAATATGCAAGATCTTTGTCAAGTTGTTATGAGGAAACAGTTGCCTGAAATATTTCCAACGAAGCTTGTAAGAGTCTAAACAGAAAAAAACTGTCAAAATATCAAGTTATCTTGTTCCTGCAGGGCTGGAAGCATTTCACCTTTATCAAGGTGTGCAATATGAAGCTGCAAGTGGCTACTGGCAATATGAAAGAAACTCTCTGTTTTGTTGCTGCTGTCTAACCATAAAGAGAAATTACAATTCCTCAATAAATGCAATGCACCTCATAATTATAATCAGAATGACGTTTCTGGCCGCACAATTATCTTACACACAGATTTCAGTGTATAATCAGTGGTACCAAAGACAATAGTGAAGCAACATTGTAACAGCACGAGGCAAACCAGTTCTAGAGAGTTCCAAGAAAGAACAAACTTGTACAGCCACCTTGCTGAACAATTAAATGTTTTAAATAACAATTACAATCTAGCTCGCTGGATCTCTCATGATAAGCCAGTTTTATATAAGTGAATACCCCCCATGACACATCTTTCACTTAGCAGATTTGTTTACCTGTCAAAATCTGAGCATTTATAGATACATTATTTAAAGATAACCTATAACTAAGAAACTGTATATCTATAGCTAATTATTTCCTAGTTACTGCACCTCATATTGGACCAAATGAGAATTTTGACAGATAACATGGCCCCTTAACAAAATGTGGCTTGTGCGGTAAGTCAGAAGAGAGCAATTATGTGACACTGTTTTGCTTTTGGGTTAATGCCCTGCGGTTAGTTGGAGAATATCCACACGGGGTCAGTTAAGTTGTCGTGGTAGACATTCCAGGCTACTGATAACAAGGTGAAATACACACTCTTTAACTTGCTCACATACACACTCACACACAAACATATACACACAGTTAATGATAGCTTACTGCATTCTGTGCCGCGCACTGGCTCTGGCAGTCCAGTGCAGGCCCCAGGGCTCTGCGGTATAGCCACTCTCCACCGAGATCCCGTACTGTCACACTCCGTGTACTCATAGTAGTAGTCCATCTGCCAAACACACAAACACACACATACAACATCTGCATAAGAAATCAGTTGCCATGACAGTCTTAGGCCCAAACAATTAGAAATAATAGGCCAGTTGCAGGTCAGTAAACATCACACCACATGAGGCCTCCACCCAAATCAGAGCTCTGATTCATCTCTTTCTGGGTGAGAATGTTGTTTTGCATGTCAAAGCAGACTAAGTGGATGGTGCTACTGCATTAGCAACCAACACAGAAATTGACTTCCATATCTAGCCACTCAGGCTGACAAAAGATGAGCACCAGTTGCAGAGTTGTCTCTCGAGCCACAGCCACTCCTTTGCCCTGCATACACAACATACAATCTCCACGGCGATAGGGACAGGGGTGATGGCAGCAGTGGGCTGCTGGCAAAACCAGTATAGATTTTTGAATGAGAAGGAAGAACACTTAGACACTATTTCAAGTCACAGTTTTAATCTGTGGCTTGGACTGAAAACCTTTATCTGTAGCATAATGTAAAGCGTTGCTGCATGTACTGTCTACAGAGTGGTGCACTTTACATCATGTTGTTCCTTTAGCCAAACCAGATTTTGACACCACTGTACATGCATGCTATTGTGCGTAGGATTATTTTCTCTGTGCTGTGTGAGTCTAGTTATAGAGTTCAGTCACAGTGTCACAAGACACATTGAAAACACAAGAAATCTACAAAGAACAGGATTGTATTCTGAACTCTATTGCACTAAACCCTCATTATCTCTTTTGACATCTTCAAGAGCTGTGGTCAATCACTGATATGGCAGACTTTCAATATGCATCTCACACCATAAATAATTTAACATGATAGCCTGTGCTATATTATTATAAGCTATATTATATGCTGTCATCTCAGCGCATGTAGGCCGTAACTGGGGAGCTGCAGTAATTTCTGCTAGTGGGAAAACAGAGATTGAGCCAATACTTTAGAGGAATGTTGTTCCTCTATCTTGGGGCTGTGTGTGAGACTCTGCTGCCAGCCTGGACTGAGGTGTTGAGCTACACCAGACCAGAGGGAAGGAAAGGTCAGTCTATGCAGGAAACTGATAACAGCCTGAATAGCACTGAGTGGCGAAGTTGATCATGGACCAGACCACATGAAAGAATTATGCTCCTCCATGTTTTTGAAACTTAATTCTGTTCTTAAAAACTTAACAGATTTGTTAAGGCAAAATTTGTCATCTCATCTGCTGCCAGTGGGAATAATTGTAAGCATCACAGCATGTATCAACCCAGAAACGTGTCATTATTTTTTTATCGCATTTCATATGGTCACTAGATTACCAACTATCAGTGACCGTGCTCAGAACAACAGACCAATCGGTGCGGTTTTCTAATTGCCACTCACTGTACCCTTTTCTAACAATAAAAGCGGAGGCAGAGAAACAGGATGAAACATTATTGATCGACTGTGGCATCTCTCACCTCACTACACTGCCGCTGTTCTTTAGCCCCCTCACTCAGCCGGAGCGCGCAGCAGATGAGAGCGCAACTGGCGAAAAACCAAACCGAGACCCGCATCGTGGATCATCGAGGGTGAGAAAACAACCTGAATCCAGGAGAGATTACTGTACCTACAACCTGAGTCAGATTAAAGCGTGTTCAGATTCAACTCGACACCTGCTTATGTCGCCTCTTATCGACAGACTCCAAACCCTCACCACCTGCGATTATCCTCAGATTGTGCGCTCCAGGGCTGCTTCATCACACTCAACGGAGCAGAATATCCAATAACTTCCTGCTAAGGTTTTCGAAGTAAAATGCGCTAAATTTGTATGGTAAACGATGGGTCACCAGTTTTTTCATGTCTGTTGTTTCCATTCCTTTTGACATAATTTTCTCTATTTGTACACCAGTGTTGATTTTGTTCAATAAAGCGTCTATTTTTTTAAACAACATTTTTTGTCACATTTTGAAGGGTAAATAGTTACACGTCCGTTTCATTTCGGTCTATATTTACTGACTTGACGCAGCTGTGTTTGTGCCTTTAACCACCGGCTCTGACGTTCCTGTGACGTCACTCGGGGAAAAGAAATGCTATTTTGATATCTTATGCCTATTAAACAATCATGTGTAATATAATTTTAAGTTACATGTGTTCATTATAAGTAATGTGCTGAGGCAAAGCTATTAGTCTCTATCGAGGTCATTGTTGCAAATTTGTTGTTGTTGTTTGTTGTTGTTTGCAACCCATGTATGTTTTATCCTTACCTTAGACGTAGCTTCATTTTGGGACCAGTAAGAATAAACCAGTTTATTCAGTTGCGAGGCCCAGAACCTTGGAAAAATTTTAGAGATCAAAATGCTTCATGGTAGGAATTGATTGCTGCTAATGAGCAAAGGAATTGATTAATGAATTAGGAGTCAAACAGAGGTAGATAACAGGGGTGTTATTGTAAAATACGGCACAGTTCATGATTCTCAAGAATATGTGGTTTTAAATGTTTATAAGGCTTGAGATGTTTGGCACGCAGAAAATGATCCAGCCAAAAGAATCTTGAGTGTTTCCTTTAACGCCTCATTTGAACAAGTGTAATTTTTTCCTACACTGTCACCAGGCTTACTTACTGATGTATTGTTTACAACCAGTGAAAGTGAATACAGATTGGGTCAAGCATGTAGCATCTTCCCAGAAAGGGGAAGATGTGCGCAGCACTGTAGAAAATCCTGACATGCTTTTGATTACATATTTGTAGAACCATGAATCTCTCTAAGCCTCTAAATAGTGAATGCATCTCTCTAAAAGAGATTATTAATGAGCTTGGTTACAATGGTTAGTCTGCAATAAATGAATGCTTATGAGAATTTTATTAACATCTAGGGGCCAGCATGTCAAAAACTTACATTTCATAATGCATACAGATATTGATCATCTACCATGATTGGTGCTGTGTCTGGTCCTAACTGAACATCCACAACTATAAGACTGAGCCTTTCAGAAAAAGATGCTTTGTGTCAAGCTGACATCACCATGCATTAAATACCTTACTTCCATGAATGATGTAGTGTCGATTTAGTTTCATAATTCATCATTATTTTGTAATTTTATGGTCATTATAATTGTACTGCATATACTGTCAGTCTAACAGTTTCTCAATTTAAATCACTGAGAGTGAAAAAATACAGCTGGTGTAAAATAACACAGCATAATCAGGTGTGGTTGAAGAGAAGATCATCCTACAGTCCATATCATCTACCAGCTTTCCTGTAGCGTTCACATGGATAATTCATGTCATTCTGCATTAAAATGCATCACAACCACTGACCAAGGTGCTGATCCTGGGGCTACCAGGGTTCCATAAGTTGTCTATGTTACTTATCCTTATTGATTTGTCTTTAGGCAACAATCCTGCTGTTAAAAATTATGAAATTTGATTTTAACTGACCAAACAGAGACTAGTTCTAGATTTTAGGAAACTTGCAGATTGTCCTATTTCTGAGCACCAACAGCATTTTGTTTTAACCAATGTGAATGTGTGTAAGACAGAATTTTGTATTATACATTTTCCAGTCTGCGTGACTATAATGGTAGGGTATTTAATCTCTGATTAAGTTTATATTATAGATTCAGTGTTAAACATGCAGATTACTGTTTTTCTCATTTTATCTCACTTGCAACCACACTGTGACTGTCAGCTGCATTTTATGGGTTTGCATTTTGTATATAATCGTGTTTTTAAACATTTTAGCCTCTAAAGATCTACTACACTGGTTAAAAAACAATGTGTGAATATTTATATTTCCATCACCCAAGGGCAGCTGTCTCACTCATTCTGTAGGGATGCCAGGTCTTTCTCTCTATCTTTCTATTCCTCTATTGCTCTCCTCCTTTCTCTTTCTCATCTGGGGCCTATCGCTTACAGTGTTTGCCTGTAACTTGAACTGTCATATTCAACCATCTGTAACACTCCAGCAACCTTTACACCCTAGGCTACTGCTCTGTGATCAGATGAGTTCATCAGTTAATAGTGATAAAGTGTGGAGCAAGTGTATTTGTAACTGACCCTGGATCAGATGGTAACCAGAGTCCTGCTGGAACTGTGTGGCCCAAACCAAGCCTCCAGTCGCACAACAGATCAGGAACTACCTGATCGAGTAATGAGACACCCAGCACTGACACACTGCAGCTTACACACACACAAAAACCCTGAGGCATTCATACGCATGGAGGTTGTCAGGGACCTTGAAGGCCTGAGGAAAAGAGTGACTCTTGCCTGTATACCACCAGAGAAAGAGCTGTTGAAGCTACTTAAGAGCAGGGAGACTATTTTCAGCAGGCCAACACAGTCTGGACTTTTAAGGCTAAGTCTGGGATACACTGATGGCCCACTGATACAGCTGCTACATGACAAGTGGGCAACTTATCCCTGACAAACAAAGAAGATACACTGATGCAGAGGACGGCTACAAAGGAAATTGCTGGAATGGATAAACATAAGCGCCTTCCTGGAAAACAATACATTTTTATTTCAAGAGTGGAAAGTATTGTTTTTATGTAGAACATTTGTCTTCATCTCACATGATGTGCATATCTAATACATTGATCAGACTCTACCCTAATATTTGATAATGGACAAGAAGTCAATCCAGATTAACTGTGTAAAACTGACCCACCTATTGAGAAACCTAATTTCAGTGCAATGAGGGTTGATTTTACTCTTTTTCTTGGAGACGTCTAAATCTACCAGCATGCACGGACTACCTTGTTCCTCTCTGGGCCACTGTTTTGGTAATCCATCAGATGTCAATACTGATCCAGGCCCTTCTCAAGAGCCAAACCCCTCAAGGCAAAGCAGAAATAACAATGTACTTCAAGCAGAAGATCCAGTTATATTCCAGCCAGAACCCTTACCTGGCATCCCACAGGAGCGGCAGAGGACTGTGAGTTCTATCTCCACCTGCTCCACCAAAACTGGAAAAGTGAATGGTACCAACCCAAATTCTGTATGTCACCTGCAGAACAAAGATGATGACACATTCTCTGAGTCATCTCCACCCTGCCATAACTTCTCCCAAAGTTCTGAGGACGATGAGCTCGAGTTGGAATGTAGTCCAGAGCTGCAGCTGAAATTTCCTCAAATCCCCAGACCTTCAATTATTATTAGACAACCCAAGGTAACAAGGCTGTGGTCAGTAAGTTCTGTTTTAGAATGATGTATTCATCTTGAAGTTGATCATTTCACTTAACTGTTTAGTATTTCAGAGATATATACCATTTCTTTCTTACTTAGCAGCTATTAATTTGAGTGTACATTTGATGTAATGCATTGTATTCCCACAAGGGGGATGTAGAACCCAAATAAACTCATTCATCTAATCATACGTGAGGTTTGCAGTAAGCATGAGCTCAATTCCTTCTGGCTTGATTGAATTTATTCATGTTTAATCAGAATATAACAATTTTTTATCAATGAACATAAAACTCTGAAATTCAAAGCACGTGTGCACAGAGCCACTTTACAGTGAGAGTGCTGAGTGACTAGATTGCATGTCAGTGTAATGTGTCCTTAGATGCTGTTCTATATCTCTCTAAACACATATGTGAGTATCTGTGTCTATGTGTGTGTTCTTGTTCTTGTGTACATGTGTATTGCTCCTATGGAGTCTCAAGCCAAACCTACAGTAACATGCACAAGATTATTCAAAGAGGAGGCTGACACATTATGTAAGTCGTGTCCTTGGGCCCGGATCAATAATGCTGATTACCAGTAGGAACTGCAGAAGAATGAGGAGGGGGAGGGGTGGGTTTTAATAGGAATCCTGAAATTTACACTGCTGATTACTTCATCCAAAGGCAGACAGCTCACCAGATGCTCAGACATCTGTTGGCTTGATTGTTTAAATCTAGAGGATCGTAAGTTTGACGTGGTCTAAGTTAAGAGACGTGCTGTGAAAAAAATTACCACATGGTTCATTTATTGTGGCTATCTCACACAAGCTTGGTACGATCATTTAAATTCCTTTACAGACTGAAACATTTAACCAACTAAAATTGTTACTTAACAATTCATGGAAAGCTGCCCTTTAACTACCTGGCACCAGCTTCCCAATAAAACTGCACCAGAACCACTCAATGGCCAACAGCACAATAGATGTTTGTAGGACAACTCCCAGGGTAGTAAGACTGTGAATGTATAGAATCACCCCCTCCCCCAGCATACCCATTTTGTGTTGTGTCAGAATGAGTTGCACAACTGTGTTTTTGAACATGTTTCTAACTTTCTGTGGAAACAGTAAAGAGATTTCACAATGTAAACTCTGTTAAAGTCATTATTAATGATGTCTAACACACAGGTTGCTTCCTCCCGTGATCTTGATAGAAGATTCAAAGAAGGCTGATTGACCTACTGAAGAACAAATGTGATATGAGCATGTGCGCTGACACTCCTTAACAGCTGACCAGTCACAAATCACTAAAAGCCTTAGTGATTCCCTATGTTAAGGTGCAAATGAATCTGCCCCTCTATTGAATCAATCTAGAGACTAAATGAGAAAGTACCAGCAATTTATGATGATCATAATGTGAAAAGCCTGTACTGTATGTCAAGTAATAAAATTTTGTAAGATTGTTTGAGCACAGTTGAAGCGCACAGAAAGATGACTTTTGCAGTGTATCACTGCATGTCGTCTTATTCTTCTGACTCATTAGTGTCTCTGTTAAGACCATATGGTTAAGACATTCAGTACAGCAGATGTAGCTTTGATGTTCTTGGTCTCAGTGCTTCATCTTTATGTGTGTACACATGTCTGTGTGTGTGTGTGTGTCCATATCAGTGTGTGATAATACAGTTGTTCTATTTATCTTTGACCCCTCCCTTGAAGGCAGACGTGTTTATGGCACATTTACTTTATCCAGAGCAAAAACCACTGTCATATCTGAGCATTCGGAACAGTACAAGCACACACACACACACACACAAAGATTATATGGTTTATAAATTAATGTCCTAGAATAAACAATCATACAAATTCTTCAGTATCGCTCACACACACAAACATAGCCAGACAAGGAAATTATCTCAACACACATCATGCTACTACAGGAGTTGGTTTAAAATAGATGACAAAGAGCAAAGAACATTAACATTGTAAAAAAAAAAAATGCTGTCTCTCCTTACACTGGCTGCAAAGTACCACCTGAGCTTAACTTATACAGCTTCAGTTTTTTTGTTTTGTTGGCACACTCACTTTGCAGCAAATCAAAGGCTGATAAGCACTAAATCCCACTCCTTTGGTTGTTAGCTTCCTTTGACCGTCTATGGCACTATCACAGCACTTTTGAATGCTATATGACCTCCTCTTAACATTATTCATTGCTATAATGTGTGACATTTTATTTTTACATTGGCTTGTAAAACTTGATTTTGGTATTCCACATGTGAGAATGAAACTTATTGCTGTATTGCCGTGTTTCCATCTATGGGTGAAGGTCTCTACTGTACGTATAACCACATACACTATAGATATATAAATGACTACATTGTGATATTATCACAATTATCATTGTGTCTAAAATTAGCCTTTGAACCACACATTTTTTCTGCCCCATATCTATACCTTGCTCCATTCATGCAAGCATGTACTCACTGACATGTGACTGGTAATGCCTATTAGATTAATGTGTTTGTTATTCATTGATGACCTTACAGTGACTGACAGTATCCCTTTGTGTTCCCTTCCCACACACTCCTCTCAGGAATCAGAATTCCAGGAAACAGTGTCTGACAGGTTGGACTGTAGAGAGACAGAGGATGGAGGGTTATCAGGTACGGAAAACAACACAAGCTTCCTCCTTTTTTCTCTTTCTCTTCACCTCCAGTTCATCTATGCTGGAACTGCTGGGCACAGGTTTTGAAATGGAAAAAGTTCTCTCCCAAGCTGATGGAAAAACATCTTTCATTTTTATGCAGAGAGGAACATAGCCTACTTGCAAAAGGAATTACTCTGATTGTGAGGAAAGATCTGACTCACACAGCCATAACCCTCAAATGTCAAAAGTGTCATTACAAAATAATTTTTGTTCCATAACTTGTCTATTTATGAGTGATTAGGGAGACTTCTCTTTGTCTATGTGTAGAACATACAGATGCAGAGGAAGAGATGGATATTCTGTGTGTATGACTTTGTGTGTGAATGTGTTTGTGTTCCCTCACCTTGCCAGGATGTCTGGGAGGAGCTGAGTACTGGCGGTTACCTTGGCAATGGGTCTTGGGGCAAAGCAGTGGGAGGGGTGGAGGGTTACAAATGGGTAAAAGGATGAAGTTGAGTGGCTGATTAATAATGTGATTGAGTGTGTACATTGTGTGTATCAGTGTGTGCCAGTAGACAGGAGTGTGTAACAAAGCCCTGGCATGCACAAACCAAGGCTGAGACAATCCAACTGAATCTGATACAACAACAATATACATTTTAAAGTTTTAAAAACATAGCATTTGTTGTTTTTGACCATATTGAACTCTCCCATTTGGAAGGTGGAACAACAGGGAAAATAGGTTAACAAAACTATACTAATGTCATTAATGATTTTCTATCCAGGTCCAGAGTTTTAGATGCTCTTAAAGGTTTAACATGTTGAGCTGTCCCTCTGCGCCACATGCACACACACACACACGTACACAGAGAAACACGGAAACATCTGTTACATGTGGTGCTCTAAGACTTGTTATGTCAACACAATGAACGCTGTAATGTTGAAAACTGAGGTCTCTTTATTCCAACGAGAGGGATTTTAACAATACAGGCACACTTTTGTCCCCCCTCCACCAGTGATAAAATGGGAGAGATTATGATGCACCAGGGAGTAACGTAAGTACAGAACATCCTCTGTGTTTTTCTCTCTGACACGCACACATGCACACAATTGTTACACTGACCTTGATTTCCTGTGGTCATGGTGTGTGCGTATTGTTGGAAGGGCCTTTCTGCTCTCTGTGTTATAAATCCTGCTTATTCAGCTTACTCACACAAACACACAGACAGAAAGGCAGGCAAGTGGATGGACAGAGGAAGGGGCAGATGCATGCTATGTTGCTTGTTTCTCCTGTAGGGGTTTACCCAGGCCTGCTCACCTCTCACATTTGACCTGAATAATTTTTTTCTGTTTTCTTTCCTACACTGTTTATGATTAACTAGTATTAATGCCATTGAGTGATGTACACGACCGGGATGCTTACGTAAGTGCAAGTGCTGTAAAGGATTATCTGAGTTTAAATGTTTGCACATCACTAAATATAAAGACAGCTTTTCATCAGTGTGTTTAGAAATTGTATGGGGCTAATATATTGCTTAATTTGTGTCCATGTAAAAAAGTACTGTTTCTAATAATTTGAACATATGTCAAGTGTATCAATCAAATGCAGTGCAAAGATTTATATCCCTGACATAAAAAACATACTCTGTGGGCACCAGTCTAGATCTAGACATTTCTCTCTTACAGTACTATTACAGAACCATCTGCTCTCATTCTTGTTGTCAGTCATTAGGCTAAGTGGAAAGGCTCTGTACAGTAAAGCTCAATAAATCTGGGTGGCTTGACTACAAATAACAGCCTCAACGACAACATCCAAAGACTGCAGTTAAATTACTGTATCTTCAGCTTTTTGCATGTTCACATGCATAACATTCAAACACATGCAAACATCAATTCACGCAATCATGCAAATGCAGGAAATGGGGTGCAGTCTGTAATTTGCTCATCTGCTACGGTTGAGTGAAGCATTTTTCATTTTACTGTAATAGATTTGTGTTGTGGTCAAATTCTTATTTTATCTCATATGGGGGATAGAAAAGAGGAAGCATAATGAATAATAAGTAAGAATTAAATTAGTGGCAAAACCTCTATTATAGAAATTTAACCTCTGCCTAAAAATATTAAGTTTCTATAAAATTAGATCTACTTGTCACAGAAGTCATTGTTGCTCCAGACTTAATTTTATGTCTCCCTGAGCTTGATTCAATAAATCTGGAGAGAAGGAACCTGGATTGGTTTCAAAAAGAGACATCAAGAAACAGGGAAATGTCAAAAAAATATGAGTTGAAGAGAGAATGTCAAAGCATGACGGTGCACTGACTGATGAAAACCAGAGATGGAGAGAGTTTGAGTGGCTAATGATTTCCCAAGCGCAGGATGACGAAGCACTGACCTCACAAACCTGCCATCCAGTCAGGCTTCATGGTGCATGTGTGCATATTTGGATGTGTGTTGTATGTGTGAGTTTCCATGTCTTCGTGTGTGTGTGTGTGTGTGTGTGTGTGTGTGTGTGTGTGTGTGTGTGTGTGTGTGTGTGCCTCCGGAACTGTGCAGAAAAGGGACACTGGTGTGAGTCATCCACCAGTGATTGAATTAGCTTAACTTTCACAGGGAAAGAAGGGAAAGGCAGGAAAAGCTCAACACATTATGTTACCCCCAAGAACTGGTGAATAGACAGACAGACATCTGTTCCAGACAGGAGTGTCGCCCAGATTTTATTAAAAAATTCCCCCAGCTTTATCAAAGCTATGCAAACAGCCTGCACACACCTTCTTTGTAATACATGCACACACATGCAAGCAGATATAGACTCACAACTCACAAAGTCACAGTTGCTTACAGTGACGTAATTGGCAATTTAAAATTTAAAACACATGATATAAATGTGGAATATTACTTCAGCACAGAGTTTTACCTTGTGGTTTCTCATTTGGAGCACTGAGGTTGTATGCCCTGGGTCAGAGGGAGAAAACAGAGTGGAAAGAATGCATTAACTATGTTTGGGATTAGCGAGGGAGAGAGAGGAAAATAGTGGCTTGATGTTATAAAAAGTATATAAAAGTATCTCAAATTTAGCCAAGAGCATTTGAATACACTTTGCTTCAGCATATGGTGGGTGAACTGCTCTTGTAAACCCCCAGTCATTCAGAAGTAGGTCACACACATGGGGGAGGTGTTTATGTACACTACAATTACAGACAATTATTTACCATCTCCCCCTTTCCTGTACTAGTATGATGTTGAGCATGGCTTCACATTTGCAAAAGCACAGTGGAGAGACTTTCTGCTTGTGTATTTCTGAAATGTATTTGACATTTAGTGTGACTTCTCATCATCAGAACATATAAAATGTGCACAAAGAGATTTACTATTATCAGTTTTAAGACCTGCCCACACTTGCAGGAAAGTCTCCCTGTCACCATGGTTTTCAGATAACCGTATCCTGTTTAAAGTGGAGGCCCTTGGAAGCCTGACAAAGAAAAAAAAAGGGGCCTCACATGCAAGTGTATAGTACATACACATGTATACACACACACAAGAACTGTTGCAGGCAGTGACCACTGAGAGAGCAAACACCCATATACACACAGGAAGAGGCAACAACATGGTGATCAAGTCTGTCTGCACCACCCAGTCACCCTTTATTTTCTTAAGTAATATGATGTATGCAGTTTTATAAACTAACATATGTTGTAAGTGATCAGGTTAAAGAGCACAGTGGTTTTTGCATAGAACTTTGTGGCTTTCTATGGGAGGGGGTTCACTTGTTAAAACCACTTTTTGGGTGTGTCTCAGCAATGCAAGTGTCCACCTGGATCTCTTCATTTCACTTGTGGTTTAGAAGAAGTATGAAACTTCCCTTAAATGGAAACTGCTGGTAGTGGTTTTCAGTATCTCTGCTGATCACTGTTACTTCACACAAACAGGCCTGTTGCCATGGTAGTGAGGAAGTACGTTAGAAAGGTTTTACCTCTAACATGATCGTAGTTTATTACTGTATAGTCAAGTGTTTGTTTCAGTCTGTGAGAAAAAATTGATATAATGTGTGATATATTATTCTAATGTTTGTTTTCATAAGTTCCACACTATGGAAAATACACTAATTCCTTTTCTTGCAGCTAGATTGTTTTTTTAATGCAGATATGAGAGTAGCATCATCTCCATATCATCTAACGTTTGCCTTATAATACACTGAGTACACATCTGTTTCCTGCACAATGAGAGCTCTAAACATGATGGTCTATGGTGTGGATGTCCTCTCTGTCAGCAGTGGCCACTCTCATGACTCACCCTATTGTTCAGCTCAACACTCTTAGTCACCCATCTCCTAAATTATGAGAAAGTTATTAGGAATGTTTTACTTCTGTGGGCCCACACCTCTCATATGTTTAAATTTCGGACCAGGTTCTCGGGTCATTATGTGCTCTCTTTGTCATTTCCAGTAAGTCTGCATTGTAGCACAGCAACTTTGATCTTTATCCAGCAGAGACTGAACTCAGTGTCATCAACAAGGATAGCCTATATGTCCCCTGAAATAAGCAAGGCAACATAAACCATCAGATCTTCATGAAACCAGGGGGTATTGTGGGTTGATTTAACAGAAGGATGGTGGATAAGCAGTAGGCGTAAGTAAGCAGATTACTCTTCATCACAAATTCAGTCTGCAGTAACAACAGGCAGCGGACTGATCTGTTGTAATCAAAGCAAGGACTGATCAAATGATCTACAGTGTTTGAGGGAATGCTGTGAGCACCTTCTTCAGCTCTTCAAAAAAGAAAAAAAAATAACTATAAATTATAAAAGAGACCAGTCACCAGTTATTGCAAACTTCTGTTGCACAGTGTTAAAACCTACATACTTTTTTCATCCTGTAGGAGATCACTGGAATTGCATAGCCATAAAAATCGGAGTGTTGGTTTTGAATATTTCATTCATTGTAAACAGCTTTGATCAAGAGCTGAAACAAGCCGATACGGAATACGAGATGACACTTTAAAGCTACTTAAACCAGAAATAGATTTGTTTCCTTTTTGTTGTTGTTGTTGTTGTTCTTGTTGTTTTGGCACTTGTGGGCCGCTCAACAAACTGTAAACACAACATGATAAAGATTTGAAAAACACAGGCTTACAGTTTCCTATTAACACATTCATCAGATACAGAGAAATATTCCTATTAGCATTCCTCTGCAGCCACCTGAGTCTAGTGATCACTGTCGTTGTAGCTCTGTTTTGGTCAGTTCCCATTTTACTTTTTAGCTGCGCTTTAGGTTTATCAGAGTTTTTTTTGTTTTTGTTTTTTTGCGGAAAACAGATCCTTGCTGCAACTGTACATAAGGCACTGAGAGGGAACCAATAAGCTTGTAGAGCTGAGGGGAAGTTCAGGCAGATCACAGAACTTGATGATTTGTTGAAAGAGTAACTGTAGGCCTATGTTATGGGTTAAAACACTCTTGTTTACCGTTTACTTTAGTTCCTGGAGCTACAAGCTACATATACCACTGAAATCTGTTTACAGTAGGCCTACCACTGGATAGATTCATAAAGTTGATGGCCCATTATATTATATCAGGCACAATCAATGAGTCTTTAGAGGATAGAAAATAATACATGTGAAACCTATATTAACGTCGCTTAGCGCAGTATACGTTTTTTAGACTTTTATGGATAACTTTGACAAAACTGTAAAATCTAGTGCGCGCTTGTGTGCGTGCGCGCGCTATACCCACGCCCCTCCGTGCGCTCGAGGAGTCCCGATTGCTTCAGTGAGATGAAGAAAGAGGAGGGGCGCCATGTGACGCCACTCCACCCCTCCCACCCAGCTTAAAATTTACATTTTCTATGGGTCCTGACTGAGTGTTTGTGTGTGTGCCGGAGCTTTTCAATATTTTTCTAATAAAGCAGAGTCGCACAGACATACCTCAAACACGAGACGCGCTGATGCGGCCTGAACCACTTTGTCATTTTGAATATTAAACTACTTTAGTTGGAGAAGTCTCGTCGGGGTCGACTTGGAGGTAGGTGTATGTGTGTCTGCAGCTCGTGTGTGGGGTTTTTTTGTGAGCTTGTTTCACTAACAAAAGCGGCACGTTTTAACAGACTGGACCCCGCTCGTCAGAAGCGGCAGGTTTTTAGTTTTAAACCTGGAAAGTAACGAGGAAGTGGGAAAAAAACGTGGAGAGAGAGATAGAATGAGGTTGCAAAATACAAACTCTTGTTTCATTGTCTCCCTTTTGTTGTAGCGCATGAGGACGGGACAGTGAGGAACGTACAGGCAACAGTTACATTTACTTTTCAGCAGGCTGATATTAATTGTGGCAGTTTATAGACTATTGTGTAGCTACTTTGAGAAAAGAATAGCAAAAGAAAAAAAATCAGGGTTTGTCACTCCTAGTGTGACGTTTGGCGACTTGTGAAGTGAAGGTGACGTGCTCACATGATATTACAATATTACAATTCTCCTGAAATATTGGCTCTTTTTTCTCAGTTGTCCCCATAGTCTACAAATATTAATGTAACCTTTACTCTTGAAATGAGGCATGTTTGTGAGGCAAACAGAAGTGACTATATTTTTGGGGTGATCTGTTTGTATAAATTGAGTATTTAGTATTTGTGTTGGTGTTAATCTTTTCTGGTTATGGTTCTTTCTTTTCTTTCTTTCTTTCT
>JAUMHL010000027.1:12454098-12515388 GCA_032362345.1 Sandelia bainsii
CTCCTCTGTTTAACGAGGGTCGTTCAATCTTGCAGTAAACTGCTTCTCTCACACCTCGTTTGAACCAGTCAGCTTCCAGTTCTCCCTTCCTCAACTTCAGTTCCTATTTAATGTCTGGATTTCTGAAGAGCTCAAATGCGTACACTCATCATGAGAGGATGAATTAGCATAACTGATTGTGATGGAAAATACTGCATTCCCGATAAACAGTTTTTGTGGCGATATTGACATTTGGTCATTTACATGTAACGTGTAACAAACAGCTTGTGCCATCCTCACATGATGTGTGTTATAATATCTGGTCCTTGTGTGTGTGTGATTGTGTATACAAGCATCTGTTCTTTACGAAACCTAAAACACAGATTGTAAATTCCTATACCCCTGCATCTTCTTTGTGACATCATCATACAGTGGGAGTGGGGCGTGTGCTTTCGGAGGTCAGCACAGGATGAGGTCCCAGAATTCCTCGGCTTCTCCACTGCTCTGTTCCAGACCCCCACTTCAAGGCAGGAAATACAAAACAGATCTCAACCCTCAAACTTCCCAGCATACTTTTGAGGGACCGTTTTCCTCTCCACCCTCTGGCTTTCTTTGTGTCTCCCTCAGATCATCCTATGAATTAGTTTTGTTTAACCAAACGTTATGAATGTTAGATGAATTTGTAGTGTAAATATACTTCACGTCACATCTTCGTTCACCACTGAGCCTAAATGTAACTATAAACAAGCTATTTACTCGGTGTTAACAATTTATAGCAAACAAGCAGAACTTAGCATTTTCATTGTGTACAGACAGTGCTCCTGACAAATTCGTGGTGTTCATTTTTTGTCCTTCACTCCTTGGCAGAGAAGAGAAGCAACCACACAGGCTTTTTTCAAAGGAAATACTTTGCTTACAGATGCTCACACAGTGTTAGACTGAAAACAAATACTGTGGTTATATGGGCTGATTTTTTTATTTGATGCTAACTTGTGCATGTTGGTTGGTGCAGGTGAAAGGAAAATGTGTGATTCTGCTGTTTAATTCATGTATGTCACTGTGCTTCCCTCCATGATTTGTGCGTCATCATGGGGAAGGCCTGTAAATCACCACGTACGTTTAGGGGGAGTCCAGGAAATGAGCTCATTGTCACTACTAGGCCTCAGAGTCTCTCAATCTTTTATACTTTTTCTGTCCCTCTCTCACACATGTACGGCACTGCTATCCCTCCCCCGCTCCCCCCCTCAGCTGTCATTTAAAAGCCTATCTATCTGTGTGTTTTTAATTAGGGCCTCCCCTATTTATGCCTGAATGGCTGCTTCGTTAACAGAAAGGCTTGGAGACACACACCAGGATCTGTCCGGCTTATAAGGGTGGGGAGGTGGGGGGGGGGGGGATGTGTGTGCGTGCTTGTGTGTGAAAAAGAGAGAGGGTAGGGTGTGGGGGTTGCTTTAGGGGTATTGATGACGCAATTTACCCTGGGGGGTGGACCTCCCATCTGTGAGTGGAATAGACAGGATCTGGCCAAAAAAAACAGAATCGGAGAGTGACTATGTGGGACAAGAAGGAGATACAAGAGAACAGATGGTAAATTAAGTTCAAGAAAATATTACTAATTTCTATCAGGGTTCATATATTAACCTAACCTTTATGCTGCATACTGTAGAAAATGAATCCTGGCTCACTGGTGATGGAGCGGGTGTGGTCAGCCATGTGTTCATGACCAATGACAGTTGACAGCTCAGCCCTACCCTGCTCAGAGTTCTGCATGGTCTGCTCTGCTCTGTTTGTGCCTGTTTCCTGGAGGACAGGGGGGTCAGATGGTGGACCAAGCCACCAGCTGCTCTCTTCGTCTTCATCCTGACTTTAGAGATTGCAGTAGGAAGAGTTCTACTCATGGAGGCTCATGGCTCATGGAGGGCTAAACCATGTAATTATTCATGATATAGTTCTCTATGTCTTTCCATGTTTTTTTTACTTAGTTTGTCAGTTTTGTCCAATGAAAGTGTATCAACCTCTTCCTTTTTTCTCATCTATGTCAGTACAATCCACATTTTGTAATTGCTTGTTTTTTCCTATAGCTAGCCTTCTGAGCAGGGAAATGAAAGGGCACTGAAAATGTCTAATTTAGATTCTCCTCCCGATCCCTCATCCATCTCATCATTAGTCTTTCTGTCCCTCTGTGCTCTTCTTTGTTGGGTTAGACCAGGAAGAGGGTATGTTGTGCATAGATCTTTATATACTGTAAATGGACATATATATATATTTATTTGTACAAACTAGGTGTGAAGGTGCAGTAACCCAACAATGTTAGCATGCAGTTACTTATTTACACATAAACACGCTAATAGCATTCATGTCAATTTGTTGAAAAATTCTGAGAAAAATATGTGGCTAAAAGCTTCAGTATATTTAGCAGCTTATCAATAACTTTGATGGAAGACTGAAAAATGGGCAATCTGAGCGACTTTAACAGGGGCCAAATCGTGATGGCTAGAGGACTGGATCAGAGCATTTCCAAACGACAGGTGTGGTGGGTTGTTCCCAGTATGTAGTGGTCAGTTACTCAGTACCTACCAAAAATGATCCAATGAAAGGACAGGTAAACCGGCAATAAGGTTGTGGGCACCCAAGGCTCATTAATGCATGTGGGTAGTGAAGGGTAGCCTTTCTGGTCTGATCCCACAGAAGAGCTACTACAGCACAAATTTCTGAAAATGTTAAAGTCAGCTATGATCAACATCTGTCAGAATACCAGTGGATTGCAGCATGCTGCATATGGGGCTGAGTAGCAGCAGACTGGTCAGACTGCCCATGGCTGTAATATCATTGCTGATAAGTGTAAGTTGGCATTAGCTATAGTGTGTTTTGCTTCCGAGTGCTGTGTCACTAAATGAAGTGTGGCTGATGGAAGGTGTCCATAGTGACAGTTGAGGAGGAAATTGAGAAATTAGTCTGTATTATGAATGCAACTCTGTACGTGTGCTGCAGTGATGCAATCACTTGGCACAGTAGAGGCACTCTACCCATCAAAGATAAGTTATTGTATCAGCTCTAATGCAACCCGCCACTCTGGGGTAGGCTTTCACATCAACAAACTAATCACTATTGCAACCATCTTTATCAAACACATTGAATCAAATTACTTCATCTTTGCCACATGTGCCTTCTATTTTTTTCACTTTTATAGGGCAAAAATAAAAATGTCTGTGAGCATGATATTAGTGATATATTGCTATAAATGCATGTGTAGTTTCAGCCTCCACATCGACTTAACTCTCTGCACCTCTTTTTATCTTTCTTTTATTTTTCCTTATATGATTGATTGTAGATTTCCTGTAGGTAGCTGGTTCCAAAATGTGACATTTCACAACACATGAGATGACACTGTGAAGTAAACAAACGGAAGCTGTCTTCAGCCAACTCTCTTTTCTCTTGTACTAGACTCTTAAGTGACCCATTTTTCTTTTCTTTTCCATTGTTTTCACCAACTTGCTTTTATCCCTGAATGCTTGAACAAATGCTGTGCGCTGGACATCCTGGAGAATCAGGTCTTTAGGGAGCTTATTTGTGTGTGTGTGTGCGTGCGTGTGTGTGTGTTTGCTGTGAGGGTGTGTTTCCAAAACCAATAAACAAACCATTTAATGGGATTCCTGGAACTGCCTAAATGTTGTCTTGCAAACAGCAGAGCAAGTTTCACATGATGACATGCTTGTTCACATTTTGGCATTGAGATGTGTTGAAGGTATGTGTTTGTTATAGTACCATATAGTTCAGAACCCACTTATAGAGGTCTTACTAAGGACAGATCATCAGACACACATGTGCATTAAATGCTAACCTATATTGGAACATGTTAATTCAGTTATTATTACTGCTTTTCATGTGTTGGACTGATAATAAAACATGATGTCTACGTACATAGCTTTTACGTAAAACCAGATAGAACATAAAATAAAACATACAAAACTACCAATGGTAAGATGGCCTTTAAGCAGGGCTCCAATTTGAGGCAGTAGGCTTCTTTTGAACTCTCTATGCCGCTTCCTCTGTACTGTGGGACACAGAGGAAATAGGAGCAGATGTGCTAAAGTAACTGACATTTTGACAAAACTGCCAGTCTGTAAGTTCCTCTACCCCCTACTACCAGCATTAACAGAAACTGCCTTTGATGTACACAGCCCTCATACAACCCTCTGATTATAACCACAGGATGTTCTGCCCTCGAAACCTACACACGGACACATGGACAACATGTACTAGCCATGAGTGGCATTTTCCTAACAACAGCCAGGGATGTAGTTATGAGGATAATACTTGTTAGCTAAACTATTTTTTAATAGGGTAGGAGTTAAAAGCAGCTTAAAAGTGGAGCTCATGTCAGTTTAAACATACTGTAGGTTAGGTCTTGAGAATGGTGCAGGGGGACCTGCAGATTAATGACAGATCGGATCAGCCTGATACTCACTGCAAGGCCTAGTAACAGGTTAAAACATCATTTAACATGAATGTTCAGCTTCCACAGAATTGCTCACCCAATTTTTTGGCACATTTTACTGTGTATTGGCAACAGTGTTATCTGATCTCATGCATTTATTGTATACAAAGAGTTTAAGACTTGTGTTGACCACACTTTTTAAAAGGTTACTAATCTGAGATTAGAAGGGATTAGCCACCATTATGACTGTTCATCATAACCTGGAAAAAGCTGTATTTTCACTTGTCAACATGTGTCCATCAAGCATATTTATTTAGTATTTTCTCTCTATCTCTCTTTGTTCTGCAGCATCCAGCCACAAACCATGTTTATGTTAGGCTTCTTTGTTATGCAACTGACTGATTTAGTTTCGGGGATGCAAGAAGGTTGACCTCTAGTGGTGTTGTTAACTCATTGCAAGCAGAGGGTTGCTCTGCTTGTTTGTTTTGAATTTGAGGAGACACTCCACCATCTTTGTGTACAGCACGTGCTGTGTGATGCAGTTTGCCTCGCTTGGCTCGGCTCGAGTTCCAAAACATCCACCTGTTTTCAGCCTTTATCAGTCTTTCCTTATCAGTCGCAGATGGGAGAGACTCATAACCAGGCAACGCCTTGAAATCACAGACATCTGAGAATTAAGAATTGTTGAAGAATATTTTCAATTTGGGCCATTCCCCACACTGTGGGAGATGAATTGCATGTCACTTTGGTATCTAATATTGAACTAAATAATCTTGGCTAATTGGTTGGTCTATCAGTTTACTGTTTATTTAAAACAGACGGCAGCCAAGTCTACAGTCTACAAAGGACTATTTTACCAACAAGACTAAATTACCATTTGTTCCATAAAGTACAATTTGTGATATCCATTCATCAATGTGTTGCTTAAGCAATAGGGAAAATTTGGCTTTAAACTTTTCTTCACCTAGAGATGTGCTTTGACAGTGAGTGGGAGGGAGAAGGTGAGGGTGGGGGCAGAGAGAGCGAGAGAGAGTGTCTGTGTATGTGGCTGTAGCTATAAAACAGACTTTGAACTCAGTAGCGGCTCAGTACCAGACGGCTGTGCAGAACAGAACACCTCTCCTTTGTGAGGCTTTGCACCTCATTGATAAACCGGACAGCGCATGTTTATAGCTTTTCCTGGAAATTTCTAATCAAAACAGCAAATATGACGACAATGTTCAGATACCCCGTCTTTCCTCATCTGCAGGGTGAGTTATACCAAGATTGAATTTTGTGCTTTCAGAAGTAGAAGTGAAACATTTAACTGTTTTAGTCTTAGCACATTTATATCTGTTAAAATACATTAAACAATTACCTTTTAGTTATAATGTTTCCTTTTCAGTTGGCTAGTTCTCCAGACTCACATTTTCATCATTTAGTATTTCTTGATCATTTATTCTGTGAAATAAAACATATGAGCGATCAAACAGATGCAAGTGGGAATATTATCATTAAAGCAAAGCTGACTGGGGAACACTTAGCTGCTCTTAGAGACCATAAAAGTAATTTACTGTGTTGTTGTTGATATATTTTACAACTGATGTGAATGTTCTGTAAATTCCAGTCATTTCTCAGTTTTATAACAGCTTGATACAGTAGGTAAAGTTTGAGTGAGGAGATAGTGTTTTTCCACACATGCATTGGTTTTAGGTACATAAAGGAAGAAAATAGAGTTTTACACTTGTAATATAAGAATTTCTAGCTAATATGTGTATAATACAGAATGAAATTAGCCATCAATAAATTAAGTAAAACAACAATTGGTATGTGCTCATATGTGGAGGTCATGAATAGAAGTCGCATTATTTTTGACATCATGGGCTGAATCTTTGGGTTATGTATGTACACTATTAGTAGCTTCTGACATATTTGCATAACTATGTGTCTTACAGATAAGTGTGGCTTTGTGCTGTTCTGATTCACCTGTCATTATTTTGCATATGTTTTTTTATGTTATCTGACAGGAGGACAAAATGTTCCTCTTCACTATGTGTGGAACAATTATGTAATTCCAGCTCTGAGTCTCCCATCACTATGGAGACCATTCAAAAACTCTGGGCTTATGCCAGAGGCTCAGTGAGATGCTCATATCAGGATCTGAAAGGAGGGCAATTTCAGACAAATATTGGGTTTCAAAATAAATGTCTGTCTTTGTAAAACACTGAGATTTCTGCCAGCACATAAACAATTAAATGTTTTTTTGTTTGCTGTATTCAAATACTGTGTCATAGTAGTGGTTAAATGAAGGTCCTTTTAATTTGTTTCTGTGATTTAAGATCCGTCTGACCCTGGTCTATCGCTGTCACCAGGGAGGAGTGTCATGGCGGAGCCAGACTATCTGGAGGGAGACTGTGATGAGCTCATCAAACCAAAGAAGCTGATCAACCCGGTCAAGAGCTCCCGTAACCACCAGGACCTGCATCGAGAGCTGCTCATGAACCAGAAGAGGTCAGGAGACAGGAAAACATGCTTCTTCAGACACTTGTTGTCTCTTCTTTGTGTCTTTCCTTCTTATCTGTTTTCTGAAAAACAAACATGGTAATTAAACATTTACTTTTAAGGAAGAAATTAGCACATTAGCAAAATAATAAAATATAAATTATAGTATAAATGAACAAAGTAAAACTTTGCTCTCCAAAATTTTCTGGATGGTCATCATCACATTTATTTATGTCACCAGGTTCACCCCTCTCCAAAGCAGGTTAGACAGCAGAAGGCAGAACAGTGTCCAGATCAAGACTAACTTAGTTTAACCTCCATTAGTGCAGGATGAGATAATACAGTAACCGTGCTACTTTCTTGCAATTGGTTTGGTAGTATCTGTGCTGTACTGATGCTTCTGCAGCGTGCCACAGTAGCTGGCTTCACTGTCCCTCCAACCCCCAGCAGCAGTATTGTGTACAGCTTATAAAACTTTCATAGAAAATAAAACCTCAGGTGCAGAGTTGTATCAAAAATTGTAAAGGTCACAGATATACTGAAGCATGTGATCACACTAAATGTTTGTATTTTTCTCATCATACAGTGTACGGCAGCTTTGAGCTTGATCTATAAATAGCTGCATAAACACACATGCTGTTGACAGCTGTTACATCACAGCAGTGATGCTCTATCTTAAACTGGTCAATGAGTGATGTGCTTTTATAACGATGGAGGCATTAAAGAAAGATGGGGAAGAGATCAGAGTGGCCATGAAAGAACCTGAATGAAGCCATTAGGGAAAAAATAAAAAATTTTCCATTTCAAATACAGTGTGGGCTTCTATTCTGCACTGAAAGTATAGAAAGCTGGCCTGCATTGTGGATTAGTCACGATGATGAGAGTAGGGAGAGGTGGGGTGGGCGGATGGATGGATGGCTGTATGAAAAGGGAAAAGAAAAATCTTATGTAATCAAGATTACAAAACAGTCTAGCTGAGGGCCTTTTCACAGTCTTTGTCTTCACTGTAGTGACCTTTCCTACACACACGCACGCACGTTCAGAATTTTAGAAATGCAGTCACCAAGATTGTGAAGCATTTGAGCAGATGGAGGTATTGATGTGTGGGATTTGAACACACATTCTTTCTAGTCTGCTAGAGGTTGGGCACTCGTGGGAGGGGTTGTGGGTACGAGGGTCAGTGATTATATAAACATTGCCCACAGTGAAAAGAGAGTTGACTAAGCATATTTACAGTGCACCCTGTATTATTGTTTCAGTGACCTTGATCGTCCTCTCTTTCTGCGAGAGGTGGTCGCAAACAGCCTGTCCCTGTCACATCATCTACACTCTGCTCTGCTGTAGCTTGCAAAGTGCTTTACAGTGAGACCCTCACTGTAAAGAAAACAAGGGCTTTTATCCACAGCAGTGACTTTAGATAAACTGGTGCGTTGTACATTAACTCCCACTCCTTGGAACATCATGGGCTTGGTTATGTAATCTTCAGGATTTAATAATGCATTTAATTACAACGTCGTTACCAAACTGCAGTGAGGTGGCACGCTGTGTTGTCTTTGAAGAGAAAAATGCTACCTGTGCAAAGTCAGGCTATCATTGCAAAACTAAAATGAGTTGTCACAAGGGGAGTTAGGCGCTCTGAATAATAAGGTTTTTAAATTGAATCAGTTAAGGACATTTTTTTAAGGAAGCTGTGTCGTTTTGCTGATTTACATTTTTTTTTTTTGATTCCCCCTAATACTTTACAGGCTTTGTTGTGTATTGGTTTTTGCTGTTTCTAGCTGACTCCAACCCCAACCTCTGTTCCCCTGAGTCTTAAGCACTCATAGTCTCAAGACTCATCCTCAGCTTCCCCGCCCTTCTCTCTCATAATCTGGAGGAGTTTGGAGCATTACATAACATTTGGTATTTTTGCTCCTGTTTGCAAGATGTGCTCACACTTCACTAAGATGTCCCTGTCCGCTTTGTGATTTTTTGCTACGCAAATCAATGCAGTTATGTAACAGTCCCTCGGGTTTTTCAGTGATTTATCACCTCAAGACAGTTTTCATATGAGGAAAGTGTTCATAGATCAGGTTTTGTGGCTTTTTTGTTTGTTGTTTTTTGTTAGAAAGGGATAAAGGATTCTGGTTTCATTGCTCTTTTTCAAAGACAATTGCAGTGCTAACAACTATTATGTATGAGGGTTATTAAATGGAGAAGAATCCGTGACTGGGCTGGCATAAATTAAAACACTCCTGAAACATGATTGATGTCTTTAGTCCAGAAGATTTAGTACAGATCAGAAATGTTGAGCTAGAATGAGGTCGTCGTCTCCCTTTGAGTGAGGCTGTGTAGTGTCATTAGCCTGTGTCGTTCATTAGGTTTTATTTTAGTAACATGTTTTTTCACTGATTGATTCTGCACAGGGGTCTGGCTCCTCAGAACAAACCTGAGCTCCAGAAGGTTCTGGAGAAAAGAAAGAGGGAACAAATTCTCAAGGCTCAGATGGAGGAGCAGGAGGCACACAAGAAAAGGAGTGACTTGGAGATAGAGCTCATGAAAAGACAACAGAAACTAGAGCAGGTAAATGGCTGGAAGAGAGAATATCACTTTGTTACTGTATCTGAACAAAAGATGAAACAAAAAAGTTATTGGTCCCTAGTTTGGACTGGATGAAACAAGACGAATCTTATCGATTTTGCTATTAACACATTATCACTATTGTAATTTGTGTATTGTGAATCTGAATTTGTCAATATCTTGGCTGTTGCAGCTGGAGCTAGAGCAACAGAAGATTGAGGAGGAACAGGAGAACACCCCCGAGTTTGTGAAGATGAAAAGCAACCTTCGCAGGACCAAGCAGGAGACTGATGGGGAAGAACGAACCACCTAAAAACCTGCAGGGGTGTCTGGATCTGACTGAGAATGCGTTGTCTGTGGTACACATTGGTGACCTGACCCGTGGTCCAAAATGAACTTCCTGGCTTTTCCAACTGAACTGTTCCTTCCTGCAGTGAGGAGAGAGACTTTACAGACTAAAGATCCCCCTCTGTCTGCCTGCCACGGACTCACATCTGGTCCTCGCACCCACCCAGCAACCCCCGCAGGAGAGACCTAACACAGACATGTCACAAGAGACACACCTTTAAACGAGGGCAAACAAGCTTCCAATGTCTTCTGATGGAGAAACAACCAAACACACACACACAAGACTTTTAATTCCCTCTATTTTCACTCCTTTCTCCACAGAAAGCTGTTGTTACTCTTTACTGTTATCGATGTTGTTATTGTTGTAATTTTTTCCCCTCATTTTCAGACTCAAATAAGGAAAAGTGGACACTGGATGGACTCTTGAAGCTGTGTAATGTAAAAGCCAAAAAAATGTGCTTTTGTTATTTATGTTGGTAGCTTTTAGCCCAGGTATAGGGGAGGACACTTTTAGTCATTCTGTATTTTAGTTTGTTTTACACCATAGTTTATGAAGCCAGAACAGGACAAAGGGAGAGTATGGTTGTGTTAAACTCTCAAGTTTGCTTTATGTTTATTATTTTTTTTATTTTAAACATGCCATTTTCTCAGCTAATGCAATTTTGAGCAATAGTAGGACTAAAACCTACTGAGAGTGATCTGTTCTTTATATATTCTGCTGTTTTGTATGAATAAAAGAATTAAAAATAAATAATTTAAGTTTTTTAGGTTGGTCAATAAGAATAGGCCTTGAGTCCTCTCTTATCAGTCGTGTGCTTTTATGAACAAAGAATCTGGTTGCAACCAGGAGGTACAATTGCAAGTGTACACCTGTCATAAAAGATTTAATTGGTAGTTTTATCTATATCTGTTCTACAGCTGCATTGCACCTGAAACCACTTAGATAGGCGTCACGAAACTTTATCACTGCAGTATTTTGTCTTTATTTACAATGGTTGCCATAGATGTGCCGACAAGTATTAGAAACCAGCAAATCTGAATTTAAGTGGGTGTTAACTGCAAAAGGGATTACATTGCATATGTTCCCAACACTGCACAAAAATTCCAAGACGGTTACACAATGTGAGAAACTGATATAAACAACAGCCATTATTTGCATGGCAAAAGCAGATTTATAACCACATAGCCCTATGTTCCTCTCGAGAACTGTCTTTTAAATAAACACCATTTTAACAAGTTCTATGCTGCTGGACTCTATTTTTTATCCAGCTAATAGCAGATTTTCTAAATGGAGCCTGGTGCAAAAAAGCTAAACAAACAACAAAGCAGTGCACCTGTCAAACAGCTCAATTTGTTTAGTCTGAAGCGGATGTTGATTCTTTTCACAGACTTCAACAGTAAGATGTCTAGACATAGATTAGCATTTGTAACAGAAACATCTGGGTGAGGCTACAGCTGGTTTTCAGTAATGGATTACACAACCTAGAATCCTGCAAAGTAAACCATTTATAATCATGTAATAACTGTATTTCCATTGGCAGTCATTTGGGCTTTACATTGCATAGACGAGATGAAAAGAACAAGAACATTTCAGATTTAGCTACTGTAGTCCTGAGGAGATCATGACAAAATGGGACAAACATGTAAAAGCTTAAATGAAACATGCTAAAGAGGACAAAACACTAACCCAACCCATGCAGCTAACCTCCATGTTATTTGTTGTGGTTTTGTATGTCTTTGATTACATTATTCATCTCTTTGGAATTGGTTAGTTTCTAGGACAGGCAGACCAGGAACCTTCTTACCCTTTTGGGGCCCTTAGTCTGACATTCAGTAATCCATCCCCGACTGTACTAGCAGCATCCGAAACATCTGCACTGTTGAAAACTGTGATTTTAATAGTTCAGAGCTATTAAGAAATATAGGCAATCAAGTAAATTTGACTGGATACACTTTGGACAATTTTTGGCCAAATAAGTACAAAAGTTAAAACAAAGATAAACATATTAATTGAAAGTAAAAATCTTTATCTATAAATATAGTTTGATCAGTGGAGGGCAGTGAAGTGCCACTAGTGCCTCAAATATCCACGAAGAAGAATTCGACCCCTGCTCTCATCAGAAAGCGACAAAGATGGCCGCCTGTGGGCTTTTCCGCTCCCTGTCTTCAAACTTTTCCACAGTTTTGCCTTTACTCACCCGCTCTGCACCACTTTCTTCTTTGCGGCTGGCATCTGAACCTTATTTTCGAAGAACATTAGCCTTTTCTAGCCGATTAACAGCAGGTATTCGACAGTAAATGTGTGTTAGTGTAGCGTGTTAGCTAACATTTTCGACAGCTAGAGGTTAACATTAGCTAGCTTGGAGATAAGGGCAGAGAGCTCTCACGCTGCTTCATGTCTGTCGGGGTTTTCCTGGTTGTCATTCTGACCGAGGATTACAAAATACGTATCCAGTGGGAAGCTCTTTGTGTTCTGAGTTTGTTGTGTTGTCTTGCAGCACTTAAATTCACAGACAAGCATGAATGGATTCGAGTAGAAGACAACGGAATTGGAACCGTCGGTATCAGCAACTTTGCCCAAGTAAGTCCTGAGACCGTGGTGTAGACGTTCAACGAGGTTAATTGTGAAAAACTTTTGAATGATCATCAGTGCTCACCAAATTTGCTGTGCATTAAAAAATGCGTCCGTATTGATGCTGCGCATGCAATAACGTTTTATTTTACCACACTGTTCAGTGTGATAACGAGCTAAATTAGGGACCGTCTCTAAAGTGCTAGCAGGGTTTATCAAATATTTCTCCATATTTCTAACATATTGTTGTCTAGATATTTTAGAATAACTTCATGTTCATTTCGGAGGCCACCCATTACATATTTTAAATTTAAAAAATCCTGTATAGACTAATAAGGTTTTGCAGCTTTGCTTTTTAATAGATTCCTCATATGTTTGACACATATTTATCGTTTTGGCCTCCCACCACTAATTGCTGTACTTCCAGTTTTCCAATATATGTTATGCAATATGGCACAGTGAGCTATTAGGGCCTTTTCAACTTGTCTGACTCAGGTCAAACATAAATTTTTTTAATGTCAACCTTCTCTTACTACATGCCCAAATCCAGTCTTTCAGTAAATATCTTGATATATAGTCTGGACGAGTGAGCTATTACTGCCAGTGTTTATCAATATATGACTAAGTGGTATAATAAAAAGGTTAGCAATTGTACATTCAGTACCACCAGGGTCAAATTTCAAAACACATGACATATAATACTATAAATTTTAACTATTCTATATCTACTACTACTATACTATATCTACAAAATGGAGGTAGCATATGTAGTGAGAGGAGAATTTAATAAAAATGAAATAGGTTTGAACCTTTAGGACTTTTATTTATTCTGCAAATGGAAAACTTTGAATTTTGTTTCAAATTAATTACCAATCAAAAACTGAAATCTCATTTTCAGAGTTGCAGTATTCAGATTCTTAATTCATTACTTTATAGAAGCTCCTTTGGAGCAATTGCAGCTTTATGTTTTCTACAAGCCTTCCACACCTGGATTTTGGCTGTTTATCCTGTTCTTACTAACAGATACTCTTTATTGATATGCAGCATCAGGAAAGATATATTCTATAATGCACAATCAGTCTGGTAGACATTGATCTCATTCAAAAGTTATCAGTGGGTCCGTTTACATGAACATAAAAATCCGATAACTGGAGTAATCAGATATACTAAAGAAATGCGATAATCGAAAAACCCTGGTTTACATGTTTCGGTCTATTTTAATGTGGGAGCTAATAGGCTGCAAAATAGGCTATACACTGCTGCTGTCCTTCGTTTATACTACATGAGGAGAAAACAACGGTTGACTTTCGTACCGCAAACATCTGCCCTGTCGTCTTTTGTCTTCCGCATACAATGTGACTACGTCATGTCCGTTTTCTACGATTTATTTTTTCTTTTTACACATGCGCAGATGTAAAAAAACAAATTAACCAGATTAACGTGTATACATGCACGAAGACAAAAGTATTGGGGAGAAATCCAGGTGTCTTTATCCGATTTCTCATAATCAGATAACTGCAGTTATCTGATAAAGCCTATCAGATAATGCTGTTTACATGATCACTTAATAATCCAATAACTCTAGAAATCAGATAATGATCAGATGTTTAGTGTGCATGTAAACAGGCCCACTGACTTATCTTGCTGAAGACCTCTGGACATGCATGTGATAGATTCACACACATTTACATGCACAAGCACAGTATAAAGTTACTGTTTTTGCCATTACCTTTAACCTGCCTCTGCCACTTACAGGAGGCTCTGGGAGATGTAGTGTATTGTGGACTGCCAGAGGTGGGAACACAGCTGGCTCAGCAAGGTATGAAATTGTGGGCATAAGGCTCAGGTTTACGTGACTGTACACCCTCATAACTTAAGAACATTAGAGGGATTAAGCCTTAACGTATACATTTCATTGTCAGGTGGTGTGGAGAAAATGTAACCTGTTGAGGCTGTGTAACTGGCAGTACTAATCTTACATCAGTTTTGTGATGTGCTATAGAGTCCAGTTGATAAAATGGCTAGGCTGATGTTTCCTGTGATATTAGCTCATTGTAGATACCTGTATACGTTGGTATATGCCAACAGTAAATGACAAGAAATTAAAGTACAGAATTGCCAAAGATATGTCCAGAAAGTTGTGACAAATGTATTGTTTAATAAATGACAATTGTCTAATGTTAGCAGTATGAACATATGGGGTGTAATGGTTCTTAAACCACAGATGGTGAGAAAATAGAATTTTCTATGTGAACTGCCTTTTTGCATTTTTTCTTCTGTTAGTTTAAAATACAACCAAAGTTGTAAAGTTCAACCATAGAGCATAAAAAATGAATGAGTTTGTAGTACATGTGACTGGGTCAACATGTAGATGCCAGCTTGTTACAAAACACATACCTTAAGGTCAGAAAAACTGTCTGTGTAACTGCTATACTTGTAGAATGAACCTAACTTTGTTGTAAATGTATTTGTTTCTAACATCTACCATTACAGATGAGTTTGGAGCACTGGAAAGTGTAAAGGCAGCCAGTGAGCTCTATTCCCCTTTGACTGGAGAAGTTGTAGAGGTCAATACACTGCTGGCTGACAACCCTGGTCTGGTCAACAAGTCTTGCTACAAAGATGGTAAGCTCACATAGAAAAATACAGTCCAGTCCACGTAGAACATTTGTAGAAGGCTTGTATTGGTTAAAGAATGACTGCATATACATATATATACATATAAAACACTTCTACTGTTTTAGAAATCATAATAATTTAAAGTAACCAAGTGTTTTAAAGAAACTGCTTACTAGTAATGTTAGTTTTTGGAAAGTAGGTGGCAGTAATGCAACATAATATTCAGCCACTGGAGGATGGGAGGAGGAAACTAGTTTTGTTTAGGTAAAAGAATAGTCTCTTCTTCTTTGTACAGTATTTTAATTTTATTTATGGAAAATTAAGATGTATAGGATATTTTTTAAATGTGAACCAGCTACATCAAATGCAGTGTTTGTTGCATGTTTTTACCCATATAGTCATGAGAATTTAAAGTTACTGCTGATTTTGGCATGGCAGCTATTAACATTTATTCATGTGTTTTTCCTGCCTCTCAGATAGTAACTAGGTGTCCTTCCAATTATAAATTAATATTTACTTGTCAATTAAATTCAGAAAATGGGCATTTATGTTTGTTATAAGTAAAAACTTAGTTTAAAGTACAAAAAGAGGACTTCCACAAATCAATGAGATGTATCAACAGCTGTACTAAGTGGGTGACCTGCAATTAGCAGTGATCATGAATTTGCAGTATTTGGCAACAGTTATTAATATGAAACAAAAGGGCAGTTTAAAAACAGCATTTCCATCTACTATGACTACAAAAAAACTACAAGTTGTTACAAGAAAGACGACGGGTCAGGAAAAGGGCAGAAATATCAACACATCTAATGTCTCATTTATGTGCTGAACTTGTGAGGATGTTTCTGAGTATAGGTAATTGTTGGTGAAAAGGGCTCAGCCATGAAATTGAATGAATGTTGCATACTGTACAAGGCACAGAAATGTCTGTGCATTTTTGCCTGTGCTGATGTGCGACAAGCTGGATTAAATAAAAGGAAACATCTCATTGATTTATATGTGTGAACCTCTTTTTGTAATTTTTCATTCTCCAATAAAAAGGAAGCCAGTGGTTTCCTGGAAAAAAATAATACTTTGAGAATTTGTGGTAGTGATGTTGAACATATGTGACTTGTCATAAATGGGCTAAAACTGGTATGGTCCTTGACTCACAGTGTAACCTAATTTTAACCTTTTAAATACAGGGTGGCTGATGAAGATGACCATTGCAAACCCTTCTGAACTCGACACTCTAATGGATGAAGCAGCGTATGAGAGATATATCTGCTCCATTGAGGATTAATTTAACACCTTCTACTAAGTGCTATGCTCCCTCTCTCCTTCTCAAACACAACTGACAGGGAGATGCAGAAGGTGTGCCTGTGTCAGTTACAACACTATGCTTAGCATCCACAAGTGGAGCTCAAGAGCTCTAGATTGCTGACCTGCCAGTGTCGTAGAGCTGTGAACGTTAGGAATCCTTTATCTACTGTTAAAGACTGACTTTAGGGTATCTGCCAGTCTGCATTGACTAAACATCCAATGTTGGGTTCTTGCAGCCTAAAACCCCCAAACAGAAGAGACTGAGTCTCTGCATCAATAGAACAGTTTCGGTCAAGATAAACTTGAATTTCTGTTCTAAGACATTGTTAGACTTTAAAAAGCACTTTTGCATTATTAATTATGTTGGTCTACACTGCATGTATGACCACTATACTGTTGACATGGGACCTGTACACTAGAAAATAAAAATTTCCTTACACATTTTGTTTTCTTTGTCATTAATTTCCCCAAAGTAAAAACAAATCACAGCTTGTCATTAAACAGGTGCTGAATAGGTGGTATGCTTGACACTACGTGAGTGCATTACATCATCATTTGGTAATTGCCATTACTTAAATACAAATAAAACTGTTTCAGTCAACTGGTTATGTCCTAACACAAGTTACAAATGTATACAAAAAACCCAAGAAACAAAACATATAAGTGCAAGATTAGAACCAGACACCACCTCACAACCTCGTTAAGTATTTTGTCTTATGCTATCAACTTTTCTGATGCTGTTTACATTAGTCTGTTACCTGAAAAATAGTTAATATATGCTCATTTTTATTTGATCCCAGCAAAACTTTTCAAAAAAATTGGGACAGGGTCATGTTTACAGCGGTGTTGCCCCAGCTCTCATTTTAACAACACCAGAAAGTAGGAAGTGATGCGTCAGTGATTGCTTTAGTTTTGAAAATTACATTTACGATATAGGGTTTCAGCTGGACAGTTCAGGACCTCCTAGGCCTTACCTTTCACTTCAGAATGTACCATGTTTTGACCAGATAACTGGTCTGGACTGCAGGTAGGCCAGTTTAGTGCCTGGACTCTTTACTACAAAGCCATACTGTTGTAGTTTGTGCAGAATGTGGTTTGGGATCAGGTTAGAAAGAAACTTTCTGTTGCATTCAGTTTTTATTTTATTTTGCACAGAATCCCATCTGTTTTGGAAACAGGGTTGTAATAACATTGCTCAGTACCTGATATTATATTGGATACTCGATGTACAAAATATTAGAAGCGAAATTTCAACAGTCTTACAACTTCCCCGCTTGTCTCAACATAAACAATATTTTATACATAAGTGTTTTCCGGCTAGTAACAGTCCAGTCATTTAGAACCTATGATGTCCAGGTCTTGAGCTTCGGTCACCTGAGTGAAGTGACTGCTCCACCAGGTACAATAGAGAATTTGTCCTTGGCTGTTGGAGTTCGTCTGGCTCTGCCCCGGGGTGCAGGAGGCCGAGGGAGTCCCTCCATTCTGCAACGATCACTCTCCAGCCTCTCCTTTCTCTGGACTGCCTCATACATTACACTGGCAGTAAAGTCTCTCTCATTAAGGAAGGCAACGGTCTCATCCCTTTTACGGCTCACATACCCCTTTAGAAGAGCATTGTAAGGATTTGAGGCAGCATCTGCATTTGGATTTTCTTGTTGGTGTTTGAATTCCATGCGGGTGATAACCGGCAACAGGAACTGTTTCCCTTCTAACACCACGTCGCCATCCCGATGTGATAAGCCCAGGGCCTTGGTGACAAGGCGTGGAGGAAGAGGCACCAAATCACAGCCTGTGCGCTTGTCCACATACTGCCCAAACTCTTTCCGTACCTGAGCTACATCTTGCAGAGACTGACTCCTTCGTTCCTCAAGGTCTGTAACTACTCGCTCGGGATATGTGTGACCAAATACAACACCTAAAAAGTGAAGACGACATAGAAAGACAAGACAATTTTTTTTTTTTTGACTAATAAACTAATTTAAAAAAACTGAATGAATGACGACCTAGCCACATTCCTTACCTGCACGCCTCAGCATGGACGAAGGACATTTCCAGGGTTTGTGAATAAGCTCATCAGGCAGATCCGCAAGTTCAGGACACCATTTCCTAACATAGTTGCCATAAGGGTCACAGGTCATTGCTGCATCGACAGGGTGCATGACGAAGTTCCAGTGATCCAGACCACACATTCCCCCATTCTGCCACATCATAGCATCTATTGCAACATCTGCATCAACCAGAGTGTCCTACATGTATGAAAAAACATTGGATACAATCAGAAAAGAGGCAGCCAACAGACTTTACCTGAATGAGTGCATTTTGTGCCTCTATCCATGCATATTTTACCTGGAACCAGCGATAGCCTTCTTGCCAGGGTAGATGAAGATATGCTATGAGGAAAGATGCTACCACATGTCTCATATAGTTGTTCATCCAGCCCGTCAGCCACAGCTGCCTCATGGCTGCATCCACCAGAGGGTAACCTGTTCGACCGCGCTGCCAGGCCTTCAGGTGGCTGTGATTGGTGCTCCACCGTAGAGCCTGCAAATAATTGCTATTTTTAGTTACTACTGAAGTAAGTGATTTATTCCTCTGAATGTATGTTTAAGTAAGTGTTAATTTGTCATCAGGATCTCTGTAGCCAATTTCAACCTTGTATGGTGGTCTGATGGATTCCCAGGGGAGATCAGGAAACAGTGTTAACTGCCAGTATGCCAAATCTCTCCAGGCCAGTTTGCGCTGGAACTTTGGGGGTTGACAGTGTGCCCCTCTTGCAGCCCGCAATGCCCAGCGTGGGCTGAGTTGACCGAAATGAAGGTAAGGGGACAGGCAGCTGGTATTCGGAGCATCTGCCCTGCCTGACTCTTTGTCATATCTATGCACACCTAGAAAAGGAGGAAATAATGAGGTGGTGTTTTCAGATCAACACTTCTTAACATTAATTAATTCAAACACTGTTAAGAGTGTAAATGCACGGTGTCTCACCATCCTGAAGAAAGGCCTCTAGCTGAGCTTGTGCTCCTTCTTCACTGAAATCCCAGGACTTGTGAATGTTAGCTGCCCAATTAATCTGAATGACAAAATGAACACAAGAAAATATTAAGGACTTCATTATCCAATCTTAACTGTATTTTGAGCTTTAGTTTGACCCCAGAAAACTGCTGTACTGTAGTTACTGACCACTGTGCCATCCTTCCTGCGCGGCATGTCTGCCAAACCTAGTGTGTCTAAAGAGACACCCTGAGGCCAGTGGGCAGGTGATGGAAGAGAAACAGGAGGGTCCAGAGTGACCCCTAATGCAGACGCTGGGTTCTGTCTACAGCAACTCATGAAGTGAGACACTGAACCTATTCCTATGTCACAGAAGAAATAAAAAGAAGTTCACAATAAACAACCATAATGTAATTCAGCTTGGACTTCTAAATGTAAGCTTTAAACACAAACACTGATGCAACCTTAGTACACAATATTCTTCTTATTGTGACTAACCTCTGAGTCCCACACCTTCTGTGCTGACAGAGTAAGGGTCTCTGAGACAGTAAGAGTGGAACATCCTGAATCCAATACCATCTTTCTGCAGAGCTGTCACCACTGCATCATCCCTCTCCTTCGGCCATGGCTCATACAGAGCATTAGCCAACACTGTTTTCACCCCAGTGTCCTTTATGAGTTCCCTAAGGGTACGCAGAGAAGATCCAACCTCATTCGCTTCTCCACTTGCCTTGAGGAAGACAAGATGACTGCCAATGCGCTCCAGAGATGCACGTAAGTGAGACAAAGCTTGATGAAGCCAGTATTTACCTGTTAAAAAGACATGATGGAACAGCACTCAGAAAACTTGCAAATGAATAAGCTTAACATCTGTATCAAATGTTATATGTCAAACACCACTAAAAGCAATGATGCATTGTGTTTTATAGAATAATCACTAGTTCGTCCAGAAACTTACTAGCTCCACCCATAGCCAGAGTAATCCCAGGGCCCTCCTCTTCTTCAGGGCTCCAGATGAAGACAGGGATGATAGGTGCCCCATACTCCAATGAGGCAATGAGAGCAGGGTTGTCACACAGTCGCAAATCCCTCCTGAACCACAGTAGTACAGGTGGCGGTGCTGACAAAGAGCAGGGCAAACCTACAACCTTCTGCCTGGATGCTTTGCGCCGCTGTCGCCTGTTCTTTCTGTGTTTTGGTTCCTCTGAGAGATTTAAACACCTCTCCCCTATCATTTGGCCACCTTTTTGAACATATTTGTCAACATCTGCGCTTTTATGCAGCTCAGTCTCTTGGCTGCTTTCCTGAGGCTGAGATTCTGAGGTAAGCTCAGAAGAGCTGCTTTGATTCAGTCCATCTCCAAATTGCAGAAACCTGGTCTCGTGACTCAGGGTTGACAGCTGGTGATCTTTCATTTCCAGCAGAGAGAGAGCCAATCCAAGTTCCAGTTCATCATCTTCAATCTGCAACTAAATTGGAATAAACTAAAATTAAAATACTAAATTGATCATTTTTTCACCTTGGTATTGTGAATAGCTGAGTGCAGTTTGAGGGGCTAAAAAAATGCAGTTTCAAAATAAAATTCATTCAAATCAAAAGTGCTCAAGTTGAAGTTTTAAAATTTACTAAACATATAAGTAGTCCACTATAAACCCAATCAGATTCATACAGTACTGAATTCAGTGATGTTGATAATATACTGCAAATATGCTAGTCCACACATGTTTGAACAAACTCTAAAATATGAAAATTACAACAAAGATTTAAAAAAAACTATAGAAATGGCACAGCTGGAAAAGATGGGGCTGATTTTAACCTTACTGTGTAGCTGGTTCACACTTCACTTAATTGTTGATTCTTTTTATAAGAATCTACATCTGCAAAAGCTAACTAGTAATTAAACCCGTGAAATAAATGTAGTGGAGTAAAGGTAAAAGCAACAAGTAAAGTAAGTAGTAAAGTACTAGTACCTCTAAATAGTTCTTAAGTCCAGTATTTGAGTAAATGTAGTTTGTTTTAGCCTACTTACCAGCTCTCGGTATTACATTTATTTATATTTTATATATATAATATTTTTCATTTTGCCTATTCACTATTTTTAAACAATACTCAGTATTGACCGAGTGCAGCGTCACTGAGACCACGAGGCAACTGCTGCTACAGCACATGAAGTTAGCTTCAGTCAAGAGTCAGCTCCTTTTAAACAAGACCTGATGCAACAACAAATTAGGTCTTGAGTACCATTTAAAACTAAATTTAACAGCCAGGAACATACGTTTAGAGAGATATGTTCCTCTACATGTGCTAATGCTCACGTTACTAATAACTACACAGCTGCTTGTTAACGTAAGTCTGACAACTTAATTCCTGATTTTATTCGTTAATTTCTGAGTCGTTTTGCCTCTGAATTGCCCTAGAATCGCTAAGTGGTAAGTGTCATAACTTTAATATAATAGAACTATATGATGAATAATATAATATAATATAATATATATAACACTAATATGATCTAATATTGAAACAACGTTATTTTGGGGGTTTTTTGTTCTATTTGTAACTTCAAACCACTGTGTGTAACCCTGTGTGGTTATAGTTCCATTCAGTAAACACTCACTGACCTGGGAGAAGTATTGCTGGTAGATGGAGGTGAGGATGGAGTGCAGCGAGCTGTTGGCCGTGGACAGGGGGTGGATGAGGGACAGGAACTGTGAGCGGGTCTCCTGGTACCCGAGGACGGACACACACATCGCGAAGAAACCCTCCGGATCCTCTCGACCCACCAGCACTTCTCTCAATATCTTTCTCACCAAAGCCTTACTATCTTCGAAACCAGCCGCGGAAAGAGGCATCTTCAAGTGAAAGGTGATGATTTAATACAGTTAATGTAGTAAAAGTGAGCTAGTCCAGAAGTCCTCTTCCTGCACCTACCCTCAGAACCGGTTACCAAACAACAGCTGATTTTGAGTTACACAAGCCATGTCTTAGTGTTTGGTAACCTTCAAAGCTACAGGTTTGTAATGGGTTAATTTTACCTGTAGGGGGCGTGAATGTATAATAATTAAACAAGAGCTATGTGAGGAGGATAGTAAAACCCATGGGTGAATGTTCCACAGTGGATTCCCTGTTTAGTTTTCATTACTTTGGCACCAGCATAGAGAGCTATAGATATAGTAAATGATACAGCCACCTCTGTTGTTGTCATAGGTTTCATTCTTTGCCTCTAAGTCATCTTCCTGTCTACAGTGTAATCACTTCTCCACTAAATCATACCTATCAGTTAGAATGTTGTCATGCCAGGGGTCCCCACAAGCTAAATCCAATTAAATATAGATCCTTGGTTCAACTGGAACTGATGTAAAAAATGCTTTGGGGACATCACCCTTAAGATGATCATTCTATAATTTTAAATAGCCTTCATCTTGACAGGAATGTTCTCCTATTCAAGTGCACCCTGTGATGTGAGGCTGGAAAACAAAGCTAGGATAGTGTTCCCAGCTGTGAATTTTTAATCATGCTCTGTATTCTTGCTGTAAAGGGGTGATTTTTTTAATGAGACCATGCATAAGCTTTTGAATTCATGCAGCAGGGGACAATGATTTGTGACACTTGTGGACCAAACTCTAAAATGCTTTGTATAGTTGATAAGCTCCACTTATAATATTGTATTACTCACATTAGTCAAAGTCTTATTTTGTTCATGCTCAAATATTCTCAAGTACTCATCCAAAATGTGTCTCCGGGTGTCATGTACAAGGACATGTCTCAATTATTATTATTATTCTTTTATCTGAGAAGTAGTAGTGAAAGTGTATGGAAGGGGAAATGTGTTGAGAGCTGTGGTATGTGGCAGGAGTAAGGCAGAAAGAGAGGGAGAGAGGGAAAGAGATTGAGAGAGAGAGAGAATCAATAGTGTTTAGACAGAGAAGTGGAGTCTAAGTGTGTGATCAATAGAGAGCAGAGAGGAGAGATTAGCTGCTTTTCTCTCTCAAACTAACACTGACAAATTGGTGAATTGGTGTATCGGCCCTTGGGCTAAACGGATTGACCTGCTGTTTCCATGTTCTACCGTGTACTGTCAATAAAGATCTGTGTTCGTTGTGGATCTCAATGAAGAGAGTGAATGAAGCACCGGAAGAGAGAAAAAGGGAAAGGAAGGAAGCAAAAGCAAGAAGTAGAGAGGGGGAAAAAGCTAGGTGTAGCTCAGGTTCCCATGTAGCCTTGATCCTCACAAAATGTCCACACCTCTGTCTCATTAACACACACGTGCACTCACATGTGCATCCTCATGCACACTTTTATAAAACCATAATAACGTCTCCAGGAAAATTAATGGACAGACAGATTAAAAACTAAGTGAGGAGAAACGGGCCACTGGTGTAGCTATTTGCAACTCATAAATCATTCTGACACACCCACGCGCATGTAGACACATGCATAGACACACACACACATACACACACACACATACTGTAATTAACCACAGGCTATTTACTCTCTCCTGCTGTAAATTAGACATGCAGACACAGTTATTACATTAGGGGGATCTGCCATGCAGAATACTAACAGGAGGAGGAGGGGGCATACGTACACACAACAACCCGCTCATACAAACATAAACACACACGTACACACAAGAAAGAGGGTATGGAAGAATCATAGACTGACGGGAGTTAAAATGAAGCTGCAGCACAGAGAATAGGGGCCCCCAGCTCTTTGTTCCCTGCTGCATTTCATTATCTGAAACGCCAGCCAACACACACGCACAACGCACCTCCCCCTTCTCTAAAGCTGTCTGCCTCCACTCCATGCACACAGCACAAAAAGAGCGAAAAATAGAGATACTGCGTCAGTGCCATTCACTGGCATCTGGACTCGGTTATGACAAGAATGTCTGCATGGTCATCCTGAGCCGATCAGGTGCTCCAAATGATGCTCTGAGTCCCACAGTTTCTTTCCACCTGCACAGGCAGAAAGTACTATCCCATAAATTCTATTTTAAGCACAACAATAGGCGATGAGGACTTTATTAAAGCAAGTATTGATACTCTGTCTTGGATGGCTTGTCTCCATTTAGTTCATCTGAGGTGTTTTTTTGTTCTGGCAATCCACTTCCTTCTGTTTGTGTGTGTGTGTGTCCTCTGGTTCTCCCTACCTCCCTCACCCCTCTCTGTCCCTCTGTTTTCCCACGGTGATCGATAGCTCATTACAATCATTGACTGCAGCTCATCAGCACCTGTTAAGGTCTAGAGAGAGAGAGAAGGTGCGTGTGCATATGAGAGTATGTGTTATGTGATGCAAACCAACTGATAAGTAGAAAAGATTGGTCTGGAATGAGTCAGAGGTGAAGTTTGATATTTGAATGGTTATTTTCTGATTCACATTCATTGCCGTGGGTGTCCAGTTTGTTGTCGTTTTATGGTCCGTGTTCTTGGGGAACATCTTATCATGCAACTCACGTGGGTACCATGGTTTGTTGCTATGGTGATTGCCAAGGGAGCTAGAGTATTATAGGTGTTTATCCTAGACAGGAGCAAGGCTACTCACCATCCATCAGGACACGCTTCAATTTACCTCACAGTTTGGACCACACATTAAGATCAACACAGTTACAGAGGAACAAAGGGGAACACACAGCACACACAGACCAATGTGGATGTGATTCTGTGGCTAGATTATTCTGTATTCATATTCCTGGAAGAAGGACCTTGTTCAAACACTCAGTTGTTGGTTTAATGCGTCACTGCAGGGTTTGTTTTTGGAGAGGACAGACAGAGCAGAGCAGAAAGAAGCATCAGAGACGTAAAAACTACAAATCATGGTTAAGGGCAAGGAGAAATGTGTTTAAAAAAAAGACACAAAATAAAAGAGACAATAGTGAGACCTCCAGAAGTCCCCCATGGATTCAGTCACAGGATGTGGTCCAGGGAAAGAGGAAAATTCAACTAAGAATGTGAAGTTTGAAGGAAAAGGGATATAAATAGAGTGAATGCAATGGAGGAGTGAATAGAGAACAAGTCTCTGAGCCCATGCATAAATTACACACATCATTTACATATTCATTATGTTTTGTGTACTAATGAGAGTATTTGCTTAATAGCTTCATCACCACTGGCAGCTTTTGTCAGACATGAGAGATTTTAAAAAATGAGAAAAAATCAAAAAACGAGGGAGCAAGGGTCATCTTGCTAAAGTGTGTGAGGTCAGTGGTGCACAACCAATTTTTACTGATAATCTGATCAATCTTATTGCCCTGTAGTGGGTGTGTGAAGAAGCACAACCTGAAAATCATTCTTAGAGATGTGAAACGAAGCACACATGATGGGGGCTGGTAAAAGTTAATTAAAACAACACAAGCTTTATCCAAACTCAGGGCTCTCTTCATCTTTCTCAACATGTCTCAGCGGAATAAGTAACTGCTGCTGTAATTACCTACAGGGAAGTCACTCACAGCATTCCTTCAGGTGCCAAAAAAAAGTCTCCCAAATGACTACAAAAAGCGACAATTTACAGCGTGCATTTAAGAAATTCAAAGTTGTGTATGCAACAGTAAACTAATGTTGTGTATATATATGTTTATACAAACATTTAATACACACATTAAAGTAAATTATTCAGTGAATGAAATGAGGGAAAGAGAGAGGGATGGAAATGTGGAGACAGGGGGAAGGGCAACAGAGGGATGAGCTACAAATGAGAGCGATGGCGGTGGCAGGTTGGCACAGTGCCATCCAGTCAGGACTTGAGCGGGGGCGGGCATGGGCATGGGCGAAGGGGCGAGGAGAATAAGAATGGAAGAAGAACAGAAACAGACTTCCATAGTGCTACCATGGTGCCTCCTTGGCACAGGCACAATGGGGCGAAACGAACAGCAGAACGTTCAAAAAAAGAAAGATATAGAAAATGTCAGCGGACATAGGAGAATAGAAGTGAGCAAGATGCCAGCAGACAGAGGATGGCTCAGATGTAGATGGATGAAGGGAAGCATAGAAGGATGTTGAAGAGTCAAATGGATTATAGAGTGAAACTGTAAGGTGTAACTCTGCGATGACCATGGACCATGAAGAAAAATTTCGATGGAAAATCCCGCACTCTGGGTTTTCTATCTCTGTGTGCCAGGCATTGGGCACCATGCCAGCCTGCAGTCATGGCATACTTGCAGCGATCATAGCTGTCGGTATAGAATTATCTTAGTCGATGACAAGGGGACTCACCTCTGAGGATTTTCTGCCAACTACCGTTTGTTTGCTTGGACAAAACCAAGGAGTGGTGCCCAGGCAACGGTTGCCAGCAATTCTGTGATGGCATCTCTTCAGAGGCAACAAGGGCACGGGAGAAAGGTGGCACACTGCCAAGCCAACATAACACACACATTTGTAAACAGAAACCTCCATATGGTGAACAGAACATTTTGGATGCCTTCAGTGTTTTGGCAAAGGCATCCCCTCAAGGGAAAGACCAGAAACAGAGATGGCACCTTGCCAAACGCACACTAGGAGGTATTCAAAGGCGCCATCGGAAGCTGTACAAAGATGTAGTAAATGCGTAACACAAAATAGTAGCAGAAGGTTGGAACTAGAGCCACAAATGCAACTGTGGCGTGAGTATGGGACAGACATTTTCTCAATGCTATTCTGCTCAGTGCCAACTGCTGCACGGGAAGGAAGCTGCTGTCGATTACAAACAACTAAAACTAAGGATTCTACAATCCCATTATGGAAAGGAACAGTATGTGGACGAAGAGGAATAATGAGCAGAATGAATAAAGGATACTAAAGAAGAAAAAATGAGGAATTTTGTGCTTAACGAAGAACAGTGGGAGTGGCTGGACAGGGATGATGAAGCGCCTCCTTCCTGCACATGCACACCTGGGATGTTCTTAAAGGGATATCCCCTCAGTGTGCTGTGTGTGTTAAAGGGAGGGATGTGTTGGCATCATCTCCACGATGTCAAGCTGTGTTTCTCTCTTGCCAGTCAGGGAGGGTGCTGCAGTCGTCAGGGGCGGGCAACTGTCTGGGCATCTCATCTGCAGCTAATTAACAGCCACACACTAATTCTAACAGCCGATTATAATTAGCGATTTAATCGCTCGTCAACGCTTTTCTCCCCCTTAAATTGTGCCTCCTATTTGGACACGTGCGGATAAGCTGAGGAACGCCAGATCCCTACCCCCCCCCCCCTTCCTTCACGTCCTTCTTTCCTTCATCCTCCAGACTCCAGTGGGATCTTAATTAAGCCTGGGCTTCATTATGCAAATGGAGTACAATAAACAACAGCAGAGGTGGAGCTGGATCAAGACTGAAGCGGAACGGTGGGAGGGGAGCACTGAAAGTGGAAAATAAAAAGATGTGAAAGGTTACCAAACTCATTCATATGATGTTACTGTGTAACAATAATTTGATATTGTTTACTGTAACATGAGTGTCTTTTGTGTACTACTACTACATGTGGTGTGAGAGCCAACGTTTGGTTCTCTGATGCGTCATCCCGTGATTCTGGGGAAACGTCTCTGAAATAACATTGGAAATGAAGAGTTTTTGCAGAATTTTGTCTCTCACAAAGAAAATTCATAAGGGAATGGTGACAATGAACCCCTTGATATCTCCAGTTGGCTGTTGTCGTGGATACGAAGAAAGATGGCAGTGATAGGGAGAGAGAAAGGAAGCAGACAGAAACACTGACAGTGGCAGCAGCATGGCAGCTAATGTCATCTCAGTTTAATCATTGCATGGGATCATGGGGTTCATGAAAATTCATTTGCATATCATTAAATGGAGAGAGGTTATTTGGTGTGGGCAGCCAAAATGGGATTGGATGAAGAAAGGAAAAAAAGGCAAATGGAGGGGCTCGTTATTAAACAGCAATGTTTTATAGTCCACCAGCCGATTCATTTAATTTGGGCATAATTAAAATGTGTCAGACTCAATCAATCATTCCAACAGGGATACTATCAATGTTTCAGTCTGAAGAAAGACTAATCAGTGGATATGCAGTCAGACATTTTCCAATAACAGTCTAAGTGCTTTAGTCTACTGAGAGCTTGACCCATCACTCTTTTTTCTAATTTATCTGAAGGAGTGTATCAAAACACCCATTGTGACTTCTACATATTGTGTCAAGACATGCCTATCTCTGACAGGTGGTGATGCCACCCTGTGTGTCAGTAAGAGGATAGCTCACGCTGTCTTTTTGACCTTAGTAGTAAGCTGTCAGTGGTGTGTATCTGCGTGCATACATGCATTTATCATTTGCATAAGTGATATAATTAGACCGCCCATTCACATGCAGATCAGTTTGACAACATGGCAATCACTGTAACACACACATACAGCCATATGCACTCCACAACACACGCTTACTGCCGTGACCACCCCAATATCATGGGGAGTCTGTTGTCTGTGAGCAGAGAGTGTAAAGATTAACATAATCCAGCTAATAAGTGTGAGTAATATTCACACAGTGACGCGTGGCGTAGACACTGTCCTGCTGATGCGTATTTGTATCTCATTATACATGTAAAGTACTAAAGGGGGGCCGAAAGGGGGTGCAAGTATGGAGGGGGATGGTGAGAGGTCACCAAAAAAGAGTGGGCCCCAAGAAAGACAAGGCCAAGAATGACAATAAACAACAGTAGTTTTATAAAGTTATACTATCCAGTTTGTACAATACCAATATGATATATAGACAGATTACACTGTGTACTCTATAATCACGATGCCAGATATTGGTACAGAAAGTCTGTCTAAAAATCAGACAAATGATAACACAGATTTTTTTTTTTTCCATTTACAGTACTAAAAAGGCACAGAGAGTCAGTTTTTGCAGCAGATTGTAAGAATTATAAATAGAGTGTATTTGCGCTTGCAGACTAGCTCTGCCAAATGATTGATTAGGATGGTGTGACGACCATTAAAAAGTAATTTAAAAGATGGATAGGGACCACATTTTCAAATAAAAACCACTTTATACCTGATGAAGTGCTGAACAAACTCTCCTTCAAAGACATTTACTGATTATTCTCAGTGTATGAGTGAGTGTAACGTGGGAAGCACCAGTGTACTACGTGTAGCTCTACATCAGCTGGGGAGGATACCAAAGCAGTCATCTGGACTTAGTCAGGCAGTGGATGGTGATGTTCACATTTTTAATAGTAAAATTTGATCCTATTAAAATTAGATGACGTTGCTTAAAAGAAGCAGCGTGATATTCATTTGGACAGAGATGTGGTCTATCTACGTACACACACGTAGGCACAGACAAATAAATGCCACAAATAGGTCTGCACACACTGATTGAAATGTATCTGATAGCACAGCGTTGCGTCGACTGCAGCCTTATCCAAAGAAGCAGAGCTGTGTCTAAATGTGCGAATGTATTTCAGCTCTGTCTCTTTAACTCGGCTCCACCACAGCAGCATGCTTTGGGATTCATGCATAAACATGAGCTGGCCTTTCAGCTCTCTCCTCACATAACCAATCTAAATCTAAATGAGCCCCCACTACAGATACACCAGCAGGCAATGACATTACACCCCCCATCCACCCACCCCAGCCCAACCCCCTACTCTACCCCACCACCCCCAGCGACACATATTCACCAGCAGGCAATAATTTCACGCCATCTCTCAGAACCCCCCCTATCCATGCAAATACACACTTGTACCCCTTTTTGCCGCAACCCCACCAGCTGCACAGTACTCATTTGATTAAGAGGGGGAGGACAGGGAGAAGGAGAAATGGTGGCGGATCACTTTATCAGGATGACTTTCTTAGATAGTTATCATTAGCTACAAAGCTATTTCAAGCCCTCTTCTGTGGTTACTTGGCTATTGTTCTCCCCCTATATCTGATTGTCTCATCCCTACTACCCCAATAGGACTGTTTCCTATTGTGGCACTTCTGTTTAACAATCAAATAGATGTTCTAGCTTTCTGCTAGAGAACAAGGAGCAGTTGCTAGTTTGTGCTTGAAACTCTGAATGAACCACACATTCCCATTTTGATATCACAACTTCTTCCTCTCTGGCAAGTTGTCTCTACAACCACTGAAAAGTTTAACACAACACATGAAGAACAAAATAATAAAAGTCTGCTCTACCGACCTACGCTGTGGTCTTTGAAATGTTCCATATGAAAATGTGCATGTCCTAAATGTGCTGTAGTGTGCAATTTTCCTCCCCTCTCTCCCAGAGTCGTAAAACACATTATCATCATCAGCAGCAGCAGGAGCAGCAGCGTAATTCATCCAAGGTCGTTAATATTCATCATATCATTTAGTCACAAAGGAAACTCATCTGGCTGAATGTCACAGATGTAATTAATGAAGTGACCCCAGAGGTCATGGCTCCATTCACCAAACGCCTTCCACACACTGCTGTGTTACACACACACCGTTGCACATCAAAAGCCTTGTAGCCAGACACACACTACCACCGAACATACAACCTGGATTATGAAACATGACAGGCAGACACCCTCACATACCACAACACTCACAAAATGGCTTCTCTTGGTTAGACGAAAGGGATGAGACCAGAGCATGCACCAAAGCAGACTTTATTTAGCTCAGTGGAGTATAGGGAGGAAAAGGAAGAGAAATACACATCAGAAGGGGAGAACTGGGGGAGAGGGAGTATAGAGACACGCTAAACCACTGGAGCAGGACATAAGGACAGGTGCACATCACAGGTATCTTTTTGGTCATCACTATGGCAACAACATATCCAGAAAAAAATGAAAAGAATACTTTTACCTACAGTAAGGATAACAGAGTCCCTTCCCCATAGAGGACCCCAATATGTACATCTTACAGTCACTAAGATCAAGAGAATACGAGAGAAATTAAATTAAAAATAATCAGTATACAAAAAAACTGCCTTTGTGGTATTTGGAATGCACATTTCTGTACAGAAGAAAGCTCATTGGTATTGTCGTAAACATTGGTTAGTTTAAGAACAAAACATGACAGAGTTAAGTCAGTCCACATCCTTTGGAAAGTTGGCTGAAATGTCAGTTTTATCTGGACAAATGGACTAGACACATTGCAACACAGAAAGACTGACACAACACCAGCTGAAGGTTTGGGGCTGAACTCCTTCAAATAGCTATGCAGTATCTCCATATGTATTGAGAAATTAATGCCCCAAGTAGGTTTCTATGAAACAGGAAGCTTGAAAAAATATTTCTGGTATTATGAAAGCCATTTTTATCTTCTGAGTAGGGGTAATTTATTGGATACTGAAAAACAAACTTGATGGAATTGAGCCCCACATATCATTTTGTTTTCAACAGAATAACAGAGGAGCAGTTTATCAACAGCATCGCAGGTATCATTACAGTTTGTAGTCATTAAAGCCTAGTGGTAAAGCGATCAGAGCATGCATCTTTCTACAGTATTATTAGAAACTACAGTACATTAGCAGCAAACTGGACATCCTTAAGGGCTGAAGTTCAACACTATGGTAAAAAAGAAAGAAAAATAAACTGCAACATTTCTCAAGAGAAGTAAAACTCTTTAACCGCTATATTACAGACTGCCATGGCTCTAGTTTGGGGTTTTGGTTACAGTCGCCAGTGTGCTTATGAGAGGCAGAAAACAGTAGCTTAGATATAGGGACTCCTTCCTTCTTTAAAACAGCAATACATCGTCAAGTAAACAGTAGCGCTTATTTTTGTAGGTCATATGGTTAAAGTATTATCACGTCTTTGGATTTTTGTCTTAAAGCATTAATTATTGTTTAGCTATTATTGTTATATTATTATTACAGTTAGAATAAGGAGTGGTTTAAAAATGAACAGAGCAAGAAAGATAGAGAGGAAAAGAGGAAAGTAGACAGGGAGGGAGAAATAAATTAAGTGTACAAAAATAACATCAATAACATCCAAAGTTTTCCTCAGCTTTGCGCAGTAACTCCCTTTCTGTGGGAAGTGGAAAAGGGAGCTATTTCTCAAACATCCAATGAAGTCTTGAGTCAACCATACAAAAGCTAAATACTGTACATTTACCCCTCACACTATTAAACACTTTAGTGTCAATAAGGTTTTTGTAACAATCTTTTACTCAGAGGTGAAAAGCTCAGATCTTTGAAATACAGAGATGTTTTTGTACACATCTGTTAATAGCTAGTCCAAAGGTTAAACTATGCCTTTTCTGTTTTACAAACAGAAAACTGCAGTATTAAGATCATGTTTGAAGCAGAGCCATGTTGAGCTGTTGACCTGAGCACAGAAAGCTTTACATTAATCACATAACATTGATAAGCCATTGGTATATTCAAATGGAACAGAAAGGCAGTAAGTCACCTTGCCTGAACATATCAAAGCTGTCATAATCTTTTCATAACCATGACACTATCATATCGAAGCAAGACAGTTCATCTCAATCCATAAGATTTATATTAAGAAACTATTACTAAACACCAACAATGTAAATTTGAGTTTGGTTAAAGTTTTCATATACAGTATAATGGTTGAGTGCTATAAAAAATAGTTTGACCTTTCTGAGGACAAACTGGCCTTTATGTTCTGTGCTATTTGGGCTGTTATCCACTAAAGGAACATAGAAGGTGTACATGTACAACAGAAGACTCATCATTGGCTTGTGCAGGGTGAAGCTGCATTCTAGCACCGTATCAGTCTCTTGGTTCTCTGCTTACCTATGCCAGCTGCAGATCTCACCCCTTCACCATACAGACGTCAGCTCTGCAGTTTGTTATTGAGAACAAACATGTTGAAATTAAATCCACAGACATTTAAAATTTTGGTTACGAGCTTTGGAATCTGAGTCAGTCTTTACAAAAGCTCTATGCGAATACCTCCATCTATTTCAAGGATATTATTCTGGGTTTTTTCCTCTTCTTCTTCTTCACCACTGTTAACAGCTTTGTTTTTGTTTTTGTTTTTTGTTTTTTCTTCAAGTTTATCTTTTGGAACTCTCTATTTACACTAAAATCTCTTTGACAATTTCTTTTCCAGCCTTGTATAAGCTGGCACTACATGCTACACAGCTAGTCATCTAGCACTGGTGGACGGCCCACTGTGAGTCTGTCATGCAGACTGAGAGGTAGACTGCAGGTCTAGCTGGGCAGTGAGGTCACATACTTGGAGAATGCTCTTTGGCCTCTGTGGCATCTGGTTTGTTTTTATCAAGGTGATGTTTGGTTGAAGTAAGGTGTCTGACAGGATAGGGAGAGGAGCTCTTTTCAACAAGAATGGACAGACCTGTGAAGAGTTTACGAACAAAATGAAAAGAGGAAAGCTGTTGTAGAGAGGACGTGGTTTGGGCTCTCTCTTACTTTCAGTTAAGTGAAAGTAAGAGTTTTTCTTTGGGCCACTGTGGCTCTGTATCTTTGGGGTGTTCAGGTTACAGGTTTGGCAGCAAAGTGGACAGGACATATGTGTAGAGGTTGACAGCAGATGCAGGAGGGTTTTGGGGGAGAATATAGCTGAAAGAAGCAAAAGGACCCTAGTTTGCCTCTCTAAGCTCTGTCTCTCTCCCCTGCCCCAGCAGACAGCTCGGACTGCTCCCTCTCTGCAGAGTCAGAACTCAGGCTCCTGGCCCTCTTCTCCTTGGCTCTGGCATTCTGGAACCACACCTGTGAAAAATTATATGAGTAAATATTAGCTCTTGTTCTAATGTGGTTGCTCTAATCTTTAACAAATGCATTTTTCAAATTGCATTTTATTATTTCTTCAATATTTAAAACTTTTACCTGCACGACACGGTGAGGCAGTCCCAACTCCTGGCCAAGTACCTCACACTCATGGCGGTTGGGTGTACGATGGTTCCTGTAGAAGTCTCTGAGCTGGAGTACTTGAAATTGGGTCATCTGTGTCCTTTGGCGCTGCTGATGATGGTGGTGCTGCTGCAGAGTTTGTGTCTCACCCCAATCTGAGCTTGGACCCCCAGATCCCTCAGGACTAGGAGACACTTGGTCAGCCATACTGGAACCCTCCTCACATGGGTACTCCTCACCATCTTCCTCATAGTCATCATCCTCCTCTGGGTTGTTTAAATCAGTGGTTGAAGGCAAAGTGGTAACAGATGGCCCAGTTAACTCTTTGTTGCTGATGACATAGCCAGGGTTTGGGAGAGGGTTCGAGGAGACAGACGGACCTGGTCTATCCATGACAGATGACATAACCATCCCAATCTGCCCAATGGCCCCATTACTCATCGATAAGTTGTAGCCTGCTCTTTCAGCCTCTGCCCAGTGGCGCGACCTCATATGGGCATCTAGAGCACTCTTTACCTTGAAAAGAGCCCTACAGAATGGACAGCGCAGGTGGTTCAAACCCAAGCTAAAACTGGATCCTGGTCCCATTGACCTGAACTGACCTTTTCTCTCTCTGGCTCGGGTATTCTGAAACCAGACCTGTGAAGAAAAGACCAATGTATTTTAAATTTTGAAATACACAGCAGTATTCAGTCTCCAATCATTTACATACAGTATATTTAGACACAACAAACATTCTTAGTACCTGAACCACACGCCTTGTGAGGCCTACATCTCGTGCAATGCTTTCCAGAACTCCTCTGGTGGGGTTAGAGTCCAAGCTGTAGCGCTGATACAGCACTTCAAGCTGTTCTGGGGTGATGGTTGTTCTCTGACGTTTATCCCTTCTTTGCTCTTCCTCAACCTCTCTACCAGCCCTTTGGCCTTCAAAATTGGTCTCTGATATAAGCTTTGTATTCTGCTTCATGGGTGTCAGGGAACTTTGAGAGAGACTGGTAAGGGGGTTACTGGAGTGATCAGAGAGTGTGTTCTTAATTTGTATGCTGTTCAAGTGTGAAATCATGGGATGTGTGGGATTAGGGTGCATCTGGGACATAGCACCTGAAAGCATTTGGCTGGCCATTAAAGTGTGGTTGGGGTGGAGCATCATGTAAGGCATGGTTCGGTCTGTGAAGCCAGAGTGGAGGAGTTGAACTTGGGATTGAGCTGCCAGGAGGTGCCTGGTCTGATGCTCCTGCCACAGCTGAAATGATGGCAATGATACTGGACAGAAGCTGCACTGGAACTGAGCCTGGGTTTGGAGTTGGTTTTGTGGCTGGATTTCAGTGGATAGGCCAGAGTTGGAATCTCGAAGCTGGGTGTGGCTAGTTTCAGACTCTGGAGCAGAAGGGAGGCTGGAGGATGCATCAGCAACTTTTTCAAGAGCTTGATCAGAGGGTTGGTTGTGCGTATGGCCTTGACTGGAGTGTGACACAGACAGGATGGTGGGTACTGTTTGTGAGGAGGAGGAAGAGCAAGGCCCGGATGTTTCTGTAATAATTTCTGGCTGTTGCTTGGGCTCAAGTGGTGAGCCTGTTTTCATGGCCTGGACAACTTCCTTGTGCTGGTTGTCTACATCTGAAATTTCATTTTGAGTTTGAATAATAACTGGGCTCTTGTTAGCCTGAGAAGAAACTGTTTTATCTTCTGCTTTCCTAGGAGTTGGTTCACCTTTGGCAGTCAGGTGCTCCTTTTCAGTGCAGTGAGTAGAATCATCAAGGACAGGTGAGTCAGGGTGGGTGTAATACTCATAGGTCAGATCCATGGAGTTTTCATTTTGCAAGTCATTTTGTCTTTCATCTCCACAGCTATTATCCTCATTATCATCATCATTCTTGTACAGACCATTTCTTTGTCTCTGAATGTTGTCAAGCTGGTTATTCCCTTCAAATCCATCATCTGCCCCCCGCTCTTGATTTTTGCGTGCCCTCTGCCTAGCATTTTGAAACCAAACAACAATTACTCTGTTAGGAAGAGACAACAGAGCAGACAACCTGTCATATTCTTCTTCTCTGGGGTAGGGAGTGGCTTCAAACACTCCTTGCAGTGTCTCCAGCTGTTGCTCAGTGAAGCGGGTTCGAGAAGAGCGCCTGCCCCTATGGATCTCTCCTCTTTGGAGTTCTGTTGTCTGGGGTTGTGAGGAGGTGTTGGCCGGGAGGTTTGGGGACAGTGGCATTGGAGAAAGTGTCAGAGGCTGGCTTTGTGCCACTTCCTCTCTGGACTCCTCCAGGGCTGTGACTGGAGGGTTATTAAAGTTGTAAGGGGAGTCCTTGTCTCTCTGGCGCTCTTTAAATAGGGTGTTGCGGAACCAGTGTTTGATGACTTTATGAGGCAGACCAGAAAGGGCAGATATCTTGCTGATCTCTTCATCACTGGGGAGGCTGTTAATGTCAAAGTGTTTCCTCAAAACAGTCAGCTGCTCCTCAGAGATTCGTGTTCGAGTTCTCTTACCTTGCTGGTGTTCAAGTATTGTTGGGCTGACTTGAGGCTGCTGTCCTGTTTGGATGGGGCTGGGTTGGGATGGTTGACCCAGCAATGCAGGATTGAGCTGTGGAGGCTGACTTAGCAAAGCTGGACTAAGTTGTGGTTGCTGCCCTAGAAGTGCTGGGTTAAGCTGAGACTGGTAGAGTTTGGCCAGCTCAGGGTTCACGCTTGAGTCTATCCAGGGTTGGGGCTGAAGTGCCACAGACTGCATCACAACTGGAGGGAGGAGAGGAAGCTCCATGGGAAAAGGAATCGGGGGTAGGGGAAGCTTAGGTATAGTCAGTGGGGGTATAGGAAGCTGAGACAAGGGCAGAGGGACCATAGGTATTTTAGGTAAGGGAAGTGATATGGACTTAGCTGGGGATGTGGTCTGAGAAGTAGCTGTAGCAGATGTGCTTGGGATGGGTGCCTCTTGTTGAGGAAACTGAGGTTGCAAAGGAGACGGAGGAGAAGGTGCAGGGACAGTTGGCGTTGGGTCTATAGTTGTTGCACTTGTTTTGGTTACTGAATCTGTAACAGAGAGCAGAGGAGAGGGTCCAGAGGTTTTAACTTGAGGCTTAACTGGTTCTGGTTCTGATGGTGATGATGAGGCTGGAGCTGAGGCTGTAGATTCAGGGCAAGCACTTGAATTCTCTCCAGATTTAGGCTGTGTGAGGGGGTACATCTGGTCATACTGCAGCCTGTATTTTCTGGAAAACCTCTCCAGTGCAGCAGTGGGAAACAGAACCCTGTGAATGTACTCCTGGTGGCTTTTTAAAATCAAGGCATCTGAAAAAAACTTGCCACAGTCTCTACACTTTTCTCCCTCTCCGCAGCATCTTTTCTCTTTGTCTGCTGATTCCTCATGTTTGCTCTCAGTTTTCTCTGGTGGCAAGCTTTCTATCTCTCCATTGCCTTCTATTTTATTATCCTTGTTACAGTCTTCTATCTTTCCATCTTGTAATTTACTGAACTCATCTCTTTCCTCTGAGCACATCTCAATCGTGTTGATATCAGAGCACTCTTGTTTATCTGATATCATTTGGGTTGCTATCTGCTGCTGGTGTCTGTGTCTACTTTGTATATATTGCAGTGCCAACTCATAGCCATAACTCTGAAGCAGTGCTCTAAGAGGCTCCCCCTTTGCAGCAGCATATGGCACTCTGGGAGGAGGACACTGTAATCCTAGAAGATCTAAGGAGGAGGAAGCAGCTCCCTCTTTTGAACTCACATTTTTAACAGCAGCAACAGGCAGTTTTTCTTTTTCTTCATCAATATTAGAATTTTTGCATTCTCTTTGTGTCTGGTTGATGGAAGATCTGCTGCAGATTGCTTCGACCTTCTCTTCACACTGCGCATGATCTTTTGTTTGGCTAATTGTTGAATTAGAACTTTGTCTCTGGTTTTGTTTCTCATCTATTTGAGGTGGGGACTCGCTTTTAGCCTCTGCCTTAGGCTGTTCTTTTGGAGTGGTGTTGGCAGGTACTATTTGAGTAAGGTCCGGAATCTTAACAACTAAGTCTGGGTTAAACTTCATGTCACCTGATAAGTAAAAAGGCAACAGAAGCTGCTGCTGTAAAGAAAGCAAGTTATCTGGTGACAGGGAAAAGTGTTGTTTAAGGAGATTCTCTGGGCCTAAGGGAATATGCTGTATCACTTGGGACTGGAGCAGAGCTGTATGTTGTTGTAATTGAGCTTGGGCCTGTGCCTGAGCCTGGACTAACTGCTGCTGTTGCATTAGCATTAACTGGTTTCTTGAGGCTAGAAGCTCTGCCACTCTCTTTTTAGCCTGTTGGCTTTCAGTTGAATTAGAGAGGATTGGTTGGGCTTCAGCTGCTAATCCAGGACCTAACAGTGAGGAAGTTGATGGGCTTACTAAATCTGCCCTCTTGGTGAAAGGCAAACTCTTGGGTGTTTCTTCTCTGCTGGTAACAGCCTGAGAAGTAGTTGTAGGAACTGAGACTGGAACAGCTACATTAGATGCTGGATTCTGTGGAGCTGGGTTCTGGGCAGCGCGAGCTCTAGTTTGATGAAGGACAGAGCGAAGATGTATGTCCAGTGTGGAGCTCTGGCTATAGCCCACTCCACACAGTTGGCAGCGGTAAGGTCTAGAATCTGAGCCACGGGGAGCCTCAGTGACACCTGTGCCAGTATCCTGCAGTGCTCGTCTGGCCCGGTGGAGATGGGACACAGAGTTATAGTGGACCAGAAGAATGGTTTTCTGAGTAAAAGATTCAGAACATATGGTACATTTATAGGGCCTGGAAGGATCCAGATAGCGATCCATTGTTGGATTCAAGTTCTTTTTTACAATAGAGTTGGAACTAGCTTCTGATATGATCTCTTCATGTGACTCTTTCTCCATCTCAGGTAAATCCTGCTCACTTCCTTTGATTTCACCAACTATGTCCTTCTCTTTAATTTTAAAATCTTCTTTTTGTTCCTCCTTTCCTTCCATACACAGTGCTTCTTCCTCCAACTCTTCATCTCCCTCACCCTCTCCTGCTTCTTGACCAACTTGAGGTGATAAACTAAACTCCTGTTGAACTGAACTCTTATTATGGTCCATATATTCTACAGTATGAGATTGTAAGAGTATATTCTGCCCCTGTGTGTTGTCCAGCTGTGAGTGTGTGTTCTGCATGTGTCTCTGCAGGGCCTCCTGACTGCGGCATTGTCTAGAACAGAGAGGGCACTCTGTTGCCGCCCTCATGGCATGGTACTGCCAGTGCAGCTGGAGCTTCTCCTGAGTGGGAAACGCCAGGCTGCACCTGCTGCAACGAAACCGGTAACCATGGCGATCAGAAAGGGGAGGGGGATCACTGGCTGGGGAGGTAGGTGGGGAGGAGGGGGGGATCTGATTTGGGGACTGAGGAGCCAGTCTGCCATTGGAAGGGTGAGTGGTGTTGTCTTCGAGGGGTGGGGTAAGTAGAGCTGTGACATCTTTGGGTGCGGCTACATCTCCGTCAGTGTTCTCCACTAAAATGCCTACAAAATGCACAGAAATAGTGATTATGAATTTAAATTTCTTTTACAATGACACTGAGTAGTAACTAGTTCAAAACAAACATGTCATGATTTGGTATTTATTCTTCTTTAATTAATATCATAAATTTGGTCAGTTTTATCATGCATTTTAAACTAACCTTTGTTTTTCTGTGAATCCACTGAGTTAATGGAATCAGCAGTGTCTGAACAATTTGCATTATTCATGGTGGTTTTATTTCTCTGAGTATCAGCTTTTCGTAAATCTGTCTGTAGTTCTGTCTCCAGCTCAGGCTGGGGTTGTTCCATGGATGGCGTCACCTAGTAGAAAGAAAATATGATCAGTCTTTTTGGTCTTTGTTGGTTTTATTACCAGCTACACTCAGTTTTGTTTTTCCAATTCAGAATAAAGGAAATGTGGAATATTACCATATTTTCTTAATCCAACACTATGAATAAAACATGTTTAATTGTACAGCATAACAGCAAGCAAATATCAAGATGTATAAACATGAAGTGCCTGCGCTCCTTGTCCCAATATCATAAAACATTAAAGCGTGCATCTGTAAGTGTATCATTAAATCTTGCACCTGCCTGCACAGCAGTATATGCAGCTAGCACATCAATTTGGTAATAAGTGTATATGGTTGAGACATGTGGGTCTGCCCTTCAGCTCCTGTGACACCCTCCTACATGCCCCAAGGGTTTAATAAAACTTTACTGAGGTGAATAATGAATTTATTTTAAATCATTCTTCATATAGAAAACCTCCATCTCCACAGCTTCAAGCACTGAGAGCAAATACTATATCTATCCGAACAGCTAGCTACCCTAAGGAAAGGACAGACAGCTAAAGATGAGATTTACATGACAAGAGTTTTCTCTGCGTAACAGCTTCATAAGAGAGAAGGAGAAGAACAATCACGCACACACACACACACACACACACACAGCAGAGAAAACTGAAGGTCAGGCTTAATCTAGAGAGCATAATTGGAAAGCTAGGTACATAATGGCCATCATCACCTCAGTCTGAATTAATGAACCTCAATTACTATCAGAGAGAGTGAGGGAGGGAGGGGAAGAAGGGAGGATGATGGTGATGGTGGTGATGGTGGTGGTGGGGGGGGTCTAAGGGGTGTAGAATATGAAAAAGAGAGAGAGTAGGGAGAGGGAGGGAGGAAGTATGGGGCAATGAACAAAAAAAACTGCTTTGGGGAGAGCTTGAGTAAGGGAGGGGTAACGCATAAGAAATTGAGAGAGAGCTTGGGAGAGACAGAGGGAGGGGCAAGGACAGAGATTGCAGAATAGGAATGATAGGAGTAGCTGGAGGGGGAGGGAGGGACAGCAAAGGGGAGAAAGGGTGAAAAGCAGTCAGTGAAGTGGAGGTGAAGAGAGTAAGAGACAAAGGCCACTTAGCATACGGGCCAGGGAGATGGAGGATGGTGATGTGGATAGATGACCAGTCTTTGTTAGTTGGAGAGACACAGTAAAAAGCATGGGGGCCCCTTTTTAGCTTGACTGCACTTCTGGTAATAGAGGGCTACTTAAACATGCATTATAGAAAGACTGGCTTTTCCCTCACTCACTCAGTCAAACCCTCTCTCTTCCACTCTAAAAGTCGCGTATACACATACACACAGAATGCTCGGCTGCATCAAAGATGATAGTGGGGAGCTACTTAAACATGCATTAAAAAAGCGCTGCCTTTTTCTCTGGTGCCTTCTTAATGGAATTGTCTCCCAACATTTCACTCTCCCCCATCCCCCATCACTTTGGCTTCTCATTTTCTTTTGCTTCGGGATGAACGCAAATACAACAAACACACAATTTGGGATAACAAATACACACTTCCATACACTTACTGTGCTGATGAGCTTGTCTACACAGTCTTGCGCCACACTGTGCACATGTGTAAGATGCTGTCGAAGGTGTGTGTATGGTAGTTTAACTTGGCACAAGGGGCACTGGACAGACTACGAAAGAAGAGAAAAGAAGAGAAGAGAAGAAGAAAATGGTCAATGAGGTCTTTAATTAGATTAAAGTAAAAAAGCATAGAGGTGCATGGATTTGTGGGATTACACAAGCAACTGCAATGTCTTCTATCGCAGAACTGCATTTATTGGGTCTGTTGTTAGTTTGTAACAATGTACATGTACGTTGACATAATTAAATGATTCTAGTTTGTGTCAACTGCTCACCTGCTGGTTCTCAGTTTGCTGGTGTATTCTGGGGCGTTTGGTTGAGTTGGCGTTTTCCATTTCCCCACATGGACGCTTGACTGAAGGCAATGAGTCCCTCTTTTCTCTCTCTTCTCCATTAGATTCTTCTTTGAGTAAAATAATTATATGAACGTGTAAATGCATTGACTTTTCCTATGCATATAAGATACTATCATACTACAATAAAACATGGTAACTTGTTACTTGTTTTGCATGTAGAAGCAGCCATACCCGTTTCTTCAGAAGTCTGCTTCACCCCCAGGTTACATGTGTCTTTGGTTGTTTCCAAAGGACCAGTGGTGGAGTCACTGGAAGTTTCCATATCCTCACTGAGCTCTCCTGGGAGGTGACAAAATAGATATGTTTGTAATGCATACATACACTGCATAATATATTTTATAGTTCTATCAAACTATCACATTAATTGTAGTTTATATTATTCTCTAAAGAAGAACAATGTCTTTAGACCACACTTCATTCTTCTTTGCTTGCCTCCATAACACTATTGATCAAGTATTGATTCCACATTAGAAACTCCCCCTTGGAGGTGGAGTAGAGGTAATATGGACTTACACCACATCAGTTCACATCGATAAGTCTTAATCCGCTCAGAGACAAACCACAGGAAAGACTTAATTTAGTTGTTGAACTACATTTTAGAGTTGACAGTTCACTCACTCCAGACAATGTAAATTCCATGTTTTATCTTGCACAGACTGGTGACTGGTATCCCCCTCCACCCAGTCTTGTCCATTGGATTTGTACTGGTTCATTGATTAGCAGGTGCTAGTTAGCCGTTGTCAGGGGTGATTGGGCATATAACAAGGATGTGAATCGACTAATCAATTTACTTGATCAATATCACAGCAACAGCCATTACTCATTTTCTCACTCTTTTCATCTTAATCTCCTGTCGACTCTCTGCACATGTAACATGTAAATAATACACCCACACAGATCATCTTCTCACCTGTGACACTATTAGGGCATTTCCTGATGGTAAAAATGGCTGCCAGCTCCTCTCCGCTCAGTGGCTGCAGCTGTAGTAGCCTTTCCCTCTGCTGATGGGTTGGAGTTTGACTGTGTTTCAGTACTTGGATTTTAGTAGAGGAGGAGTGGTTGCATAAGAGACAATGAAACAGCCATGAACCTCCATCAACCTCACCATCATACTGCTGCAGAAACTAAAGACATGAGGTAGAAAGAGAGAAAGAAATTAAATTATTATGATTGGGCAATGTGGCAAACAGTTTTTAATCTGCTATGATTATCATGAGTTGTTAAATTCATTACAACTTATTACTTAAGATGAAGGGTTTGAATTTGAGACTGTACTGACTCTGTAAACACAGATGCTGGACTCATGGTGTGAACTGAGAGAATGTCCTCGTAGCTTCTCCAAACTGCTGGTCACATAATCACACAGGTTGCACCTCAGTTGGACGGGGTTGCCTTTAGCAATAAGAGCAGCTCCCTCCTGACCCCTGTCTCCACCCTCCTGAAGATGAGCAGCAAGCTGGTACCTGGTGCGGTGTCTGTCGGTCTGGCAGTGCAAGGAAAAGTTTGCTCTCAGCGGGGTGGTGTAACCGCACAGTCTGCAGTGGCAGCCACCAGCGACCAGGGAGCACCACTCAGACTGGGGCAAAGAGCGAGGGGTGTTGAGATGCTGCTCTACAAACTCTAAGCTGTCTGATGAAAAGCAAGAGCAGACAAGGCATTGAAACACACCCTGGGAGAGGGTGCCAGTAGGGGACAGAGATGGGGCTGGAGGGGGAGAGGGAGAGGGTGATGGAGAGGGAGTCAGTGTAGAACCAAGGGTGACGGGCTGTTCTGCAATTTGTTGACTGGTTAGTCGCATGTTCAAGGAGAGCTCAGCACCTAAAAGAGAAACCAAGCAAGTAAAAATTTAATTTTTTTTAAATTTTACATTAATGCAAGAAATGTGATGCATTACTTACCCGTGTTTTGTAGATGTTTAAACTGTGGGGCAAGACTCCTGCAGTGAGACAGATAGTAACCTCTCTGAAGCCGGAGCATGTTATGTGTGTGTTTCTCGCTGGTGGTGTGTATGCGCAGGTTGCGGGCAATGCTGGTCTCATAGTCGCACACATCACACCGCCACCGCTTACCGTGGGAGTGAGAGTGTGCAGGTGGTGTGAGTTTGGCAAGCTGGTTAGCAGGTGCAGGAATAGAGAGCGGGTGCTTGTATGTCTGCTCATCCACTGTGGAAACGATGGAGGAGTTGCTGTTATTGGTAATATGAGACGTGTGCATGTGGCCATTCGAGTATCCCCCATTTTGAACGTTATTAAGGTGTTTGTCCGACTGCATGTGTATGCTGAGATTGCCTTTAGATGAGGTAGCATAGTCACACACCTCACAGCGGTAGGGCTTGTAGCCACAGACGTAGGTTTCACCACGGGCTAAGCGAGGATGGGGTTTCCCCGAACTGCAATATCCACACACACCTCGTGTTGCACCACCACACACACACTTTCCCCCAGAGGCGCCACACACACACTGGCCTCCTGTCTCTGGATGCTTCTCTTTCATGTGGACTTGCAGTGTATGCTGAGACTTATAGTGCCAGTTACACTTGGGGCATTTCAGGGTCTTGCAGGAATTGCGTGAGTGCATTATGGCCGTGTGACTAGTCAGTGAATTAGGAGAGAGGTCTTGGTTGAGGTTTTTAAGGACATCTTCTTTGTGTTCTTCTTCTTTGTCTCTCTCATCATCCACCTCTGTGTCTAGCTGGCTATCATTTGGTTCTGGAGCTTTGGCACCATCTCCATTGGAAATGGAAGAGTGAGGAACCCCTGCCGGCCCATCATCCTCAGCAGGTGTACTGACAGGCTCCATACCTACCAGTGGAAAAGCCAGAGTATACTGCTGGGATTTAAAGCTCTGAGGAAACCTAGAAATCCAGCCCTGATCTCCTTTAATGTCTTTTACCTCTGTCTCGCTCAGCAGGGCAGAAGAGGAGGACGGACAACTGAAGTGCTTTGGAGAGGCGGAAAGAAAAGGGGAGGGCTTTGGAGAGGTGGAAGGAGTGTGGGAGGGCTTTGGAGAGGTGGAAGGAGTGTGGGAGGGCTTTGGAGAGGCGGCTATTTTGCTGTCGAGTGTGCCACTGGCCTTTGCAGTGCTGGAAGAAGAGCTGTGCTGGCTCTGTTGAGGTAATAAAGAACATTTGGATTTGGTTTGGCTTTGGTTTGAGATGGCCTCCTCCTCTTCCTTCTCCTCCTCTCTGCCTCTGCTGCTAAGGGCTGCTGAGAGGCCCCCTGTAACTGACGCCGCCCCCACACCTACATGTACTTCCCCATTTTCCTTCCTTTGCCTTGACAAATATCCCTCCCCAAAGTCTTTCTTCATCCCCTGCCTTTGAGACACTCCATTCTCCTGTGGATGTCGGCCTCCTTCTTTCTGCTCACCTCCCTCGGTCTCTTCTCTAGCCCAGGACCCCTCTGCACCCTCCTCCTCCTGCTGAGGCAGGGTCAGGGGCTCATTGGCAGGGACCTTGGCTGAGGTATGAGAGGGTGACCCCTGCTCAGGAATGACCACCAGGGTCAGGAGAGGAAGAGATAAAGCCTTAGGACTGAGGTCAACATCCCTCTCCTCTCCTCCCCCTCCATCCCCTCCTCCTCCCTCACTGCTGTCCATACCAGAGGCTACAGCTGCCACACATTACTACCCCACCTGTGTGTTTCAGATACAGAAAAAGAAAAGAAGAGAGCAGGACAGACAGAAATAGAAGGGAAGGGGAAAATGAGAGGAGAAAATTTAATACATGAGTCATGTAAATAATATTGCATAGCAATAGAGGCCATTGATTAGAGTCCCTGGATAGCATCTGTTCAATACAGCCTTCACAGTGCGCAATACCTACCCTGGTTACTGGGGGGTTAGTGTTAGTCCTTAATGGGAAAATCAATAGCATGAGCGCTAAACTAGGTAGAGGAATGTGGGTAAAGGCTATGCAGGAGGTCTATAATATTCCTCAGGGGATAGGATTAAATAAAGAACTGAATGCTTCTTAGCTAAAGGGCTTCCACTAAATTACTACACTTAGATAAAAGCGGATAAAAGAACAGTTTTTAAAGCCAGTGTATCAGGCTCTACATCTTTTGCTGCATATTAGTACAGAGATATTGGCTATGGGATCTCTGTTTAGCATGAGCCATTTTATAACACAAGGGGTACACAGTATTTCAAACACCTATATAATCTAATTTAGCCTGAAACACAACACATACTTCTGTTACGCTTACATTCAGATTAATTTTGTTTAAAATTTGAAGTATTTTTAATGTTGCAGTGCAGTGTATCATAATTTGATTTCTCCTCTTATGCGTATGATGTTGTGTCCATCCCCTGTTAAATAATTTCATATCATTGTCAAACAACACAAACACTAAAGCAATAACTAACATTAAAATAATAATACTAGTTTGTAATAAACTTAAACTTTATATATCATTAATTTGCAGCCTTTAGTAGTGTTGTAAAGCTAAGTTTAGAAATCTGCATCCTTGAGACTGTATTTCCTCGGCTTTTGGGATCATTTGGTTTTAATAAAACGAGCAAAAGGCAATGTGATTTTATAATGTACCCATCATTGTAAACATTTCATGATCTAGAGATCATATTCAAAATTGAGCAGTGTGTTTACAAAGATTCTGAATCATGCATTGCTACGGAGACTTCTGAAAAAAAATTAATCAGGCATCTCCTTCTCTTCTGTTTCTGACAGATGGACACCAGATGAGACAGATACATCTCACTTACTCTGTGTGTCCCACAATCTCATTACTGACCTTTTTTTAATCAAGGAGAGACCTTAATGTACCCTTTCACCTTCTCCCTCAACCAACCAACCAACCCCCTCCTCCCCTAGCTCCTTCAACACTCTCTCTCTCTCTCTCTCTCTCCCCTCCCTCTCTCTTGTAGCCACCCCCCCTCTCCACCTCTCTGCAGCTTAAAAATATATGGCTCATAGCTGCACTCTGATCGTGCTTTAATGTACTGTGTTTATGTCACAGGCCACAGACCCTTGCCCACTGCAGCTGTCCACTGTCCTGCCTGAGAGCGCTGAAGGGCCGAGCCTGCCTGCCAGCAGCTGAGAACAGTCTCTAATCTGATAAAGATTTTCATTTACACTGCAATCAATAACCTGGGTCTATCGACAATGTAACTATTTATACAAGCATTCCTGGCTCTCTATTGATCACAAGTGCGGGAAACCATCATTTAACAATGTGTGTGTACATCCTGTTGTGCACTGCAAACTGTTCTGATAATGTCAATTAAGCACATGGAATTTAACTTATTAGAAGTAAACAATAATACACAAGACATCTTTGTTATTCGGCTTACGTCCACATTTTGCAATATGAAAATAGGTTCAAATATACAAAGGTGTGGGCTATTCCCTAAATCCCTACCTTGTGTGTGCGTGTGTTGACAAGAGAGAGGAAGGAGAGACAAGGGTGTGAAGGGGAGCGAGAAAGAGACACAGAGTAGAGTTATGTGGCTGTACTTTAGGAAATGCATTTTGTCATTATAGGACCTGAACAAATACGGTTGGATATGGACAAATACTCTTTTTTTTTACGCAAATGTTTTGCGTGAGGACCCAGTGGACCGCATGCAGCCTACTCCAGCCTCCAGGTAACACCGGTAAAGAGTGTTTTGGATTTTTCTGGGACACACTAGCTTCTAGGGCTGTTAGAGAATACCGGATGGGCAGCGACTTGAACAGTTCACTCCCTGTCTCTGTGTTGTCTAGCCGCTGGCCAACAGTCAGCCTACAGACTACTTCAGCCTTTGTTTACAGTGGACCGCACCGTACCACACTCCGATTCAGCGAAATCTAAGAGTGATCGCTTCCCGTATTCAGTAACAGGTGACTCAATCCACAAACAAATCAACAAAAGCTCGATTTGTGAAAATTGCAAGCTGCACTGACCAAACACCCCCTCCTCCCCACTGCCGGGTTGCTTCCTTCCAGCTACCTTTAATATCGTAAACAAATGGCACACTTACATTTCTGCAGCGGCTCTGGTATAAAGCTCCGTACGCTGAATGTGTAGTAGTCCAGAAAACAATCGTGTAGAGAGCGCACTCATTCCTTATGAATGATCCTCTGCGTTTTTACGGAGCCAGGAGGAGAAAATGGGAAGAGGGAGCAGCGGAGTCCAAGTTGTTACGAAACAACAGAGTAATTAAAGCTACATATAGGCTGTAGTAAACAGAAGATAGGGGACGGAGGGGTTTGTGCGAGCTCCAGAGGTAGAATGAGTTCTGATCACTGTGGGGGGAAAAACACTTGGCTCTTTATTCCTGCTAATTAGTTTCCTTCAAAAAATGGCTGAGATTACGCCCAGTGCGCATGTGCATAATTGCGCAGACACCGCTAATTAGCCCGTTTGGATCAATAGGATTCCGCGAGAGAGAGAAAGAGAGAGGGAGGGAGGAGGGAGGAGGAGAGGCTTCGGGGACGCAGAGAGAAGACACGGAGGAGAGGAAAATATTAAAAAGTACGAAAAATTTTAGCTGAATCGTTGCATTTTATTTATAAACGGGGTTATGTGGTTGAAAATGTACAATAATATAATTTTAGGCTACATGGATATTAATGCCACGTTTCTGCTTCTCTGATAAAATAGAATGGAAACAATATTGCAGAAAAAACTCTAGTTGTACCAAAAATGCATAAACGTAGAAATTTAATGTAGAAATAAAATCAATATTGATAATAAGCATTTTATACCACTTTCTTTTTTTATTGTGATGCTTAAAAAAACAATGCGACACTACGACAGTGATTCAAACACACTACAGGGCCCTGGAGGGTTATTTTAGCAATATCATATTGATATTTTGTTTGAGATAAAGCACGGGTTAGACGCTCAAATGTAGGCACATGTAGTCCTAGACTGAAATCTCTTTATGTTCCACGGAGTATTGAAATTTTTATGTCATAGCTTATTTGCTCAGGACAAGTTGTAGTCTGTGCTAGTCGCCAGGTTGTAAGAAACGAAAATTCACGTCCAGCAAACAACTAAAATGAATAAATGCTAAAATTATGCCCAAAAAAAAAAAATCCACAAAAGGGGGGAAGTCTCAGATAGATATGCTTGAATATAAAATGAGATATTCCATTTTGATTGTTTTTGAACTGAGCAGGTAAAGACTGCAGGTTTGGGTTTCGCAAATGCTGGTTTATTTTCTCTGGAAAACACACACACACACACACATATATATATATATATATATATATATATATATATATATATATATAGAGTTGTCCATTCCTTATGTTTGTCATCACAGAAGACCAGAGGTCCTTTAATGTTTTTTTTCTTCTCCGGTCATCCCATCCTCGCCAGTCGGCTCTATTGTTGTGATAATGCTATTGTGAATTTCACGCTGGATGTGCAATCTGTCGATCGTCCATATTTTAGAAGGTGAAAACTGCATTCATTTGTAAGATCAAATGCTGTCTTTTGCTTTCTTTGCTAGGCTTTGATTGTCAAAACTGACTTCCTTCTTATTTACTTTATTTTAGAAATACAGTTTTAGAAAGGTATGAAAGGGTTTTAGCAAGAGGTCATTGTGGAAAAAAAATGCAATACTATTCTATTTCTGCTGGAGTTTAAAAATCTATAGCATGAACTGCAGAAGAATACTGTCTATGAAACAACCGCACTAAAAGGCCAGAACGAAATATTAACTATATGAATATTAATGATATTTCGTTATATTGGAGTGCACTGACATTTTAATGTACGTGTGTCCTGGTTTGGTTTGGGTTGGTTTGATTATTTGTTGCAGTTGTGCAACTATAAATATGTAATACATTGATGCATTGGTCAATTAATTAAGTACCACATGATGTGGCCTACGACTGTACTACATCCAATAATTATTTTACGATCTGACAACGTTTGAAGTGATCGTCTCATTGGCACATGCCACAGAAGCAAATGCTGCAGGTTATCGCAAACATAAATCACGGACTGTTCTGTTGTCGCTGAATTTTATGTTATTTACCACTAGTGCTACTGTAGTGTGTGTGTGTGTGTGTGTGTGCGTGTGCCTCTGGACTTGTGCAGGGGACATGGCTGAGGTGCACCCTTGCCTTTTACAGATTTAAATAAAATGTAAAATGGTGAAATGATTATTATAGCTACATCATTGGGAATCTGCTGTCTATGGGTTGCGTGCATTTTGAAAATGGTAGCTATTTATAACATATGCAGTTTGTTTTGTTTATTTTAGACATGTGAAATAATAACCTGTAAATAAAGGTGAAGTTATGGAAAAACATAAATGGCTCTTATAAATTTGCTTTGTATTTAAATCAGTTATGTAACATGTTTGAATTTCATCATAAATAATCTTAAGGGTTACACTACTATGTTCTGACAAAATAATGATCATTTTCAAATGATTCTTCATTCTGTTTGCATTTCTGTTTATTGATATAATTTTCCATTTGTGTCTTAATTTACAAACCAATTTTATTATTGTCCCATTTAAAACAATAAGGTGAACACACACTTGTACTTGCATTTGTCTGCAGCAGATGTGACATGTTTTACAATAAGAATGTTTCCTTCACAATAGCATTCACAGAAACGCACAGTCAAAAATAATCCTCACATAAAGTCACATTTTACAGAATAGAATAATTTTCCTAATTGTTTGAAGGTACGCCTTGAGAAATTTCAGCACAGATATGAGAGAAGACACTCTCCCTGACTGGCGCTGTGGGTTCATGTGATAAATATAGAATTATATATTTTACAATTCACACAAACACTCGCTTGTATACAACATTGAAACATGCACAGGACGTACTGTAAAACGCACCATCCTTTTCATGCCCTCAGGTGTATGCCAGTGGTTGTTGTTTTCACTGTAATATATAGTTAGCCATTCCACCAATTTACACTGTCAGTGCTAATGGGGCAATTAACCACTGTGATACCCCCCAGGCAGATGGAGAGCCACAAGCCCCCCAACTCCAAACTTGTCTTTATGACATTTATATGACAAAATATGGGGGAAGCTGGGGACCCATCTGACACCTTGGAAGGTCCTTAATGTCACTCCCTCCCCTACCCCTGCCCCGGTCTGCCCCGGGGTATGGCACTAAGCAGGAAGTGTAATGCATCATGTACAGGAGAAGCTCAGACCTCAGGGGGAAGAAAACTTTGTGCTGCATCCAGAGATTCACACTGTGTCCACTTCTGCATTATTATGAATGTAAACTTGCTTCATCCACACACAAACGCACTTCCAGCTAACACACTCTTACGTTGACCTCTCCCTTCATTTAAGCCTTTTTTGGTGTCTGTAAGTCCCTCAATCTTTGTCTGTACTCACATTCCCCCTGTCCTTCTTACATCCCTAAGGAGGCAATAACCTCCATAGCAAGTGCTTCCCCTTGAGCCGTTGTCATAGTAACTTGTGGGCTGGTCGACATGACAACACCACCATGGTCCAGAGATAGATTATAGGCCAGAAATGGGGAGGGAGAAGGCACATGGGGGATTTGCACCCCCTTTAATTTGGTTTGCCTAATTCTGATTCATAATATTTTTTCTCTCTCTCTCTCTCTCTCTCTCTCTCTCTCTCTCTCTCTCTCTCTAAGGATGAGGTACAGTCAGAGTCAACCTGCTTTTTATACATTTATACAGGTGTTTACAGCCTGCAAACAGTATTGGCCTCTGAGCAATTCCATTGCAGTTACCTGTTTTACTTTATGACTCTTGGATGGACATTACTGAGGGAGAAACAATATGTATTAACCGTGTGCTAAAGTTACATTAATAAAGATGTCTTCTGTAATACCAATAATATTATTTAACAAAATATTGTGCTGATTTCAGATCCTACATTTCTACATCAAACTAGAAATAACAGTAGTCATTATCTACTAATGCAAGCATTATGTTATGACACGTCCAGAAGCAAAAAGGCATATTAAACGCATGTATTGCCAAGATTTAATTTCCTGAATCTCAGGACAGTTACTGTAAATGTCCCAGCAAAAATGTATTGATTTTGTCATACCACAAGTTAAACAGGTTCAATATTTCTGCAATTCACTCCATCAGTCTATTAAACCTGCTGTACACAGGAGAGGGCTCATGGCTACAAATGCAAAAATGGAAATCTGAAAGCAAATGTAATGAACAGTGTGTATGTGAAAAAGGCTCTAGCAATAGTTATTATAGTTAATAAAAGATGTAGTTCATGCAGTACAGATTTGCACAAATACACTCCAATTATAAATTACATCTTCCATTTATAATAACCGCCCTGTTTTTTATAACAGACCAGAGGAATGGTCCTTAAAGCTGAGAAATAATTTCCATACATTCATCTTGAACAGGATGATGACTCCCAACCTTCTCCTGGGATGCTGAACCTCAGGTGACCCTGATCTCAATAAGTGCCACTACTAATCAGGACTATTACATACATATCACATAGAAATTATTAGAATATTTGTTTTATTTAAAATATGTTGTTTGGCAAAATTGTGCAGTGAAAACAAATTAAATACTGGAGAATTCCACAGCTAAGAAACCTGAGAACATCCCTTTGATAAATCGCAAAACATATTTAGCTGATAATTGCGGTGTTTGTGTATGTGTGTGTGTATTTTGTTTGTTTTACAGTTAACCTTACTTTGATGGTAGAAATACATTTGTAATAACAGACCTGCCTTTGTACTTCTGTAAAATTGCTGCTGTCATGGCAAAGCACAACTCAAAACCTTTCTCTTCTCCTTCAGGTGCTCTAACCTATGTTCATATGAGTGGGAGCACCTGAAGCTACGTACAGTAGGCTGCATGGTTTGGTTGCTCTTTTTTTGTATTACTGTGCACTTTGATATGATTCAGTCATGCTTCTCCTCTGCCCCCGTTTGTTTGATTCTTTTTTTGTTTTGGATATGTTTGATGTGAATGCTTCCTTTCCTTTTTTATTGCCTCTGCCTTTGACAGATGAATTTCTCCTTGGGGATCAATAAAGTGTATCATCTCATTTCATCTCATCTCATCTCATCACCTTGGCTATGGCCTCCTGCAGGAGAACATTAATAACATTAATGTTAGATGTAGATGAGTGTGCCTACAGGTAGCCAGTATTTGGATCCATTATTCATTCTGTTTCCAGATCATATAAAATGGCTCTGCAATAAAGCATGCCTTTAAAACTGAGCAACAGCGCCCCTCGATGGTCGGGACCTGTAACTGAAATAGACTGGCAGCAAAGACACGGAATGCGCCCTCTCGGACACCGTACATTCGCGGAAGTAATAAAACATCTGGGAATAGGTTGCAGTTTTCTCAGGATAATTTTACAATAATTATCTACTTAATTGGTATTGTTTATATTTTTGATTATCGGACATTAAACATGCAAGATGAATGGGAAGAGGAGGTATGAAATACCAACGCATGTTTACTTGATAGATAACAGTATATACATTAGTTTCGTGTAGCTAAAACGTTAGCTAACGTTAACTCATCCTGAGTCCTGACTAAATGACGGTTTAAGCATTTGTTATTGTATTAAGTTTTGTGGGAGTTTTTGAGACTACCAGATATTAGATGTTATTATCTCCACGTGTGTTTTAATACCAGACTTAATTCATTAATCTTTCCACCGACGTATTGAGGATTTCCTAGTAACGTAAATAGTATGTGTTGTTTTAGTGTATCAAATTTTCTATTCTATGCTAATTTGTCTCCTGGAAAAAAACAGAATTATTACTAATTATAAATATAATTTATTATTATTATAAAAACAGTCATTGTGTCAATTTAAAAATGAATGTACAGAAAAGAGTAATAATTTTGTCCTTATATTTGTTTAGGAACAGCTTGTTGTGGTGGAGCTCTCTGGTATAATCAACAATGATTTTCTGACCAAGTCTCGGGAAACATGCAAGATACTGGTGAGTTTTGGGTTTCATTGTGGTGAGGAAGGTGAGGAAAGAGAGACAAGGAGCCTGGCCACTGTGCATGGTGTTGACACACTGTGCACGTTGCTGTCAGTCTCTCACTGCAGCTTCATTGATGTAGTTGTTTCACTTGTGTTTAAGGATATTGACAGCGAGAAGCCTATGATGCAAGTTGGACAGTATGTTTTTGCAGGGGAGTATGAAGGTAAGCCTAGAGCAATACAAAAAAAAAAAAAAAAACTATGTCATGTAACTGGCTAATGCTGTTAGAAGAAATTTGCCCTTTCCTTTTCTGACATGTCACTAAAAACATGCCACCTCCAAAGAGTAATTTTCTAACTACAAATACTGCCGGTGATTGTATATGGTGATTTCACTAGTGAAAAACGGCTCAAACTGTACTATCAATAGTGTGATAATTGTTTAATCAATACCATTACATTTTTCATAATATAAAGAACAAGTATTTTACCAGTTCTGAGTGAGCTTCTATAATAGATTTTATCATTTAAAGCAATTACAAAACTTTAACTTGCTATCCATCCTCTTCAAAGATTCTCTGGGAACGTGCGTGCTGTTTGAGGAGGGAACACAAAAAGGTATGACCCAGCTCATTTAGTGTTTACAGGTGTAAGTTATACCTGTGTTATTATTTTTATGTTTACATTCTTTGTATGTTTGCAGGAAAAGCAGCCAGTGATCCAGAGCTCAAGTATATATGCCACACTGTGAAGAAACTGACAATGCAACGAATCTTCCTCACTGAGAAGAAAGAAGGTGAAACCACCACACGTCAGCCAGAACAGCCAAACTAAGCACTGCATTGTATCTGTTGTGATCACTTTCTTCTAATATAAGTGAATGTTACTCTTACATATTGCTGTGTTTTAGGAGTCGCTTGAACAAACCTTTTTATCTGCAGCTCAACAGAAAAAATTTTACTTTGCCGCTTTTGTTAAACACCCAACTATGACTACTTATGTTCTTCTGGCAGGAAGCTGTGATGGTGATGAACAAGATGCCACTTGTCAGTCCAATCAAGAAGAAGATGCTGAACAACAGGGAGGGGCAGTAGAAGAGATGGGAAACACAGACTTGGAAGACTCAGCAGCAGGTTGATGTGTGGAGTTTTTGCTACATTGTGACCTCCCTATACTATTGTAGAGATGCTAGCATCTCCTAAAAGCCTTACAAGGCCCTAAAAGCCTTACAAGGCTTTTAGGGTCGTCTCTGAAACAGACAATTCAAAGTCAGTTGGATTTAGTTGGAGTACATCAGTAATTAGGAGTTCAACTATAAGCCATGCTCTATCCTTTCCATAACCATATGATGCCTCTCCTGAGCCTCAGTCAGTGAATTTAATATATCATAAGCATGACATAAACATAAATATGACTAAATGATACTTAAAACAGGATTTTGCAGCTCAACATTCAATTCTGTTACTTTTACACGTGCTATGATTTAATGATTAATTGAATAGAATATTTGAGAGCTTGGAACTGATGGTGTTCAGACACAAAAATACTCTCAGGGATGTCATCATGAGTAGCAAGAAAGGTGGTAGGTATTTTTTTTTTTACTGTTTGGATGTTGTAAAACCAAAGGATTAAGTGATAAACTGAAAAAGGTATTGGCAGATTAAGTGATGAAAATAATTGTTGCAGTGCTAGAGGAAAAAAAACAGCTTGAGCTGAAAGGTTATAGTAGAGATATCATTCAAGAAATAAACATTTATACATTATAGAAGTTAGACGGATATTTGACTTACAACCCTTATTTTAATTATTTATAATAAACTGGTATTAGCAGCACTGCTGTCACTACATTGTTACCAACAGAATGTAGATGGTCTTGTGCTTTTTTTAATTGTTCTTCTTTGTTTTGTTTTGTGCAATTTCTGACGTACCGAATTTTGCATTTATTTACAAAGCAAAGGTTTATCAGGGAGGAAAAATCCAAGTTTATAAGAACTATAATTAAATAAAGAGAATCAATTTCGACTGCAATTCGTGGTGTTTGTTATTTTTAATGTGAAATGTACTGACCTGGGGCAGTTAATGTGTAGCTTACTTTTCCTAGTGTCTCCTGTCAATTTATGAATGAACGGGATTTTGTTGACTTTGAGGACGTGGCGGTTCTCGGCCAATCCAATCAACGATGTCCTCTTGAAGTGGACCAATCAGCGAGCGACATGGCACTGGACTTCTCGGGGCCTGATTGGTCGGTAGGTGTTTTAGCACAGGAAGTGTATGGGTGTGTTTCCGAGGGGAGGATCTATAGCTGCAACGACGAATTTACAAGCAGACACCGGTGAGTTCTCCCGGTTAATTACTTTGCTAATTATAAATATAACTTAAATTTGTGTGTCTTATACGTAGTATTCAGAAATATCCAAAATTGGAATCAGTTTAAACTGTGACATATTTTCTGGGGGCTAGTAAAACTGATGGTGAAAGTATCTGTACGCTAGGTCAGCCAGTCTGATGTTAGTTTTCAGCCCTGGATCTAGTAACGGTAGCTAATTGGAAATAACGGTCACAAACTGCTGCTGCCGACTCGTAATATTAAAAACCTACTATCAAAACAAAAAGTAAAAGTATAGAATTTGCGATTTGTCACAAGAAAATGTTCAAGATAGAGTGAACGTGTTTGGTAAGACGGTAGAAAAATAGTCCAAAAATAATCGTAATATTAACTATTTTTATTTCAAAGACACTCACATTATAATCCATTTTAAATTTTTTAAGTAACAGGTGATAGAGATTAGAGGTCAAGGTCCTGTAAAATGTGAATAGTGGATTTCACGTTGTTTCTGCCCTGATTTTTTTAAAGTTGAAACTTTGCCATTTGCTTCCAGCTTTTAGTTTGACTTTTTATTAGTGTCACCTAATTAAAAATAATGTAGACTAATGTAAAATCCCTAAAATTAATATTTTTGTGAGTGTTTCAGAGTTAATTTTTTCAATGATTATTGTGTTTTTGCAGCCTAAAGACATCATTACAGAATGTGTTAGAGTACCGTGCTGTAGGGCTGTTGTATTAAACTGACTAAGTTTCAGCTGGGTGTATCTAATAAACTAACAGATAAGTGTAGTTTGTAATCTAGTGTGATTAAGTGAAAATTCAAAGTTGTTGAAGCTTATGGAAGTGGAAGAAGTGAAACATTGCATCAGCTGAAACAGATTAGCTATGTAATCATATTTGAAGCCTTGCTTGCACTGACTCATACTCTTTTAAACTGGCATGTTCACAGTTGTCTCCAAGCCAGAAGCTGTGTTTAATACTGACACAATAAGCTCATATGCCATTGTAGAAAGCACACTGTATACGTAGATATGCATGCAATGCAAATGTTTTTCCTAGAATACACTGTCTGAGCAATAACCATAGCTTTTTGGTGTTTTTTGTTGTTTGTCTCTGGTCCAGACAGTGTTTGTACATACACAGGATGGAGCTACGGCCACTTGTCATGTGTTTTGCTCTCTGTGTGGTTTACGCCACCAGCAAACCCACAGAGAAGAAGGACCGCGTTCACCACGATGAACCCCTCAGCAGCCGAGAACATGATGACGCAGCAAACTTTGACTATGACCATGAAGCCTTTCTTGGACAAGAGGAGGCTAAGACCTTTGACCAGCTCACACCAGAAGAGAGCAAGGAGAGGCTTGGGTAGGAAAACATGTCATGGAAACTCAGTCATTTGAGTTACTGGCCATATATGAAGTCAGTCACATCCTTTTCTGGATTCTTTCACAACCATAGTAGAAAACAATGACCTAGTTTTACCTCAGGAGTCGGTGAAGTTCATCTGAGGTGACACTAGATAAAATGAGGTAAGGGAACAGACTCATATGTTTGCCATATTTCTGTCATTTCTCTGTAGCATGTTGGTTGAACGTATAGATGAAGATAAGGATGGCTATGTGACAGTTGAGGAAATGAAGAAGTGGATCAAACATGCTCAGAAGAGGTGGATCTATGATGACGTGGACCGACAGTGGAAAAGTCATGACCTTAACGGGGATGAAGTGGTGTCCTGGGAGGAGTACAAGAATGCCACATATGGATACATTCTTGGTACAGCTGCAGACAATTTTCATTTTATGTATTTGATGATTTCAGTATTATTACCCTCAGATTGCTTAGACACAAACACATATTCACTTTTCTGAACTGACTTGCAGATGACCCCGACCCTGATGATGGTTTCAGCTACAGGCAGATGATGGCTCGTGATGAGAGGAGATTCAAAATGGCCAACCAAGACAATGACCTGAAAGCCAACAAGGAGGAGTTCACAGCCTTTCTTCATCCCGAGGAGTATGATCACATGAAAGATATCGTAGTGCTGGTGAGTGACACACAGTTAAATGAGACACTAACACTGTATCTTCTACATTTCTTCTCACTGCTCGGCACTTTTTTTTTCTCAGGAAACTATGGAAGACATTGACAAGAACGGAGATGGTTTAATTGACCTGGATGAGTACATAGGTGAGTTCTTATAATCCAGTGTCATATAATCCTCATCCATTTGTACCACACATTGAAAGCTGAAAAGTGCAAGAAACAGAAATTATTAGTACATTTCTAAGGAACAAATTTGAGGAACCATTAATGAACTAGCCTGTTTTGAAACCAAATGGACAACTGCAAATGCTATAAATAGTAGAAAATATTGCGATATCAGCACTCACTCTTACTCATCCTGTTCTTATGATCCTGTACTTTAGGTGACATGTACAACCAAGAGGGAGATGCCACAGAACCAGAGTGGGTGAAGACGGAGAGAGAACAGTTCACTGAATTTAGAGACAAAAACAAAGATGGGAAGATGGACAAGGAGGAGACCAGAGACTGGATCCTGCCCAGTGATTACGACCATGCTGAGGCAGAGGCGAAGCACCTGGTCTATGAATCTGATGCAGACAAAGTACGTGCTGTCACATTATTTCAGATTTCAAAAGCAATGCATGTTTCTCGTGATTTTTATTTCCACTCTTATTCACTGAATATCGAGGGGAAGTGGAACATGTGTGTGAATAGAGACAAGAATTTAGGTCTTCTACAGTGCATACACGAGTCTGTTTCAATGTGTGTTCTGCAGGGCTGCAAAACATTGGCAGTGTAAGGCTTAAAGGACCAAAGAAACACAGAAAGTTATATATAATTATATTTCTGAAGTAATGAGCAGCCTGCAGCTGCTTCACAGTAAAGGGCATCTATTTGCACCTTATGAAGGAGGTGGTCTCATTGTAGCTTTTGACACATTATAGCCAGAGACGTGAAAAGATTGCAGAGAAGAATTTGACATAGTTACAGCTATAACAACGTATGATAGTACAAGAGATTTAGACTTAAAATCAGCCTTGCTGTTACTGTAATCATTTGGGATATGTTTATTGTGTAATTAAGATGAGAAAATATATTTATGGTAACACATAAAAACAGCATGTAAACAAGTACCTCTCAGTAATATTTTTTTAATATGCAAATCCACTACAAATATGAGGCTTATCATGTTTGTTACTCTCCATCCGTCAGGATGGCCGTCTGACCAAGGCAGAAATCGTGGAGAAGTACGACCTGTTCGTGGGTAGCCAGGCGACTGACTTTGGAGAGGCTCTGACTCGACATGATGAGTTTTAACATCAACCTTCCTCCAAAGACTGTGTATTCATCTTGTGTTTACCACCATACTCCTCCAACAGCATATGGAGTATTTCCAACAAGATGAACTTACCTAATCCAACAGTAATTTATTTAATTTCTTGAATGTGTCCCACTGTACACACACCAACATTCTAAGTCATGTGTACATACATACAGTGTGTCCTCGTGCTCCGTTGTGTGTAGGATTGGGATATATCACCAGCCTTTGCTCTGCTTCCACACACTACTCTTGTCCAGGTCAGGCGAAGTACAAACAGTGTTAGATGACACTTTTTCTTTGAAAGGATGATTTTATGAAATAGGCATGTTTTGTTAAAAAACCATTGATAGAACAACATGTTTAGGCTTGCATTATACAGAATACTTTACTGTATCACTTAGTTTTGCAATGCACTGGACTGTGAAGAATAAACTGTTTTTTGGCCATTAGAATTTGTCCAACTCTTCTAATCATGTCAGGCCCAAACATAAAACACCAGCTGTTGATGGATCATTTGATCATTTATTGTGGTAATGCTGGAGTATAGGATACTTGGAATAAAGAGTAACTGTTAAATCACAGTTACAATAAAGACTAGTTGGAAAAGTGCAATACAGTGTCATCTGTGGGACTACGCTGTTTGCTATTCCAAATGCTTTGTCCTTGAATCTGCCTCCTTTTTTTCCCTCATCACCTCAGTTTGTGTGTGACTGTGTGTTTATCTCTGTGTGTGTGTATATATATATATATATATATTACTTGTATTTTTGATTACTGTTTTGCCCCCCAATTATGGTTTGAGTCTTGTTTACTCAGTTGAACTACAAACTTATTTGTGTGCCAAGCAAAAATCTTTTGTAAGCTGATGGGGGGATAAAAACATGCTCCTACCTGCGAACATGTTCCCCTCCTTATTATGTTTATTATGCCTGCATTATCACTACCACCATTTATAACCACTGTTGATAGTTTTTATGATATACTATAATGTATATGATAATGTTTTTTACAGGTTCCCAGCAGCAACAAACTTTTCACTAGTAAATTTACTGTAAATAATTTGTTGGTCTGCACATTGAAGACTCTTAACAATCAGGTCTAGATTTTGCAATTGAGAAGAATGTCTCAATAAAAACAAAATAAAATTTGAGCTTTTAGTGTGCTTTATTCTTTTGACTTCCTATACTGATTGTCAGTGTGTTTTTCTCATGGCAGCTACAATGTTTATCACACTCTGCTCTCAAATGTTATATATCTTGAAAAGTAAAAAATATAAATGTGCTTTCTTTATTGTCACCTTTAAAAAGTTAGAAAATATGATAATTAAGAGGTTTAAAAACGTCAGTGCTGCATTAGAGTTCATTACAGCTAGTATTTTTTAGCTTCTTGTATTTTCAGAAAATGCTGCTTCCTTCCTATAGCAGAGTATCAGCATTCACCAGATAAGTCCTGCTGAACATGCATGTTTTTTCATCACATCTTCAGTGAAGCTGTTTATTGCATGCTTCATTTATCTTCACCACCAAAAACCAGCTGCACATTTAAATCTTTCATCTCCCTCTCTCTGTTTGTATAACATGCGTGTAAAATGTGTGCAAAGATGTTACAGGACGGTTGTTAATGTTCAGGATGTGAAAATCCAGTGTTTGACCATCATGGTCTTAGGAGGCCTAATAAATGGAGCAGACAGCTACTTGAGGACAAGCACATGTAAATGTGGCCAAAATAACTGAATCCACTTTTAATTTCTTCTTCTTGATTTGCAACCTTTGAGGACCTTTATTTCCTTTAGTTCCTTTGGTATTTATTCACCACTATTAAATCATCCATCCATCCATCCATTTTCTTAACTGCTTGTCCTCATAAGGGTCACGGGGGGTGCTGGAGCCTATCCCAGCTGTCATCGGGCAAGAGGCGGGGTACACCCTG
>JAUMHL010000027.1:12515488-12575125 GCA_032362345.1 Sandelia bainsii
CGGACAATCTTAGAGTCACCAATTAACCTAACATGCATGTCTTTGGATGGTGGGAGGAAGCCGGAGTACCCGGAGAGCTATTAAATCATAATTTCAATATTAACTTCAATTTATATTTGTTCAATTAATTAAGGTCCGTTCAGCCTCAACTGTGCTTTGTGTTTAGTGCTAAGTAGCCAAACCTCTGTCCAACCGGAGGTAGCTCAGCTAACATCTATTGCATGGCTTCAGAGTGCACCACGCAGGCATTGAGCATAGGTCTCTTCTTACAGCCACGCTGCAGCCTCTCATCTCCTCCTCTCTAACTCTGCCACAAATGTGGAGAGAGAAATCTTAACCCCAAATCTAACACTTAATATCTAAATCTGGTTTATGAGTCTAATCATGTCACAATTTCACGCTGAAAAAAAACAAGGCCCATTGTTACAGTCAAACAATATATTTACTCATTTTCAAAGAAAAAAAAGGAGGCAGCTTGTAAAATAGGCATAACAAAATAATTAACGTCACAGGACACTATGTAAAAGTTTTGAACATCCAGTACTAAATATACACAGAACCACACATGGTGCAAGACTGCTTACCCTTAAAGGAATAAAATCTCATTATATGGAAACAATCAACAAGAATACATATAAATTCATGACAAATTTGCATGTTTGTGCTATGGTTATTATGGGTGAAAACTATGCTGTATTTGTGAAAGAGATATCATGATTTATACATTTAATTTAAAAGTTGTTGTCTGTCATCTAGGCTAATTGTGTATTATGACTGTAACAATATTGTGTGTAATAAGTAATTTGACATCATTAATGTGAGCTTAAGTGTATATGTTTACATATAACCAGTGTGTCTTTCCTTATGCGCTTCCTGTGTGTATGTACAGTCTGTCCTCTTCCATGTCTCACCAGTATCTACAGCAGAATCTGACTTGTGTCTGTCCACTGTCTGTCTGTCCATCTTCAGCTTACCTCCTCCACGCTCTGTCGTCTGCGCCGTCACTTTAAGTGCCTGCGATATTATAGTAACATCATTTACTAAATGTGAGAAAAATGGGATTACATCGAGCAATCACTCTGAGCAGCTCTTCTTCGTCTGACTCTAACTCATCCTCACCCTCACTGTTCTTGTCTGCATCTCCCAGAAAACCTTCATCATCCTTATCCCCCACCCTGCAGCCATCTTGGGTGGTTCTTGAGTTTGTTGAATCCCTTCTGTCCTGAGATGAGCTACTGGCATCAGCACCTGGGTGTTCTGATTCGTCTATTTGATCCAGTGATGTGGAAGGTTGGTCTGTCTCTATGTTTAGAGTCGTAGTTCGCTCTGGCGTTACTGGCGGTGTATCAAGGGGAGATGTTTCTACATGTACCAGCTTGGCTTTTAAAGGTGCATGCTCTGGGGTAGGTGGGGGTGTGCTCATTGGCTTGGAGAGGGTTGAGGAAAGTAAAGGTGAATATGGAGGTGTCTTCACACGGGGTTTGCGGAAGGGCTTGTCTATTTCTGCTGAAGCAATTCGAGTTTGACTGCATGGAATACTGGACTGAGAGGAGGGGCTGGTGACAGGGTCAGCAGGGTCATCATTGGTGGTTGTTTGTGTAGTTTCTGAATCAGGACAGGTGAAAGGTGAAGTGTTAGTGGCATCATGAGTTGCAGGACTTGAACTGGTGTTATGCAGTGTGTCAGTAGGGTCCAGCATTGCATCATGTGGAAGGGTAAGTGAGTTGAGGTTGTCTTGTTGTGGAGCAACATCTTGAGGAGTATGTGAGGGGCTCCCATCTACAGTGGCCATGTTAATGGTGGGTGAACTAGAGGAGCTTTTGGTTGGGGTAAAAAAGTTATTGTTGAAGATCACAGGGCTTTGTGGACTTTCAGTGGGGATGGAGCTGGTGTCGGATGCAGCTGTCCTTCTGGATAGAATGGGTCCTTGGCAGGATTGGAGGTCATGGTGTGTGTAGACATCAGGTTTATCTGGGAAGCTGAAGGAAGGATTGTAGGCTCCATATTCTTCATTGTTGTAGGGTGCTTCCTCCATGTGTGGCATGGCACTACGGTGACTCACCTGAGGAGTGATCACAGTTATTGAGTCAATAAAGTTTTACAGATCAGGCTGGGGCTCACTATGTTTATTATGACAGTGCTAACTTAGCTGAGCTAAGCTCATCAGCTAAGCTGATGTGGAGCAAATATAATGTTTACCATGTTCCACATCTTAGTTTAGCATATCTGCTAATTAGCACAAAATGAAAAGTACAGCTGTGACAGATGTTAATGTCAGGTTTTGGTTTCTTTTGCAGGTGTTTCATCAAGAACAAATGTATTGGTCAAATTAAAACCTCACATTAGAGGTAATATCAGAGGATCATCAAAGTTATTATGATTCATCCAGAGGAAAATATGGATGTCAGTACAATCTACCCAGCAGTTAGACATTTCACTCAATATCCCAACCTCATGTCAGGGCTAGAGGAAAAGTCATTGGCTGTTCAAGGCCATTAGGACACTGGGAATTTTTTTTGAGCCAGTTCATCTAGTAGATGTTGAAACATTGGTTAAGTGAAAACCTGTTGACCTGTTGATCATACTATAGAAAAAGTCAGGGGATCATCAAAGTCTGTGCATGGTCTTGTTTGAATGTGAGATATAAAAGTAGATATCCAGGAATCCTAACAACCAGTAAGAGGCAGACAGAAAATTAGGGAATTTCTAAATGAACTAGCTAGTTAATTAATTAATTGATTAATTAATTAATTGCTGTGTGTCTAAGTAACTATTCGGATCTATAAGGTAGCTTACCTCACATCTTCAAATATAGACTGTTTAGTTTCCTTTCATAGAAATTAGGGCAGATTACCTTCATTAGATAATAGGATCAAATTTATATTTAAGATAACTATTCTACACAATGCAGTCATACGTTGAGATAAGTTTATTACTATCATTATTCTATATATAGTTAAAGGAATGACAAAGGAAATCAGGACAAGAATGAAGGGGAGCTGCAAGAGAAAATAAACAACTCACCAGTTGGAACCACCGTAGACTCTGTGAGAATATATACAATGCAGGTTATTTCAGAAGGTACTGAGAAGCAAATTCTGGTAAATATGAAGCAGTCATAAATGACCTTACCACATTGGGGTGTTTGCCCTGGGCCACACAGCCTCTCTCCAGTGGATCCCTCTTTCCCTTTTGTTTTCTCTTCAACCAAATCACTATATACAAGATACATCCAAGTACAGTCATGAACACCATGCTCAGAAACAAAGCTTTTCCCACAGTACAGCCTGTCAGATGGTCATCTGCCACTGGACTGAGAGGAACTGCAATGGGCAAATACACATAGGAAGGTTTGTTAAAGTCTTCAGGATCATCAGTAATCAGAAGTGAATGTGACTATGTATTTGTGTGTCCTTACTTGGTTGTCCTTCAGTTAACACCTCGACCACTACAGTAGCAGAGGTAGCATCACCTGACTCCTGGTCTATAGCCGTTACCTGCAAAGTATGTTGAATTTTTATCACATCCCTATCATCTTATTTACTCATTCTTATATATTACAAAATTTTAATTAAAGAGAACAAGGTTGTGCAACACAGTCAACTGAAAGATGTAGCTGTACAGAAATATTTAGTAGGATGATGTTCAGTAACATGACATGTACATTGAATATTACGTCAGTCTTTACTAACATACACCACATTACTGATTAATTTCTGTTTGACTAAAATTGTGAATAACATACACTAATGCTGATCACTGAGAAAAAGTTTTTCACTATGTTTCCAAACTTCCAGTTCCAGTTGGACAGAAACAGTGAATCTGAATATGCATTATTATAACACAAGGTTTTAACAGAGGCTCACCTCTAGAACGTGTTTCTGTTTTGGTTTAAGTTGACTGGTCCTAGTGATCAGAAACCCCTCACGTGTGACTTGATAGATGTCTGTGTGATTGGATGCAGGACTGAAGGTGAAGTAGATCATGGGATTGAAACCCTGTCAATTTAAGGATAAATATAAACTAATGGGTAAAAAAAACAAAGTGAATATAGAACTGCACTGAACAGTTTTTTGTACTGTGGATGTGCTGTGTATCTAGCAGTGCATACATTGTTAAAGTCCTTGTCTTGCACATGTAACATCAGTGCTTTGCTGCCGTAGGTGTTGACCAGAGAGGCAGGGCTCTTCCCTGCAGTCACAAAGCCATGATATTCAGCCTTGGCAAACTCTGGGTAAAACTGGTTTACTGTCAGAACTCGGACTAACACTGTAGCAATAGAGTACTTCCTGGGGTCATCATCCTGATATGCCTGGGTATGAGATACAGATCAGAGAGATTGACATTAGGAGTATGAAAGAAAAGTTCACATCGTTCAAGAATGCCACTAACACTGGGTATGTGAGTCTTACCATGACCTGGAGATGCAGTGCTGGAGTTGTGAGTCTGTCTCTCACCCTCCGAATCAGTTTAATCTCCCCTGTTTTTCTGTCCATCAATAAACGACCATCATCGTCTCCTAGCATGAACGCAAACGCAGATGTACACATAAAAGAACAGCACATTTTACATTTTGGTGAACATTGGTATATATGATACCTGAAACAATGGCATAGCTGAGTGGAGAGTTGAGACCACTGTCTCCATCCACTGCATGAATAGGGCCAGGCGACAAGTCCAACACAATGTCCTAAAGTGTAACAAATATTTTGTGCTTGACAAATCAAATCCTCATAACACAGTGTCTTATTGTAGCAAGTCAGTAACCCAGTAAGGCAATTAGTTTGTTCAGTAAAATTGTAATTTTTGACAGTGGATGTAATATAAACACATCACAGGTTACATGTCACAAGTTGCATGCTTCTTCTGCTGCCATTTCCAAATCCACTGCATTAGCTCAAAATGTAAGCAAACTTTAAATGCCCTTTTCAGAGCTTCCGAAAAGTTGACATATTTTTTTACAAAACAAGAATGTTTGTAGAAGAATTGTTGTTTTTAAATGCCAAATGGGAGAATAATGTACAAAATAGAACCCAGGTATCTAAATATAACTGTCTATGTAAAGATGTGCAAGATCTTCTAAGTGGATGTTATGTGCAGAGTAGTAATGTGTGTGTACTGTGGTAATTTAGGAAGAGTTCAAGCACTGACCTCTTCCCCCTCTGTGACATTGACAGTATACACTGGGCTACTGCAGATGTGACTGGCCTCATCCTGGTAAAGCAGAGTGCAGGGCACAAACTGTGGGTACTGGTCATCTCCATCTAGGACAGTAATTCTGATGTTCTTGCTGGTGTTGAAGTGCTCAGCGGTGTTCGTTTCCTGACATAATGACAAGTCAGCTATTCTTTAGAGGATATTACAAACACAGTCAATGAATGCATGAACTGAAATATGGATCATCTTCTCTAATACTATTAACAAGGAACATCAGGTAATCAAATTGTGAGTTTGTTTTATAGGGAATGATGATATGAATATTAATATGTTGAAATTAATGTAATAATTTAGATAAAGATAAGAAAAAAAATGAATGTATGTAGCTCACCATGGCGTGGATGGTGACATTGAGCTGCGTTTTAGTCTCATAGTCTAGAGACTTGGACAAAATTACTTCTCCACTGCTGGGGAGGTCAATCTTGAAATACTCTGCATCAGGCTGAATAACACACACACACACACACACACAGTACATAACAATATACATAACAATATACAAACTATATTGTAATGGATTTGTGTATTGTAGTGAAATAGTTGAACGCACTGATGTATGGTCAATGGAGTAAATGATCTTGTCATTATCAGCGTCTGTGGCACGGACTGTAAATACCACACTATTCACTGGGGCCAGCTGGAAAACACACAGACACACAGGCAGACAAAATATTAATCTTTTATGTTTTGTGTGTTCATGCACAGATTTATGCACATGTGTTTGTGACAGTGTAATACCTCACTGATAATAAGAGACTGGACAGTGCCTTCTGCAAACACAGGTAAGTTATCATTCTCGTTGAGAATCTCCACCACAAACCTGTACATACTCTACAACAAGAGCGAAACAATATACATTTGAAAGTTAAATGACACACTGAGGAGTAATTGTAAGATGGGACAAAGTGTACCTGAAATGTGTCTTCCTCATAACATAACAACTCAGCCATTAGGACAGGACCCTGGGCCTGAGAGATAGGAAAACAGAGAAACTAACAGATGCACAAAAAAAAGACCTTCATTCAATATGATAAAATATTTTAACAAAATATGCTGTGATCACATACTTGAAACCAAATTCTTGTTTAAATCATAATAACTATAAGAGTCACTTGATAATAATCATACATTACATTGCCTTAGGTTACAATTTATAGAATACAAATCCCAATATTGACTCAAGTGCATTGAAAAGATGACAAGATTTCTAGAGGGAGGCAGCCACAAACTGAATTGATGCTTTCACACAGATTGTACTTAATTAAGTGATCCTACATATGCACTATCTTGGTCACATGAATATTCACTAGTATGCTGTACTTGATGAATATGTAATGTTGAAACTTTGTTTATTTTATCAATATATTTAGTTTGGAAATATTTTATTTTTATTGACATAGTGATTAGAATGAGAGACGGGGAGAGAGAGCAACTGCTAATCTAGTTGACCCTTTAACTACTGCCATGATGTAAGACTGCTAGCTGAGAAGAGGATGATGGAAAGAGACACTGTGTTCTGTCCAAGAAATCTGATAGTTTGTGTAAACTTAGATACAACTTCTTCATTGCAGCCCCAAAAATGGGGTTGCACACATAAAACCATAATCCTTGCATTATAAGCCCTGATTAAAAGATGGTCAGTGTTTAAGACAGCATTTCCTGAATCAGTTACCTCTCGGTCAAGGACCTTGTCAGTTGATGTGTTCAGCCGGATGTTTCTTTCATCCAAGAAGAACCAATCAGCATCCTTTCCATCCAGGCTCCAGTGAACCCCCTCCATCATAGTGTCAGCCATGAGCACAGCAACAACTTCTCCTGAAAGGCTGTTTTCTCTAATTGTTGCAAATATATCCTGACCATCCAAACATCCAGCCCACCCTGACATTCCTGTGTCAAATACAAATACATCCACAAAAACACACATGCAGCGGGTTAGAGATGCATGAATAATCTGTACAGACTCTACAGTTTTTACAGCAATGACTGTGAATCGGCTGTACCTGTGGCTGTGTACTGACATAAGAGCACCAGTAATGAGCAGACTACGGCACTGGCATGACATAAACTCCATTTCAGGTCAGGGAAGGCCATTACTGAGCTTGGTCAGGCCTCAGGAACCAGATCTTTCTGAGGGAAATAACCAACACGATTACCTAAACCAGAGCTTTCATCTTCTACAGTACAAATGAGTGAGATAGACTGAGCTTTATTCTGTGCATTGATGGCAACACGTCTTAAGAATCATCATTAGATTAAGACTGTCTCTGTTCAAACGCACATACACACTATACTCTGTCTTCTAATTCCATCAAATCCCCTGTAAGTGGGTTTTTTCCCCTGGCATTGTCAGAGGAGACCAGTAGAATAGTAGCTTACTGCCCTTCTCTGACCTGGTTGCTCTTTTTACCTTTCATGTCTATAGACAGGTGTTATCTAGATTAGAGACTCCCTTGTTAAAATGTAGGCCTTATGTTATTACTGTATTTTTAAATACTGTATTTTTTACAAACAACAATAATGAGGTCAGAGATCATAACAACTAAGCAGCAATTCTGTGGTCATGATCAGGATCTGGAGTCACATCCTCCTAAAACAACAACTCTGCTAGTAATCTGAGGTAAAATAAACACTGAGCTAGTTGACTTACACACTAAGTGTTGTCATAGATTAGACCTGAGACTGACTGTGCTATTGTTCAGATGACTGACCTGTTGTTGTTAAATCTTCTGCAGCTTGTGTGTGACTCTCCATGGCCTCCTAACTTGTGATGGAAGCAGCATCTCTGACTCCCAAATACAAAATGCTAAGAAGCCAATAAAAAAAGGACACACACACTGAAGTTTTTAGGAATAAACAAAGTGACAACAACAGGTAACACCGGCTGCACTCACTCTGACACATGCACTAACGTGCACACTGACCCATCCATGCACATTAAAAACAGACAGCAGCTTACAGTGTATGTCCTGGGATAAATGTCAGCTCTGTGACTAAAGCCTGGGGGCTGGGCTTACCTGGTCATGGACAAAGAGTTAGCCAATCAGATTAGAGATGGCAGGAACTTGACAGTGAGGTGAGAGACTCAGGTCAGAAGTGAATTTAAGAGATTTGTCTGGCACAAACACTCGTGACCTTCATAAACAGTTTGTCTAAAGCTGTGTCCAGTCTACTGTTGATCGAGGTGCAGCTGCTTTGTTACAGAGCAGAAATGTAATTTTGTTAGGTATTAATAGCTTGTATCCCACTTGAAATGCACGTGTATATTTCAGGGTAATGTACAAGTTAGAACTTGTTAAAAAGGTCTGAGCATGTACTTTGGCTACACAGCTTACACCTATTGGATTTGTTCAATTAGCGATGTGTGACGGCTAATGGGGGCTGACAGGGATTAGCTATCAAACATCGAGTGTTCGCCTTCTGAAGATTAACCCACATCCTTTTGCACACTTGTGCCAACATGCACAGATAAACACACACACATACACACACAAAGGAGTATGTTTCCACATATCCTTAGGGCTCCTGTGATGAAAGCAATAGTCTGGCTCCATGAGAAATGTTTTGTTCTGTGCAGACATGTGAGTGATTTCCATTGTCAGCAGCAGAGGAGTGTTTTGAAAACTAAAGTTTTGCTCAGGAGAAAAAGGTTAAACACTCCCTGAGAGACAGTCCAGGGCACATGCATTCCTCAGAGTATATCAGCGTTTAAATGTGACATTTGAACATGTATTCAAAGTAGTGAACTGAGTCGTTTCACTTTTATTTTGCCACATTATCGTTTTGTCAAAATAAACTGTGGGTAGCAGCATTTGGAAAGTTCAATCTCCCCACCACACTTCACTAAGTGGGTGAACAGATCTGCAGTGCTGTGATTGGATGTGACCACTGGATGTCAGCAGAGATGTGCTTAAAAAGATGATGTTATGGGAAGTGGTGTACAGATAACAGTTGGTCTGGATGACTGTATCATCTGAACATCTGTTTTCCCAGGGTGTGTGTGCTTGAAATTCTGTTACTTGAAACGATACTCAATTGAAGAAGAAATCCCTGATTTTGTGTAACTCTGATATACTGATATACTGCACAGTAAATTGCCACATTCAAAAAGTCATTAGAAACAAAATCCCCTACTAAGAAGTTCCTGTATTCCTCCAGTTTTTACTTCTTTATCAGAGTCCTAAATCACCCCTGAGTCTGGAAGTGCCGTACCAGCCGGATAGGGTGTATGTTAAAAAAACACAGACGTGAATGTAGCAAGTCCTATGGGAAAACTTTTAAATTATGATCATTACAGAATAATGGACATAAGTCATGGTCAGTGTTTCATGTGGTGAGGACAAAGCGTTAAAAGTTAAAATCAAGTCTCATTCTCCTGTTTGTACGAACTACTGACAATAGATATAATCACCAGCTGTATGGAAAACAATATGGCAGTGATGGTAAACTCTCCAGTCTGCAGCTCTGTCCTTTAGAAACTGGGTGTACTATCATCACAGCTAAAATATGTATATTGATACGAAACAGAGATGCCTATGTCAGTTGTTCTGTGTAGAAAATTTCAGAGCTGTTGCTCTTGAGGTTCTGAAATAATAAACACAGATGAGCAGCACAGCAAAAGGAAAAAGCCAAGAATTGTGGAGACAGGGGAGAGGGGGTTGAACACTGTGGGATGCACACTGGGACTGTTTCCAAAGCAGTGAAACATGACTACTTGTGTTTACTCCCGCCCCTCTTTCTGTGCACACACATATAGACACTCAAGCACATGTACAATTGTGGCTGCTTGAGCATGGCTCCTCTCCAGTCTCCACACCAGGTTTTAGCTGATTACCAAAACAAGGGTCTTTGGGAATTAACACCACTGAGCAATGCTGGGTGGAGATAGTTTTCCCTGACAAAAAGAGGGAAAACAGGAGAAGAAAAGACTTCCCTCACAGCTGTCCTTCTGGGACTAGAAACTGAACAAGGTAAGAGGCGAGAGCTGGTGACCTCACACGCACAGCACACCTGAACTTTTTTTGCGTGCATTTTTCTGTCTCTCTCTCACCAGAAAGTAAGGATTGTAAATTATTTCAAATTAACTATCAAACTTTCTCAATTATCTGCCTTTTTAATCGTGGAGTGAAAGTGTGGTGAAAATATGGCCCCTGGGGGGGAATGTAAGTGTGTGACTGCAGAAGAGTGACGCCCTGCCGGCATCCAGATGTGAGGAACAGGGAAATCTTGAACACACAGTCCCCTGTCCTTGGCACCATATTAACTTAAAAGCACGAGCAACATCATGCTGTTTGTGTGAGGTGTTTGGATTTTACTCTAGGCTTCAAGTTTTTTGAGAATGAAAAGCGGCAAACTGAGGACACTCATGCTACTGGAGATACATTTTCTCTGGGTCTTTGCACTGTCTGTGCAGGGGCACTCTGGTGAAGATCACAAGAATGGTGAGTTTGCAACTATTATTAAATGTCACTATATATATTTTTGGTTTTTTTTAACAACATTGTATCAATTTGTATTTATTTTCAAAAAACATAAAGGAGGAGATCACTTTAACTTTAAATACTATCGGGTAATTTCATGTGTCACAGTGCATCATTTTAGATTGTAATTGTATGTTTTATTTGTAAAATATTTTTGTAGCATAACCATAGGTGGCAGCAGCATTGTAAGGAGCATAAAAACTTTCAAAGTTCAGTGCTTGGGTAAATGTGCTTAGTTTACAGGAGGATACAATAAAAACATTACATAAGCCAAAACAAACCTTCTTGTTACTTGCACTTTAAGTTTTTAGCAGTGAAGAGCAATCTCCAAATTAAGAGCTGTGTTAACTGATAGGCAGATAGACCACAGCAGCCTGTTGTTGTGCTGTGTTTGAGGTCACTGTGGTAGGAAAGTGTGACCAGTAGAGGAATGGTTTCATTCTGACCGACAGACTCACGCTCATTATAACCTAGAAGCCACATTGTCCTCCTCCGTGAGCATGATGTGTGTGACTGTGTATCACAAGTTTGATTCTCTGTTTTATGTCTTTCGTAGTGATTGACCTTCTTGCAGCTCTAAACATGTCCCACCGTGCAAGTGGTGTTACCAGACTGCAGAATCCTGAAAGTGTCATATATCGAATACGTCCCAGAGCACCCTATCTGACTCTGCCTCCAGAATATTCACACTTCTTGTACACCAACATTCAAAGTAGCATGGGTGTGCATTTGGTGGGGCATCAGTCATCAGGCTCCAGTGCCACTCTTTTTTCTCTCTCCTCTGCATCCTCACCCATTCTCCAAATTGTCTCCTCCACCCTCAATAACACTCTGCGTTTGGACTATCAACTCAGGGGAGGAGCTCAGGGCCTTGCCAGCATTCACTTCCCCAGAAAAAACCCATTCTCTAGGGAGGAGTGGGTACAGTTCGCTGTGAGCATGGAGCCTGATAGACTGACATTTTTTGTAGACTGTCAAGAAGCTGTTGTTGTCCCCATAAAAAGTGAAGAGAGGATCAACCTGGATCTGCCTCAAGATGTTGTTGTCACTCTTGCGGGCACGCCAGGAGGGAAAGACAGCAAATTTAGTGTGAGTTGCACAAATACTGCATATCTGTCCATATTTATATACCAAAACAACAACTTGAGGCATCACCTTTACTGATTTATTTATGTATTTTGTGTTAGTTACAGTTACATTCCATATTTTCAACCTCCATTCAATGTGCATTATGCACAGTAAAGTACAAACTGACACATACAAATACAAGTTTGTTTTTTTACAAATGCAGGGTCATTTGAAGGCAGCTGTGATTTCAGTAACAGCATATTCAACGCGCCCATGGCTCTGCAACAGTGTTACAGGTAAAGAAATATCTATATTAGAGTTGAGAGTACATCTGGAATTATTTTGTGCTGGGACAAATGACAAGAATTTTGTCAGTGATTAACTCTTTTAAAATGAACAGCTGTAAAAAAAAAAATCTCTTTCAACCTCTGAGATATTCTTCTTTTTATCACATCCTAGTGGGACCACCATGATTGTGTTAGATCGTATCTTTTGGCCCATAGGCAGAATGTCCCCCAAACTGTTTGTTTATTATTCTGCACTGTGGGGTCTTAATTTTGACTGTATTTTTCCAGGATGTTTGTTTAGGCTCCAAACGTTTCTTGCAACTGTCTTCTCCCACCAACTGCCTGTTTCCCCTTCTAGATGATCTGCCTCGCTCTCAGTACACAGATGCCCCGAGCCCGGATTCTCGGACTGACAGTAGTCAAAGGTTCCAGCACAATGGCTCCCCCAGCAAACCTCAAAGCAGGCGTAGGCCAACAGACCAAACCAAACATTATTCCCATGATGTTCAGAGTGACCAGCTGCAGAGAGGTGTCGTCCTGGGGCCACCAGGATCTCCCCAAGGAGTGAATTCTGTTTCTCAAGCTCAGAAAGACAACAGGCTGAATAACCTGGAGAAGAGGCTGGATGAGTTTGCTCTTATGTTGGACATGGTCAAAGCTCAGGTAGCTACAGTATTTGACTTAGTATACAGTATATTACTTTTCATGAAAAATATTAGCAAATAGGAAATACAACATGAGACTTTGGGCATTTCTAGATTTTTTTGTTCTGTTTTATAACAGAATGTAGACCTACAATCACGTGTAAAATACCTTGAGGGATGTGAGTGTGTGAAGCAGCGATGTGTTTGGGAGGGACATGACATGGACGATGGCCAGCGCTGGCAGTCTGACCTAAACACTGTGTGTACTTGCAAGTCTGGAAAGGTTACATGCCAAGCTAACAACAAAGGTAAAGATGTTTATTTGTCAAGTCTCTATTTCTCTTGTTACTTGTCCACACTGATAGTTTTAATTTAGATACTGGATTACTAACATTCATCAAAGTTTTGTAGTTGTTGCATTTGAGGAAACTACAACTTCTCTCTTGTCATTGTGGGGTGAAACATTTGTGTAGGACTCATGTTGATGTTGGACTGGCCTCATTAAGAATTCTCAGTCTGTCTTATCTCTTTTGAACTTGTTCGGTACACAGAGTTATGTAAATTCTGTTCTCTCCTTCTCATTGTGCACATTTTCACTGTTAATAACACATGATATAAACACATGTGCCCCAATGGCCCACTGTCCCCTCTCACTCTCCCCCATAACAGCTCTCTATGAGTCATATAAGTCACTGTCTGCCTTTTTGTCCATCTCTACTTTAATTGTTTCTGCATGTAGCCCAGAAGACTCCAGTGGTACAGAGTTGATATACATTCGCAGACTCACACTCCGACACACACTTTGATCTCATGCATGCTTAGCTTGCTAGAGGAAATGCCTGTTGGCTGCTGGCACAGTAGGCAGCCTCACTATCCTCTCTCTCACTCTGTGATTATTGCTCTGTCTCACACACAAGCACATTGTCTCTGTCCTTCAGACAGTCATCATTAAAATAATTATCTGCTGAAATGTCCAAGGTAAGCTAAAATAATATTCAATGAGCTCCCTGAGAGCATTTGATGGAAAAAAGTGACATAGTCTTTAGTGTTTGGTATGTAAACAACTTTTTAATTAACAAAATAACAGACACATAGTGAGGGGGACCATGTGCTGATCTGTTCTTTTTGGAGTCATTCGGAAAACTGGTGCCCTGTCCTGTTTTCGTCTCCCAGTTTCTCCTACAATAAATGTCTCACAGTGTTAATAGACTTTCTGGTAGTAGTCTTTAACAGCTGCAGGCACGTCTGGTTATGGACCATAAAACATGCATATTACATTAGAACCATGCTGTTCTGTAATTACTGGAGAAAGAGCAGAGCCAAATGATCCACACTGACCTAGAGAAAAAATTTAGAACATCTGACATGATAAAGAAGGCAGAGGACAAGGCCAGTTGTTGACACTTTATCACTTAGGATATGCAGACGCTCAAAAAATGTGTATGCACTAAATATCTTGTCTCATCATCAGGGTGTGAGGTGGATGGTACCATTCATAATGTGTCTTACAGCACTCTAGATGGCTGTCAGACATGTACATGTAAGGTGTGTATTGATATACACCTATATTAACACACACACCCAAACTTTAACAAATATTTATCAAACCTAAACAATGCCTGAACAATTTTCTGTTCATACCTCTGCATCCTTCCTTTGGTCACAGGGTGGTAACAGGGAATGCTCTCCCCTGACCTGCCCTTCACTGGACTGTACACAGATGGAAACATTACCCGGAGACTGTTGCCAGCAATGCAGAGGTAAGGATGCAGAAAAACTTGTACTCAGCAATAGAGAAATAAAAAAGAAAGAAAAATGTTAAACCTATAACCTAGACCTATAACATACCACTGTTGTGCATGATTTACCATTTAAAGTTTGGAGTCAGTTAGACATGTCCTTGTTTTTGAAAGAAACATATTTGATTTAGTCTTTTGTTCCAATGGCACATTGTGTTTGCAATTTAAAAGCCTTATTCTTACTTATCATTAGAAAACCCTTGCACATTTGCGATGGAACAGCTGAAAACTGTTGTGTGTGTTTTGCTTATTAAAGAAGCATTAAATGTGTCCTGCTTTAAATTAGTTAATTAATCAGATATTAGTTAGAGCATCAGCAACTGTTGGTTTGATCACAGGCTCAAAATGTCCAGAAACAGGAGAACATTTTTCTGAAACGAGTCACTCTGTTCATGTCCTGAGAAATGAAGGCTATCCCATGCGAGACATTGCCAAGAAACTGAAGATTTCATATAACACTGAGCACTGCTCCCATCACAAAGCAGTGTAGACTGGGTCTAACCAGAATGGAAAGGTTCGTGGGAGGCCCTGTTGCAGTGTACCTAACACTGTTCAGCTGTGCTAATATAATGGCAAAGGGATTTTCTAATAGTTAGCAACAATTAGCCTTTAAATTACTGAACTTGCATTAGCAAACACAATGTGCCTTTGGAACACAGGACTGTTGTTTGCTGATAACAGGCCTCTGTTTGCTGTTTGTGGATAGTGCATTAAAAGAACAGCAGTTTCCAGCTACACTAGTCATTTCTGATCAATTTGCTGTGTTTAATGAACAAAATAAATCTAAATGACCCCAGACGTTTGAAAAGTATTGTATATAAGGGCTCACCTTGAGTAGTCTGTCTTCACATTTCTAGGACTTGCACAAAAACTGTTTTTTGGATTTGTCTTCAACTGGTACCCCTTAAAATAAAACTCAATATACATACTCAAAAACAACATACTCCTCATATAAACATAATCTTTGTTAACTGATAAACATTTTCAAAACTCGAAAGGCCTTGCAGCCTCTCATTGTGCTCAATATGAAAAAGATAACTATATATGGCTGAAGGTTTTATTTATAGAGAAAGGTATTTTCTCTCTTGGTGTTGGGCCACTTAACTCCCAATCGAAAAGTAGTCTTATCTAACATGTGTTTGCAGGCTGCACCCACTCTGGTGTCCGATATGATCACAGAGCTAAATGGAGACCAGTGGAGAATCCTTGTGAAATCTGCCAGTGTGTGGTGGGTCTGGCACTAATTGTCTACTTATGTTTGCATATGTTTTATCACCTTCATTTGTAGTGATACTTATCAGTCTTTTCTCCAGGAGGGTCATGTTCATTGTGAGAGGGAACAGTGTCACACCCCTTGTAAAAACCCAGCTGCTCCACCACCCAACACTTGCTGTCCAGTGTGTCAGGGTGGGTTTTTAAAATTAATTTACCATAGTGTGTATTGTCTGTGTGTTTTTAGTTGAATACAGAGATATAGTGTGTGCTCTGTGTGTCTTCTAGGCTGTGGTGTAAATGGTCACGACTTTCCTAATGGTGCTGTGATTCCCACTGGAGACAGCTGTCTAGAGTGTACATGTGTGGTATGTCACCTCACATGAAACTACTAAAGCTTTGTGTTTAAAAATTAATTAAAGATTCCTTTTATTGTCAAGTATTGTATGTCTGTGTTTGTTTTCTTCCAGAATGGAAATGTGACATGTTCTCCCCTTCCCTGTCCTGCCTTATCCTGTCAAAACCCTGTTCATCGTGCTGGAGACTGTTGCCCACGGTACCAAACCTGTGTAATCTCATCAATATCACCTTGAAACCTGCAATACTCCCTCTCATTTGAATCTTACTCATTCTGATGTTTATGTTTTGTCAATGTGACCTGTAGGTGCGAGCAGTGTGAGTATGAGTCCAGGGTCTATGCAGATGGACAGAAATTCTCCTCCAGGAGGGATCCCTGCCTTCGCTGTCACTGCTCTGTGAGTACAATTTGGAGAAGTTGTGTTATGTGGTAAAGTGAACATCATGTGACTGGACTTACTGTGTGATGTGTTTGGAAGGTTTCATGACCCAGGGGTTCAATGAAAACCTGTCAAAATCATTTTATTTTGCAGTCAGAAGTAAATGTCTTTAAAATTGAAAACAGCAGTGTTTGAGACATTTAAAATCTTTTTATCTACATATACGTTAGGCAGGTAAAGTGTCTTGTGTACGTGTGGATGCATCATGTCCCACACCGCGCTGTAGTCATCCTGCTAAGCACAAAGGAGAATGTTGCCCCACATGTGATGGTCAGTTTATTTTATGAACCATTTCATCATGCTTTTGTTTGTTTTGCCAAACTCCAGCAAACATAATCAGAGTTGTTTTTCTTTCGTTCAGAATGTGAGTATGATAATAAGGTCTATGCTGATGGAAAAGTGTTCAGTCCTGCTGGAGGTGGACCCTGCCTGCAGTGCAGGTGTAAGGCAAGTGCCTATAGTGTATTCAAAAACAAAAACTGAGACCTGTCTTTTAAGGCTTCTTTCATAAATAGTTAAATTATTTTTAAAATGTTTCATTACTAACTTCGCAGTTTTAACGGACATAAGCACAGTTTATATCAAATGTTACATTGCATGCATATTATGTGTTTTAGGGTGGGAAAGTCATTTGCCATGAAGAGAGGTGCCCTCCTGTTCATTGCTCTAACCCTATCATAGATCCACATCTCTGCTGTCCAATCTGCAAAGGTAGAAATCTACATATGTAACACACATGCAGGTGCAGCTTTTCAGAACATGTATATTGTTTGACAGCTCTGCTTTTCTCACTGAAGCATGTGTGTTGGAGGGGGTGGAATATGAAGAAGGCTCCAACTGGCAACCTGAGGGTCCCTGCTCCAGTTGCACCTGTGTGAATGGGGAGACCTTGTGTTCACACACACACTGCCCCCCCACTGAGTGCCTGCATCCCACCAAGATCACTGGTAAGTAAGTGTCTGAGATTCATTTACTGTCTATGCTGTTGAATGTGTAACTGGAGTACAGTGTCTCTTTCCTCATCTTAGGTTCCTGTTGTGCAGTGTGTGAAAGCTGCACCTTTAACCATCGTATCTATAGCAACAGCCAGAGGTTTATGAGCCCTGACCAGCCTTGCCACATCTGCATCTGTCAGGTGACCATGTTTCCTTTTAAAAAACCACACACTGCATTGCACTGTATTGTTCATCTTCAAACTTCCCTTCTCAACAGCATGGCACTGTAGCATGTGAGAGAAGACCATGTCCTCCGCTCAACTGTACAAACTCATACACACCACCTGGAGAGTGCTGCCCTAAATGCACAGGTACACAATCTCACAAACAGATATGGTCATGAGTCAGCTACCAAACGTTTTAATTTGTTTTCTTTTTGCATGCTTTCCAGATTGCTCCTTTGAAAACCGTGTGTTTGTGGATGGAGAAGCTTTTCCCAATCCTCTGAGTGTGTGTGAGGAATGTCAGTGTGTGAGTGGCAGGATTGACTGCCATCAAGCACAATGCCCACATCCTCACTGCAATGCACCGCTACCAGGAACATGCTGTCAGAACAACTGCAATGGTGAGGAAACTATGAATGTCTAGTCCCAGTTACAAAATAAGGTATCACAAATATATAATATTCTTCTACATTAGGCTGCAGCTATGCTGGGAAGGAATATCCCAATGGGCAGGAGTTTCCACATCCTACTGACACATGCAGGACATGCAGCTGCATAGTAAGAATATTGAGCATGACAGTATGACTAACCGTGTGACCACCTATGGTCTTCCTTAAACAGGTTTTTATTTCAGTCTGTGATTTTTTCTTTTCATAGAACGGTAATATCCGATGTCTGATGAAGAGGTGTCCACTACTGCCGTGCTCCAACCCAAATGTGCTATCAGAAGACTGCTGCCCTCAGTGTCCTGGTAAGGATGTGTGACTGAGAAAAGTCCAATAGCAGTAACAGAGAAGGTACAGAGAGAGAGATGAGCAGCAGAGATACAATGTGAGTGTCTGTGAAGATTCAGTGTGAAACATGAGGTGTGAAAGAAAGAGGTGCACCTGTTCCTGAGTAGGCATTGCTGTTATTGTTGCGTGGCCCATTGATTTGTCTCACCTACCAACACAGCTAGCTGTTGAATCTGAATACACAAACATGATCACATCAGCACACTCAGCTCTCTACTCCAACGTTATACTTGTTTTTTACACCTTTATACACTGTTTCTTATTGTTAGACGCTTATTTTGAAAAAAAAAAATGAACGAAATTTAGTGGACTGCTTGGTCTTATACCAATAATCAGTTAATTAAAAGAGGTTAATTTACAGAAATTAAAAGTGTGTCTAGAATTAATTTAATTTATGTTGCTTCAGCTCCTCCATCGGACTGTGTGTATGAACAACGACCCTACAGACACACAGAGCGTTTCTACCACCCGTCTGACAACTGTCGATTATGTGCCTGCACCAATGGGATAGTTCACTGTCAGCGCAAGCCCTGCCCCTTCGCTTCATGTTCTCACCCCATTACACAGGAGTGCTGTCGCTCCTGTGAAGGTACAAGTTCTGTGAGGTTAACTCACAGATAAAGCAATTTCATACTTAAAATGCTTATAGGGCTGCACACTTAGTCTTAGTATATTCTCTACATCTAATTGCATCTTTCAGGCTGTTTATATGAAGGTCAGGAGCGAGCCAATGGGGAGACATGGAACGATGGGTCAGACCAGTGTGCCATATGTGTTTGCCGTGAGGGCTCTGTTCAGTGTGCTAGGACACACTGTCCACCCACCAACTGTAACTACCCAGTCCAAAGACAGTGCTGCATGTCGTGTGATGGTGAGTGAAAAACTCAACTGCAACATGACCTTTCAGAAACCTGAAACCTGACCTCACTGTCAACTACTTTAATTGAGAACTACCTCATTTTATATCAGTCTCTCATTTTCGGCTTGCAGGCTGCATGTTTCATGGTAAAGAATATCCCGACAGCACTGAGTTTCGCAATGACCATGACCCCTGTGGTGTGTGTTCCTGTTATGGAGGGGAGGTCACCTGCAGCAAAATACCTTGTTATGGAGATTGCAGCCACCCTTTCAAACCGCCTGGACAATGTTGTGGAGAATGTGAACGTATGTAAAGTTGGAATCAAACTCTGCGCACATTTCTAGTTCAGGATCATTAATTTCTGGCTGTTTTCCCAAAATAACAAAAAAGCAACAAATATACCTGTCTTTTTTTATAGGCTGTTTTTATAACAGTGCAGTTCTCACCAATGGAGAATCAATCCCTGACCCAGGAAACCCCTGCTCTGAATGTACCTGCAAGGTATCATGAACACACAGAGAATTATGCAAACCGGTCCTACTGTTTATTCCTTTGAAAGTCTATGTCATACTTATTATTCTACAGAGCGGTTCAGTGCAATGTGTGAAGAAGCCGTGTCCTGCAGCCATCTGTCCGCACCCAGTCACCAGCGCATGTGGCTGTCCTGTCTGTGATGGTATTCAAGCACTGCGGATATTGCAGTTAATTTATCAGCATAGTGTGTAAATAATGGACATTTTATTGTGTGCATAGGTTGTCAATTCCAAGGTGAGACTTATGCTGATGGACAGATCCTTCAAGGAGAAGAGAAAGGGTGTCAGTACTGCACATGCTCAGTGAGTAGGAGAAGAATTTAACTTTAAGTCAGTGACTCCCTGCAATGGCAAAGTTATGGTTAATCTATGATTATGTTTGTTTTTTTCACAGAGAGGAGAAGTGGTGTGTGCTCAGCAACGATGCCCTGCTGTGTCATGCACACACCCGGCTTTGGACGATTGTGACTGTGGAGTGTGTGATGGATGCAACTTTCATGGACGAAACTGTTTTAATGGAGAACGGTTCCCACACCCAACAAACCGATGTCAGCTCTGCTCTTGTCTGGTACATCACACACTTTGCTTATTGTCATCCTGGAGTCAACGATTGTCAAAAATCACAATTTAGTTAATTATTTAGAAACCTCAACAAACAGGGTGGCTTCACTATATACTGGTGTCAGACATGTGGACATACAGTAACACATTTAAGTCTGTAAAGATTAAGTAAGTGAACTATAATAAAATAATACTACACTGAAAATCTATTATTCAAATATCCAGTACTCACCCCCTGTGGGCTTCAAAAGTGGTTATAAAACTTTGTAGTCTGCATTGTTAGGTAGCAGCAGTAACTGTTACAGCAGTTAAAATTGATTTCAGTGGAGATTCTGATGTCAAAACATCTGTAGAAAAGTGTTAACTACAGTTCTGCAGCATAGGTCACGTCTGCTGCTTTTCCATATGTTCGTGTGTTCCAAAAGATCCATGCTTTGCCAATGAATATTTTCACCAGAGCTTTGGATGAGGTGGCAACAACACAACACAGTGTGTGAACTGCAACCATTTTACATGCACCTTGAGAAGGTCACAGTCACTATTAGAAGGCCAAAAAAGAGTATTCCTATAATCCTGATCCTATGAACACATTAAGATGAGCATTTCATTTTGGTTTATACATTTTTTGCATGAATAAACATTGCTACCACTCTGCCATTCATTTAGTAACATAATCAGACTGGAAATGTGTCTTTATGTATAGAACGGTGGTGTGGTGTGTGCACGTGTATCCTGTCCAGGCATTGCCTGCGTGCATCCAGTGACCCCTCCAGGGGAGTGCTGCCCTGTCTGCACAGGCATTTGTCTTCATCAGGGGAAAGAGTATCAGTCCGGCTCCACCTTCACTTCACCGTCTGATCCCTGTTCCTTATGCACCTGTCTGGTCAGTGCGATAATTCTTAATGAATGAAAAATAAATAATCTGACTTTGTAAGTGATCCAGACTGAAAATGTTTTTAACAGTTTCAATCATTTGATCCCTCATACTATTCTCTTTCCACAATGTCCTTTCATGCCCTCCTCTGGTCAGAATGAGGTGGTGAACTGTCAAAAGAGGCCCTGTCCAGTCCAGTGCTCTCATCCAGTCCCTTCAGAAACCTGCTGCCCCATCTGTGACTCCTGTCTGTATGAGGGTATTGTGCACTCTCACAGTCATACCTTCACAGCCTCCTCCATCCCCTGCCAGCGCTGCACATGTGTCAGAGGCACCGTCACATGTATTCCACTTGTCTGCCCACCATCACCATGTGCTCAACCCGTTACCAAGCCAGGACAGTGTTGTCCTGAGTGCACAGGTACTTTTTAAGACAACTTTGAAATGTAACTTCAGGTTTATCAAACCCACAATACATCTGTGGCACTTTAATGTTGAAGATATGATAAGTGCTCTCACAATTAACCTGCCTTAACATACAGTATTTAATATGTTTTCAAACTTTTATTTGTACTGTTAAACACATTTTACAATCATGTATGATGAACTGAATTTTCTTAATGTGCTAACCTTAAGAGAATGAAACTCATGCACAGAAGCTTTCAGTTTTATATTAAAGTCTACTTCTCTATTTTCTCTTTCAAAATTTTTGTATTTTATGTGACATCGACACAGTGCAGGAGGTTATTGTCTGCAAGACAAGACACCTAAAATTATTAATGAGAAATGAGAAAAGCAATCTTTTTCTTTTGTTTGTCTCTGGTCTTAGTGTGTGTGATGGATGGACATGAGTTCCGTGATGGACATTCTTGGGCCCTGAGTTCAAATCACTGCTCTACTTGCACCTGCCAGGTCTGACTTCTGTTCTACATCTCTGACACTTCTGTCCAATATTTGCACCTTTCCTTATGTTTAAGTGCTTAATCTATTAATCTTGCAGGCAGGTGAGGTGCAGTGTGCACCTCGTCAGTGTCCCAATCTGCCATGTATGCATCAGGTGACTGATCCCGGAGCCTGTTGTCCTCGTTGTAGAGGTAACTAGACCACGAAAAATTAAAATGACAAGGGGAAATAGTTTTACCAGGGGTCTAATTGTCAATCTCAGGTTGTGTGTATGAAGGAGAGGAGCATACAGAGGGCAGCAGCTGGTTCGCAGACTCCACTCCTTGTATGACCTGTATGTGTGTGGATGGAGTGACTACCTGCTCTGAAGTACACTGTCTATCTCCCTGTATAAACTTCATTAGTGTGCCTGGGGAGTGCTGCCCTGTCTGTGCTGGTAAGCAAATGACAGTCTAAAGCACATTAGCTGCATGTTTTATATTAGGAAGTAATTTCATAATATTTTATGAATGTTTTTAAATAGACTGTGTATTCGAGGGCAGATTGTATGGCCCAGGGGACAGTTTCAATCCAGCTGATGACCCCTGTCAGATCTGCACTTGTGAGGTATGGTACACATATACCTGATACCAATTGTGGCACTTTTATGTTGAAATTTAATGTTGAAAACAGTTAATAACAGATAAGTATCAATATAAGGAAGAGGCAGAGTCTGTAGCGATAGACAGAAATAGAAGTTTTATTAGTAGCTATAATCCAGTATGTTTTTATGTCAGGTGATGCCAGATGGAGAACAACACCTGGGGTGTTACCGAAAACAGTGTCCCAGTCTGGTTGACTGTCCTAAAAGCAACATCTTGTTTGCTGGACCAGACTCCTGCTGTCCTGTGTGTGCACGTCAGTACTAAACAGCATTTTTTATAATATAATGTACAGTATATTCTGCTGTGAACTGTTACAGATCTCTGCAATATTTGTGTGCGTGTGTGTGTGTGTGTGTGTGTGTGTGTGTGTGTGTGTGTGCACACTCGTGCATGCATATGTGTGTGTTTAGAGCCTCTTAGCAACTGCACCGCCGCACTAATTGGCAACGAGGTGTTGGCCACAGATGACCCCTGTTTTACCTGCCAGTGCAAGGTACCACATGAACAACACTTCTGTTGTACTCTTCAGTGAATATGTCAGGAATATTATTAGGGGCATTAAGTAATCTGAAACTTATACTGCAAATAGAAGAGAGAGAGAGTGGAAGAACAAAATATTTACAAATTACTGACAGCTTACTTACAGTCCTGTGGAGGAAACATAGAACATGGAGTCTGTTAAACAGTGCACTGGGTGTTGGTCTGACATCTCAGCAATTATTTAGCTCCTGGTTCCAGAGAGACTACTATCGCCATAGTAATATGTGATTCTCTGCAGTAAAGTGATTCTGTTTCTGTGATTTAGGAACTGACATGGACTTGCATACACCAAATGTGCCTCCCACTCACTTGCCCTCTTAATGAACAGTTCACCCCTCCGGACTCATGCTGCCCTGTATGTAAAGGTGAGATTAGGACCACTGTTCTTTTTTTTTGTTTTCTAGATCTTTACATTTTAAATAATTAATAATAATAAAAAGTACGGAGTTTACTTAATCTTAAATTAAATTTTCAGTACATGTTAATGACACTGAAACCTCCCAACATGGATTTTCCTGTATTTCATACAGAATGTGTGATTGAGGGTCAGAAGAGAGTGGCCAACAGCAGCTTCTGGAAAGACAGCGATGATGACTGTGTCACGTGTACATGTAATGTGAGTTGGACAGGAATTAGTACACTCCTCAACATTTATTTTCAGTATATATTTTTTCCCTTCATTATATTTACTGAAACACTGTTGACTGGGACAGAGCATTTTATATGTACTGTATGTGTGCTATGATGTTTTTTACATTTGTACTGCTATGGCATATTTCAGAGGTGTTAGTGTAACACCTAAAGTACTATACTTTAGTACAATTTTGAAGTACTTGTACTTTATGTGAGTATTTCCATTTTATGTTACTTTTACTTCTCTACAAATCAGATGAAAATATTGTACTTTAATTCCACTACATATTTTAACATAATTATTTACTAGTTACTTTTTAGTTTTTAATTAGATTGCTATAAATTTAGATTCTTATAAAAATTATTATATATTAATATATACTTGAGTGGTAAAATTAAAGGGTACTTCTATTTGTAGTGGAGTGTTTTGTTGTTGTTTTGTTTCTAGGCAAATACTTTTACTTGAGTATTGAGTTTGTGTACTTTATACACCTCTGGTGTATTTATCTGACTGTGCAATTATTTATTCAGGATTGTCTTGTGCTCAGGAAATTGCTTATTTGCTTACATATGTATGCGTGTGTATGTATGTTTTAAATGTGACTCTGAGCCTGTCAAAAGGAGAATTTCTGTTACCTTTGGGAACAGACAATAAAGTTTTCTATTCTATTCTATTCTATTATTTGTTTCTTAATTGTTTGTTGTTGTTGTCAAAAGTTGACATGACATTGTTTGTAGGTCTCTAATCAGACAATCTACCTCTAAACATCTCATCTATTCTTTCTGTATGCATCCTTAGTCGGGCTACATTGAATGCAACATTGAAGAGTGTTTACCTGTGGTTTGTCCAAATGGCCAGAAACAAGTAAAGATTCCTGGGAAATGCTGCTATGAATGCCAAGGTACCACTGCCAGCATCTCTAACTGTAGTGTTTGCCTAAAGTTCTGCCTAACGTGTATGTCATGTACTGTATGTGTGTTTCTCTGTTTGTGTGTGTGTTATAGACTCAGAGGGGTCATGTTCGCACCTGGGAACAGTTTATCACAGTAATGAACAGTGGGAGGTGGATGAGTGCACCAGGTGTACGTGTGTATACGGAGACGTACACTGTCACAGTGAACGCTGCCCTCCCCTCACCTGTGCAACAGTCAGTATAACAAACACACTCTTTCTCTGTATTTTCATCACAATATTTCTGAAATGTTACCACAGTGTGCTACCAACCTAACCCTTCAGTTTGTAGAGACGTTAAATACCTGACATTTCTCATCAGCATTGACACTGGCTGGTCCCTCAGAGCTCATTTTGACAGTGCAGACACTGGTCTCCCACTGGAGTCCATCACTTACTCAGTCAGTGAAGCCAAACTGTGTTTGCTCTCAGGATGAGATGCCAGCAGTTGTCCCAGGTTTGTGTTGTCCTCATTGCCTTCCTCGTCCAGCCACCTGCATTGCCTTCGGCGACCCTCATTATCGCACCTTCGACGGCCGCATGCTGCACTTCCAGGGAACATGCACCTATGTCCTAGCACAAGACTGTGAGGGTGGAGACTTCAGGTGAGAAGGTCACCAAGGTTACGGAAGCAGTAGATGTGTTTTCTTCTGCTGCTTCTCTAACTGTTTTTGCTTCTTCCTACCCTAAAATCCTTCAAATGAATCAGTCTGAGAAACACTTTTGATAAAACTGCAAGAGGTAGGAAGTAGGAATTGCTTGGCTTCAAAGACCCTGAAAACCTAATCTCTCAATCAGCATATCAACAAGAGTGATTGGGTCTTTCATGAAAACACTTCGTGCCAAAGCCTGAGAAAGATTCACATGTTTCACAGACATATGTTTGTTCTTGTTTTAATATTTTTTTGTTTGATCTCTAGTTTAAAGCAGAAGACTGGAAAAGTTGTCACATACACCAGTCAGGATGTAGGCAATCATGCTGCAAAAATAAAAATGGTTCATCAGTGGCATTTTCAGTGTTAATCTCTTAAAAAATAATAACTTTGAACTTTAACTTTGATTGTTGTATATTCAGTAATTCATAATTATTAGAGAGACAAGTGTCACAAGCAAAAAAGACTGCTTGTCTTTGCCATTAAACTAGCATTAGTAACAGCAAAGCAGGTTGCTACTGCATATGTCCTTTCAAAATGTTTTGTTTTTGTAACCTGCTGAAAAAAGACTTTAATTTTAAACACATTTTAGGTACATACTAAACACATAAAGCAACTGTTAAATTCTAGTCCTTCCTTGCATGAGGCTTTCATAAAAAAAGAAGATTTAAGTTTTTATGGTTTTGTCGATAAAATAAAAAAATGCTAGTGTATCAGTACACTGCAGCTATATTGCCTGCTTCATGACTTCTCTTTGTACAGTATTCATGCAACTAATGAGGATCGCGGACGTAACGGCGTGTCCTGGACTAAAGAGGTGACTGTGTTTATAGGAGACATCATCGTGAAGTTACTCCAGGACTGGGTTGTAAAGGTTTGTGTGTTCAAGAACCTCAACTGATTGCGTACAGTCTTGTTTATGTTATGCATCCACTCAACCACTCTTATTGTCTTCAGGTCGATGATGAAGCTGTGACTTTGCCGTTCCTCAGAGAACCATACATCTACATAGAACGTCAAACCAACACCATCTTACTCAACACCAACATTGGCCTGAAGGTACGGTCTCGAATCTTTCTTTCTCTCTCTGTATAAAATGGGATTCGATATATTACAATCCATTTGGAAACTCCTAAAAACACCTACTGGTCCACATTTAGGTGCTCTGGAGTGGTCGATCACACCTGGAAGTGAGTGTGCCAGGCTCCTATAAGAGCCACACCTGTGGTCTCTGTGGAAACTTCAACAACTACCACCAGGATGACCTCAGAATGCCCAGTGGACAACTTAGCCTATCAGAGTCTGACTTTGGCAACAGCTGGAGGGTAAAACTAATACACGCAAAGTCTGATTGTCATATGAAAGTATGAAGTATTTTAACTGCACATGCATAAAAACTCATTTCATTTTAGGTCAGTAATAGCAGCAATTCCCTCACATCCTGTCGACCTGGTGAGGATGTTGACCCCTGTAAGGACGCAGGCTACCAGGCCAAGAAGCAGGCTAACGCTCGCTGTAAGGTCCTGAAGTCTTCCATCTTTAAGACCTGCCATCGTGTGGTGCCTCCTGAACCATGGTATGGAGCATGCGTATATGATCTCTGTGCCTGTGGGGCCAATATTGATGAGTGTCTCTGTGACACACTGGAGGCCTATGCTAGTCAGTGCAGAGAAGCCGGAGTCGTCCTGCAGTGGAGGAGCCCATCACTGTGTGGTGAGTAAAACTGCACAACATGAGCAAGTTAACAGTAACACCTGTCTGTATTACATAATTCAGTTTAACAGCATCACAAACTGCAGGCCTGGATGATGCAGTTGTTAGTTACTTTACAATACTAGAAGCAAACATTGTGCAATAATTTAATTGCAAATTCAATTGAAAAGGCAGTTGTCTGTTGTCTTTTTGTAAAAGTGATCTTGTCACAATGTGGTTTTTTCTCTGCCACTATTCACAGCTGTGGGCTGTCCATTGGAGAGGGGCTTTGTGTTTGATGAGTGTGGTCCCCCGTGTCCTGTAACCTGCTTTAATGCTGATGTACCACTCGGTGTGATAGAGAGCCACTGCTTCAAGCCCTGTGTCCCAGGCTGTCAGTGTCCGGCTGGTCTGGTTTTACACAACAACTACTGCATTAAGCGAGAAAAGTGCCCCAAGATTATTCATGGAAATCCTCATAATACTTGAACTTCAAATGGACATTTAACTTGTATGAACGCACATGCGACCTCTGATAATATGCAGATGCAAAACATCCCCACTGCTAAACTTCGTCTGTGAATTCTGCATATTGACTGAAGTGACCGACTAATCACTACTTCACTAATGTGAAAATGCATCTTTAAAAACTGATTATATTCTGTATGAAAATGTAGCACTGAATATTATACTCCTTTTACACATTTATGTCTGATTGTATATACAGAAAGTACATAATCTCAGGTATTTTTTTCTACATTTTATAAATAAACAAAATTCTGACAAATTAAAAAACTAAAGTCATTATTTATCAAGAAACGAGTACAACCTTAGATATTAAATAAAATGCTACAACGACAGTGTTCAGTTAATACATTTCTCATTAATTCAATCAGGTAAGAGTTTGTGTCCAGAGCATATTTCAATGAATGCACAGCAGGCCAACTGAGCATGCAAAAATGTGACACTTATGCAAATAAAAACATTTATGGATTATTTGGGATTTAATTTATTTTATTTCTGAAAATTCTTGTCAACCAACAACTGCTTATAAATTCAACTAATTAAATTCAGGAGACAAAATGTTCCATTTTTCTTGACAAGTTCATGGTTCTTTACAGAAGCCTCACTAGGAAATTATTAGGTAATCACAGACTGTGAAAAGAACATATCTTTTTTGTAATCAATTTATGAGCTGGATCTACCAACTTTCACTAGTAATTGTTTACTAGTGCCATGTGTCATGTGATCATGTATCACATTTCACTCCACTGTGTCTCACTCTGACAGATACACTGTCACTTTTGTTGCTTGGTAACCTGATCCAGCTGTTGTCCAGAGGACAGCTGTAACCATAGTAATCACCTGTATAATTCATGATCCACAGAGGTGAAAACATGGAGCAGGTAAGATGTTTTAACGTTGTGTGAGAACTGCGTTTTTATTTGATGTGTATGCGTAAACTACGACTAATGTCATTTTATTTTCAGGATTTTATCGTTGGTCTGTACCAATCTGTGGGAATGCCTGTTGGAGCAGAGTTTTCCTCTGAAGATGTGAGTCTCCTGTACTGCAAAGTGTTTCATGTTCCCTCTAACACAAGTGAAGCACAGACAGCTATGAAGAAGGTAACAACTCAGACAAAGTTTAAACAACAACACTATCAAAGTAGCTTCATAAGAGAACAGTCTGTATCTGTGTCTGTTTCAGATCGCAGGAGGTGACAATAGCTGGTCATGTGTTGGTGGAAATATAGTTGATGTTCTCTTAGAAATGGAAAGGGAGAGGGAAATGAAGGAACAGGTACAATGTATTCTTTCTATGTGAAAATATCTAAAGAAAACAGTAAGCAGTTTTCCCTACTACTACTACTACTACTACTACTACTACTAATAGGCAATATTGTTATCTTCAGCTGTACTGGGACCTGCAGCTGCTAAGTGCTGGAAATCCCAATAATCTCTTTGTGATGGACAAGCCAGTAAACACTGATCCCCATGATCTGAATCGTCTGCACCAAAGCACAAATTCAAATACTTTCGTAACGGTTAACAACCAATCAGATTTAGGATTGTCACAGTCACGCATAACTAACACAGACAGTTTACAGGTATGTGTTTTCAGTGTCACAGATCTTCTCCCACATGGAGGCAGAAGCTCTGTTCATCAATATTTGCACCTCTTTTACATACCACACACAGATGGGGAAAAAAGAGCTTCATGGGAGTGTGAAGAGATTAAAGAAAGCAACTAGGAAGTGCTGGGCTGGGTGAGCATATCTTGTTTAAGCTGAAAAGTTACTGAGTTCTTAGGCAGAGGGACTGTACTTGACTTTATTTTATACTTCGACTCTATCAGTCTACAGAGAAATACTTTTTTACATTATATTCATTATGAAGGATCAGGTTACGTACTTAGTTGACTAAGGTCATATCTGTAACAATGCGGTAGTAAATAAAAAATTATATGTAATAGATATTGTTTAGAGTGCATTGTATAATCACATTTATATGTTAGAGTTGCAATATATACTGCAGGCTACACTTATAGACACTTGCATATGTACACTGACATAGTTGATTTTGTTTATTAAGTTCATTGTTTGGATGTTTGTTATCCTTAACTTGATGCCTAGCCAGGGATGCGAGCTGCAAATTATCTTCAGCTAGATGGCATTTATACATCTAAACTGCATTGCTTACCTGTATGTAACCAAGTGTATCTGCATGTTGATAAAAAAATTTAAAATGATTAAATTAAAATAGCCACATTGTCTACCTACAACATTACAGTGGTGCAAACGTAACAAAGCAATCACTTAACAGAGTTTTTGCTAATATTAGCAGAGCTACAAGTCAGACCAGACCACATAAGGCTGTAGCAGCAAAACCTCTGAATGTACTGCATTAAGCAACAATGCTACATTAATAAATGATCTAAATATATATTTTTTTATTTTTATGTAATGTCACATTACATAAATGCATACACTGAAGTGCTTATTCACTATAATTATGATAGTGACATATTTATATTAATCTTCTTAGACTGGCATCAGAGGGGGTACATAGCATATTGCCCTCTCCCTGGCAGGGCAAAAGGCTAGGGGTCAAAGTCCAAGCCTGGGGCTGTGTCTCCCTGTCAGATGTCCTTCTTTTGGTGGAAGTGAAGTATGATGTTGTGACCCACTTGCTTTATACAGAAATGCTTCAGGATTATCACAGTAAGAAGACACTTATAATATCTTACTCAGCTTTATAGAGGCTGGTCCAGATGCTTCACATTCACGTTTTCTTCTTCTTCTTCTTCTTCTTCTTCTTTTGTCGATTTCACAGCTCCAAGAGTCTGGGAAGCCCTGGCGCCGTGGCAACAACTCAAGGAACACGAGGAGCTGGAGGACCTTGCAGAGGAGGTTTTGGTGTCAGGGGACATGCTCCGTTTGGCAGAGTTGCCAGGAGCATTTAGGATATACAGGTAATACATATGCACCTAGATAGTTAATGTAGATGTAAATAGTGAAACACCTGAAATTTGAAAAAATTTAACATTACAACCAGCTATAATTTTATTTACATGCAAAAACACTTTAGTAAAACTAAGTCTCCTGCAGGGCTTGTCTGGGAGCATCTTTTAGAAACAGTCCTGAGTCCAGGGAACAGTCCTGGTCTGCAGTTTCTCTCCTGTGTGAGTTACACACATCTCGTCAGCAAGAAAGGGACACACTGACAGTCCTGGGAAAGAGGTATATACTTTCAACACATATCAGGTTCAGCTCACACAAAATTTACTTGTTTGGAGTAAACCACTGTTCTAATGAGATGTGAGCCACATAAATTAACAAATTATCATATCCAACTATCCACCAAATATGACTGGATTGGATGTTAACCTTGGATTTACTTCTGTTGTCACACTCTGAAAACATTGCTTCGTGTATATTTCACATTCCAGGCTGGACGTGGACAGCATGAGACTGTTATGTCCACACATCAGGTTGGCAACTCTCAGAGCTCAGAGAGAAAAGATGTCATATACTGCTCTTCTGGCAGCCAGGCAGTCCTGGGAAACATGGTAAACCAACATGTACTCACTATCATCAGGTCTAGATTTATGCCATTTGCACACTTAATTTCAGCTGTATAATGTCTGTCCCTCATCTGTCTGTTCAGGCCACATGTTAATAATCCATGCAGAGTGGAGCAGGCTGATCTGTGGCTACAGAGAGAGGAAGAAGAGCAAAATGAATTAATCTCAGGATCACTACGACAGGTACTGTAAATCTGATAATGAACCTTTGTCTTTTATGTTGTAATATTGCTGTCAAATTATGTTATATTCTTTTTTTGAGGTAAAACTTTTTCCTTAAAAAACATATACTACAGTAGTATTACTGCAGCAGAACTAAAGCTTTGTCCCACTCCCAGTATTCAGTGCTGCAGTTGCTGGTGCTTAGTCAGGAGCAGGAAAGAAAGCACCTGGTCAAGTTGATACATGAGGTCTCCCTGGAGGATTTGCAAGGAGCAGCTTGCACCATTCCTCCAAAAGAAGGTGAATCAATACTTCACTTCTTGCTGCTACTTGCTGCATGTTTGTCAAAATTATTTTCTTTTGTTCTTTGTTCATTTTTATATTATTTCTTTCTTGTCTCCTATGCAGAGAGTAATAAGAAAGATGCTTTAAAAAATGTTTGTATAAAAAGGCTGAGGCAAATCCATGCCAGCCTGCAGACACACAAGACCCAGACTCCATTAGAGCAAGCCAATCTTCACATACAGGTCCAGTCTGAGGCCCAGCCTCAAATACAGCCTCACATGAGCAATAATACAGCAATGTGGTCCCAACACCAGCTGGACGACTATGCCCTTCTTCTCTTGACCCATTTGCTGGAGCTTCAGGAGGTCCAAGCAACTGCATTACTGCCAGAACTGATGGACATGGTGAGCCAAGACAACCACAGCAGTCGATTCAAAGATTTTACAATACTGCATTTCTTTAAATAGCAAGAGTGTAAAAACAATGTGTCTGTTAGAGTGTGCAGCATCTCCAAGTTCTGCAAGCCAAGTATGATTCTGAACTTCAAGCACAGTGCTACACCAACCTGCTCCAGATCCTGATGCCAGATGGTCCTCCACTTACTTCAGGCTCAAAACTCTCTCCTTGTCCAAACCTGATTGACAACAGCAGTGATGAGCAAATAACAACTCAGTCCTGCTGTACTGGACCAGCAGAACCACAAAACAGAAGTGATGGGCCAACTGAAGCTTTGACGTCCAATTCAGTCACTCTCCAAGCTGCTGACGGGACCAACAAACGGGATGTCTGTACAGGTACTGCAAACACCGCCAAACATGATACTCCTAACAATAACAACAATAATCTACTTTACATTCCCCACAGGTTGTGGAGCTGCCATGGAAGAGCTGCCATACTTGGAGATCTTGTGTGTCTCCAATGCAACAAGTAACACTCATCAGAGTATTGCTATAGAGAAAAGAGCCCAGGAGGAGGAAGACGGCAGCACAACAACAAGTGCCCAGAGCTACGAGAAACAGGGGTCACTGATCACCCTTGCCTGGAGCAAACCACCAGATGCCGATACTGACAATGATGCAGAGTCTGCAGGTGTAGGCACAGGACAGAGCCTGGACAGTGAGAGCAGTATGCACACCCGGGTCCGGTCCGGTGACATGGGCAGCACAGCTGGGGACACACAGTGTGACGAGACCTCTGGAGAAAGCCACGACGAAGAGTGTGGTTCCACAGGTCACCGTGATGTACAGTCTGCAGACCAACAGTGCAGCACAGAAACACAGGTATTGTTTCACTGTGCATGTAAAGCAGATCATAGGACACTGTGTTACACTGTATCATAGATTTTTTCACATTTATATTCTCATTAGTTGACCCTGGAAGACAGATCAGTGGTTAACCAACCACAGAGGGTAGAAGACATGTCTGAACATAACCTACAAACGCAGACCCTGCAGGCTGCACTGCCACATCCCTCGGTTGACCCTCCTGAGATCAAGCCACATACTGATCACATCTGCTCTGGACTAAGTAGTGAGACATCTGACATTAGTAGAGTTGGGGTGGAAACATGTTCCACAGTAATACAGTCAGAGCAGTGGGACCTGATGGGACCTGATGCCAGTGATGCTGAAGACCAGAAATACAATTCACAAATTAACGTATGTCTGCTATTGCATTTCTGTGAACCAGAGATTCCATATTATGCACATGATGATTTGTGCTGCAAATGTTCATAATGCACACAATGGTATAGTTTCACTCAGCAGTTTCTGTTTTAAAGGCAGACTGTGAAATCGCAGAGAGGGTGGCACTGAGGGAATCCATGCTTATGGAGACGGAGCAAGTGAGAGAACCAGTATCAGCTATAGAGAGAGAAAGAACAATGCGCAGCCTGGTGGACATGCAAAAAAAGGTCGAGCAGAGACAGCAGAGAGACAGAGAACGACAGCTGTTGAGGGTGAGAGAAAGTCAGACATAGGGGCTGTTTCTCCTGCAATGATCTTAATATTCAGATCACTGTAAGTCAGAGGCAGAAGTGAGAAGGCAGTCTGACAGCATTTGTCTTTCAGGTTCAAGAGCGTCTGTCAATCATCCAGAACAGAAAGGCGGAGGAAGATCTGCTTGGCCTGAAACACACAGACAGGCTAAAGCACCTCACCCAAGATCTACCACAGGTAATGACTTGAGGAAATCTGTTTGAATAATTTTGTCTGAGAAATCTTACATCACCACTATTAGGACTGCTAATTGTATTCTAGGAGGACAAAAACCAGCAGAAAACAGTGGTCAGAGAGCGACTGGAGCAGCTGAGAAGAGAGCGCTCTTATGTCATGCAGTCCAAACGAGACAGGTAAATGCCACCCTGTTCAAACTTAACAGAAAACACAACATTTTTATTAACCATCATCCCCTCACTTCAATTTTTTTATAAATTAGAAATACTGCAGGATTTAAAGAACTCCTGGGTCCACTAACACTCCACAGCAGGGAAATAGAAGATGGAACAGACTGAGATACGACAGCTTAGTGTCTGGTTAACACGTGAACCATGTTCTCCATCATCAAATACCACAAAAGAAATGTTTGCTAATCACTGAAAATCCATTGATAGTATTTCTCATGTAATATTCTGATGTGTTCAAGTTTAATTCTGTAGATTGTGTTAACTGTTCCTTCCTGTTTCTGTCACATATGCACATAAAAATGTTGAGAATGCACATTGCACATAAAAAGTATCACATCTCAACAAACTTGTAGTGACTGTTTATTATACAGTTTAATTACCATCTCGACAAACATAAGCATCAACAGAAATGTCATTTATCTATGACCCTTTATTCGTGTACATATTATCCCCGTGACCTTAATTACATACACATTGAGTCACAGAGGTGCATGTAGCAGTCTACGGAGGTTCTACTCTTCTTCCTGTGAACATAGTATTAATATGTTGGCAATGATGACAATTACTCACTTGTGTAAGAAATGTGACTACAGGAAGAACACCGCTGTAGACTCTGGATGCACCTATGGACTGGGGCTGTATTTATTTACAGGTGTATGGGGGATGGGAAAATTGTAACATGTGAAATGACGCAAGTTTGGCTAACAACTCTATGATGTATAATATGGAGGATCTGGTGAGCGTCCAGTGTTTTTCCTGCAAGAGAAGATGGTCTTCCGGTCATGGTGAGTAGAGAGATAAAGTCTGTCTACATGAGAGATTCTATAAACATTCAGTTTTCTCCTGTTTAATTGACCTTATATAGTGTCCACTCACACTGCAGTCCAACACAAAGCAGCAATACCCATCGCACTAATAAGCCGGAACATTCCACAGCAGCTCGCACACAATGAGCCACTGCGTTACACACACACACACACACAAAGTAGACAATTATGTCCTCAACTCAAATGAACAGAAAACAAGTTAGGTTCAGGTTCTGTGGTCTTGAACACACTAACATTCAAACCAACACAGACAAAACTAGGAAAACATGGTACAATACTCTGGGTTTAATACTCTAGCAATGCGACAGGTGGGGACTAAACAAAACCAGCAAGCCCCATTTTCAAAATATGATAGGTCATCATAGTGAATGAGGTGGATTAAATGTGTGTGGTTCTCATCAGACTTTCAGGGCTGCAATCAGGTCAGCTTATGGTAGCACGGCACTTTGATAGCAGTGACACACTGAAATTTCAAACAAGTGGCATCCAATTTGTCTGTTGTGTCTGGATCCTAGATCTAAATGTGCAAGATGTTCGGCAAGAAGCAGCATGCGCTTGTGTGAGAGACTAAACTACAAACTATACAAGATAGTCAACAATATTTGCATTTTATACACTAGACTGGTGTTTCCCACAGTGAAAGGTAAAAGCCTAGAATGAGAGCAGGAAGGTCCAAGTCTAGTTCAATCACTGAACCTCTGAGAATGAAACCATTTACTTGCTGGAGGTTTTGATGGAACAGTACTGCCCATAGACACAAAAATGGTCATCACACATCCAGCAGTAACTGACTTATGGGCACCATGAAACTGAGGAGTGGATATAATTGTATATGTATGCGTATCTCTTTCATGGGATCACGAAAGGAGAGAAATGTGCATGTATGTGCGTCAAGTCTTGAATGGTAGTAGCAATGGGACTCGAGGGATGTTCATGTTTTCTGCTTGTGTGTGCACATGTTAATGTGAGTCTATTGGTGTGCACACTGCACCCCTGGACCATGATGGCCCCCTTCTTCATCAGAACTATCATTGTAGGCCTCTCTCCTGGCTCCACCTCCTAACCCTTGACTCCTGTCAAAATCTGTGAGGTCAACTTCCTCTGCATCAGCTGTGATAACTGGATTCTCAGCACGAGCAGGCAGCAAGCACTCGAGGTCCTGGAAAAAAATCATCGGATTTAAACATAACCATACACTATAATCACTTAAGCTAAAACAGGATTTCAACAACTTCAACTCACATTCAGTTTTTCAGGGCTAATCCAGTTGTTTTCAGGGAACTGGACATCAAACTTGATGTAAAGGTCTCCCTTTTCAAATGGGTTTCTGTATTGAGGCATTCCCTCTCCCTTCACCATTCGAATACAACCTGCCACACACACAGACACATCAACAAAAAGGTTTAGAGGCACGCAGCCTTCTGTATGTACTCAGACCTTTATATAAGCTGTTAACATTGTCAGGAGTACAGACTGTATATCACTTTTTGAATACTGTAATTTGCACCAAAAACAATTACTGTAAACTATAGGTTTTTATAAATAATAAGGTGGCTCATTTGCTGCAAAAATGAAAGGCTGAGAAAGTATACGGGGTAATGGCTGACATTTGTGACTCACTATTCTAACTACATCCAACATTTCCACTGTTATTCCAGGTTTAGATTAATCAGCCTGCACCCCATCAGTGACAGGGACTTTTCTTCACTCATTTTTACATGTTTAATCAGTTGTCCCAATAGTGAAGGTTTGCATCACCTTCCTAATAGCTATAGAAAACAGTAAATTTAGGAGCAATAATCTCCTTGTCTACCAAAACATACACAACAAAACACAAAAAACAGGACTGTTGTGAAGAAAAAAAGAAGTTCAGTAAATGCGGTATAGAGACATTGTTACCTGGCTCGATAACCTTGCCAGGTGGGTATTTAACAAGCAACTGACGACCATCCAGGTGTGTGATAGTAATCTGAAATCCACAAAGAGCCTCAACCAGGCCGATACGCTGGACCATGTGAAGGTCACTGCCATCCCGGCGGAATTCCTGAATTAGATTGAAATCACAAATTTGTTGCTTACATTCATTAAAACACATGGTCGTGAACATAGAATTGTTCCTTATAACAGTTATTCTCTTATTTATCATAATTACATTACCAATCATTATCAGAAATTATTTAGCTATTTGTGTTTCAAAGCGGGGCGTGCAGGTGAGTTACCTCATGTTCCTTCTCTTGCAGCACCAGAACTATGTCTCCTGGTTCGATGCCTGGTGCTTGGTCAGCTTCCCCAGAGAATGTGATCTTCTGTCCATGTTTCATGCCTTTGTCCACATGGACCTCCAGAAGCTTAGTCTCTTTGCATACCTTATGACCTTCACACTTTTTGCAACGGTCCTTCTCATTTATCACTTCACCTAGAAAAATACACATTACAGAGATTTTAAAAAATATCTGTTGTGCGATTGGACATTGTCCATTTTTTCAGTATGTGGGTGTTTATGGACAAATTACCCTCTCCATTGCAGTCTGTACAGACTGACTGCATCTGTTGGACCATCCCAGGGGCCAGCTGTCTAATCATGATTCTCATACCTCGTCCTCTGCATGCCACACACTTCTGTACAGCTCCTGTCTTACCCCCCTGACTACATGGCAAAAAGGAAAGAGTCCTTTATTGTTAATTGAGTTTCTCATCTTTGTACAATGGGATTACTACAGTTACAAACAATCAGCAGTCTGAGCTTAAAAACTGCATGCCAATATGCTGTTTGTACTTGGTAAACAATCAAAGCTGACTCACCCATTGCAGGCACTACACAGCACATTCTTACTGAGCTGCAGTTTGGTTGTTTTGCCATTGTAGAGGTCTTCAAGAGAAACTCTGTGACAAAATGATTTTGACATGTGTCAGTCAAATGTGTTCTATATGAATCACCCACTGAAGAACCTAAGCCTCATCTACGTAAAATACTTACTTCAGAGGATGAACCATGTCCTCTCCTCTCCTCCTGCCTCCGTTGCGTCCTCTGCCCTGCCCCCCCATGAATCCAAACAGTCCTCCACCAAAAATGTGAGAGAAGATATCATCCATGCCAGGCCCTCCGCCTCCTCCCTCCCGTAGACCCTGTTCTCCATAGCGATCATAAAGCTCCTTCTTTTCTGGGTTTGTCAGTACCTCATATGCAAAACTTATCTCTTTAAACTGAAAAAGAACAAACAGAAAGTTTATGATATAAAAATCTGTACAGAATTTGCTTTTGATAAGCCCCACTTTCAAAGTCAAAAGACAATCTAGCCTCCCTTGCCATATTTTCACATTGTCTGAGGAATTAAATCACAGAGCAGTGGAAATCAAAAACGGATACAGTTTTCTCTAAGGAAAATTCATTTCATCTTGAAAATCTATTTCTGTACTTACATCAATCCTCAAAGAATTAGACTGATTACAAAAACTAAGCTGACATCATTTTTCTGTCCCATTTGTTGCACCATTGAGCTGTTGCTACCATACTATAATACTTTGGTGCATCATACCTTGTCTCCAGCATCAGGGTTCTTGTCAGGATGGTACTCTTTGGCCAATTTACGGTAAGCCTGTAATAAACAAAAATAAATGTGAACAATGCCCTGTGAGAGCCCTGAGCTCAGCTGTCAAATGTGTTACATAGCTTTGCGAGCGAATCATAACCCTATTAACTGTTCTTACTAGCCCAGGGCTTTACTTCTGGGCCTGCTGTCAAAAACACAAGGGCACCGGCAAGACCATCACTGCTTCTGACATCTCAGTCACTCTAGTGTGACAGAGACGTCAGCACAACTCCATCTGAAAATCCGCATGTTTAAAGTTTTCTGTCACGATTTTCTAGTAAGTCCATTAACATTAAAAAGTTTTGAACACGAAACAAATAACTCGCTACTGCCCATCTTGCTAGTATAAAAAAACAACAGGGATGAAATAAATGTAATCCAAATTTAACTAACTGAACAGTTATTTGGTTGTTAAACACAACTTTACAGATTATAGTTTATAGTAATTTTATAAGCACACAAATCCATAAAGAAATGTCTGAGACACTATTTAGCGTGGTGCTGTCAAATATAAACAATTCTTAACTGCCTGATGTCTGAATGGAGTTTGGAGTAATGTTGCACAGCGACAATTACACAACTGCTAACACAGTGAATGACAACGTTAGCGTTAGCTGACGTTTAACGTCAACCTCTGAAAGACTAAAGTTTACCCAATGTCACACCAACGACATAAGCTCACAGGCCAATTTATTTTCAAGCCATATTCAACTAGCGTTGGGTGAGCTGTTGAGCTAGCTAATATTAGCTAATGGCTAATATATCATGTAGCAACGTTAGCAGGCGCACTCGTGGTCGGCGGGATATTTTTTTGGTTTTCGGGATGGCAAACTCCATCCTTCCAAGTTAACTCATGTAAAAACGATGTCGAACACTGTTTATTATTAATGATCACAAAGTGTGGTTTTAATTTTTTTTAACACGCCGTGAAGCGAAGTAATTGTCTGTTATCTAGCTCAGCTAGCTTACTGGCTATGCTAGCAAACTCGCAAGCTGAAGCTGAGCATCTTTGGCTACCGTTCAGTAAACTAGCTCACGTTAGCTTGTTTCTAGGCCACATTTCACCGATGACCTCTCTTACTCTGTTTATTTTGTTCTTACTCATACAAACGTCCTTTTCTTTTCAGACAGCACATACCTTTTTTAATTCATTTTCAGAGGCAGATGGCGAAACTCCGAGGATGTCGTACAGCTTGGTATCCACAACGTTCGCCATGATGCTAACCGGCTACCACAGAGAGACCTTCTGCAGAGGTTTAGCTGAAAGAGGAGTCGACGCAAGATTCCCCGGCTGGGACTGTCCAGGGGTTGCCAGATAATACGACAGACATAAACACCTACTCGGAAACAGATGAAAAACTGGGACAATAATACTAACAATAGCAACAACGCTTATGCATTCACTTAAAAAAATCCGTATAAATACTTAAGTAAGCGGGTTGTTTTTCAAATTAATCAGTACGTTCTGCTGTGTTCTGTACTGTATGTAGCAGTTACAGCATCATTCACTTCCCTAGTGCTTACAAAAGGTACAAATGAACGTTTAGAGTCCCCACTAAAAAAACAACAACAAACGTTCACCTTAAAAAGTCTTTTTGTGTATATCTGGTCATTTGAAGGGCCATGGAAATACATACGCATATAGCAACAGTGGAAACTTTGGCTAAATTTAATCAAGTACTTGGAGAACTTGGATTTTGAGTATTTCTATTTTATGTGACTCAGTCATAATATCCTATTATTTAATTAATTTTAATATAACACACACATGGGTCATTATGCATGATGTGAACTTTTACTTTCAAGCTATTTGTTGCTAGTACTTATATACTTAGATAGGACCTCTACTTTTGTTGGAGTATTTCTAAATTTTGGATTACTTCATTTGTACCAGGACTCTGCTCTGGTTTTGATAGGGATTATTATTATTATCACTGTATTTTTCAACAGTTGTTTATGTGGAGCTAGATGATAAAATAATGAATGTGAAACTTGTGACGTTCAGGGGCAGCAAAGGCATAGCAGGGACCATTTACGGTACACAAATGTCAGTACACCAGGCAGTGGACAAGTTACAGTATTTAATAAGTTATTTTATCTGCGATTCATTTGTTTGAGTAAGAAATGTAGCATATCTGATAGTTTTTGTTCATGTAGGATACTCAAATATTCAACATTCAGATTGTCCCTGGGCTTTCCGCAAACATTCAAAGCAGGAAGAGAACAACAGTCCCTAAACGCATCACATTGAGATGCTTATGGACACAAGTAATTAGATTGATATCAATTCAGTATATTGTTGCAAGCTTTTTTACAATGCGAACAGATATATTAAAAAAAGCTAGTTTACTTTTTATATGGATCGGTTTTATTTTTTTATTTGTTTTGAGAAAAAGGTATGTGAATATTAAATTTGTACTGCGGCACGTTATGCTTTCATTCTTCATCACCCCTGACAGCAATAAATATGCTGTCTTACAGCTAATGGACAGGCGAACCTCATGTATACGCCTTTTATTTTATTTTATTTTATTTTTTTGCCTGACATATAATTTGGACAGTGACAACACAACACACTCCCTCACCAGGCCAGCGACAGTGTAACGGCGGTGTAAATGACATTGCAACTGGGAAGGGGTAGCATCTTCAAGCTAACACCGCAGACTTGAATAGCCAGCTATGGGCCTGACCTGACAGCTAAAGTTGCCGTTCAGCTTTTACATGGCGACTGATAAAACGATGGACTAACAGGTAACAGTCGTCTGTCTCTTGCGGGGAAAAAAAGTGTAACAATAACGTCACTAAATCCGGTGCGAGCTGAGTCGCTGTCAAGTGGTAGGAAGACGGCGACGAGTCAGGACGACATCGTCCAACCTGACCTAGCTGCACACAGCCGCGATAAATTACGGTCAGCGTTTGATCCAGCTACACGTCGTTTACCACCGGTACCGTTTTAAAAGAGTCCGGTAGCGTTAGCAACATGAGTGAGACGTCGCCAGCGGGCTGGTTTTACGATCTGCATGCGAGGTAAGTGAAAAAGCACCGTCGTTAGAAGAGCAGCGGAGCCGCACTGACACAGGTCGGTAACAAGAGATAAGCTAACTTAACGTGAAGTTACGATAACTGTATGGATGAGGGATTCAATCTGAATTCACGCTAATATGGCGGTTAACGTTTTTATAAATAACACCGGTTTATTAGCTAACAGTAAGCGTTACCAGCTGGCCTGAGGACACCGGGAGGCCTGTTTCAAAACATAATCATGTTTGTGCTTTCGTGTGAAATTTAAAATTCATTACTTAGCATAAGAGGAAAGGATGAATACCTGTAGTAGATTATGCGAGCTCTGTAACACCTGTTTGTTTAGCCTTAACGTGGTCATTGAAGGGTACACGAGGGCAGCATACACGGTTAATGTTATGCAATCAATTTTGATGGTGTTTAGCTACATAAGTGAGTTATGTTCAAGCGTATTTTGTACAACGACAAATAAAAATAAATAGCCACCTAATTTTGTGTGTGACTTATGGCTTACTTGGTATCAGAGATCATATCTGTTTTCATGCACGGCCTTGTCCACAATTTAAACAGTCACATGTTGCATCATTGGCGTGTTCACCATGGGGATCAGCTGTTTTATCTAATGGATTATGCACTGAATAATAGAGCCGTTTATTACGATGCATTCTTTACTGTATCTATGCGTTGACTTGGTTCAGAGGACGTAAGGAGAAGATGTCTCCCTTAAAGCGATTGTATGTCTCATACAGGGCTCAGCTGTCATCACCACAGCTAATCTTTAGTTTGTAGCAACACAGATATCAACTGTCTGTCAATCTGCAGATGTCTGTATCTGTACGTGTGAGGCAATTGTCAAAGCAAGCTGGGTGATGTCAATACACACATGTGCAGCACTAACTCAGTCTAACTCAGTTACTGATGTACTGCCTCCTGTTTTTTATTTTTTTCCAGAAAGGAGTGCAAACATAATCTCTGCACTTTGTCTGGTCCTAAGGAAGCTGAAGCAAATCTGCCTATAAATGACTCAGTGACATTTGTTGTTTCTTTTTTTTCCTTATTACCAGGCTAATGCATTCTTCTCCCGTGTTAGTATGAGTGAAATTGGTGTGTTTGTGTCTTCAGTGTGTAAATTTGCTGATGCTGATTGATGTCCAGGCCAGGCAATGTCAAAAAGGCAAATGGCTGTTTAGCAAGATCTGACAGAGGGCACTTCTTCTTGTCCAAACGTAAGAGCACAAATACAGTATATTATGTCACGACATGAAAAGGTCGGCACAAATGTGTCTGTTATTAACTTGTAAATATATGCTACGAAGTCGTGATGCTGACTGATATGCCACATCCTCTTTTGGTCAGCTCCTAAGTGTATGAGCCAGTGACATCAGCCATGTTTTGGAAGTTTGACTTACACACATCTTCTCATCTGGAGGCTCTACTGGACAAGGAAGATGTCACGCTCACTGAGCTCATGGATGAAGAAGATGTGCTGCAGGAGTGCAAGGCTCAAAACAGGAGGTCTGCTTTTTGTTAGCTTTTGCATGCACACAAATATAATTACATTTGGCTTTCCACTAATTGATGTTCACTGGTGCTTCTTTTCTCATCGTTATGATTTGTAGACTTCTGCTGTTCTTGTGCCAGGATCACTGCATGCAGGAGCTGGTCCGTATGATTACTACAGAGCCCCCTGCTGGTATAGAGGAGACCAAGCGTTTCAAGTATGTGCTGTTGTGTAGAATATGCTGATGTAGTACACTGCATTCGCTGTGTTTTTGCTGGTGCTGCACTACATCATATCTTACCTGCCATTTTATCACAGAGCTAAGTGAGTAGAGCTTAAGTGGTGTCATATTTCTGAAAATGTTCTTGATACAACTATCGAACAAACTACTGATAATGCATTTAAAATAGCAAACTACTTACTTGAACAGTGAACAAACAGTGAAAATCAGCACAGTCATGTTTCAGTAAGTAGAGTTTACTTTAACACAGTAAATGTACTAAAGTAGAAAATTAGATATTGATTTTGTTTCTGCTTCGTTTTACTGTCAGGTGTGTTGTCTTCATTTATTACAGGTATCCAAATATAGCATGTGAGCTGGTGACATCTGATGTGGGAGTAATCAATGATAAACTAGGTAATGAAGAGCCTCTGCTGGAAACCCTATATGCCTTCCTGGAGCAGCCATCCCCGCTTAACCCCCTCCTGGCATCTTTCTTTAGCAAGACAATTGGGAACCTTATCGCACGGAAGACTGAACAGGTAACACATACACACTCACACATCTAAATCAAAGGCAGCGATATTTTTGTGTTGTTATTTTAATTCATAGTCCGCGTTTGAAACAAGATAATGGCAAATACTCAGACTGGAAACTAACTAGCAAATACTAGACTGTCACTCGGCCTGTTCTTCTGAACGGTTTGCTGGTCCTGAAAGCGGTGACATTCAGAATGGATATTGATGTTCCAGAGGGGATGATTTCAATTCAGTTTTATTTATATAGCGCCAAATCACAACAAAAGTCATCTCGAGGCACTTTACATTGTAAGGTTTAAGACCTTACAGAATATAAGTATATACAGAAGTATATACAGAATAATGTGGATTTGCACCAATATTGGTGACCCCCTGACCTTGATAATCTCCAACATCAAGCCATGGAGATATTTTAATTTGTATGTGGAAAGGCCTGGGAGGTAATTGTTTAACTGTCACAGAGCTCCCATTAATAAACTCTACATTCTGTGTGGAGATATGTGATTTTCGCATAATCTGTTGTTTGTGAATATGTGTGCATGCTTGGGTTTGTTTAATGCATTTCTCAGATTAAATTGCTGCTTCATGAGACTTTCAGCAAGGCAGCTCTAAGGACACCTATCTTATCAGAAGCACCCACTTGATACACCTGCTCATAATGAATCGCTTGACACTTATTGTCGGTGACATGTTTAAAAGCTCAACCCTTAACCTAAATGACTATTGCACAATGAAGAAGCGGCAGCTTAAATGTCTGTGTTGGGCATAGAACTGAGAGGGTGGACTGAAAAGAGCACATGCAATTTGTACTTTCATGTGCTCAGGCTTTCAAATATCTGCCTTTATAACTTGTTCTATCATCCCAATATGTTGGAAGTGATTGGAATTTATTTTGTGCTGCTCAAAGCACTAACAATACATTTGAAAACCTGAATGGCAGCATGTCTTTCCAGATATAATATCCCACATACTAAGGATGATTTTCTTTCTATCTAAGAGGGGATCCCAAAGACGACTGTTGACAGAGAGGGGACATGGCCTTGTTAGTCTGGACTTTTGTGTCAGGGTGTTTCCTCTGCTGTCTGTTATGTTTAGGTGATTAGTTTCTTGCGACAGAAGGAGGGATTCCTTTCCTTGGTCCTGAAACACATTGATACATCAGCCATGATGGATGTGCTCCTACGACTTATCAGCTGTGTTGAGCCACCCCCTCTTCGACATGAGACTCTTACTGTAAGAGACTTAGTGGACACAGTTTCCTACTTTTACAGATTGCACAAAGGTATTCGATGCAGTTATGTGGTATTTTCTCAACAGTGGCTTAATGAGGACAAACTGGCCCAGAGGCTCATAGAGCTCATTCACCCTGAGCGAGATGAAGAGGTAAGAAGGCTTTCCAGTAATTTTGTATTAATGAGTCACTCATTGCTATTATAAAATATACTAGCACTAGCACTAAAAGACAGTTGAATAGACATTTTTCTAGACTGAATGTCCATGTGTATATTTTTTTCTCTGCCTCACAGAGGCAGTCCAATGCATCTCAGACTCTGTGCGACATCATTCGTCTGAGTAGAGACCAGGCCAATCAGCTCCAAGAGATTTCACAGGCTGACCCTTTGCTGACTGTGCTGGAATCGTAAGTCAATCGCATGCACACACATACACAGACACACACACACACTAAAACAGTGAGACAGTGACTCACTCCATTGTCATTCTACAGGCAGGATTGTGTGGAACAGTTGCTGCAGAATATGTTCTCAGGAGAGAGGACTGAGAGCTGTATCGTTAATGGGATTCAAGTTCTTCTTACATTACTGGAGATCAGGAGACCTGTGTGAGTGAACGACTTGAAAGCAATTTTAAGCTTTGAATAAGTATTTAAATTTAACTTCAGTAGTTTCATTTAACCACCGGACTCTAAAATTATCTCCAGGTGAAGTTAGTATCTCTTGTGTAACAATTTATGAAACATTGACATCCATTAATTCTCTGTTTTGATATGCATTTGTTCTGTGTTTACAACAGGGTGGATGGTGTAATGGATGCTCAGGGATTTGAGAGAAGTTACACTGTTAACAGCAGCATTTTGTTGGCCATCCAACCACACTTGATACACTTCCACCAGCTACTTCTGGAGCCACCCAAGGTACACAAACAAAGACCTTTGCAACTTTTTGATTTTTATTTAGTTTAAACATTAGGTACCAAAATTCAATGCTTTAATTGATAATCTATAATACCTGGCCTATACTGAAATGAAAAAATTAATGTAATCTTAGGCCTATAAGGCCTATAATTGTAGAAGCTGAAATAGGGCTAACGCCATTCCAAAGATCAGAAGTGCAAGTTCATTGATTTGACAGAAAAGGAGAACATACAATAAATACTGAGATATTTTATGCTTGTCCAGGGCCAATGTTTGATGAGTGGCAGGCCTTTTTATTTACTAGTTATGCTTGTCTGCCATGTAGATGAATACCTTCATAACAGTAAAGCTCCTGACTCCAGTTTTCTGTCTATACACTTTTAAGAAGCATGTTTATATGTTTTTTGTATGTTTAGCAAACCCCTATGCTGACTACTCTGGGTGTGCTGGAGGAACCATTGGGGAACACACGTCTGCACGTAGCCAGACTAGTGGCCTCCCTGCTGTATACCAGCTCTGCTAGTCATGCGGTCGTAGCACAGGAACTCTGTAGACTCAGTACAATGGACCTGCTTCTGGTGAGCTGAACAAACACAGTTCACTTTGGCAATATCAAAGTAAAATGTTGAGATTGTAAAAATTGTTAAACATCCCCTTTGGAAATGTATGCTTTTTTCAGGACTTGTTTTTCAAGTACACATGGAACAACTTCCTGCACCTCCAAGTGGAGCTTTGTGTTGCTGCCATCCTCCGGCCCTGTGCCCATGAAATGAGACTTCAGCCTGGTTTGGGAGCCCAGGACAAATTCAGGCCTCTCCAGGACACCCCACAAGAGGAGGCTTTGACTGAGACCCCAACTTCTGAACCTTTGGTCACCCCTGAAAACTCTGCTCATAACTTGATGGTGACTCATGTAGGTGACTCTGTGTTTCAGTGCCAGCTACTAGATAGTCCACCGCGGTGGCTCTTTCTGTATTAAAACATTTGACTTTGTCTCTCCAAAGTTGTTTCAGCATTGCCACCTTGTCCAGAGGATTCTAGAGGCTTGGGAAGAGAATGATAAAATACAGTAAGAAAGTTTGAAATAATGGTATGATGTTGTTTTCTGGTGAAAGGTATAAATCTGTGGGTTTTTACTGTGTGTGTTATATTTCTGTGTTTAGATCAGAAGGTGGTATGAGAAGAGGGTACATGGGACATCTTACCAGGATTGCCAACACAGTTGTCCACAATCTGGAAAAGGGCCCAGTTCACACACAGATTAGTAGCCTCATTACAGGTGTGTCTGCAACAACGTAACCATAAAAACAACAAGTGACATAATTGCTAAGCTGCTGTTGTATTGTGTTTTTAATGCAGTTGCTGCTACTGTGTTTTTGAATGTAGAGCTGCCAGAGGACTATAGAGGGCGCTGGGAAACCTTTGTGGATCAGACATTGTCAGAGACAAATAGGAAAAACACCATAGACCTGGTAAACACACAAATGCATATCTATAGTACAAACTTTGAGAATATGCACATGGTCAAACATTAAGTGTTGCTTGTATGGTGTTTTCTCACCCTGTTCAGGTTGGCACTGGAAACCCACGCCCATCTTCAGAGGACGATATGGAGAGCCCCTTCCCTAAAGAACTGACACTACAGCAGGTACACACACATAAGCACACACACAACAATACTGAAGGTGTCCACTGTCAGATATAGTAATCTAATCCATCTTTGCGAAATGTGTTTTAGGCCTTTTCAGACTACCAGATCCAGCAGATGACAGCTAACTTTGTGGATCAGTTTGGCTTCAATGATGAGGAGTTTACTGACCACGATGACAGCATTGGGTAAATTAAGTGACATTTCTCTCCATGTGTCAGTGGTGTGTTGTCGTTGTCGTGTTGATAGAGTGATTTCTGCTGGTTTCGCAGGGCAACGTTTGATCGGATTGCAGAGATAAATATCAACATTGATGCAGGCCAGGACAGTGTGAGTCTGTTTACGCTCTTCATACAAGTTTATTCACAACTTTGTTTTATCAAGTTGTGATGCACTCATGAGCAGAGAAACATCAAAACAACCGGACATGCATCACATGTCACCATACTAACATTGCCTAGTTACACAACCCAGACAGACTGTCGTTTTACATTGGAGCGATTTCAGAATATTAATTGTTTTAGGTTTAGTCTTCATCTTAACATTTGTTATGTAGTGTTATGAATATTGATTTACAGTACACTAGTAAATTTAAAGTTGCCCATCTGTTCTTTGCAGGCTAACACAGCTGTGTTTGAGGCCTGTTCCAAGGAGAGGATTCAGCCCTTTGATGATGATGAAGAGGACATCTGGGAAGAGAAAGAGATTAACTATGCAACACAAACCAAGTCCCGGAACAGGTAGACACACCTCAGCAAATACAGATGCTGTCAACATTATATTTTGAAATGATTTATTTCAGCACTCTGCATGAAATTTCATAATGGAGGTGAACTAATTGGTCTTGGTCTTCCTGTCCAAACATACTATAATATCTTTGGGGGGGGTTTCAAGGTTTGGTGGATCACGGTCCTCCCAGAACCCCACAGCAAGCAAGGCCTGTGATAGGACAGCACCTTCTGGCACTGAGGCCTCTGACAGATCAGCTGACTCAGACTCAGATGAAGAAGAGCCCAAAGAAGATCTGGATCCTTTCTCAAGCCAGGGCCAGGCCGAGCCTACAAAGAGTAAGACATGTTATAGTGTAATGCATCATTGTTTTGGTCTATACATCAGGGCTAAATCAGGTTTGGAGTTATTGATTCATGTAGAATGTGTGTGGTGTTGTGTTCATATCCAGGCACTGGCTGGATTGCAGACTTTGGAGAGGTAAACTCAAAGGCTCCAGCAGCAGGAATGGGCTTTGCTGCCTGGGACACTCCAGTCTCACAGCCAACTACCACACAGGCAGAGGAGAAAGGCTGGGCCAAGTTCACGGACTTCCAGCCTTTCTGTTGGTGAGTCTGGGTGTGGTCTTAAGTGTAGTCTTAGACCACACCCAGTGGTGTTGATTCAGCTAGACAGACAACATAATGAGAAAAGTTTACATTTAAAGGCCAGTAACTGTGTATGTGTGTGTGTAACTGTGCACTGGCAGGTTATTTTAAACTGTGCTATACATTTACAGTTCTGAAACAGGCCCCAGATGCAGCTCTCCTGTGGACTCGGAGCTCAGTGGATCAGAGAACACTAAACCAAACCAGAACCGTAAGTTGCTACGGCATGGCTAATTAAAAAAAAAAAGAAAGAAAAGAAAATATTAAATATTCTTATATAAAGTAGTGATAATTTGAATAGAAAAGAATTATGGTAAAAAGCAAAATATGTCATCTTTGTCACTGATGTACAGTGCCCATTCTACTCCAAACTGATTACTGATTATATTATTTAGCCAGGATCAGAACCTGGGTTTTTTAGTTGGTACACTTCTACTGTGATAAGTGTAATGCGAGTCTCTTTGGTCAGATATTTCCTCTCTTTCACACTCTGCAGCGTGTGTCTGGAGTGTGTGCGTGGCGAGAAAAGCTCCACTGGTGGCATCGGACAGCTCTTCCTCCAGCAGCTCGGACAGCGATGAGGAAGAAAGCAAGACAGAGTCTGCATCTTCCAGTGAGACGGTCACCACGGAGACCATCACCACTGGTGCTGGGAAAGAGACCTTCCGGCTCACAGTGGACACCAAAAATGAGAGGGCTGTGTTTACCAGGTATACATGCTCACACACAAATGAAGGTCAGTGGCTGATTGGTGTGGTGTGTCCTACCCTCTCATATTGTGTTGTTTTTATCGAACTCTCTTTTCCCTTTCCCCACCAAGCGTTTTTCTCCCACACAATTTTACTTCCACCTTCTCTGTTTATCTTCTGATATCGTCCTCCTCCTGTCTGTTCCCTCCTCTCTCATCTTCCCTTGACTCCAGAATATTCAGACCAGCAGTCAGACGGTATGTTGTACTTCTGGTCTTTCACTCTGGAGTGTGGAATGCTTTCCTGAAGTTGTTTGGAGGATGAGTTGTGCCACATGTTTTTGTTTGCTTGTTGCATTTACAGGGTGTGGAGTAACAACATTTTCTGCCATTATTCAGGCCAAGTCGCATTCATAAAAAAATGGGCCTCTGTCCCTATGCCAGGGTTATCTGATATTCTTAACATGACTCTGTAATTCTCATACATCAGTCAGCTACCTCTGGTATGACACAGTCCACACAGCATTTCAGAAATCACATGGTGGTCTTACATCTTACTTAACAAAATAATCTGAATAAAATATATCTACTCTGTGGTTATATGATACACACAATTCCTGTCTGTCATAGCATTAATAAGACCCAAACTGATATTTGTTTTGTTTCAGAGCACCCACACTACTAACAGTATCTCAGATAGCATGCTATGAACAAAACATGCTACCAATTTAACATATCAACATTCTAACAAATCAGTTCATTAGCAAGTTACTAACAAACAGTGCATCTACAAGCATGTTACAGTTAAATAGATTCTACTTTGAATTTGAGTAACTACCTTAGCAACTTTGTGCCCAACTCACTTTGATTTTGGTCAGTCGCAGCCTGCTCAACACTTTGTTGGCAGTACCAACATAAACAGTGGATATACAGGTTGTTACGGACAGTGGGCATGGTAATGACCAGTGTGGACTGAGCTGGAAGCAGACAACTTTGTTGAAATGTAGCCAATATTAGCATCTGCCACTGATGATCCCCTAGCTATCATTTCTTGTTTTTTGCAGTGAAGCAGATAAGGTGCCAGCAGAGGGACTGTCCGTCAAAGACAAAGGGAAAGGCAATGAGAAAGAAAGTGAAAAAGGAGGCTGTCCCAGCCCAACTGCTGCCAGTCCAACTAACCAGTCAGCTGCTGTCACACAGTAAGTGTCTATGTACATCTTTGTTTACACCTAAAATCTGAGACTTTTCAAACACAGGTGCAACAAACAGTATTAAAATGGGCAGAATTTAATTTCAGCGTGTCAGGGCCTTGTTACTTTGAATGACGGCTTGCTATGTCACCTACACATAGAGTGAAGCCATTGTTGATGTTATTAGTTATACCTGTGCTTTTCCTGACAAGTCAAAATGTATCTGTGATATGAACATTAAGGCCTTTTGAAAATTGAGAAATTACCTTCGCCAAATGCTGCAGATTTGTATGTTTGACAACTATAAAAAAACAAATGCATATTAGTGGTCGACAGATATGGGTTTTTTTAATCATTGATGCCCATGCCGATCTTTAGAGAAGTCACTCGCACTGGTGCACCCAAATAATTTTGCACAATCATATGCAGTTATTTACAGTTGCATGTATGCTTTAAATGCTCCAAGTATAGACTGCATGAAACCAAATTTGTCTGAATTCCTGTCCTTTTTTTTTACTTTACAGAGAGACGCAGCGCTCAGCTAATGGACCAGCCTAACACGGTACAGGCACACACACAAGCTTATCACTTGTCCATTCATCACAAAGCCATGCCACCTTTGCTTCCTGTTAGCAGCCCTCCAATGCCCCTTTTTGTGTCTGAAGAATGGGAAATCCTCAATTGTGAGGTGAAACAGCCCTTAATAGCGTGTATGTTGGAAACCACAAATCTACACATGATACTATTGATATTTCTCCTACACCTCATGACAGAATTGCAACTGAACTGCTTCAAAGAGAAATGTGTGTGAGTTTTTTTAAAGAACATTTCATCATGCCACACCCTAAAAGCCAAATTGTGTTTTATATAAACTAAGATGGAATTTTCCAGTTGAACTTGGGAAAGTATAAGAGCTGTTGTGATGAGCAGAGGTGACAATGAGAGATGTGGAACTGTAAAGAGAACACATCAGTCTGAAATTTGAATCCTTCATTGAATTAAACTACAGACTTCAGTGTGTTTGAGCTTAACTGCTCCCTGGACATGAATGCATTTTTCTAGCAGAGCATTTGACTGTTTATACTTTCAGTAAAGAAAAAATAATTCAAATAATTAACCAAGATGCTTGCAAGGCTAGCTGTAATTTTTCATCTCGATGTACCTGCAGATATTTTATTAGTGCAAATTAGAGTGAGTGGTAATAATTTGGCTTTTTTTTTTAATTTCTCAGTCCACGTAATGTTTCTCTGACCATGTGGAACATAAACACTCTTCTTTTTGTTAATTTAGAGACCCCAAGTTCACGGGACTATCATGTGTCAATTCCTCTTCAAAACCTTACAGATTTGTGTAGTTTAGAGGTGTGTGTGCTCTTGTATCCATGTGTGTAGACAACTGCTTGTGTGTGTGTATGTGTGTTTGAGCTCTGTTTTAAGATGCAGAGTGCATTCTCAGGTCAAAAGAGAGGTATGCAGATACAAAGAAAGCACACCTGTGTAACACACACACACACACACACACACACACACACACACACACACACACACACACAATAGCATACACATATGTATACACAACCATACCTATACAAACATGCAAAAACACACCGTGATGTGCACATATCACTAATTCATACACCCACAGAGCTGTTTAAATGTAATATTGTGAAATTTGAACCTGTATTAGGTTGTGGCTATTCTTGGTAATATGTCAACGTAATATAAATGTAAACAGTATATAAAATATTATATCTATTTTTGGAATAAATCCACTGTATGGAAAGGCAGTTGTTTTGCAGGTTGCAAAGTGTGTATTGTATGTGTGTTGTACTCTGAAATGAACTGAAATGAGGCAATAATGATGTCTGTGTTTCGGTTAATACCCCAGCATCAGTTCCTGTTTCTCTGCTACATGCGTCCGACATCGAGGTTTGGGAGGTCGCATGAGTGTATGTGCAAGGGCCTTCCGTCTTCCGTATTATTTACGATAATTGCTGTTTAGTGCAACTTGGGTCTTAGAGTTTAATAAAACACCACTTATTGAAAACAAAGCTGAACATTAAAATAATACCAAAGCGATCCTTTGTCAACATCGGTCACAGTTTAAATTGATACACTGCTTTGATTTTATACCCTTAATCATATCATTTATCTGCACACAGATTAATTGTATTGTGTTATAATCATAATTGATACTTTATTAATCCCTGTGGCGAAATTCTATGTGGACAGGCTGCCCTACTAAGGTGCCAAGGGTTAGGGGTTCAGTGTCTTGTCCAAGGACATTGACACTTGGCTAGGAATTAGGGGGGAACCAGGAAGCACCAACCCCACCCATAGTGCCATGGTTCCCCGTAATAATGAAGGACTGTTATCAACTGGAGCTGAACAAATTCCTTGATTAATCCAAAAAATTATTGTACGATAAATATTACGGAACTATTTTGATCATGACCTAATTTCAGTTTTTTTGTTTCTGAGTATTTTCAGGTTTTCGTGGTCCAATGTGATAATTTGGATTGAGTAGAAAAAACAAACTATTGTGGCTCTGTAGGTAAAGCATGTAGTCCACTAATCACAGGATCAGTGGTTCCATGTCTGGCTCCTCCATTCCACATGTCAAAGTGTCCTTGGGCAAGACACTGAACCCCAAGTTGGTCCCGGTGCGTCAGACCAGGGCCTTCTATGGCAGCTCTACCGTGTGTGTGTGTCTATAACTCATATTGTGGGGACTTGCCTTCCTTCTGTGGAGCAATTGCTGATTTCCATTATGTAAATGATTGAATCTTACCAACTTGGTTTAAATTCAAGTTAGGCGATTTGCAAAGTTATTGCATTCTCTTTTTATTTACATTTTATACAGCGTCTATAGAAGGAAACTATAGAAAGACGTGTGTGTGTGTGTGCACACAAGATAAACAAAACGTGTATCACTAATATATAAAAAGAACTGCTGCTACTAGAGGTTAAAAACGCTACAGGGAATCTTTAACCAATAATTGCCACTTTCGTTTTTCATGTCTTTATATAAAATGGTTTTTCCCCCCATCATATTCCATGTTATAAACGACTAACATTTTTAATCTAATAAATGGAAATCAAAGCCCAAACTACAGAAACAAAACCCACGTTGTAATAAACCAGAATTATCCATTAAGTCAGCATGTGTCAGGCAGTCTTGCTTCACTTTATATTTCTCCTCATCTCTCTTTCTCAGGGCAAGGGTTGATTTTAATTGCATTTACGCCTACAGAATAATTTACATAGATTGTTGTGTTTATTTAAAAGCACTTTTTGGTTTGTATTTAGTGGTGCCAGCTGCCACCACATTGGTCCCTAATCAAAGAGGTGGGAATGTTTGACTTGAATGAGTGACTCATGTAGATACTTAAGGTATAGTTTTTCTTCATTGCTTTTTGCCAAAGTGTGTCTTCCTGTGAGTCTACAACTGGGTGTTATATCTGTGAAGTAGCCTCCTTTCTTGCAATGGTCTTACAGGTCTAGTATTATCTATAGCAGTCATTGTTTGATTCCTCTTTTTTTCCTTAAATGATGTGATGGACTTATCAGGAGGAGGAGATGGTGCCACATGTCAAAGAAAGAAAGATTGCTCTTAGATCACAGCCATTTTTGCTTTTATCTCTTCTGCGCTTTGAGCTGTTTCAAGTGGAACTGCACAGAGAGTCAGGTTTAAGTCAGGGTTAGAAAAGTAAGAAAAAAACAGGGCTGTTTTTTGTCAGGGTTGTGTACAGGGTCAGAATATGTCATTCAGCCTTTCACCAAATCTAAGCACTGCGCCTGACCCTTACCTTTGTGTTTTGGTGTGTGTGCGTGTGTGTGTGTGTGTCTCCTTCACCTTGAGAGTGTGGCGTGTATGCAGTCTAGCTACAGGTGTGGTGTAATGTTATGCATAATGGCATGAGGTATACTACAGTCATCTTTAAGTGCCATTAAGTTTGCATATTAGCCTCGTTCACCTCATTGGGTATATGCTGTATTAACCAGTGTGTGCCCCAAAACTTTGAGAGACAGTGGCTTATTTTATCCCATTGTCTGTTGCTTACACTGAGGTCATTTTAAAGTTTAAATCTTTATTGCTTATAGCTTATTACATTTGTATGTGTGTGTGTGTTTGTGTTTGTGTGTGTATGAATGAAAGGGAAGTGGTGTGAAAGACAGCCGTGTTGCAAAATGCAACTGTCATTGCATCTGCATTTTTTTTGTAAAGTGGACTGATGCTGGTGTTGTTTTTGTTTTGTTTTTCTTTAGAGAGTAATGTGTCTGTTATTTGTTGTCAAATTAGCTTGTACATTCAGATATGATCCTAATAAATATGTCACATCAAGACGAAGCACGAGTCTCTGTTTGTCTCACAAATGCACAACACAGCGAATGCACAGAGACAGAGTGAGAAAGCGGGACTTGTTGACTACGTAGCATCTCTGTCTTTACATTGTGTCCCCTACACACGTGAGCCACACTCACAATCAGTGCTACATCATTTCTCCAAGCGCAAACATAAACTTGACTGTCACATTCTTAATGTGCTGCAGGCAGAGGTGAAATTCTTTGCGCACTGGGTGTTTGTTTTCATTCCTTGGCTCCGATGCACCACAAATGTCATCACATTCCTCTATAGTTATTGAGTGGTTTACAGATACCAACCACACCTGCTGCTGACCAAGCCTCTCTTTTGACCCCTCTCCTTGCTTTTATGCCGCTTTTCCATTTCTTCCCACTTCAACAGAAGAATGCCACCTTTACTGTTTTATCTGCACCTGCCTGCATGTCTCTGTGGAGTGTGCATACATGTAGAGAAGCAAGTTTGTGTGCAGTGGGTGTAAAAGGGGAGGAAGGCGGAGTTGTGTTTTATAATTTAACAGGCTGTAGAGAAACCTGACTGTCCGCTTGGAGCTGAGAGAGGAGGAGCCTGCGGGGTGTGACTCCAGACAAAGGAGACATATACACACTGACACTGGATCACTGGAGCAAAAGGAGAAGCAGACAGCTGAGGAGCTTCATTTTCCACATAGCAGACAATCCACAACTCCTTGACTACTTTTTTGGAAACCTGTGTAAAAAGGGATCTCATGTGTTTGTCATCTGTATGGATCCCTTTCTGAGCGGAGAAGTGTTTAATGTTGTAGCAGCAGTTACCGTTTGCAGCCAGTAGTGTGCAGAAGTGTGTGGGTTAGTACAGTATGTTTGGGATGGAAAAGTGGGGCTGGCACAAGAAACAGCTCTGCTCTTAGCTTTACGCCATGGGGGGTTGCCATAGTTACCCCTCAGCTACGAAAGCAGACAGCAAGACTCTTCAGCCTTCGGACATCAGCAGTGATAAACTGTAAGTTGTATTTTTTTTTCTCTCTCTCTCTTTAAGCACTTATGTGCCTTTTCACTTTTCTGCCAAGAAATCTTTTTCATTTGCTTTTCTCTCTTCATGTAGTGAAAAGGAAAGATTTTGCTATATATAGTGTGGGAGAAATATGACTAGAAAGCTGGTTGCACATGGTTTACTGAGGAATGTTCTTCAGATAATTGTGTGTGTGCGCATGTGTGTTACATTTTTGTCTGATGGCACCAGTGAACGTGGATTCCTCCAACAGTGAGAACACATGTTGAGAAGAAGTTTGAACCAAGACAACAAAAAGACTGTTTGGGGAAAATGTGTTTTTCCCCCAGTCACTATGCAAATGTTTGTTTTAGTATGACTCTTTTAGAGCTAGCTGACTGTGGCATTTTTCACCCTCAGGGTGTAGGTAAAGGTAAACAGATGGCCAAGAGCATGGGAGCAGGGTCAGAGAGGAATGTGTTTACACAAAAACACAACATTACAAGTAGCTCCGGGTTAAATGTTTTTTGTGTACGGACGACTGGTAGCCAAGAGGCGGTAATTGAGTTAATACCATGGAGCTGGAACAGAACAGGATGTTAACAAAAGAAGTTCCTGTAGATATTACAGGAGTCATGTCATGGTAAGGGCTCGCACTGCTGCACCTTTTGCACAGTTAATGTTTACATTGTCACTGTTCCTCCTCCTCTGCCTCTTCTGACCTTTACTTTGGACAAAGACCTGTTGTTTAGACCATTTAACTAAGTCTCCCAGCCCAGTCCTCATGCACAAATTTACAACAGGGGGAGTGAAACCCCACAGAGAGCACAGTGTTTCCCTTATCACAGTAGGCAAGGTCACACTGAGGAAACTCTCAGCTGTTGTGTGTAGACATTCACAAACTGAGTGTGGCAGCTGCCTGATTACCCTACACTTTGGAATATTTACTTTAACCCAAGTGAATATTCCGGTGTACCGGTTAAAAAAACAATTCAGTGTATCAAACACACAGATAGTAGACGCACTTCCATTATCTACTGTATATCAGAGTAGCCTCCCTGTTTTGCATGGAGTCAAATCATGCTGCTGAGTTTGACTTTCCAGTACATGTTGGCAAACATCACTAATTTCTCTATAGTTATCACAAGTTCCCAAACTGCCAGTCCTGTGTTACTGATTAAAACACACTACCTTAAGCTTATCAGTAGGTACAATATATGAACCAATGTAAGAAAGAGGTTTAGTAAAGGCAGCAGGCCTCAGTTACTCAGCTCTGATCTTGCAGAACATAAATGTATCTTCCAGGTATTTGCTTTATAGCACTGACTACTGCAGCAGTGAGCTTTATTAACAGTAATTACTCTGGCTTAGAACTGACTGCTTTCATTACATTAACTGCTGGTTTATTGGACGTTGAAGGCTGCAGTTACAGCAGTGTTATGTGTTTACGTGTGTGTGTGTGTGTGTGTGTGTGTGTGTGTGTGTGTGTGTGTGTGAGAGCAAGACGGATGAGAGCACACCAGAGACTGTAAAACGTGTTATCTACTGATTGCACCAGGAGTAATTAATCCACTGACCTATCGATTGTTTTACACAGCAATATTTTCTGTCTTTCCGTCTTTTCTCTTTCTGCCTCTGCTCCATTAACTCTGCACTGTCCTCCCAAGGGGAATTAATAACAATAATCTGGAGGAGCGTCCCTATCTACAGCAGCAGTATGTGTGCCAGCGCATCACACACATAGACATGTTTGCCCTCACAGCGCTGCCGCCTGGCGTTGATAAGGCTGAGTGGCTTGCCAGCAACAGTGAGTAGATCCCTTCACATATGGAATTTTGACTGTTTTACCTGTTTTCTCCTGCTTTTTATCTCGTCCTGCATAGTGCAAAAAAAATTTTTTTTTAATGATTTAATTTTCCTTACTGATTTCTTTCAGCTGTGGCATTTTTCAAGCATATAAACCTGTTCTCCAGCGCTCTGTGCGAGTTCTGCACTCCCAGCACCTGCCCGACTGCCTGTGGGCCAGGCAACACGTACGTTACTGAGCATTGTATGGCACATACTAAAAGGGCCAGGTCACACAAATTAGAAGGAAGAAACATATTTTCCCTAGTAGTATCTTGTTGTGCAGCTGTCATTTTATCCGCTAGGTCTGTCCACAGGACTTCCAGTAAACAAAATTGAGATAACTATTGACAGAGTGGGCTGTGGATTATCCTGAGTGACCAGGATGTTGTGTCTGGAAAGCCTGTCTGGAATTTCTGTATATGATATCACTTTTGATGATTTGGTCAGCACAAATAAATGTGATTCACCTCCGTTATTAACTACATGGTGGTGAGGTTTAGAAGAAGTGAATCAGGTCCTGAGGTAACAATTTCCACCAGCATTGCTGTCAAAATCATTAATATAATTTTATTCTTTGTGCAACACGTAACACGTTTACTATTAAGGTCAGTGTTGTTAAAGAGTAACTAGCTATGTGTTGGTGTTGTTAGGATCTATTTTTGGACTGACGACCATGGCAGGAAGCTGAAGTGCTCTGCTCCACTTTACTTTGACTACGCCATGTCATACATTCAGGACCTGCTCACTGATGAGGCCGTGTTCCCCACAAAAGCAGGTGAACTGCATTTATATAATCTATGCTGCATTCTTCCACATCATATTCAGGTTTTATTGTTGAGCTGTTGTCATGTTGCCTCTTTCCCAGGTTCAGTGTTTCCCACAGGTTTTGTCTTTCTGGTCCAGAAGGTGTTTTTGCTGTTGTTCAGGACTCTGGCTCACATTTACTGGTCTCACTACAGAGAAACACTCGCTCTGGGCCTGCATCCACACCTCAACACACTCTTCACACACCTCACACTCTTCAGTCGACAGCACGCTCTGCTGGAGCCAGAAGAAACCGAGCCGGTTCAGGACCTCATCAGCGCTCTGGGACGGCACGGCTGAACCTAAAGTCAAACATATATTTTAATCACACATGTATTTACTTGTTATAGCTGGTTATAAAGCTATGGTGCTTCTGACCACTCTTATCCAAACTTAAACTTTCTTCACAGTATGGACTTTTTCACAGGTCTGGAAGGTCTAAAAGAGAAGAAAGTACTGTGTTTGAACAGTATTTGGGAGAATGAATGAGTCTGTTTTGCTTTAACAGTTCAGACCAAACAAGAGTATCTGCCTCCTGTTGTACATAGTTGTCATCAGTTATTAGGCTCGTTTGAGATGAACTGCGCCTTGCCTGGAAAAGAGACGAGAACAGGCGGCCGCAGCAGGGGGAGTGGCTGAAAGTCGCTATGAAGTCGGACAGTTTCTA
>JAUMHL010000027.1:12582329-12622148 GCA_032362345.1 Sandelia bainsii
AGATAGATAGATAGATAGATAGATAGATAGATAGATAGATAGATAGATAGATAGATAGATAGATAGATAGATAGATCTGTGTGAAGTATTGCATCATTCTTGACTTCTTAGTAGGCCAAGCACTTCCTAGCAGTTAAAGTCTTGAATGTCTGAGAGCAAGCTGTAATGAATGAAAAAGAATAAAGGTATTGTGACACTGTAAGAAAAAAAAAAGTGAGGCTAGACAGCAGGGAGGTGAGAAAGAAAGTACTTAAAACACACTCAAGACAAGTAGTAATAGGAGCAGGTAGTGAAGCAGCCACATTGTGCTCTGTGGTTGTCGCTTTCTTCCTCTCTCCCCTCGTTTCCTCTACCCCTGTTGTAAGATTTGTCAGTCGTATACTGTTGTTCATTAACTGGAAATATTTTTTTTACCTTTAATTTATTTTTACTGATGACGTGGATGTTAGTATCAGTAGGTCAGTTTAAACCACTTTAGTCCACATACAGTAGGTGCAGGAACCAGCCTTACCAACAGCCATTTTAGACTTTTTAAACCAAGGATTGATTAAGAGACAAAGGTCTCATGGGCACAGATCAGTAAAGGGCCCACCACCCCTCTTATGAAGGACCCTTAGGCTAAGAGCCATAGTCATTTTCTGTCTCTTTGGCTGTTTTTCATCTCTTTCTGGTAGTTTTTTTTCTCTGTTTGTAATTTGATTATAGAATTATAGCTGCTTTAAATAAAAAAAATAAAATAAAATATGATATTATATAAAAAACAGCAGCACACTGTCACCTTACAGTGGTGAGGTCCAGGTTCAGTAAGGTAACCCAGAGGTCCCTCTTCTCAATCACGTTCCTGGGGGATCCCGAGGCATTCCCAAACCAGATGAGATATAATCTCTCTGGCATGTTCTGGGTCTGCCTGGGGTCTCCTCCCAGTTGGACGTGCTTGGAAAACTGCCACTGGAAGGTAGCATCCTGATAAGATGCCCAAACCAACTCAACTAGCTCCTTTCAATGTGAAAGAGCAGTGTCTCTACTCCAGCTCCCTTTGGATGTCTGAACTTCTTAATCTAACTCTAAGACTGAGCCCTGACACTCTTCGAAGGAAGCTTGGCTGGTTGTTTTCACAATCTCATTCTTTCGGTCACTACCCAGAGCTCATGACCATAGGTTAGGGTTGGAATGTAGACTGACCGGTAAATTGAAAGCTTTGTGTTTTGGCTCCAGTCAACTCAAGTTGAGAGAAAAAAACCTACTGATTTCAGCCATTATATTGTTTCCAGCTTCAGCTTTTAAACTGCACACATAGATCCACAAAGTTAACTCATTTTTCCACATTCCCATCACATCACCAGATGTTCACACCACGCAGCACCACCAGCTTACTGTAGATGTGTTTATTCCCAAATATATATCCCTAACATACACAGCAGGATCATAAATGAAATACAAGCATTTACAGAGATAGTGTGGCTGGTTAAGTAATTTGATTATAGAATTATAGCTGCTTTAAATAAAAAAAATAAAATAAAATATGATATTATATAAAAAACAGCAGCACACTGTCACCTTACAGTGGTGAGGTCCAGGTTCAGTAAGGTAACCCAGAGGTCCCTCTTCTCAATCACGTTCCTGGGGGATCCCGAGGCATTCCCAAACCAGATGAGATATAATCTCTCTGGCATGTTCTGGGTCTGCCTGGGGTCTCCTCCCAGTTGGACGTGCTTGGAAAACTGCCACTGGAAGGTAGCATCCTGATAAGATGCCCAAACCAACTCAACTAGCTCCTTTCAATGTGAAAGAGCAGTGTCTCTACTCCAGCTCCCTTTGGATGTCTGAACTTCTTAATCTAACTCTAAGACTGAGCCCTGACACTCTTCGAAGGAAGCTTGGCTGGTTGTTTTCACAATCTCATTCTTTCGGTCACTACCCAGAGCTCATGACCATAGGTTAGGGTTGGAATGTAGACTGACCGGTAAATTGAAAGCTTTGTGTTTTGGCTCCAGTCAACTCAAGTTGAGAGAAAAAAACCTACTGATTTCAGCCATTATATTGTTTCCAGCTTCAGCTTTTAAACTGCACACATAGATCCACAAAGTTAACTCATTTTTCCACATTCCCATCACATCACCAGATGTTCACACCACGCAGCACCACCAGCTTACTGTAGATGTGTTTATTCCCAAATATATATCCCTAACATACACAGCAGGATCATAAATGAAATACAAGCATTTACAGAGATAGTGTGGCTGGTTAAGTCGGCTACAGAAGTAGAGTTACACCTGTTCACGACCCTCTGTCTATCTCCCTTTCAATGTTCCCTTCTCATGTTCTCCTTCAATCCACTCTCTGTTTCATTCCTTGAAAAAAGAGACCACAGACTGAGTACAGTGGACATTCAGTACAAGCCTGACTTCCTGTGAGGCATTTCATCTTGTTGCAGTGATCCAGTATCATGCTGTGCATGACTGCCTAGCATCATATGTGTGTATGTGTGTTAGACTGCTTTTGCATTGTTATAAATTTTCTCTCTCCTTCTCTGTTTCTCTGTCTCAGGCTGAATTTACCCAGAACCTCAAAATATTCAAAGTCTGCTTACACCACCATCATGCCTACTGTATCTGATCTTTCTGTCGCTGCTGACAACTTCATCACACAGGGAGACATACAAATCATCTGGAGGACCATGTTGCACAAAGAACCCCTGCCAAGATTGACGGACCCATTGTTTGACCAAAGCAACCATGTGTTAGGGGAAGCGCCAGTCTGGCAGCGTGGATCACGGGGTCGTCGTCATGCCAACAATGGTGGCGGTAGGGGCCACAGCCACCTGATGAGGGTGGGGTGTGTCCTGGGCACCTGTCAGGTTCAGAACCTCAGCCATCGTCTCTATCAGCTAATTGGACAGAGTGGGAGGGAAAATTCCTCCCCCATGAACCCTCGCAGTCCTCACAGCTATGGCTAGAGACCACACTTCAAATATTTAATGTAAAAAATAAGGATTTGATGTCAGTTCTTAAAGGATAATTCTGGTTTATTACAACTGGGGTCTAAGTTTTTGTAGTTTTAACTATCATTCTCTCAGATAATAAAAATAATGATGTAAATTGCTGCAATATGGGGATGTGGTAACATCTCTAAAAAGTAGAATAATGCAAGAAACACAGTAGTCGGACAGATATTAAACAAATCCAGAATAGCAATTGGGGGTTTGGGGGAATTAAGGGAAAAAATAATTATTACCCAAGCTGTTAATATCCATCACAGCTTGCAGGAATCATGCCAGGTGGGACTCATATAACAGACGGAAACCCTGAAAACATCAGTAGGCTACCTCTTGGTGGCCTTTAAACCTTGTCACCAGGTGATCATAAAGGTCGTCAGCGATGATGCACATAACACCGCTGTCCCTAAAATGTGAATGTGGTTGCTCAAAGTAATTAACTTACAGAGAATTATAACCTGAATCTGAAACTCCCATTGACTTCACAGAGCTGGAATAGTGAGCTTCAACTCACTATTCTGCTTTGGTGCCCCTTCACCAGTCACGTAGCATTGTTACCTGCAGTGACAAGCAGCCATTTCCAGTCAAAAAGCTCCTTCAACTGCTTGTCCTTTACATGCTCAGCACCTAATGACACAGTTAGCATCTATCTCTCACAGTGGAGCATCTAGCAGCTAAAGATCCAGGAGGTGGTAGAGACCAAAAACAGAGCTAAAAGAGAATTTGAACTTTAATTAATCAGAATAAAAAAAATACTTCAAATTAATAATATATATTTGTTAACAACTCAACAACAACAACATACCAACTTCAAACTTGATGATATGTCAGTGTTGGGTTAATTTTTCTGCTGTTGTGACGTGGCCAAAAATTGTTATTATAGGTTTCAAAAGTAGTTACTAACGGTATTAGTAAGAAGTAAGCATGCTTGCACCTTATAAGCAGTAGTGTTGGTATAGCATTGGTTCATAAATCTTTTAACACTGTATGTGAAGGAGTAAATCTGTGAACCACTGCCAAACTGGCCTACCTGACTAGTGTCTGCTATCATCTAATCCACCCTGTCACTCAAAAGCACCTACATTTCCCTTGGTAGACAAGTAGCTTTAAGTCAGTGCTGACAGAAACCAAAAACAACCACCAGTCAAACCCTGTTAACCTTTCACCCAAGTTCACACAATCAGGAATCAAGAATAACCTCTAACCCTTGTCCATAAACACTTTTTAACTGTGAACCAGAGAGAAGACAACTGTACTGTAGGACACTTTTTACTTGTGAACTATAAATGTAACATGTAACATTATTCATATTTGTCACTATAAAGTCAGTTCTGGGCCTTGGATTAATAATTTGTAAGGTATCCAAATTAGCCCATCAGGATGAATGTTGACTAGTGTTATTAAAAGCTTTAAGTCTTTTGCATTTCTCTGTGTCACTGCAACGTGACTTCATTTTCATTAGTTGCTCTTACAGGTCAAATGTTAATAGGAATGCATGGAAGCACTTTATACATCTTTATATTCGCTATGACTTGAATTAAAGAAATGTGTTATTTAACTTTAAGACCGTTATGCTGTAAATATCCCACTTTTCTAAATCTTCATGGTTCTGTGAGAGCTCCCTCAAAGTACAGCCATCTCCAATGCTTTCATCTAATACTTTGTTTTTACAATAGTGTTGCGTAATAAAACTCAGCCCACCATTAACTTTACATATCTCTATGTGACTTTTTGTGTCTTCTTTTCAGCACATTTTCCTTTCTTGTCAAACCCTCATGCCTACACATTACAAACACAATCCAAATGCCAACAATTCTCAGGTGTGTTATGCTATATGCTAATGTATTCTAGTGCCTCAAATGACAGACAAATGGCGTGTGGGCTACATAGGGTAAATTAACTTCTTTCCAACTCCACATGCTTTGTTTCTCATTTTTATAACTTGTCTTCAGCCCCAAATGACACTGACTCAACTTGCATCACTTTTTATGCAGCTTGATCTAAAGCTAAAATAGGTTTATTAAACAGCGCACACAATCATATACAGTTTGCAGTAGTAGTTGTAGTGTGTGAACAGACTATGATGTGTAAAATTTGAGTTAAAAATGTGGTTTGTTTTCCTTCTAACTTCTTTGCAATAATCCAATAACTTTGTAATGTTAGGGAGGCTTTTAAGGTGGCCAATCAGATTTCCAGGTCAGGCGAAGCCCCACCACCCCTGACTCAAACAAAAATAAAATTTCTAGAAAGTTTTTTTCTAACTTGTCTAGATTCCGATGTGTCAGGTATATGAACACAAAAGCACAAAAGTAGTATGCAAGAGCTTTGTAAATAGCTCTTCTTGTTCAATTTTTCTTGTGTTATCCAATGGTACTTACTGGGGTAGTGATGCAAAGCACTCAGCCCCTCCAGATATTTGTGTCTGTCTGTGTATCCAGGCATTGACCTCTCTAAGGGCAACGGTATAGCTGTGTGCCAATGGCCAAAGGTAAAATTCTGACAAATCCTACACTAATTCACAAAATATCACATCACAATAAACACTAACGTGCATCTTTTACTATGCACGAAAGTAGATGAATATGAAGAATTTCCTCTGATTCTCATATTCAGTCCAAAGTTTGAGAGAGAAAGTCGTCTGGAACTGATACCAATCTGGAGACCTGGTGGTTCAGACTGACGAAGGGAATCAACAAAAAAATTATTGGATCAACTCAGGCTTGTGTGAACAGGAACATTTGATACTGAGAAATCACTGATCGAATTCTGTTAAATGTGTAATGAAATGGGTTCAGTTCCCAGAAATTAAATATTCACAAAGTGTGACTTTGTTCTCATGGTTGTAGTTGTGTATGTGCAGCCACACGTGTAGGTGATAGTTGTACGGTATAAAATGTATAAGGCAAGTATGCAGTAATTTGTGTCTTTTCAGCTACTACTACTACAACAAAACTGTGGAAGAAAAAGCTACTGAGTCATTGTACGCCAGTCCAGTGGGCAACCTACTGATTATCAAAAAACTCATCCTGTTATCAACACATACAAACATACACACACACATGCTCAAGGCCAAGGTTGAAAGACACTATTCTCCATCAGATGAGGTTTGGTTAAAATGTGACTGGAGATGTGTACACACTATGTAGGTCTGCAGGTCAAAAGCATTATCGTTTACCTGCAGGATATATACCGCCAAGAATTAAGGATTCAGCTCCGGAGGACTATCTGCATCTGCATAGACTTCCTCCGTCAGTCATGAGGCTCATCAACATTGTAAGTGTGGTTTCAATATAGATTAAAGCTATGTTTTCTTTTATATAATTTTACTTGATTAAGTTATGTAGCTGTGTAAAGGCTGAATGTTTTCTCTAATGTGTCAAATGCAGGGTCCAGATCCATCTCTGGCATATCGGCCGAATTTGGAGAAAAGTAAAGCCAAAGAAAAGAAAGACTATAGAAACTTTGAGGTAAGCTTTCGATGCCACTTTTCAGTGGATAACAAATATTTATTGCTGTGTATATTTATGGCCAGGGGTAAAATATAGAGTTGCAAAACACATAATTTGGGGTGCCTGTAGCTCAGTTGGTAGCATCATAAATTATATCACAGTGTTCCTTGTGTTTTTCAGACTGGGAGTTTATTTGAACGAGTCTTCTGCACATACAAGCTGATGCACACAAATCAAACCCTGGAGTTTGTAAAGCAAAAGGTGAGTAAGTCGAGAACAAGAACAGAAAGTTCACAGAAATTCAACAGATTCTAAATCTACTTGCAGAAATATGCCACATGCAATAAAAAAATAAATGTCATGTTTTATATTTTAATACTATTTTCTCTTTCTTACTTCTTATCTGTAATGCTTCTTTGGTTTTGCCCTGGCTGACCGAGTGATCATGTCAGACTGAGCAAACAAATGTCAGCCAGTCTTTCAAAGTGAAAGGCAAAGAGTCAATAGAAGTTCTGCCTAGACTAAATATTTTTTTATTAACCCAATTTTCATTTCTCTTAAAGGTTACACAGGAGCACTTTTTAGCTTTATACTTTATATGGGACATTATCTGATCTCCTACTCTGGAGCTGTTTGAAGACCTCTAAGGGATAGTGCAGGGTGTTGTTACTATTAAAAGAATTGTGCGCTTTTAGTATGATGCATTAGGCAGAATGAAAAAATGATTGCAGACAAATCTGATTACACTATCTTTTAAAACTCACCAGAAATAAATATCTTTATTTTAGGGATGATCTGAGACTAGCAATGTTGACAAAGAACCACACTCCAGTAACAGTGAATCTTACCTTCCTGCAGCACGCTGAATGGTGCGGCTGCAACCACACTCAGATGGGGATGATGGATGCCATCATGTCTCTAGATCAGCTGGTGGATGAGTCTGATCCTGACGTGGACTTCCCCAACTCCTTCCATGCCTTCCAGACTGCCGAGGGCATCCGCCAAGCCCACCCAGATAAAGGTACCACACAGGGAGAGAGATTGTGTACAAGCCAATTCTGTAAAAAAAAAAAAAAAAAGTCTGGTAAATATATGACATGAACTGTCCTGCTCCAGACTGGTTCGCCCTGGTGGGTCTGATCCATGATGTTGGGAAGATCATGGCTCTTTGGGAAGAACCCCAGGTAAGACACAGGTTCAACACAGGGAAACCTGCTCTTACAGTTCTGTAAGGATGCCTGAATCCTGGCAATATGACTTGAATTCCCTACCTGAATTCTCATACTATGTTATTTGTATGACCTCCCTTAAATACCCTTTGTATCATATGAAATTGCCTCCAACATTCTTCATATATAAGAAGAGGTACCATTAATTCTATTAGCAGTCTCAAATAACTGTCTGTGCCGGTGCACTCTACAGTGGGCTGTAGTGGGCGACACCTTCCCTGTGGGCTGCAAGTTTCAAAACTCAATTGTGTTCAGAGACAACACCTTCATGGATAACCCAGATGACAAAAACTCAAACTACAAGTTGGTACTTTCATGTTATATTATTAAAGTACGTGAATGATGGTCATGGTTTTCCCAAAAATTCTGTTCAGTGGCAACTGGACTTGCTTTAAGTCTTTGAAGACATTTCACCTTCATTAGTTTTGACTGACTGGCTGGGATAGCAAACTTCAGGTCACTAATGCTTTTTGATCAGCTGTTGGTTGTTGTTCCCCCTGGCTTTCATGTGTGTCACTGTGATCACCTGAGACCTGGTGTAAACGACTGTGTTGTCATATTCCCGCATCCACTTGAGGGTTTCTGCCCCCAGAATGTGTAGCAATATGTTGGTGAAGATTCTCAGTCATCCAGGTGAAGTTTGAGTCACGGCAACTTCTTCAGACTGAAGAAGGTACTTGGATGAGAAGTGAAAAGTTTCGACCTAACATGAAAGCAGTCCAGTTGCCATGATTCAACATCCAGACATCTGAATAGTGATGAAAGAACTGCATTGTAAGTGGCTGATAGGGTATGCCTTAGGCCACCTCCTGTTTATGGAGGGTCGTTCAATCTTGCAATAAATAGCTTCCCTCACACCTCATTTAAACCAATTGTCTTCACTGCTACAGTGAAGAATGTACAGATTTGTACATAGGAGAAACTAAATGACAGTTTCACAAATGCAGGGAACAACACAGAAGAGGCAGCTCCTACGGACAGAACTCAGCAGTACATCTGCACCTGAAAGACAAGCGCCACTCCTTTGAAGACATCAATGTTCATATTCTGGACAGGTAAGACAACTGGTTCAAATGAGGTGTGAGGGAAACTGTTTGCTGCAAGATTGAACAACCCTCATTAAACAGAGGTGGTGGCCTAAGGCATAATCTACTACCCACTTACAATGAAGCTCTTTCATCACTACCCAGGCGGTTTAACGGTCTGTCACAGTGACACACATGAAAGCCTGGAGGAGGAACAACAACTCACAGGTGATGACTGAAACCTTCTAGATTGAAAGTGAAACATGTTAAAGAACTTAAAGCTGAATCTTTGGGTTAGTTGATTTCATTGCTTTAAATATGTAGCCTCTTGCAGTAGTCACTTCTTTAAATGGGCAAAATAATATTCTAGTATTTAATATCTGGAGTTCATAATCATTCGTGTCATTTAATGGAACAAAATTCATATTACAATTGAAAGTGCTTGTTTGGGAGTTTGTTTTGACATACAATCATGTATTTTCTTTTTTTAGTACTGAATACGGGATCTACAAACCACAGTGTGAGCTTGACAATGTTTTCATGTCCTGGGGCCATGATGGTAAACGATCTGCAACACACAAACTACAATATCTAATGCTTATCTACAATACTGTACATAAGTGTTTTAATTTCTGTCTTCAGAGTATCTTTACAGAGTTATGAAGTTTAACAACTGCCTGATCCCAGAGGAAGTGAGTAAATTCTTATACTGCGTTATTGTTAAATGTATGCTTTGGAATGTCAACTTTACAGCTGGTGCACAAAAGTGAGTGACGGCTGTTATAAGCAGTCCTAAGCTGTTTTCACCAAAGAACTGCCAACAATGTCTGGAGAATCAGATCCAGTCATTGTCAGAAGTTGCTCTTTCACACATGTAGCACACACTTTGGATATTTTCCGTGTCAGATGCATTCTCACCTGGGGAACTAGTTGGTTTGCTATCAGTAAGGGGTGGAACCTGTAGGAGGCCAGGCCGAATGAGTCGGACATTTGTGTTCTTACATACAGCTGCTCCGGTCTAGATAAGTTCAGGGTTCTAGTGCATGTCTGAAAACAGTTCTAATGTTTACAAAGTTATTTTGTTTTCTTATGTGCATACAGGCTAATTTCTAAATCTACATTTTCTGCCAGGGGTTGTACATGATTCGTTTCCATTCATTCTACCCCTGGCACTCCCATGGAGACTACATGCATCTGTGCAGTGAGAAAGACCTGCAAATGCTACCCTGGGTGCAAGAGTTCAAGTTAGTATCTTCCTCTTTCACATGAACATTATCCTACTCACTGCTTTGACCTGAAGCTGCGTCTTCCTTCCTCTCTACAGCAAATTTGACCTGTACACAAAGACCAACGATCTGCCTGACATCGACATGCTGAAGCCGTACTACCAGTCTCTGATCGACAAGTACTGTCCCGGAATACTAAAGTGGTAAAACGAGAACGAGACTAAGTTGTCAGAAATCAGTTCAAAAAGAGGATGATCACGTGTTGTGTAACAAATTATGACTCGATGTATTGTCGCTTAATAAAAACACTGTATCGGAACCTGTACAGACATATTTCAAACTACGCAGAATATACTCTAACTGTATACCTTATGTCTATTGACAATTTGTGTTCTTAATTTTATATAGCTTATGATAATTACACAGTTTGAAATAAAATGTAAAAAATTTTTTTTATTTTATTGTATTTTATGTTATAAAACACATGTGACACATGTACAATGTTTTATGTGATTTTTCATTTCTAATACTGACAGAAACAAAAGATGAAATTTCTGGAGAAAAAAAAGTGCAGAGGTGTTTTAGTTCTGTACGTAAAGTCAGTGACAACAGGAACAAACAACACGTAACACATAACAAAGAGTAACACAATAACATGAAAAATACACACTACACTCCGTGGTTGGGCAAAATAGAACTAGTCTGATATTTTAAATCCTAGATTTCACTTTGACAGTTTAATGTAAGTCAGAACCAACAGTGATGGTTTTAAAACATATAAACCTGGAAAGCTCTGTTGAATTAAAACTGCTCCAATGTAATGAGGTTTCTGATGTAGACAACTGGTGTATATACAATTTACTGCAGTAAGGTGTACATTAAATAAGGCAATTTTTTTCCTGTAACTGGTTGATCAGGAAATACAAATAATTTCTTTGGTCAGTTTGGTAACTTTTCATAAAGGCAGGTGGTGATGAAGAGTCTACAGGATAACCTGCTTCATTATCGAAACTTTATCTTCTTCTTTGCTTTCTTTCTCCTCTTGTGGCTTCATCCTTTTGTTCCTTACCAACAGTGTCTTTATCCTCTCTATCCTCCTCCTCCATCTCATCACTGTCCTCACCAGCTTCCTCCTCCTCCACTGCCTGTTGTTCACCTGACTTTTCCCGATTTTCTGAACAGCTGTCAGGTTTTTCTGCATGTTTACTCACAATCATGGAGGCCTTATGACTAAGTGAGGCCCTTCCTGTTTGTTTGTTCCTGTTTCGCAATCCCTGGAGGAGACAGAAGGTGGCGGTGCAGGTAATGATGGTCCAGATTAGAATGTGGGCAGGAACACCTCTAACCTGAGAGCGCACCCACCTCACTGCCAGCGCAACAGTGGTGTTGGACATGCGGCGTGGAGGCGATTTGTCCTAGAGACAAATTAAGATCAATATTACATTATACTGGATTCTACATTCTATATTAAAACATGAAAAGGGACAACTGCTTCCAGAGTTTTCTAAAAACAATGGGAAGATACATTTACCTTGAGTCCATATTGGTTGAGCATGCTCTCTAGGAAGGTGTTGCCCAGGTTCACTGTGGGATAGAATTCCTCATCATAGACCCTCCTCCACCAACGCTGTGGGTACGAACTGCCAACAAACACCAGCCAAACAGTAATTATCATCTTATTTGTGTGTGTGTGTGTGTGTGTGTGAGGATACTAAAAATTTGGACAAGCCAATACACCAAGAAAATTGCAGTGTACAATGATCAAACATCAACATCAAACATCCAACATATTAATTACAACATAGTCAACAAACCGTTGATAACATAATATACTGTGGAAAATGTTTTCCTGGTTGAGTTTTGAATGTGTCCGTACAAGAAAAAAACAAGTTAACCTAAAATTCATTGTGTACAGGTTACCTCAAAGCTAAGAATAATCAGATTTCTGCAGAAGGAGAAAGAGAAAGCACTAACCCATCAGCCTTTGGTTTAGTAAACCAGTATCTGTAACGGTGAGCTCGGAGGTATGTGGGAGGTTGCTGGTGGAACGGATACTGAGACACATCGGTCTGGATCAGCCCTATCACTGCAGGAAACAAAACCAAGCTTTTAGTAATGTGTTGTTCTTCTTTGATTGCACCACTGTGGTGCAACAAAGAAAAGTTTTGCAATTTATATTTATCACAAACATATTAGTGATGTTACAACAACACTTATCAAAACAAAACACCTGCTGTTACTGTCTGGGTGGTGAGAAGTTCAATTTTAACCCTCAAAACAAAGGCAGCAGTTTACTATTTAATACAGTACAGAACTGCCCTTTAGTAGTTGGAAGAGTACCAGGAAACACAAATACACACACACACACAAAAAAAGATGAGGGTAAGTACCATCCGTCTTTCCTTGAAGCAGTTTGTATATGAGGCTTGTGAACCATGGAGCCTGCGTATGAGCCCCAAGGGCAGCAAACCACATTTGCCAGTCCAACCTGGGCTGGTGGGGGATAAGCACAGGAGGAGGTGCACTTAGGTTTCCTGGCTTATACATAAACTCAATCTCCTATAAGAAAAAAAGACAAATACAGATTTAAATAACTTTGTCAGAGCAGCAGCACAGTGAGTCTGCACAATTCTAAATTATGAATCTGCTCAATAGTGCTTCCATGATATTATTATACAGTTACACATTCTGGAAAACAGAAGTAATTTATACAGTACAATCCTGTGGTCATAAACCATCATCCGACTTTTTCCTCTCACCGTCCATGCCACTCCATCGTAGCTTCCTTCGATGACAACTTCTGGCCGCCCACCAACACCTGTCATTCTTCTGAAGAGGCCGTATGAGTTGACCAACTGGTAGCGATCCACCAGCTCATAGGCTCGACGCACTCCAGGCCACAACCTGGCATTAGAGTCATATTCTATATAAGTGAACGGTACCTGGAAGAGAAAAACAGTCAACCAGTAATAATGACATGAGAAAAAAACCCACTTTGTTCCAAATGTGGCAACGAAAAAAATAAGTAGTGACAACGATGGTCGAAGTAAAACATGATCAATGGCATGGTTAATATGGATATTCTACATTATATTAAAATAAAGGAAACTTATCAATTATGAGGTTCAACTGTATGACAAATACATTTTAGGATACTGCATTTTCAAAAGCACCCACCAGACTAATAGTGAACATTGCAGCAGTGGCAGCAGCAAACACAGTCCACTGGACAGTTCCACAAAACCTCTTCAGAAAACCCGAGACACAAGCACATCTACAAAGACACATCACATACGATATTTGTACATCTACTGGACAATAACACACTATATAAAAAAAACATGACGGATGATATAATCAAAGAGCCACCCACACACAAACTGAGGAAAGTTCTACCTGAACATAGCTGTGACTATCTCCCAGGTGAGAGAGAGAACCCCAATCCAGATACAGGGGATTGTCACAGTCTTCAGAAACTGGTTAAACTGGTGGTAAGTGAATGCTGGAAGACAGTGAGTCAAACTAAATCTACAGAAAGCAAACATAACTTTTAACATATGCATGATTTCACGCACACGCACGCACGCACGCGCACACGCACACACCTGTCCTAGAGGAGATGGTGAACTTTGTTGTATCCAGCTGCAGGTCAAAATATACAATTGTTCCAAATATCATGAGAGCCCAGACGGCCAGCTCCAGCACGTAACACAGCCAAGACCACAGTTTAGAGTCTTAATAGAGCAGAGAGTTAAAGTTAGATTTTGCAAGTATTGATGTACAGAATCCTCATAGATCACTCTACTTGCGCCTTGTCATTCAGAACATTTGTGTATGTAGTAATTAAATACTTGGATATTGTAGAAATTATATTTACTTTTTTGTTGACTTTAGACAGTTTGTATGTGAATGTATCCAGTGTTTATCATACCGTCATTGTTGGTCTTGTCTGCCTTGAGCAGCCAGAAGTGTACATGCTGATCATCCAGCAGAGACAGGCACAGGACTATTGTCAGCAGGTTGAAGAAGTTGTAGTTTCCTGACAAAATGATGAGCACCTGCAGCAGCACCTATATAAGGATGTGGGAAAAAAAACAACTCAACATAGCAAAATGTTTTTCCTGATGGTCACGTCTTTTTGAGAAGGTAAATGAAATTTGTATGCAAACGTGTTATTTGACTTAAGAAACAGTTTGTGGGAACATTTAGCAGTGCAACTTGCTATCTAATAATTATCCTAATCTAATCTAAAGCTGATCGTTGACAATCACAATCATAGATAGGTTTATTGCCAAGCAGGTTTTCACATACAATAAAGTTACCACAAAACACAAGTCATTCACCAACAAGACTATGACATTTTCTAAAGATCAAAAAGAGCACTTAAATTTCTACACACCTGCAAGTAAAAAGATCCAAGTCGGAGTCTGCGCAGTGGACTGAAGAACAGTAAAGGTACAGGAATCTCTATGACAAAAGTTGCCACCACACTCAGTTTCTGCCACCACACTGGCAACTGGTGGGCAAACCAGGCCAGAGGAGTGGGGATACACTGAGTCTCATAGTGATATGTCAGAGCTGTTTCAACACACAATGGACAAGAAACTTAATCAAATGGAAAAAAAGAGATAATATCCTGAGTCTGGACGAGATCAGTTAAAATGTGTAAAATATGAACGAGATGCTACATGAGTTAAACTGCAGGCTTCAACTGTAGTAATGGGATTTCTTCTAGGATGTACAGCCCCAACGCACACACACACTACAATACTACTTTCAGTTGATACATACTAAAATGCATGTGGGATCATTTTGCATCCCATCTTACAAATCACAGTTATGCCAAAAGAAATAATGAATGACAAATTCAAATTCCTTAATACAGAAAGACTCACGCGTACCTGTAAGACCCCACCAGGTGGGACAACGCGATGTGAGTTTCACCACACCAGAGGCTAACATGAGCCTGAAGAGCAACCAACGGATAAGCCAGAAGGTCACACGATCGTGCTCTCTGACCCGTCGGGACCCTCCAATTAATGTCACTGGAGCAACAAGGATACAGAGGAACCCCATCTCTAGAAGCAAATTGTCCCTGCACAGTGATAAAGAGGAGGTGTGGCAAGAAACAAGAAGGGTAGGAAGAGTAAACAGAGAGAACAAGGGAGGCAGAGCTGTCAGTCTAACTTCTAATTTTAGAGAGGTGTTCACACTGTTACAGACAGACATTACTATGATGTTTAACATGAGCCTAAAGATCATGTAAAAATATCACTAAACTGTCAATATCACCTTATACTTCATCAACCAGATGTTATTTACAGAAGTCATGTGTTATAGTTAATCACTTGTAAAAATGTACAAATTTCAGCTTCACGACATTGTCCAAGACTCACCACTGAAAGTAGAGGAAAACCTGGCCCACCTGAAGGAGACAAAAATGTTTAGTGTGAAACAGCATGACAAGTGGAAATATTGTGACAGAAACATAAGGGTACAGCTAATACAAAATCACCTGGTACATGGACAGGTACAAGGCCCAGAGGCAGAAAAACACCACGCTGTCTCGGAGACACTCTACCAGAGTGGCAGCGAGACTCAGTGCAGCTCCTATGAGACACAGCAGCTCCATGGCGGTGTGCGTGTCTAGGCCGAGCCGAGGCCCGAGCCACAGCAGGGTGGGAGACAACAGCAGCTGCTCCCCGAGGGGCTTGCCGCTGTATCGCAGCTGCCAACGAGCAGGCAAGAGCCCCTCGTTACCATAGAGACCTAGAAAAACAACAGAAAAACGTGCAAAGCAAGATAGACATAAACATAAAGTGTCTTAGAAAGGCGATGAGCCACCGCAAAATGGCAGAACAGCTTCAAGAATCCAAGTTGCAGGAGACAACAGGAGAAACACTGTTCTTCAAAAGAACATGCCCTCATTCTGTGTTTTTATGTAAATGACATTCAAATGGGTGAGATGTGGTCACTATGAATGAAACAGCATATGATTCACATCTTCTTTACATTTTACAATCTCTGTGCACAGTATAGCAGAAGTTCTGCATCTCCAGTCCATTTATTCTGAATTTAAAAAACTATATCTATCAGTGATATATGTAATGAGGACAAGCAGGAGACACTCTCAATTGAAATGAAATGAAATTGATTATCAATACAGGTGCAGACCATTCTTCTACAAATAGATACAGAATAAATAATGGTTAAAAATGCGTTCACTACTATTTGGTAAGACAGAGTATTTCATTTGTTAATATTTATACTGAAAATCTGATTGTATAACTTATTTCAAACTCCATTCATTGGCGTTGCAAACTGCAAGTTTAAAACCATAAATTTGTGGTATGGATTTAAATTAACTGAGATTACACCGTAGAGAACAGAGTTATGGAAAACTCTGCTGGTCGCAACATAAATATGTATTTTTTCCTTTAAAACATGGGCGTGGACGACGTCTTCTAAACTTGTGCTGTGATACTAAGGCGCCCTCATGTGATGAAAACAGAGGGTTTATGGGAGCTGTAGTATAATACATTTCTACAACTTGGGGTCTTCTTGGCAGGTTGACTCTCTTTCTCTCTGCAGCGGTCAGCAGATAAAGCTTTCTGACTGCAGTCCAAAGAAATGTCTATGCGCTTTCTCACCACATCTGAGAGCATGAAAAGAGACGAAAAGAAACACAACCAAGTTCCCCCGCTAACAAGCTAACACACCCCAGCAGCAGTGTGGGCTGCCACAGGTAGCTAGCAGGGCTGTGACACTTACCTGGTATCTGCACGTAGAGAGAAACAAACGCTGCCAGATACATGACCGACATACACCAGAGAAACATGCGCCGTGGCAGGACGATTTCCCCCATGTCTGAGCCGAACTGCTGGTCAGGACGCGCCCGTTTCTGTAGCAGGATGGGAAACAGGGGAAGCGGGATATAACGTAGCCGGGGGACACGTAGCGACGAGCGGTTGATGGTAAATTCACCCGCGCGGCCTCGAGGTGTCGCTGCGCTGTTTGAACGTTATGCTGCGTTCACTTGACACCGGCCGAAACAGTATTTCAAGATTCAAGATTAAAAAAACTTTATTAATCCCAGAGGGAAATTATTTGCCATGTCACAGCAGCTCTCAGTTCAGGAGGAAAGAAGGAAGAACCATAACCAGACAGGATTAACACCAACACAAATACTAAAATATACAATGTATAAAAATAGGTCATTTCAGTCATTATCAGTCTGTAATGTAGTGGAAATGATAACAAAATGATGTCCCTTGATAAATGATAAATAAACAGTCATCTGATTAAATAGACAGTCATCTGATTAAATAATTTGATTATGATAGTTGTCTACGGGTTTTGTTGCCTGTAGACTTCAGATGCTCCTTTGTGATTACCACTTTCAACAGTTTTCCATCCCATTCTTCCTACTCATGTAAAAGTACAGAAGTATTACAAGCAAAATTTACAAAAAAGTAAATTAACTATATAAGATAGAATGTCCAGTCTGACTGATATATTACCATACAAAACTTTAATACATAAATATAAACATAATCTAAGAAGCATTTTATTATAGTAGCTGCTGGAGGTGGATCTACTTTTAACTTCATACAGTTCAGTATATAAATATCTCTTTATATATACACACACACATGTACATTCTTTGCTAAAAGCTTGAACACCTCTGAAATTGTGACTCCAAATAAACCAGCTGCTGGTTTAATCTTTAACGCTGCTATGTATTATATAATTACATTTTATAGTAACTGTGTGGTTTTGGAATTGTTTACAAAAAGAAAAGCATGTATTGTTCAAATAAATACTAAAATTTATAAAAATTATTTGAATTGAAAAGTTTTTTTTTTTTTGTCAGGTTTCAAGATAAAGTTTTAGCATTTTAATTAGATTACAATTTTATCCTTCAAATTGACAAATCATGTGGCCCCTATTTGGCTCCATACATTCGCACTGAAAAACTGCAACAATTAATTTCCTAAATTCCACAAAACTGTAATTAAAAAGCAAATGATTTGTAACAAAGAGGTAAACATGCCTCTCTCCAAGTAAGTAATGGTACTAAAAAAATTGTTCAAGTGAATTGACAGATCACATATTTTAGTTTTTATTGCAATAGTACCAACTTTTCTTGAAACAGGGTTTGTAATTCATTTTGTTTATTAAGAAAAGATTGTATTCACAGCTTATCAACAATGACAGCTGAATCTTGATTTAACAGTTTATTGTGCAAGACTTACCAGGCAAACGTACAGATTCATGGCAATAAAAGGTGGGTCTGCATGCTGCTAGTCAGAAAGCAAAAGCCTCTATGTATGTACATTCAAGTTTAAGACACAAATATATACGAAACTGATCACATACAGCTGATCACGCAAGCAGAGTAGTTTACTTCTGACACAGTGCGTTGAAACATCAGGAGTTCATTGCACAAGCAAAATGAGAAGTAAGCTTCATACATTTCATATTACAAAAATACTAAAATCGGACTTTAGAGAACATTTACAGTTTGTTTTTAGATGGCACCTACTGCAGAAGATGCTTTTTTTCCAGCATTTGACATGAAGGTAAGAGGTGTACACATCAGTAGCAGAACTATTATTCAGAATATGAATGCCAAAGCAACAATGATGAAGCTTGGCAAAGGGATGTGAAATTTGACACTGACAGCAGTAAGTACTGAGAATGGGAACTGATCATAGCAATTGGCGCCACAGTTGCTTTAATACACAGCTAAATGTGTTAGTTCAGTCAAAATGATGGCAAAGACTTTATCCTATGAAATATCCCTGCTGCTAGACCCCAAAGGGCCCCATTATTCGACTAAGACTGCATGTCTCTCCCACTTAAAATCATCTTAAACCTGCCCACTCCCTCATATTATACGTAAATAAAAAAGATGTATGCATTATGTCATTAGATTAGATTACCATTTTCAAATAAAGCAATAAAAAATTTTAATAGTTTTTTATAGAACAGAAACTTGAATACATGGTAATGGCTGTTGTAATATGAAAATACTACAAAAATATGTTCATATAACGCTGTCATCTTTGCCTGTCTTATAAATGTAACTCTCAGAAATAATAAAAACATAACATTGCATTGCAAGTGATAATACTGTGAAATACATTTTCTAAGATTATACACTGAAATGCAAAATTTTATTTAGAATTAGACGTTAAACTAGATTGGAATTAATGAGGGATAACTGCAACATTGCACCACAGGGTTGTCTAGGTTGTTTGGATTTTAGCTTCAAAATTTCCCATTCTAGGCAGAATTTTCTATTTTGAGGAAACATGCCAGCCACGTTGTCTTGCCTGATACATCTGGACACTCTGAAATAGTCAGACTGGCCTTTATTCTGCAGGTTACAGGAAACTAGGCTAACACTGAGGGAGAATCTGACTGCAATTAAACGGTGTCTGTTTTGGCATGGCCATTTAATGACTCCTGTGATCTGTGGATGGACACATTAATCAAAGCTGCCTCAAAGGGATGGCCAGTATACTGTAACTGTTACCCCAATATGGGCGGATGTAATACATATGCAATGCAGATGCAGAGGAGTCCTTTGGCTATCATTTTACCCGAAAATTTAGAAATACCCTCAGATGAGAATTCTTATTGTCAAAGAGCTGCATCATTACCACCTGCACAAATGCTTTATTTAAACACAGAAACATCCTGCACTCCTAATAATTCAGACTCAGTGTTTCTCAGTGTGTGAGTAGTCGTTTTTTTATTACCTGTGTCCAAACCTCTGGATCTTTTACAGAGTTTTAAGGTAGACATAAGTGACTTGCATTTGGACGGCTAGACTGAGAGTGTTTTAACTCAGATTGTGTGCGGCTTGACATTTCATTGTCATGTAGCCCCATCGGTTCTGCTACAACAGGTCTGTTCGATGTTTGTCACTGAAGGAATGGGCTCCTGGTCTGTTTCCCTGACACAGATGACAGCATCACCGCTCACATTAATGAGACACTGAGCCTACAGGAGGAAAAATTTGACATGGTTAAAACCAAAAGACACTAATAACTGTCAAGGATCCAAAAGGTAACTCACTGTGATTTGTAAATGTACTGTTACAGGTAAATAAAATGTGTGTTTATACTGTGCGAGTACCTGGTTCTTGTTTGGATTTTCCATTAACACACACTCTTTCATGCTGTAGGACACTACTGCATTGCCACCCAGAGCTGCTACATGGGCTCGAACCATCGCAAACACCTCTGCTATGAATGAATGGAGGAAGCCACTAACACCACCTTCCTAAAGAGGATTAAAAATACGTTTCATGATGATCCTGGCATGATAATGTATTGTGACTTTCTGTGGTCATGTTGCTCATACCTCCCGTAATGATGTTGTCTCTCTGATAAAAAACATGTTGATGATCCCAAGGTACTTAATGATGCGTGTCCCAGGTAGGAAGGAGACTGGTGTCATTTTCACCACTGGCACTGAACTGCCACTAAACGAGCGGTTGGAGCGCAGCGAGCAGGAACGTCCCTCAGGCAGTGGACTGCTACGGTCCAAAGATGAGACTGCAGTTTCAGAGAGAGAGAGCGAGCAGGTAGAGGTCCAGAAGAGGGAAATAAAAATAGAACAAGAGGAGGGGAGGGGAAAAAAAGACAACAGAGAATGGAGATACGAGAAAACACTCAAAAGCAGTCCAAAAATGAAAAGCGGATATAAACTTTAAAGCAGAAAAAATGTGAATGTGAAATGCCAAAATGCAATCTTGTTAGCGTCTGCACAGCAGGGAGAACATGTGTGTACTCACAGCGTGTGTTAGTAAATCAATTGTGTGTCTCAGATACATGTGTGACTTCACATGCAGTTGTGTAGATGTGAGGTGCAAAGACAATCACTTGAAAAGCGTGCGCTGCCATGCATGTCATGCAGTTAAGGCAAACAGACAAGACAGTTACACAGTGTCTGCAGACAGACAGACAGACCTGGGCACAGCTGTGTACAGTTAACATGTGTGAATACAGTATTTAAAGTACAGTGAAGTATATGAGAAAATATTTATAATTGTTTGCATCTGAGAAAGAGGCTTGAGAAATGGAGACGGACAGAGACAGCTATGAGCTGAGCTGGGCACATGTATACAAGCCAGAGTGTGAAAGATGCTCCATCATCTTACAGCAAATTTCTCTGATGTGGCTTCACATCCATTAAACCAGGGACCTTCAGTGCCACACATTAGATTGTAGTTCACTTACTGTGCACAGGACTGAGAATCATTGCAGTTCTTTCAGAAACACCGTGATCAAACTTGCTGTATTAAAAAATTCAGACACAGGCATTTGTGCATTTTTATAATGTTCATCATGTATGTCTGTGAAGATTCTCAGTCATCCAGGTGAAGTAGTCTGGAAGTTGACTCAACTTCCATTCAAATCATGTAGTGTTTTCAAAGCTTAAGTGGACACGTCATCAACCTTGCTACAAAAAAATTCAACCATCACAGGTCTTGACAAGAACATATGAGAAAAAAAGTTTACACTTAGGATCAAAAATAAATATCATTTCCCTCTACTTTGCCGTTATCATGGCTGCAGGCACTTTAAAGCCAAGATGCTGATTGTAGATTCTCTGAGGGGCGGGGCTTCAACTTTCACACTCTAGCTAAATAAAAAGCTGGTGCTTGATTTACAATGCGCCGCCCCCCAGCGGCATGCATGGAGGGGTGTGTGAGTGTATGCAAGCGTGTAAATAAATGTCTGTGAATTCTTTGTGAAACCGTGTTCTGCATTTGTGGGTATGATCACCATGGTGTGCTAGAGACTGTGTCCTCCTACTTGTTTTAACTGATCCTCGTCTTATGGTGTGAGCTTTCAGCCTAAGCAGCTCTAGCCAGGTGCTGCATCTGTCTGCAAAGGAACCGTAATCAACGGAGGCAGCTGAAGAGAACAGACACACACACACACACACGCACAGACACACACACGCATACACAGACAACAACAACAAGACAAAAAAACAGCAATAACGAAACAAGACAGAAAACAAACAGAAGAACAGAAAGAAAAAAACAAAAGTGGATGAGGTTTGGGAGCAGTGCAGGATAACTTTATCCAAGAAAAAAGGATGAAAAGTCAAAACAGGGCAGTGTAGTAGTTTTGGTAGCAGGGAGGAGATGGAGGACGGGGAGGGGGCTTACCTCTGGATGAGACGTTGGTACTATCTGGGACACCTGTGTCACACACACACACACACACACACAAACATCAAAGTCTACCTTGACAGGAAGCGAGAAAGCGCTCAGGCTCAACTTCACCTTGTCACAAAGGCTAAACAAGCACGTATTTTTTAAAGTGGCCATATTATGCTTAATTTAGGGTTTATATGTTAATATAGGTCTCCACTGATGCAAGATTATATGGTTTTCAATTTAAAATACTGCAAATTCATGTTATAATCCCTCTTTATCCAATGGCTCCTCTGGCCTTGAGACTGGAAAGACTCTTTTCCCCATTCTCTTCTGACTGGCCCACTCCTTGAAAAACTTCCAGGGGGCCGAACTAACCCCAAAACAACACATCACCGCTATCTTTCACCAGCTTCATATATTGTCCTACAGCAACACAACCTAACCGAAAAATCCTGCTTTATACTGGGGCATGTACAGGAAAATTGCTTGCCCAAAAAAACACTTCTCTGATCTCTGTACACTCTGTGGACATAGTGGTAGCTGTTGGGCAGGACTGTGTACTCAGTGGGTGTACAAAAGGTATTAAATATGTATTTGTCTGCTTACATCAAGACAAACTTAACTCAAAACGGACGGCCAGTTATACTTCACCATTGCCTGACATCAAGGCGTATAGCATTTTGAAAAAGCTCATTTTGGCCAGACTGAAAGCTGGGTGTTTCACTACCAGCCAGCATGCAAACACACCTTCACTCCAAGCTTTGGGCTTCTGACAATGAGTAATGTGAACACCCAATTTTACAAAAGTATATATGTAAAATCAAAACACAAAAAGCATAATATGACCCCTTTAAGCTTTAATCATCATCACAAATCTAAATGTTCTGTACATCAAAATGCTCCATCTATAGTCTTCTCTTTTTACTGTGTTCATTTTATATAGATGAAAGATAAGCCACAATGCCTTAGGATCCCAACATTTCAGACAACATCACACTGTCATCTAAGTTCACAGCAAAACATTAGGCTACATCACATCACTGTTTGTTTACCTGACGAATGAACCATAATCAGCTGATTTTGGCAGAGTTTTGCAGCTGGAGTGAGTAAAGAGACTGTACCTGAAGTGTTTGTGGAGGAGATGGGCAATGTCTATTAGTGAAGCAAGGCACATGAGGAAGTCAGGGAGAGATTAAAAATTATTTAAAAGCTACCTGAGATTTTGGCTGATGGCTGACTGTTGGTGCCTGACAAATCTGTGCTCAACTCCAGGGGAAACTGCAGCTGCTCTTCACTCTCATTGGATCCTGAAAAGAAACACACATACACACACAGTCTAGTTCTGTTTTCCCATTTCAGTATTTCCTTTTATGTTTCTGCACACAGTTTCAGGGTTAGCCATCTCACCTCAGTTACTGCATGACTATGTGATCAAGTAGCAGCTCCACCCACAGACACACACATGGAATTCTCCAAAGAGGCAGAACAAGGCTTTTCTGGCTGTTAATTTTTGTGTAATTTACACCTCACTAATTTGACTAGAAACAATGGAAACACATATCCAACTTCCAAGTTCCTTCTTGTTGCTACAGACACATGGGATGTATTCCAAAGTATATTGGTAATATGCACACTATAATGTAATTATTATGATTTTGCACGGCACATGGAAGCCTTTAATGCTACACGTGTACAATGTATTAAACTAAAATGCTGTAATAAGGGTTCTTCACTTAATCAGAGTGTAAAGTAGTGCAAATTTCACAAGTTCACAAAAAGCCTTTGGTGGCAGACCTTTGGTGGTGGGGTTGTCTGCTGGCTTCTCCTGACTTTGGTCCTTGTCGAATGTCATGGCAACTGCTGTCACTGCGACCTGAGAGGCAGACAGAGAAAGAAAGATTTGTAAATTTTAATGTCAGTTCTGTTCTATAAACAATTTCTCAAATCCATGATGGTCTGATTGTTCACCTGTATGAGTTCTTCTTCTGGCACTGCTACAGTGAATTTGAGATGACAGAGGCAGCAGGGGATCATAGAGCGCAACTTGAAGTAAAAACTCTGAAACACATATGACAAATATGTAACTCCTTACTCAAACCACAAGAACTGTAAGCACCTCAGCACAGCATAAACACAGTAAAATCACAATGCCCATTACAAAAGATCAGCATGACACCACATACAGTACAAAATAAGTACTTATTTATTAATGAGTGAGTAAGAGTTCCTTACCTTTAACAGATTTTCACAAAGGTCAGTGAATGTCTTGTTCAACCCTTGGTTAGTGAGATTAGCATTACTCAACCTTAAGACCCTCACAGATGTAAACATCTGTAAAACAGAAACACACAGCACAAATTATAATTTATACTCTGCCTTATGGTAGAATTTCTATAAATATGTTCAAAAGGTAGCTTTGCTGTATATACAAACTATCTACTAGCTGGAAAATACCAAATGTGTTCAACTTTACGATTTATATACATTAAGAAGTCCAATAAAATATAATTCAAACTAATTTAATTAGAGTTTAAAGGAGATAACACAATGCTGAAATTTGTGAGGCAATACTGCAGTGAGTACAATAAAGTAAACAATAAAATAATGAGTTACCTGTACTGCTGAAGTCCAGTTGTAAATCCCAGGCATGATCTCAGTGTTGCAGCTGTAGAAACCTGAAAATGGCAAACAAAGAAATAATGACATTTGTTAGGGATTTGATTAAATCAGAAGATAAGTGACTGAGCATGTGCAGTGATGTACTTTAACTGCTGTGAAGAGAGTGGATGGTGCCTACCTGTAGGAGGAGAGGCATCAGTGAGGAGGGAGTGAATATCCTCCAGAGCATCAGTGTCATCAATCTATGGAAATGAAAGCAAACAGTTACACTTGTCTGTGGAATCAATATCAGATAAATACCATATTTATATTTACAGATACACACCTCCAAGACAAAGGCATCCTTCTTGCCATGGGAGAGGTCCAGTTCTGAGAGTTCATCTGAGCTCTCTGAGTGGGAGCGAAGAAGTCTGGATCGTTGTCTTGGCTCCGGGATCGGAGAACCCACCACTTCCTCCATCAGCTCCTATAAGCAAAGGGACATAGGCCTGAGGTGGTGAGATGCCACGGTTAACACCAGACCACCACAGCAGCACACATCTGTCCAGACTGTACAGCTAGTAGAATGACTATGGCTATGCTAATAACACTACACATGCTCACACTCAGTCAAGCACCCAATTAGCTGTGTTTTTACACACACATGGCTGGTGTTAACGTGAGAATGAATCTGGAAGAATAAGGAGTGGCACAAACACACATCATAAAAATACACAGGTGAGAGTGTGAATGGGCAGGACAGATAGTCATGATACAAATACATTAATACTGATACAGTGAGTCTACTGTGGTTTGCCCTTTAGAGGTAACTCTGCAGTTGGTTCAACATCGTCTTGCTCCCAGTTGTCCACAGTTAAGAGCTATTAGAAAGTTATAGTAAAGGTGGTGTAGTGTGATTAATAGAGTGAAATATTTGTCATGCTTTGCTGCATCTCAGAGCTAAAAGTTTGTGTGCTCAGTACCATGTTTATACCGCCGAACACCTCAGGGTCCAAGGCAAATAATTTCTTTAATGACCAAAGAGAGACAAGAGGCAAAAGTTTATCATTATTCACAAACAGCCAAGACTATGCTTGTATGCAACACCGGAAAATAGAGAATTAAACCCCAAGTATCGCAGTTACCATGAAATCGGTTTTGTTAAATAACTTGATGTAACACGATATATGACACAGTGGCACAAGACCTAATGGCCATGAACTCCAGATATTAATTATTTGTCATGCAAGGCAAAAAAAAAAATCTTGTGAAAATGTGGGTCCTTGTGTCAGCTGTACAAAGATAACCCATGATACAACCAAAAATATCCACATTTATAATGTAAATGCTTAGTTTCCAAAATGAAGCAACAACATTTTAAGCGTTTTGGTTGAAACAGGTCCCATAATCTTTCCATTTACTTTTGTGTTGACAACGCTACGGATAGTGGGTGTCACAATTTTCTAAATGACAACATGGCTACTGCAGTGTTACAATGAATCAGTGCAAAAACCTACTTAATGATTCAAATCTGGCAGAAGCAGGGACTTGCAGATATAATCACAAAATTGTCTTCTATATATACACACATGGCTGTGTGTCTTACCGGAGGGTTTATTTGATAGAGCTCTTTGCTCTTTGCTATTGTGTCATTGATCCTTTTCTGTATGGTGAGGATGTGGTGCTCATTACTCAGGTCACCAGGAGTCTTCCCTGCAATCTGAATGCCCCCTGGTGCAGGCAGGGCCATCAGATACACTCCTGTAGCAGACTGAACACACACACACAAACAGACACAAACTTTAAGGGTTATGCTTCAGAAAACACATAGATGGCTGATTAATCTGTTAACCTTAAATGTGAACCTACAGCCAGACCCAGGAGTATGTTCTCTCCAACACTGATCTGTATGTGTAGGCCAAACAGAGCGTTCATACTCCGCAGCTTCAGTTTGTTCATGAGCTGAGTGTGCAGCTCGTATTCCATGAAAGGCAGCAGGTTGGAGATAGCTGTCGCGTTCACTTCACCCTGGGCCTTTTTCTTTAGACGACACAACCTAGGAGAAAGTGCCGAGAAAGTGGTGATTATTCTGTGTAAATCATATGAAGCAAAGCACAGCATAAAATATACAATATGCAGTTTGACAGAATTTAGCAGTTTTTTCTCACTTTAGCAAACATTTTGAAAGGTTTTGGAGCCATTTAACTCTTAGGGGATTTACCTGGCCTGGATAAGGCAACCCTTCCCCGTGGCAGCTGCTTCTAGTGGCAGGTCAATTGTTGTGAATAACACATCAGGAACCTTGCCAAGACAAGAAAATAGGTCATTCTTTTTTAGTAAACTATTTACATTTATACACTGAAAAACAAAATACATTTTAAGTTTGTCTTGATGTAAGCAGACAAATACATATTTAATACCTTTTGTCGTCTGCAGTGGTAACAGTAGGTGAGCTGAGCAGGAAATGGCATGTTGAACTCATCATATGGTATGTGACAGAAGCCACAGCTTGGGGGAGATGGTTCCTCAAACCTGGTGAACAACACATACCATCTGGTATCAGCCTCCACAACTCACTCCAAGCTGTACAGACAAACTGCACATACACAAGAACTGGCAGTCAGATTGTCCAGTGTCTGCATCAAACACATGAAAGTGATTACACATAAAACAACCTGTGATCGGTGCTTCCAATGTCAAGACAGCCTTCACGCATGTACCGAGGATTCAGGATAGCAGCTGTACCTGATGCTGATAGGATGCACACCTCCTCACTGAGAGATGGAGAGATCAGGAGAGAAAGAACAAACGGAGAACATGAAAACACAACATGAAACTTGTGAGTTTAAGAAAAAAAGAACATTGATTTATAACAAAGAGATTCAATAATAGGATGAGAAGGCAAAATAGATCCAAGACTGGTATTGTTTCAAATCTCTGCACAATGTATGACTACATACCAGATGCTAGTGCTCTCGCTGTACCCTACAACAGCATGGCAACCAAGAGCTTTGGCATGAGATTTGATTTCCTGGCGGATCTCCTCCCACCAGGCATCGCGAGTCTCTGGCTCATCTGCAAGAAATTAAACAGGTTTCACTAAATATTTCTGAATAATTCATCAATACTTCAAAGAGCACTGATATTAAGCTAATAATTAAAACTGAGACAACTATTGTTAACACAGATTTGAAAAAACAGACTGCCCTGATAAATACAAACACGCTTAAAGGAACTGGACATGTTTGTATCTACTCTGGTATCTAATTTGACTGCTTTGATTTAACAAAAAATAGACAGCAAACAGAAGAGTTTGTGTTTTCTGATGATTTATGGATTAGATGGTGTATCAAAGCAAGCCAACCAACTATCATTCTGTGAAACAAGGTGATTTTGATTTGGTGTTTGAGGTTGATGATGAAGGCAAAGTCAGTGGTTAGCTTAGTTGTGTGTGCTCACTAAGTATCTACTTTTTGTGCACATTATCTAAATCATTGCCTCTCTCTTTTCTATGTATCTTTTCCTTTCTTTTGCACTAAAATAATAGACACAGGTGAGAAATACAGCCATACTAGGTATGTTTCGGTCTGGGATCACACAAAAAGACAGTGTGCCTAATGTGTAAAAGGTGTTTCCTACCCTGATGACAAAGGACTGAAATTAAAAGAGGTTGAGCCTTCATCATACTTAAGCTACACCAGGGGTATGTTTCAATAGTTTCATAATGCTTTACCCCAATACCACCTTTGTTTTATTGACATTGTTCAGAGGAGCCTAATCACTTTTCATCATTTGGTAGTTCTGGATCACTGAATAGATGATGGGAGCTACATTATTATTTGAGTATTGAGCTACACCCCATTACTCCCTGGGAGGGCCACATGCTGACAGGGCCCCAGAAAGAGAGAGAAACTCATCTGCTAAGTGAGATAAAGAGGAGGAATGAATGGGGGGTGGGGGGTGGAATAGAAGGTCAACTGAAGAAATGAAGAATAATGAGTGATGGTCATACATCACGCCCATGACGTGGGTTCCTTCAAACCAAAAGCAGCATGTTGCACAGGCACGGGCTCACTAACGTGCACGTTCATGACCATGTGCACGCTCATGGGCAGAGAAGGGCCATATTCATTCACCAGAGTACATCAAAGTTAGAGAATCACTGAGTCCTATCATACTTCCTCCATTCCCCATCCTCGTTCTTTCCTTCCATCCCAATCATACATCCCAATTTTCCTCAACTGCCACCCATCCAGTCAACCTGCTTTCCATTCATCCATTCTTCAATTCCTTCTTCTCTCTCTCAGTATGAATACGGCCCATTGAGTTAGGGATGCACATGCCCAGTCAGTGGCTCTTTGTCACAGAATAAACCTCCTAAACCTCCTTTGGTCTAGACAGGTTTGACCACAATGCTGATAAGGGAAGCAGTAGAAACAGCGTTTGGACAACGTTAGGGAGGAGCTGCAGCTCTTATGTGCAGCAAGATGAGCTGGGTGGGGGGGCTAGCCAGGCCAGGCTGGATGGGGTGGGGTGGTTACACAGCGCATGCTCAACTAAGCTTAGCATACACTCACACAGATCAGAGAGAGAGGAGGATGGCAGCTCAATGAATTCATGAGTTTTCAGTGATACACTATCAAGCTAATATCAGATTTGTTTGTGAAAATCATGTTAGCTGCTCCATGTTGGTTAAATATCAGGGAGGCACAACTTTAGCTTCACTGAGCTGCCATCACTCCTGTGGGTGAGAGCAGTAAAAGGGGGGAAATACCTGCAGTGACACTATTCCAGTCTAGCAGTTTGTATGAGCGCGTGTTACCCAAGGCTGGGCCAGAACACACCGTTAGTACAGAAAAGAGAGAAAAAGAAAACAGCCTAACAAACAAGCATAGCAAAACTGTAGCACACCACAGTCACTATGCGAAGACAGAAAGCACACTTCACGGTCACTATGCGAAGACAGAAAGCACACTTCACGGTCACTATGCGAAGACAAACTATTTCAGGCCTACTAAAACAATCTGAAAAGAAGACTGAAGAGGAAAAGAGGATAATAGAGATGAGAAAAAGCTACAGACTTAGCCAAACTTTTAAAAGACTTAAGGAAAAGAGAAGCTATAGAATACAAAATGGGACATGCAGTAGCAGTCTAATGGTGATTTTGCACCAGGACCGGCTGTGACGCATTCTGGCTGCGGCAGTGTTTTGTTCCGTCCTCTGATGACTTCAAACTCCACGAGAGTGTTTCAGAAGCAGAGTGGCCTGCTCGAGTTCTTAATTTTCCATTACTTATTTTAGTTTTCTACATAATTAAAGATCCTCTTTTTTGCCTGTTTTGTGTTTACTGTTTTTACTTCCTACTTTGATGTGCTATAGCTTACAGATAAGTCAGCAGTTAAATCAATGTGAATGACATGGATCATAATTATTATGTATATAGCTATATTTCACATACAGTGCATGTTAGCAGGAGTAAAACCAGTGTTTCTCCTCCTTGAAATGCTATAGATGTGAACAGAAGCATTGTGTCTCACAAGCCACCAAGCACTACGTGAATGGTGGATTTAACTTTTTAAGAAATGTACCAGAAGTGGCTTCCATCAAAAATAGACTTGGCGAGTATCTTTAAGGGTATAGAGCGGAGAGCTGCTTCTGGAGCTTCTCTGAGACGTGTGGTGATAATAGAACCATAGGAAAAAGTGGCCATGATCAGATCCGGCTGCTGCAATGCTGCCATTCTGCACTGCTGCTGGCCCCGGTGGAAAATCACCATAACTGTATCAGCTCTGTCTCTGAACTTGAAAAGGTGGCCCTGTGGAATTTTCAAGTAAACAAACTTACATTCAGAGCATTGCACCAAATCAAACTTTATCGTTGAGGACTAACAAACCTTTCACTTGAAACCTTTGTAAATAATATTTACAATATTAAATATATTGAATCACTGTCCTTTGCTGCCAACAATTAATGATCAGCGGAATAGCGTGAAACAATTGACAGACTATGTTTCACATTACCCACTCACTCAAGTGTGAACTGTCAAAAAATACTAACAAAATGGGAACCCGTTAATAAAATATTGGCTACTTATAGTCAAGTCCACATGGTACCTTGCATTGCTCTGTATTTAATACAGTCAATGCATAGCAATAGTGAACAGGGCTCTTTTCAGTATTGATTCAAGGTAAACTTGCAATATGAATCAGGCAAAACTAAGACAATGTTGGTGTCAATAGTTTAGGCAGGAACACGGTATATAATTATGCCATACCTCATCTATAAAATCATTTTTGAGTAGCTTATTTTGGTTGCCCTGTCCACCTCTGAAAAGAACCCTGCCTATCCTAACCCAGCCACAATTCATCGATACTCCTTTTACTCTTGAATTATCAGACATCTTTCACAGTAATTAAAAGGACATTAAACCAAATTAAACCAAACAAAAAATAAAACTACTGAGACTCAGCTCAATACCTGCAAGAGGCAGGTACTCAACTACTGACACAATGACTGATTGTCATCAGTGTAAATCCTCATTTAAAAAGTCTACATAATACAACAAAACATTAGCACTTCAGCACAGATGAGAGGCCTATTTAGAAACTTTAGGCAGCATAGGATAAGGTATATAAAACACCACAATACCTCACCACAGCATGACCTGCAGCCAACAACACCACACAACAAAAGCAACAGGCAACAGGCTAGAGCCATGCACCACTACATGTTCACCTCTTGGGGGTGGGCGGGGGGGCAGCACCACAGCACACAACAGTACAGCGACCAGAGCATACACACATATACACACACAAACTGCCATCACATGACCAGAACAGACTACAGAGTAATTACACAGAGCCAGTCAGTCAAATCACAAGGTGAAAGTTGCCCCTAACCATAATACAGTCTATGCTAACTTTACTTTTATTAAAATGTTATAAAGCAGTTGACTCTTAAGTGTGACCAGGAACAGCTTTCACTTGAGGACACATCCATAACTGAATTCTTTCAACATAATTTCTCTACACAATCAAACAAATTGGGATTAAGGCCATACACAGAAAAACAGTTCGACACATAAGGATGATGGGCAGCATTAACTAACAACCACTTGCAACAAGACCAGACACTCACACAACGCAGTAGGTCAATAGTGGAGTTCACTCATAGCGTTTCACAGAACAATGGACCAGCTAGATTAGGCCATTGTGCGTCTGTGTTGAACTCACCAGGGTTGTGTATGCGATCCAGTAGTTTGACAGAGCGAGCGCTGACCACTCCACCAACATGAACCAGGAATCCGGGAGGGAAAGATGTCAAGGTGAAGAAGGGGAACTCCTGCAAATAGAAAACAGAGGGATCACCTATAGTCTGAAAAAACACACTATTAAAATGTGGTTTTGCTAATCATATTTACTGACTGTTCCTCAACTATTAAATTTTATTCCATTTAATTGTATTTTTCATAACTTCATGAGTCTAATATTCTGTTGTCTGAGTTTAAATGTTTTCATTATGTTTTTAAGACAGTTCTGAGCAGAGGTGGGTAGAGTAGCCAAAAATTGTACTCAAGTAAGAGTAGCATTACTTCAGAATAATATTACTCAAGTAGAAGTAAAAAGTCATCCAAAAAATTACTCGAGTGTTGTCTAATGTAGCAGAGTAAGAGTAGCGTTTCTTCTTCACAAAACTACTCAAGCAAAAGTAAAAAGTATGGTGCAGTAAAACTACTCTTACAAGTAAAAAAATTTCAAAAACGTACTTAAGTAAATGTAACGGAGTAAATGTAACTCGTTACTACCCACCTCTGGTTCTGAGCACCACATATTCTGTTTTGGCTAGTCATACAAGAGAAAAAAATTAAGATACAAAATATACAACCAACCACTTTAAAAAAAATCTTTAAAAGAATTTAAATTGTTTAATAATGGCTACAGACAATACTTAAATACTGAAGCTGAACACGAAACATTAGATGTTGTCTCTTTCAATGTATTGTAAAAATTGATTAATTAAATACAGCCATTTTTCTAAAGTGCAAACATGCAGCAAGGATTGATTGTGATGGTGTACCCCATGCAAGTCCAAAACAGCTCCATTTCAGCCTACACTTGCGAACACAAACTCTAGAGCATTTTGAATAGATTTGAAAGTGTTTGGGAAAACATATTTCTGATTTAGTGATTTAGTCAATCCTTTCAAATCTATATAAATGCAATAATTACATTTGGAGTTGGAAGTGAAGGGCGGGCACACATACACTAGTTCCTGGATGAGGATCAGGACTCTTTTATTTGTTTCTCTTCATCTACTTACAGGACAGCTGTCACCAAATATTGGAATACAAATCCATACATTTACTCAGAAGCAGTATAAGCTAACTGTTTGCATCTTGTTATCTATTTTAGATCCAACCATAAAGGTGTAGTGGTGGTTTAAAGTTTTTTGAACTTTTAAAGGTTTCTCTACTTCTGTATAAATACGATTGAAAATATTTTTTTCACAAGTCATCAAACTAGATAGAGGGAACCCAGTCAATCCATTGTTATCCTCCACAGGAGTGGTCGACCAACAAAGACCACACTAAGACCAAGGTCTGTAACAGGCCGGAAACCCCAGGGTAGCATCTAGGAAACTAAAGGCCTCTCTTGGACTGGCTAAAATCAAATTTCATGAGGACTCCATCAGGGGAACATTGAGCAACAATGGTCTTCACGGCAGAGTTGCAAGGAGGAAGCCACTGCTCTCCAAAAAGAACACTGCTGCACATTTTGTGTATAAGCCAGAAGGCTATTGGAAGAATGATCTGTTAACTGAAAATTAACAAAAAGTAGGTCACGCAGAAAGACAACGACCCTACACACACTAGTCATTCTCCTAAAGCATGGTTGAAATAGAAGAAATTTTGTGTTTTGGAATGTCCAGACCCCAATGCTATAGAAATGCTGTGGAAGCAGCAAGTACATGCAAGGAAGCCAACAACCATCCTTGAGATTAAGCTGTTCTGTAAGGAGAAATGGTCTAATATCTCTCCAGGCTGATGTGTAGGATCGGTAAACAGTTATTGGAAAAATGTATTTATGCTGCAGTTATTGAAGGCACAGGTTTGCATTATTTTGCCACGTACAAATATTTAAGATCAGCTAAATGTCTGTAGTAAAGAGTAAAAAGTATAATTTTACTTACTTGTTTAACTGGGTTCACTTTATCTAGTTTTAGGACTTAAGGAGGAAAATCTGTTTACATTTTTTGGGCGTATTTATGCACAAATGGAGAAAATTCTAAAGGGTTCACAAACATTTGAGGATCACTGTATTTGTGATGGCTGGCCTTAGTGAGTAGAAATCAGGCAGCGCTACCTCTAGTTTCCTTCTTGTTCAGTCCTCCAGAAAGGAAGATAGTTACTAATGTCACTGACAATTTGTCCCTCTCAGAGCAAAAATGGAAAGAATGAGGTGATGAGGTGAGCGTGCTCATTCCCGTTGTTGACAGAAAAAACAAAAACAAAATCAGACTCAGGAAAGTTAAAAAGAAGGAAGGAAGGTGTTTGACATAAGTATCCAGTAGGCACACACACAGTCACACCCTTCAAACCTGAAGGGAACACAACTCCTAGCCTCCAGCCCTCCGCCTAACATGTCTGTGAATCTTTTATAGTGCAGTAGGTGCCAAGCAAACACAAGGTCAAACAAGGACCACTGCCATGTTGAGTAGCCTAGCCTGCCCCTCTCAGATCTACAAGACAGCAGAGGAAGGACAGGTTAGGAGTTGATTCAGACTGCGTGATGACAATCTGCTGGTCAGGGTGTTAGGTGAAAGGTGGAGATAGAGGGAGTGTCACACCGAAGGGACATACCCTGGCGTTTAACAATAACCCAGAGGAGGACGCTCCCTGAGTAGCACAAATGGTCAAGAGGATAGAGAAAGGAAACATTACTTGCTCTTACACAGACCTGCTCCCCACTGAACACCAGTGTAAATTAAAAAGTGAAGAATACAGAGAATATAACTGTGTATGGCCAATATGCAGATATGTGAAGCTTAGACTGAATGTCAGTACCAAACTGAATTAATGTTAAAGAATAATAAAATTGAAATTGTGTAGAACTAACAGAGAAAAAGCTACTTCTGAGTCGCTAATTCTAACTTATGTTGCTGATTATGGCTTTTTTTTTTTTACTTTCTGTTTCAGGTTAAAACAAAATGCTATTTGAAATTCAATGACACTGACTGCTGTGGACTACGGTCTCAAAGCCTGCATGTAGAGTGAGCTGATAAATGCATGTAGGAGCATGTGTGACAATCTCACCGTACCCTCTGTTCAAGAGCTGTCTGCGTCTGTTGTCTGAGCAGGGTCTTCAGAGGCCCCGGCTCCTTCCCAGCACTGCCCCCACTTCCCATTCCTGATCACAAAGGAGAGTCTGGCTTCAGTTTTGTCACTTTAAAGTCAAATGACTACAAAGCAAGACAAACTGTCAGTTGATCATCACATTGCAGTATTAATGCTTTTCATAACAAATCAAAGGAATGCAACTGCTGGAACTGCACCCAGCACCTTCGACTTAGAACAGCACTGCTTCATCCTCATCATAAGACTAACCTACTCTAAACATTCTTTCCGAAACACACCTGACAAACACATCAAATCACATGCTGGGATAGGAGAATCCAGAGTAGTATTCAGAGTTGTCAGTAATAGTTTCACAAAGGAGTCTGGGCAGTTACACTATGCAGGTTGAGTTAATGATTCCAGTAACACCAGTCAAATCGAGCTGGATGATGACAGCCCTGCTGTTGACCGAATACACAGGTGACACCAAAACTACACTGTTTTGTTCTGTTACTTGATGACACACAGAATTCCTACTATACCGGAAGCTGCCAGTAGCAGGTTCTCTGTGAAGGACACACTCTTTCTCAGCAAGGCAGAGTCTAAATGGATGGAAGAGGGAGGGGGCGGGGTGTTGGCTCTCGGAGCAGAGCCGTGGCCACAGCCCACTGAGCCAGAAACAGGAAGGGACAGAGTGTCTGTGGAGAGGATGGGAGAGCTGGGGCAGAGGAAGATCCCAGACCCGCGTCTCACTGGCTGGGGCTCCTCTATCCAGCAGAGAAACAGATGAAGAGTGAACAGAGAAATACGGATATATTGAGAACGGACAGGGCAAGGGTAAGGAGGAGTGGGAAGAAGCACAGAAAACAAGGAAATGGATGTGATGAATAACAAAAAGATACAAACATAGAGAAATGATATATACACAAAGTAGTGATGCACCGATCCAAGGCACTGGATTAGTATCAGTGTTGATACTGAGCTTACTTAATGGATCACAAACCAAACATGCCATAATTAATGTAGATTAACTGCAGTTTCTTTGTCAATGTATTAATTCATTCACAGTTGAACAAACCAACAACTCAGTTTTCGTTGTTATAGCATCCTTTGTCTAACATTAACTTACAATAATATGATTCTTGCAAAGCTTGTCGTCATGAGACACAAGTAAATATACTTTAAATTTGCTTGCAATTTTTTCAAAAGACACAAAAAGCGTCAAATCAGTACTCAGTATTTGCTATAATGTCAATCATCTCTAGCTGGCAGAATAAATGTCAGTGCATCCCTAATGCTAGCAATGTAAGCTAACACAAATGAAACTGTAAATTAAAGAAGAAACAGTGAAGCAAAAAGAGGGAGAAGAAAGGTAGAAAAGTGGAAACAAGAAAGGGTATGGGCTTATGGTCCCCTTCTAAAGTTAAAGAGAGTGGCTCTGGTAGGATGGTTTTTCAGGATGTGTGGAATTTATGCTGAACTGTGTTAAAATGTAATCAAGTTGTCCTTAGGGCAGAGTTTTCCAAAACTACCTATCCTTCAATGATTAAACATGACGACTGCTAATAAAGAAGTGACCTTAGCTCAACAACAGCCCCTTGTGAGACACAGTGCTTCTATTAACGACCAAACCAACAGGGGACAGAACTAATGCAGAGATCTGGTGCGTCTTCACACTATTAATCAAATTCAAGGATATGAAGAATATGTTTTTCAATAGTGAGAAACAAGAAAACACACCAGACCACTGAGGAAAGGGTGAGAATGGGACACAGCTAAATAAATAATCACCATATAATTTACAATAAAATCATGTTCAAATCAACCATGAAAAAAACATAAAAAAAAATAAACAAATAATAAAACTACCACCCTAGTAGCACCACAATGAAGTGTAGGAGAAGGGAGGGATGAGAAAGGGGACGGGGCCAAGTGTTCTTACCCGTCTTGGGCGTCAAACTGAGGTCTGTGTCTGAAGATGAGGACTGGCGGCTGCATGGCTTGGAAGGAGAGAAGGGGGGAGGAGAGGAGGAGGAGGTGGGAAGGGCTCGGAAGGGGGTAGGTGGGCCGGAGGGCAGGTCCTCACCAAATATTGGCCTGCCAGGACAACATGACACACACACACACACGCATCAATCACCACCCTCTGAATGTGCTGTGTGAGATGTGCATGTCTGGGTGGTTGTGTGTGTGCACACAAGTAAAGGAGTGGGTCAGTGATGAATATTTAAATATTTGATTTACTTGCATTGGGTGAGGCACGTTTGAGGTGCTACGGATGGCTAGAAAACAAGAAAGCAAGCACGGAAAGCAAAAACTAAATAAACACAAAGAAACACACACAGACACATTGAACTTAAGAAAGCAACATGGCAAACAACAAAAAGGTTGGATTCAATACAGGATGATGAGCTGAAGCATGTGTCCCAGTAGAGTGGAGCAAAGCTGAATGTTGAGAGGTTACGGGCCCTTGCTCTTGGCTATAGTCACAGTTTAAACACTTCTTGTTACAAACAGCCAAGAAAATGCAGAATTATACAGCTGGGAACCCAGCTGCAGATGAAAAGAGGAGCGGGATCTAAGGTTAGCACATTATCAACGCTTCGTTCTTCTCTGATCAAAGTGTAAGTGTCTACCTTCCTTCTTTGTCATGATGCCTCTGTCTACACCACGGTTTTATTGTTACTACGTGGCTGTCAAGTTACCAGACTCAAGTAAAAATATATTCACTTTTCTTCTTTCATATAAACATCATCACCTATTTCTCTTAATATGTCAGACTTCCACTCTTTCTCCTGTACCTACTTCCTTCCCTGCCTCTGCGTACCAGTGAAGATGAGTGTGGGAACAGAGACAGAGAAGTTCTGGGACAGTCTCTGGGAGCTGCAGACCGAATGCACTGGACTGTTGTGGGTGGAGCGGCATCCATGGGCAAGGGGAGACCTGGGTCAGTCAGCACAGAGAGAGAATGGCGGTGGACCAATTTGGACACAAGCAGTCCGAACCGTCCCAATCCAAATGTAGCCAGAGAGCCAGGGAGGAAAAAAGAGATGCACACAACAACCAACACAACAACACAGCAAGGTGTGAAAAAGGAGACAAAAAAGACAAGAAAAGCAAGAAGAGAGTTCATATTTACTCCCTCTCTTTGCCCGTTATTCCATTTAAAGCCATGGGAAAGCAGCAAGAATCTCATGCATAGCTGTCAGCTACAGATTTCAGTCTCACAAAAACATATACAGCAGGGATGCAAAGAATTGAAAAACACAACATATGTGTTGCTACAAAATCCTCAATCAGGGTCATTTTAGTTAATCAGATAAACAGTTAAAGAGGAACTTAGATGAAGAAAATATGTACCATGACATAATGCAATGCAACACAAAGTACATATTAGATGCTACATTTCATGAACACGGTCTTTTAGCCCTGCGGTCACACTAAAAAGTACAACACAATGAAAGGAACAGTGCAAACTGCAGCCAAGTTCAAAAGGGGAGGAAGAAAGAAAGACAGAGAAAGACAGAATCCCAATCATTCTTACTTGCCATCTTTGCTCCAAGTCATTATTTAGTTCCATAATTTTGTAAATAACAGGTACAAGTAATTCCCAACCACACCCCAACACAAAAAATATCCATCCATATCCATCTGCTTATCCGAGATAAAAAATATTTCTCATTAAATTTACACAGGTTACGTAGTGGACTTATTGTAGAATCAAAATGATCCAAAATCAAAAAGGTGTTTACATCCCTGCAACACAATCCCATGCCCAACAAAACAGAGATATACTGTATAAATTCAAATAGGTATAGATACACTCAACTGTAGATAAGTTAACAGTAACTTGATGAAGTTACAAACTAACCATCCTATAGCCACAGGGAGAACAAAGTGCAGCAAAATACCACTGAGGTTGAAGAAAATTTGTACTAGATATTCACTAAAAAACACAAGAACATGCAGAAGCAGAGCAAAAAGCCATGCAAGAGCCATCTATGAGCAGACAAGGGAGGAGGGGGACTGGGGATGGCTGTGTGTGTATTGTACGTGTGTGTGTGTCTCAGGAAATATCGTGTGCTGTTAGTTTTATGATGCAATACACGTGACACAGTGGACACACAGACTACAAAGCGTAAAAAAAGATACTGAGACACACACAGGAGTAACTGCTAGACTAGTCAAGACGAACACAGTCCATTTTGTTCATTCTCTCTCCCTCTCATGCACACACTGATCATTTTTCCTCCATTCTCACAAACTGGATTAGCTTAACTTGCACATAAAAAGAGGGAGGGTCCATGCTTGTGTTGTTGGTTCATACTCACTCCTTTCCATCCTTAGAAGGGGAATTGCAGGCATTGGAAGCAGGGGCTGTGTTAGGGTGTGTGTGTGTGTTGGTGTTGGGGGCGCTTCCAGAGCTTAGTTTATCCAGTGTGCAGGCGGTACCTATGGCCCGTACCACCAAGCCTGACTCTCCCTCCAGATCGAAGCACTGCAAGTATCCAACCACTGCATTCCCGCCCATCTCAAGTACCTTGAGTCCTATTTTCCTCTGTAGCTCTCCTAAACAAGGTTAACACAACACAAGACTAGCAACAGATGGAGAGTACAGGAACAACCAAATTCCTCCACATACACTACTCACAAAAAGTTAGGGATATTTGGCTTTCGGGTGAAATTTATAGAAAACGTAAAACGTTCATACTACAGTGATATTATATCATGAAAGTAGGGCATTTAAGTAGAAGCATGCAATGGTGATTTCCTCATCTCA
>JAUMHL010000027.1:12623806-12643913 GCA_032362345.1 Sandelia bainsii
AAACTAATGTGTAGAATAAATGGTAAAAAACAAAAGTAACGAGTCGAGTGTTGCCCAATGTAGCGGAGTAAGAAGCGGTTCTTCTTCACAAAACTACTCAAGTAAAAGTAAAAAGTATGGTGCAATAAAACTACTACTTCAAAAAGTTACTTAAGTAAATGTAACTCGTTACTAACCACCTCTGGTTATAATGGTGGTACTTGGAGAACCAAATATTTTTTGAGGTGGTACCCAGTGTAAAACGTTTGAGAACCACTGATCTACATCACTGGACAAATTAAAATCCTATCACTACTGCCTGCTATGTCTAAAGAGAAGGTCAATGGCATTTTACCTCAAATTTGAACCATTCTGAGTTCCACTGTGGATTAAGGGATTTGGGACAGACATCGGTTTTAAAAGTTGTATTTCCAAACTTGACCTGGGATATAAAAGAAACATGGCATTTTTTTATGTATCATTTTGAGCAACAATGATGTATCATAATGAACCAAATTGAAAACAAATGTAAAATAGATGTTATTACAGATGTGGGTGGTTTAATTAAAAAAATAAGACTTTTTGTTCAGGCACCTTTACTCACCTCTACAAAAGCATCAGTAAGGTCACTGGCTCGGTCCATAACAGGCAAGTGGCGCCCTGCCACAATTTTGGCCTTTAGTTTCCCAGGCATGATATAATGTTAAGTTGATCTGTGAACAAATAATAATAATAATAACAACAACTCTATCAGTGGCTTTTCAATTGACACCGTGTGTAACGTTAATCCACAATGCTGTCACTAACAACAGTGAAGACTTAAGAGTGGGACTCCTTAATAAACGGTCATGTGTTGCTGACAGTATGGAGAGCCTATTCCTTGACTTACATGCTCAAAAGCAAATAAGCTCGCTTCACTCGGCTTAACTAACATTTAACGCCCCATCTTAACTCCGAGGAGCTTAATGACTCGGTTCAATGTCACCTATTCAGCTGCCGTTTATAAACACAATAGCAGCTGCCAATTAGCTTCATGTGGTAGCAAGACATGGCTAGCAAGAAAAGCCACTTAAGTTAACTGCATTGCAGTCAGATCCTCGTTAGCTCTACCTGATCGGCCATGTTTTCACATGCACACTGCAAAGCCTACACCAATGTAACAACAATACTACCTTGCTACTCCCAGTGCAAACACCATCGTCCTTACCAGTGCTACAATATCGTCAGGCAGCTGTCAAAGCGGGAGCAGGCTCTTTTTATACGGACATTATTGTTGACAGCGAACCGCCCGTCGGACCTCGGTATCTCTCCCATAACACGAGACGTTAGTTCCCAGTGCACCAGACAGGAAAGTGTCGTTTAAGTTAAAGAAATATTCACCAGCTGATATAACGGCAAAACACATACGGCTACAAGTGTTCAGGTGGCGTTACGACCGACGTATTAACGCTTTACACATGTCGTTAGTTAGCATGTTAAGTCAACGGCTAGCTTGATACGGATACAGCCCATCATGAATGAGTTTTCAAGGGTCAGTGCGTGCTGCCTCCAGAGCACCCCGTAAACCTGCCCTTTCTCCTTCAGAAACCTTATTGACGTTCCTCCACTTCGTAACAAAATAAAACTGTAATTGATAATTTTGTAAATATCGAAAGTATATACATTTATATAAAACATGATTTTTGGCTGTTGTCTGTTTTGTTGCATTTTACATAGCAACGTACCAGATAAATCCGTTTTGCAGTAGACATTAAACGCAACCTTAGAGTTCATTGCGGACATGCGCAACGGTGACACGCAGGTTCCTCTTCTTTCAGGTAACACAGGTAAGACGAAGTAGAACAGTCGTCGCCTTTAGACAGAAATATAATGAAGAAATATAACTCTGGTGTTATTGCTAACTCATGTTATCGTTTAGCATTGTTTGTATTTACTTGTTCTTTTTTATTGAGAATAATATTCATATATAATTTCATGTGATGACTTTCTGCATTTGTCTTATTGTCAATAAATCCAATTAAAAGACCAAAACCATAACTGATCCTACTAAGTTCTGTTTGTCTGGCATGTTCCTCTATGCCATAGATCCCTTCTTTAGTGCCCCAAAACAAATAAAAAAACATTTGCAAAACACACCATTTTACTGGCTAACATAGCCTATTTTCCTATGTTCATATTTTAGGACGTTATTTGAAAATACAACTATATCTTTACTGTACGACCTGTTTTAAAGATGTATTTAGCTGTGATGTTTGTGTATTCCCACAGTCCAAATGTGTCAGGTGAACTGGAGCCAGTCTTTGATCCTTAGAAACAATATGCAGGTATGAAGAATGGGTGAATGTGGCAGTTTGAACTCTTGATGTTGTTGCATCAAGTCTGTGCAGTGGTCATATCGCATTAAGTTCGAGGCCCTAGACTACAGTCTTATGCAAATGTAGTAAATTATTTCAGAAAATGAAATTATATTATATATTTATGTCCCAATTGACTCATGACTTAAACTTCTGTTACACGTGTATTGCCATATTAAAATGTGTTAATACAATAACCTCCACTCATCTGGATCTCTTTTAAAAGTTACATTTTTCCGTTCCTACGATACACTGAACCTGATTCAATATAAATCACATCATGATTTGGGTCATATAGGCCCACAAACAAATCATCACTCACATTAAAATGAAGAATGCCATAAGAAGCTGATGTCTTCAAGGTAGAAAACTTTCACCACAAAGAGGAAAAAAATGCATATATATATTTCTTCTCTGCATCACATTTATAAATTTTAATCACAAATCACACAAATACTCTGACAGAAAGTGATTTAGTCACATGCCAAAGTATTCTGTTTTCAACTCAAACACAGGAGAAAGAAGCTATCTCAAAGATGACAGAGCAGATATGAAAATGTGCTTTCCTAGTTCTCACACATAAATCTAAAGACATGCTGTTAGACAGAGAAGAGAAATGTTTTGACCATGAAAAACAAACCTTCATACACGAATGAAGAAAGGGTGAATGTGTTAGGATGAAATCTGTACAGTGGTTACATTACACTGAGCCACTGCACAAGTCCAAATAGTAACTTTCATTTTATGTTCAACTGTACTGGACAAAAACAGCAGCTGACCATATTCTCCAATACCAACAAGGCAAAGAAAAGTAGTCTACCAAGTGCCCGAAAAGCCCCTGGTTCACTGCAGCAGTTATTTACACTTTGATTATATTCACTTTATTGTTTTAAAAATTTTATTTCAAGTTCAAACTGGAATACAAACACAGTGCTGGTTAGTTTCTGCTGTGTGCTCTACGTGATGGGGACTTCTTTGCATCGTGGTCCCCCAACAGGTTGATCCTGCCATAAGTTTGTTGATTGTAGTGAGTTTACCACATTGTGTAGATGACAGATTTAGCACGTGAAAGATTGTTGAACCTAGCAATGTGGAGCAACATAAACATTAAGAGCAGTCATGTCTATTGTTATTCCTGTCAGTGCCTGCAGTCAAACATTATATACAGAATGATTTGTATATTAAAATGTGTGGTTACAGTGATTCATATTTGTATAGCCTGAAACATAAAAACATGACACTGTACCACTGTGTACCATACACAGGTATTTCCTTCTAAACTGTGCTACACTGTTTTATTTGTATGTTTGTATGATTTCCTAAAAAAATATTTAAAAAAAATTTTTTGCAAAGCAAATGAGACAGATAAGATGCAAAGATAATTTTTAAACCCTCATTGAGTTAAAAAATTTCATAGCTAAATTGATTCAAAAAACATTTTACTCTTAACAGTGATTTGTGATTAAGTTATTTGTAGTGCAAAGACAATGCAAGAGAAATAAATGTTACATTTTGTAAGATGATACTGCCAGGCAAATGAGAACATGCAAAAGGTGTGAAGTAAATACATTTTTGTACTCCTTTTTTTTGTCACACTGACAAATGTTCTGTACTTAGACACTAGTATTTGCAGTAGAGGGAGACATTTCTTGTCAAAGATACAGAGAGGCAGTACAGTATTTCGATAAGGAAATGCCTTTTTTTGTTCAGTATGTTTTTTATTACATTTTTTTATACTAAGAGTAGCAAGCATGCAAAGTTCTTATTTTAGTTATTACAGGTAAGGAATATATCTGACAAAACTAATTTTTAAATTGCAACATTAAAACTAAACTAAAAGTTTAGGTTTCATTTAATTTGTGTAATTTCATAAACTGTCCATAAAATGAATCCTTTTTCAGGTAACAACTAAAAAGAAAATTATATGCACAAAGAGCTCATACCTCACCTCACGTTACCGTTGAGTCATCAAGATCCTTTTGCTGACTCGTTCAATGGAAGAGCTGAAGGCAAAGAAAGCTGCAAGAGAAGAAGAAAAGATTTGCTACCTGGGGGGAAAACTCCACTGCAGTTAAACATGAAATACTGAAGAGTCACAAAATTACATTTCATTTTTAATTGAATTGCACTGAATGTTCTTTTACAGAGTTATAAATAGGGTATTCTAGCTGTTTACTGTCAGAGACAGGATGTACTTAGCCTTTCCTCCCAAGTGGTATGAATTCCTCACTAATCATAAACAGTAACCTCTGTTACACACCAGCAATGGTCCTTGGACTGACATCACCAGTAAGATGGAGGTTGGATAATGGAGAGTGACCAGATGGAGTAAGCAACATGTAAGGAATTTATAATGAGTGATTTTGAGCATCTGTGTAAACACAGTATATGCAATTCTAGGCTTATCAAAACCCCTCTGTATCTGAGTTCTTATATAATCACCTAGATTTATTGTTTTGGAAGAGCTACATCTCCTAGATAATGTGTGCTTTTACATTTGACTGCAATTTGTACAGATTTTTGAGGATAATTGTCATTGGAGCTCACTATATGGGTTTTCTGCTATTGGTTGTGTGTATACTGTTCTGACACTGATGAATGGGTTTGGTCTTTGTGCGTGTTGTAGGTGTCAAGAATTAATATTACTGAGAAGAAACATTATGTTATTACATTACCACACTTTTCCAACATCATAAAAAAAAAACGAACTTCTGCACAAACCTTAAACTACGACTCAAACTGAAGAGAGGGGAGAGGATGTGAGCCTGACTTTGTATCTGATCAATCAGATCTGTTTTGAGCTAATCCAAATAGCTTTAAAAGGTGATATACATCTCGATGGGACCAAAGAAATCACTTAAAGGCTGAACATGCGAATTATCAAAATGACATAAACCCAAAATTGGTGATACGCAAGTACATTAACAGAAGATCATTTAAAAAGCATCATACATCTGAAAAGCTGGTGATAAAGTGTGACGACTTCTTATCATTTATATTTGTTTTCTTACTTAAAATCAGAATTGATCAGTTTAGTCTTTTCAGGTTGAATCATGAAGCTTGTGTTATTTACTAAACAGCTGTCATGCAAAAAACATACACAGAATAAGTAAGAAGAAATATTTTTAGAGACATTTATTCCTTAGATTTGTTAAGGCAGTGTAAAATGGAAAAAATTTCCCTGAGAGAAGAGACTCCCTGCTGTACAATAAAGCAGAGGCTAGCTCTCAGCATAAAGAGAGAGATGAGGTATATCTAAAAACAATGGAGTAGCCTATGAAAGATGAAGGAAAAGTGACAAGAACATGGAAAGAATCAAACATTCTGGCCAAACCAAAAGTGCAAAAAAAAAAAATCACACTCTTGGCAGTGTTGGGTAAATGACAAATGAAATGGTTCAATTATCAATTTCAAATTACTAAGAATGTTCAACTGGAATGTGAACAAATAGAAAATTGTTTTATTCATTAGTTTCATCTTAAATAACAATAGACCAATATGATAAATACACAACATCACCCACCATTTCCTGTGTAAATTACTGTGTTGATAGTGAAAACAACATTTAAGACAGAAAGAGATTCACAACAAAACAAAAATGAAATTCAGCAGCTAATCCAAAGAAAACAATATTAACTGGTTCATCGACATTAACTATCTAGTAAAACTGGACCTGGTGTCCTGGTAGCCGAATGGTTAATTGCAAACGCCTTAAAAAACAAAACAAAACAAAACAACAAATCCTCAAAAACTGACATAAAATGGCCATTAATGCTGCATTTACACAGACATTTTCAGTAGGTTGTTCTGTAAAAAACAAAACCTTTTCTGCAAGTCAGGTCTCATCTTTGGTAAGTGACAATGTGCAGAGAATCTGCAGAAATCAACATAAAATTCTCACAATAATGCTCTGGTTCAGCTTACTGATATTTGATCACTATTTCATGTGCCAATACTGTCTATGATACACCGGGCAACACAAAACACAAACAAACCTGTCTAAATTCAAGTTATTTTTTAACTGAGTCCTTCTCTCACACAAACATGTTTTTTCCACTTTAAGGTGTTTCCTGACTTGTCTGTATAAATTGCACTTGGTACCTGAATTACAGCAGAAGGCACATTTAATATATATAAGAACAAACAGGAGAGGGTGCTCTACACGCAAAGTGTGGTACTCAAGTTTAGTGAAATGTCATTGTTCCAAGACACAAATCCTAAAACACTGATATAATAAATATAAACTTTTCCATAATTTACAACATGACAAATAAGGCTGTGTTTACCATATTCACAATCTGCTGTCAAGTACAAATATTTCATGTTTTCTCTAGTTAAGACGTGTGTGCAAGATTTGTGATCTTAATGATATAAGACACTTGTGTGTACATCATTGGAGTGTGCAGTGTCATTTGATTTACGCTGTGTTTTTGCATCGTCAGTTCCATTTAGCCAGTAGAGCAGATCATCACGGTATCTGTCGTGCACAACTTTGTGCACAGCAGTATCTTCATTTATAATATTACACTGAACAGCCCTCGTCAGTCATTACCCTCTAAGTAGTCAACAGTACATCCAGTGAAATAAACTCAGTAGTATCTCCATAGCAGCAACCTTCACTGCTGCCATTTGTAAGTTTCTGTTTTTACAAAGACAGCATTCAATCCTATGTTGCTATCCTGTGCCACACTCTCTGTCAGCCAGCAGGTATTACGATTATGTAGCAGGAATCAAGCTCCGGCCTTAAAGTGCTCTGGTCGCCGTGGTTGTAGTCATGGTGATGTCACGGTGTGGCAGCAGGTGACAAGGTCATCTGTGGCTGGGAGACATTCGCCGGTTCCACATGCCACGTTTGGAGTGATAGTGGTGAAAGAAGTTCCTCAAGTAAACCCTCTCTACTTCCAGTCCAGCCTGGAGGATCCTAGAGCAAGGAACAGAAGAGAGTTTGAGGGGTTTTTTTGTCAGCTTTTAGGAAATGGGTTCCCAAACCTTATTATTAGCAATATGAATTGAAATAAACAAGCACTAGTCTAAGCTAAGTGATTAGTCAGTGATTACCCACGCTCCTCATACATATTTTTGACAACTTTGGAAGAAATATGCATCAACATTAAGCACATGGGAGAGATCATAATTATTAACAGTTAATAAAAATAAGTTAATAATAACATGTTGTTAATATTTTCCCCTACATGTAGTATCATAAACCAGCAGCTGAGTGTGAATTTTGACAGTGAATAAAAAATACATGAACAAACAAGATCAGGAAGGAAATTCAGGAGGTGTTGCCACTGATGTTTTCCCAGCAGTGTTAAACAAAGGAAATGTAATCAAAACTGAAAGGAACAAATAACTCCATTTAGTGACATTTAGAAAGCGAGGAGCACACCTGTCGAGGAGCTCCCAGTCTTCTCCTCCCCAGCGATCTCTGAATTCTCTGGTGTTCATTCCTCCCACTGTGTCCAAGTCTGACTTATAGATTCCCAGCAGGCCGAAACCATTCACCTCCCAGTAACCTACACCCATACAGTCACACACATTTCACATCTAATGATGCTTAAATCTGCAATTCTCCTGAAAATGCAAAAAATGTTTAATTTTTGTGGATTCATTTACTAAAACTTTTTTTTGTGTGGTAATCTATAGCTCTCCATCTAGGGTGATGTTCCCTCAAAGACAAATGAGCTCACTGTTCTTACACCAGTCTGAGAAAAACTTTATTCTTATGAATGCCACATGTTAAAACTTGTCATGACTAAATACTTCAATTCACTGAAACAGGTGTAGCCCGTTAGGATTATTTGCCTAACTGTGTGTGGCTATAGGCCATAAGCCACCTACATTAATCCAACATGTCAGTGCAAGAACTGATGAGATTAGAGGTTTTTGTATACTTTTCTGCTCATCCCTAACCACACATTTGCTCATTTAACAATGAATATCTAAATTTCAAAAGAACAGTTAAAGGGTAGGCTTCTCAAATGGGTCAGTAGTAATAGTAGTAGTAGTAAAGCTAAAACGGAAGGGAGCACTGATGCAGAAAAGTGAGAAAATTTTATCTGCTCAATATGTGCACAAATGAGTGCACAAAGAACACAAAAAAGGCTGGTAACAGCAGTTAATCTGATTAATCCAAAACAGGGATTCTCAGTATTTTTGTCTTTGTCCAAGTAAAAAACTCTTATCTGTCTCCCTCTTTGCTATCCAACTAAGACGGAGCCTTCAAAAGGAACCATGGTCACATGCAAATTAACTTAAAGATGGTTGTATCTGTGTGTACCTCTGGCATCTAATGGTGTAGCTCCGCAGCCTAGTCTCATGACTATGGGAGCAAAGGCCATGTATCCCTCCACACAGTGTTTCCTGATGGTGTCGATGATGGAAGGAGGGAAGTGGATGTGGAGGTCACAAAGAAACACTATGCTGTGGTCATCCTGAGGTAGAATCCAAGACAGAAGATAACGAACAGTTATTATTGTTAGTAATTATTGTTTATTCATTTGAGTTCATCTTTATTATTTCCTGTTGAGTGTGTTGCAATACTCACATTTATAAGGTTGACACCTGCTTGCAGACCAGCAGAGCGCTCAAAGTTTCCACTTAGCTTCACATAATCGTACCTGATGAATTCCACAGGCATAGTTATAGCAGATACAGCAGTTATAGTATATACATATACAACAAGTTTCACGAGTTTGTATTTAGTGTGAATATGAAGCAAACACACACCTAGGAAGTGAGGATTTCTGTAGAGCCTTCCTCACATCCATGTCAGTGCTGTTGTAGTCAATGATGATGAGGTTGAAATTGGTGTCTCCAGTTTCTCCGAACAGTTTTTCCATGTCAGCAATCAGCTGCAGCACCCACCGAGCCTGGTTCTTCACTGAGGGCGACACAGACACAAACAAAAACAGGCTTTAAAATAAAAAATATTTAAAATAGCCACGATCAGCTAATTTCTGTGTTTATTAGCAAGCACAATCACTATCAGGAGATCCATGTGTTTGAGTACTGGTAATCATATGTAGTTATACAACATGAAATTCACATAACGTAGCGTAACAGTAAAACAGTAAATAACAAAGGCAGAAATCAGTGTACGCACATTTTAATATTACAGCAGGTGCATTTGTCAAAAAGACAAATTGTCACACTGAACTCATGTGCTTGAAAAACGATTTATTGTGACTATGACATTTTGACATTGTGTATCCACCAATTATCTGATGAAGACCAAATGTAGAAAACAATTTGCTGTAGTTTTAGGAGCATCAAATCAGTGTGCAGACACACAAAGCAGCCACAAAAAAAGATTATAAACAATCTACATTTATCATACGGTACAGAAGATTAAAAGTCCTGTCTGTAAAAAAGACAATGTTGGCATTATTAGGCAGTCAATATCTTCTTAATGAACTAAATACAGTAAGAACCCTCATTATGTGCTCTGAGTACTATTGTTTAATCAGTATCACATTATATCTGACTTCCACTTAATTCAACAATCTAACCTCTGCAGCAGGTCTTTCTTTCATTTTTTTTTATAAAAGGACCATTGAAATGTTTGTACAGTTTTGAATATGTCGTGTGTCTTTAACACCCGACCACCTTGCTGATGAATGTTTGCAACAGCCAAAACAGAAGCAACTACACAGAAAGAAGCACACCAAAGGACAACGGAGTGAGCATGGTTACACGAGGACGTACAGTACCTGGCACTATCAAATGAACGGTGGCAACAGGATTCCAGTGGAAGCCCACCGGGTTACACAGCATCAGTTCAGGTTTTGACCGTTGGAATCTGAAATCCTTGTTGTGTTGCCTGCTGTAGCGATTCAAAGTGTAGATGTATTGTGAGAGACGCAGTAGCCGGCCGTTCAAATCTCTTAACTCCAGCTCCAGAAGGTAGCGGCTACCCTGGATCCCGTCCACACGCTTTACAACATTAACCACACGCACCAATGTGAATTGCCTATAAGGACAGAGAGGGTCAGAACTACACAGTGACAGGTCTGCAAAACAAGTTTAGCTATTTTGTGTTTAAGTCCAAGGTGCTGAGTGTTGAATTCCAAGCCCTATTTTGCAACATGCAGTACTGACAAAAATATTTAGATATTTCCCTGTCACTTTGTGTGTCACAAGATGATAAAAGATTTAAGGAAGGATAGTATTTTTTACTGCACAAACAAAATGTTTTTAATTAATTATGCCTAAGGGCAGTCACACAAAGCCACAAGCACAAATGTAGACTCGGGCTGATTTTCAGTTGCTTGGAGAGATTCTTCCTTGAGGCACTTTTTTATTTCTTTCTCACTCAGTCAGTTCAACAGAAATAGAAACTAGTAACATATTATTATGTATTTCACTATGTTTTGGTTTTTTTGGAATATGTTTACTGACATAAATGCCTCTCATGATTCAGATGATGCACAGGCACAAGTACATATATACTGTACACAACGTACCCACTGTGCTTTTCATTGAGTTGGTCCATGAAAGCCTTGACCACGGGCAGAACGTCGCTGGAGTGGAGCAGCAGGTTGCCAGAAACGTTGCAGCGCAGGTCGATCCAATCTGAGCGCAGTGTCTGAAGGTCCAGGGCTTTAACCTGGAATGTCTGGCTCCAATTGACCTCGGTGTCAAACACTGGTGCAGGCGTAAGATCCTCGTCGTCTGCACCTTCAAAGTGTCCTCCTGGACCCCACAGAGAGTCCCTCTTACCCTCCCTGGTGTCTCTCCTGTTCTCAGCCCTATTGTAAACCTGGTTTTCGTCCACTTTTGTATTCGAATACTTTTTGCCCATTTTGTCTCTAGCCATCACCTTACCTTTGTGGATGTTGTTTTCTAAATCGTGTTGTAGAGGCATGCCTATCTCTACTGCCTTATCCCTGAGGCGTTTCCTGTTATATGTGTGCTTTTGTTTTAACCTGGAGTGGGTAGTGTCTCTTTTCTGAGTGGTAAAATGCTTCTTGGCAATTGGCTGGATCTCAGGCAAATGCCTGGTTACAAAACTCTGCTGCATGGCCACTGTGGGTTTTTCAGGCAGAGTGTTATCCCTTTCTAAGGGCTGAAGCTTAGAGTTGTTGAGTCTCTGGACTTGGGTATGATTCATTTTACGAGATTTCTGGATCTGATGCTGTTCAGAGTTGAGGTTCTCTGATGGGACTACTTGTTGTTCCTTTCCTTCAAGCTGCTCTCTGTCCACAGGTATGGATTGTGGATTAGTCTCTCCCAGTCTCACAGTCGTCTCTACTGATTTTACTTTTTGTCTCCTTGGTGGTCTTCTTCCTTTTGGTTTTATCTGTTCTACTTTTTTAACTGGGCCCTCTTGTTTTGTCTGGTTTTGTTGCAGGTGCATTTGATGTTTTGATGTTCCCTGCAAATGATGTCTGACAGCTGCTTTCTGTGGTTCTGGCTGAGGCTGTGGGTCATTGTCTTTCTCTTCTCTCCTGTTTAACTGATCTATGTGCAGTCTTGTTTCAGAAGAGTTCAGGGTGTTGTTAGTTTCTTGCATGACTAAAGAGGAGAGTTTGCGCCTGCTTTTCTGAGCATAATTATCGTAATCATCTCCATAGTCTGGTAATAGGTCGTTACCTATTTGGTCTGGCCTGGCTTCCTTTTCTCTTTGATGGGCTTCATATTCAAACACATCCTCCTCATCTAGGACCGATTGCCTCCCATGGAAACCAAAATCTAACATTTGCCAGAAGCAGAGACACATAAGGAGGGTAAAATGAATTGACAGTCCAAGTATCTTTGTAAATAAGTTATTGAAAAAATCTTAAGTAAAACATACCTCTGACTGCGTTTGCTTTTCTTTGTGTATCAGGACGGTCTAGTCTCATGTATCTAGAGAAACCAAACCTGCAGATAAGGGAACAAAACACAAAATGATGCAAAGATTTAAATGGTAAAAAAAAAGTTGGAATTGCTGTGAACCTACTTCTAACTCTGCTTTGTTCATCTTCTACTACACACTCAGTTTCCAGTTTATTACAGTCGGTGCACAGAGATAAAACAACAAACAAAGTGAAGTACAACAGTCCTGTAATAATTCCTCTCTTCAAGTTCAAGTTTTATTTATGTATTGATTCAACTTTAGGATAGGACTTAGGACTTTAGGATTTAGGTTGAACTATACTGCATTACACATAGTGCTTAATTATGCCGTCCACCACATAACATCAGAATGCAACACAGCTAGATGTACCCAATAAAATGGCAACTGAATGTATGTATTCTCATCTAGCATTGAGTATCACACCAAGTCTTACTACTTAATATGTCCTGGATTTATCATTTATTTGTCTCACATCTTTAAGTAGTAGGGGCTCTCGGGGTAGAAGCAGCTGTTCTCTGACTCCATGTGTGTGAGTCGCGTGTAGTCATTCGGGTAGACATATGACAGGTGGACCTAAGGAGATAAAATGACAAGCTGTTAGAGCAAAGAGAGTTTACTTTTTGGTGGTACAAACTGATGAATCATGATCTGTTGTAAGAAGGGTTATTCATAGGGACCAAAGAGGGGTGCAGAGATTAGACAGGAAGATGGGTACCACCTATATCTGTTAGCTTAGCATAAAGACTGAAAACAGGTGGAATAAAACTGGTGGAAAAGTTATGGTTTTACTGGAGCTGAGTATGTGCAGGACTATTTCTTTGGTGGGCGGTAGCATCCCGGAGTCCCTGTTGTCACCACAGGGTCACCAGGCAATCAACAGAGACTCCATCAAGTGCAAATGCAAAGTAACAAATAATTAGACTTTAGTAACACAGGCTGTAAAATCAACAGAGAAATCAGATGTCATGTTAATAAATGCTTTTTCTAATGGGTGCAATATGCTTTTATAACCCTTTAATTGCTCTTCAGGAGGCAATAAGTTTAATGTGCAGTCATAATTTAGATACTTCCAACAAACAATTTGGAAACAATACAAACACATTTAAGAGGCAAATGCAATGAAAAACTTCCCATATCGCTCTGGGAAAACAAACCTGAAAATCTGTTTCCTCTGTCTCTTGCTTTTGTTAGAACATGGTTCTTTAATTCCATTATATTCAGGTCCTTCTTTGAATATACTGAGCTCTGAATAATAATGTGAGAAATTTAAGTAGAGAAAAGTACATGAACACATACAAACTGCAGTCCTTGGTAGCGGATCAGAGGAAAGTCTTTGATTGTATAGCTGGGCTGGTATGAACAGTCAGGCAGAACACCTTGTAGGAACTTGCTGTTTATCAAAGGCACTGCAAACAAACAACACACAGATCAGAAGTAAGATTACTTTGTGCATTTAGTAGGAGGAAATAACACAATTGTTGCATCCGGGTGTGTGTGTGTGTGTGTGAGAAATGGAGCAACAAAGAGACATCTCTCACCCTGGTAAAAAGTGTCTCGTGGGTCTTCCCTCAGCATGTCTGCTGCGACGCTGTGCTGTTTTGTGGGGGTGTGTTGGTGGCTTGCAGCCGTTTGTGGTATGTGAAGTACATCACTCATTAACAAGGCAGAATCGTCTGTGAGACGAAGCCACAGGGTATTAGAACAAGAGAAGGACTCGCCGCTTATGGCACAAAAAAAACACTGACTGACGGTGCAGTTTTGAGCATTCTTGCAGAACAATAACTCATTGCTGGATTATGATATACTGTGTGGTGCAGATTTACTATAAAGGTTAATAAAGGTTCACTGAGTAATGTCTACACAGCCAGCAAAAATGATGTGTGGGCTTTCATGTACTTACTAACATAGAGGGAGATGTGCTTAGATTCAATAACCATGAACCTGAAACCCTGTTCCAGAAGCTTCCACTGTGTGAAAAATAAACATGAAGAACTGCATGTCTGTTCTGTTTTATTAGTCACATTGCTCATAATTGCAAACACAGACTTTAAAGAACAAGACATTTTCTGTGACTCTGCTGAGCCCAGCTACTTACCGCCACCTCCACATGGTCAGTCCCTTTGTCATTCTGTTTGTGAATGACTTCAAAAAAGTACCTCTTCTGAGCAGACAGCCTACCAGACAGTAAAATCATAATCAGTACTGCATTATAGTCATATCAGACACAACTTGAATTGTTTCTTTAAAGATATGCAAGCATGTAGCTTTAAGAACATTATCTGTTCAGTTTCTGGCTGGCTTTGTTCATCTACATAAATGCTGCAGCAGCTCCCACAGTCAGATTAAAATCAGTTTATCAGTCTCTTTTCTCTATGGCCTCTTGAGCCTGATCAAGCGAATATTTTATATTTTCTTTCTTTCTTATATTTTGGTCACTGCAAAAGTTTAATAAATACTGCATGTTTTGTTTTCTATGGAAATGATTCCGCATATTTTCTCAACAACAACAAAAGTATAAACTAAAACTATAGGTATAACATACATCACACAAAGTAGTTAAACCCTTATCAATATTGCATGATTTGAATTATTTTCTAAATTTATTTATTTTTTTAATTTAGTTTTTCTGCACAATTTGTTTTATTGATTTGTAGATTCATTTGTCTGATTTCCCAATGTGTATATGTGTGTGTATGTGTCAATAGTGTGCCCCAGCACCTTTATTAGTTTCAGGGAATAACAGCATCATAGAGAAAAAAATATATTAATAAAATGACTTCTGGATATAATATTCTAACTCATAATTTTGTCTTTTTTGAGCATTTTAAGACAGACACTCTAAATAAACATTTATACTCATATGGATTCAAACTTATTTTATTTTAAGTGCCACTGGGCATGAACAGAAAGTCTGTGTTCCTGTTAAGTGCTGATATTTTTGATTTTCTTGATTGTGAAGTCTACACAATTTCCTCCCCACCGACAGCAAACCACAGACACACTATGTGAGAAACATTTCCAGCATGCAAGCAACAATGCTAGGTAATAGAAACAGTAGTCTAATTTTTTCCGGCATGTAACAGTCATGTTGAGTTTCTACTGTATCATTTCTAGTCTGGTTTCCCATGAAGGCCTACTAATCTTTACACAGAAATGCTCATATACGCGAGTTATTCGGTTATGGTTAGACAGCAGTTTGATGCTCCCTGACCTTTTCGACTTCCACACACAGGTGCACAGACACACAAACACACACACACATACTCACACACACACACCAGCACAGTTGGTTAAATGTCTGTCTCACTATACTTGTGAGGACACTCATTGACATAATGCATTCCCTAGCCCTAACTAAATATTTAACCCTGAACTTTATCCTAACCCTAAAACCTAGTCTTAACCCCTAAATAGTCCTATGAAGTTGTGAGAAGTGGCCAAATTTTGCTCACAATGTGGGAATGTTCTCACATCTATGGTGTTGTGGTAAGATTTATCCACACCACCTTAAAGACATGTTAACACACACATGACCTATGTTCTACTGCTGACTTTGTTGATGGTGGTTGTGGATCAGTCAAAAACTTACCTAACTGGTCTGGAAGTCTGACTGGCATACTTCTCAAACTCGCCCGGGGCTGTCCACTCTTTGCCCGTCTAACAAAAGGAAATCCATGTATAATTTATGATCAGATTATGAGAAGTATGAAAAAAAAAATGAGACACCTCTACTTGAGAAGATAAAAGATATGCACACCTTTCCAACCCATGCTAGTAACTGCAAGTTGAGTGGAGAGTCATCTGCGCTGAGCCACAATTCAGAGTTGTCGCCAGAGCTCAAAGCAAACACATATAGTCCTGAGGGAAAGGGAGAAACAGGAGATGAGGAGGCAGAGTGAAGGAGAGATAGAGAGAGACATATGACATGCATGTACCCAGTTTGGTAATAGACAGGAACTAGATGTAAAAGGAAATGTTACCGTCGATATACGGATGTAAGTAACCAAATATCCTGAGCCCATAGTTTGTCCACTGGGGAGAGACGGCAAGCTTCGACACTGTAGTCCTGGACTGAAAAAGCAAGCGGAGGGAAACGCAGAGATTCAGCCATGATGTTGTCTCAAAGATATTGTACATCTAGAGTCCAGGAACATAAGAATCTAGCATGTGGATGTAGAACTCACCTCTAAGTTAAAACAGTATTATTATTTAAAAAGCATACATGTAACAAGTAACAATAAAAAAGACAAAACTCTTATGCCCCAAATCAAATATCCACCACTTAAAATTAAATACATAAAAAAAAAATAGATGTTTAATTTCAGTGGTTTCTACAAAATATATTTTAAAATGTTATCTCATCAATTAAAACTGGACAACATTCCTTAAAATCTATAACACACCATACCAACACATAATCTGAAGCATTGTGTGCATAACTAAGCAAAATGTTAATGTTATGTCATCATAGTAACATGCTCACAACTGCTGTGCCCCACATCTTTACTACACATTCTCATTCAAAAGCAGGTTTTCAGTGTGAGTATGAATGTTGATGCACATTGTGGCTGCTGCTGAAACAGCTCCAAAAATAAGCATTAAATCCTAAGAATAAGAATTTGAGGTATATTTGTAATTTCATTTGTTAGTATCTTTACTAAGTTGTACTGACATCAGAAATCACATTCAGTATGTACTATATAGGCCTATATAAGACGCTGACATTTTGCATACTAACTGCTTGTATAGAATTAGTATGGATTTGGACTGATGTATAGTGGCTTTAATGTTTACCATGTTCACCATCACGGTTTAATGTGTTAATACAGAGCCGAGGCTGAAATGTCATTAGTTTTGCAGGAATATGAACAAAGTACTGGACAAATTTATGTTTTTGAAAATTTTGATTTTGATGTGATAACTGTGCTAAATTAAGAATAACGCAAGCTATAACTATTTATCATGAAGGAGACATTCATAGTAATGTATTTGGTAGTTCTTAGGACATTGCATTCAAAAGTACATATGAGAACCTTATGCTTGTAATAGGGAAAACTCAAAGGATGACTAAAGTCAGTAAGATTTATCTTTTGGGCATGAATGGATGTACAAATTTCGTTGTAATCTATCCCATAGGTCCTGAGATATTTCAGTCTGGACAAAGTGGTGGACTGAGTGACTGTCCTTGCGATCCCCAGAGCACTAAAAGTGTTAATTATCAACTAAACACAATTAAGAGAGAAGGTTTAAAAAAAGTGTGAGTCTCACTCACATGAGGATAAAGCGGGTAGTGCAGGTTCTTTTGCAAATCAGCTGTGGAGCTACCACACCAGTCCTCAAAGACATGCAGATTGGCCCGTCCCTTATACTGCCAGAAGAGAACAGAGAAGGTGATGATGAAGCTGTAAATACACCAGTGTTTGTGTGCCATTCAGAAGTGGCACAATTAATCACTGTACACGGTGATTGTACACTGTAAACAAAAACCATCAAACACACACTTCTGTAGATACCTGAAAATACAATGACAGGGCTACTGGTTTCAACTGTCATCCAGTTCCTATAATCCCCCCTCTTCCTGTGTGTCTGTTAACCCAAATTACAAAACAACATTTCTAATGTCATATAGCCATACATTTAGTTTCAGTTTTATCTGCTCAGGTTTTGCAATATCCATCTCTAATTTAGTTGCGATATAGGTTAATGTGTTGCTTACAGAAATATCAAATTACATGAAACTATTTTTACAGAAACCAATAACTCATATCTTCGGCAATAGTCCTTCTATAGTCCCTACCCTATCTGTTGATCATGTGCTCTGTGGCTTATTGAGATTAAACTTTGCACATTTTAATGGAACGTGTTAATAAAAAAAATAAAAAAAATTCAGTGTTTAACAGCACAAACAAATTGTGATTCACCAACACTGAATTAAAGCTAAGGCCAGAGAATCACAAAGATGAAAAAATAAAATAGAGAATTATTTTAGGACTGGACATTTCTAGAACTTAGTGAGTGAATATATTTTTGCTGTTGCTTGGGTGAGCTGATCCTTTAAAAAAGACGCTATAGGTTTATATACAGATAGAGGGTGGACCACAGGAATTGTAGGAAAATGGAAACCACAGTGAAATTCTCCTTCCCACTTAAAATCCCTTCAGTGAAAGTATGAAGTCAGTAGGAATCACAATGGAACACACACACGCATAAATTAAGCAGCAGTCGCGTTTCATCCGAAACCCAGATGCCCTGTAAACATACACCCCTGTGACACCTGCCACAGAGACCATGTAATCTGATCTGTGTGTGTTGACTGATGAACAGGCAGAATACCGCAGGTCAGAGTTTGAGCCTCACTACTACCACTCCAGTAAATCGAATTTCAAGTTAAAAACTGCTGTCATCAGCGCAGTTGGTTAGATGTTAACATGACCCACGTTCTGAGGGTCAGACAATAGGTATTAAAACAATGACTGAAAGCACTTCAGAAGCTCTGTGTTGCTAGTAATTATTTAACAAGCCTCTTTCCCTCCATTTCCTTTTCTGTGATCAAAGGCCACTTGAGACTGAGGAGCTCATTTGCCGTTAAGCTCAGTCTTATTTTACTTTACTTACTTTTACTTTCTTTCCCTTCCAATCGGTAAAGTACCACATCTGTGAGAGTAGTGACATTTCATTGGCATATTGGCAGGGCCTGGACCACTCCTGGCACCTCCTCCCCCACATCCACTACACGATTCCACATTTTCACATAACAAAACCATCTTAAACTTACCAATAATGTGACTGTACACCACAGCATCACTTGTGTAAACCTCTGACTTGGGTGGTTTTAGGAATGGGAAATATAGATGAAATCTTATATGGTGGTATATTTGCAAAAAATAAAAAAAATAAAAAACTGAAATTTCTCATTTAAAAAAGTATTCAGGCCTTGCACACCTTGATTTGGACAGTTTATGTCATTCTTTCTGGCAGATCCTATCAAGCTATGTCAAATTTCATAGGAAGCTGTGGACCCTTTAATGTTTCTCCACAGATGTTCTAAGGGGTTTATGTCTGGACTTCAGCTGGACCACAGTTGCAAAAAAAAGAAAAGAAAAGAAAATTTTATACATTTAAAATCACTCTAAATTTACAACACTAAAGTGTGCAAAAAGTGAAGGGGCCTGAATATTTTCTGAAATGACTGTAAAAAAAAAAAAAAAAAAATGAAGGTACTTCATCACATTGATCCAGAAATCATGTAATCTGTATACTAAATGTTGACAGCAGTGACCTAACAACAATAATCAAGAGAAAACTGCACCAGAGTAAGTCCAGCATAGAGTTTGCCAAAAACATGTATAAAAAAAGCCTGTAGAGTTCATATACCATATAGACAGACCAAGATAAGATTAAGTTTGGAGAAGTAAAATACTGCTCGTGATCTGAATAATAGCACTTTATCTGTGCAGCATGGCAGAGGTATTGACATGGTGTGGGCATGTCAAGTGTTAATGCATTCTGGGTGTGTTTGGGGCTATATTATATGCTTTTATTCAGCCAAATGCCTCAAAACAGTTACAATAGACAGTGCTTCACAATACAGACGGACAATGGCCTGAAGCATGCTGTAAAAGCAACTCAAGGCAAAACACTTCATTTTTCTACAATGGATAAGTCACATTTCAATAGCTGAAGAAAACAAGCAGGAACTCAAGACAGTTGCAGTGAAGGCCTGGCAGAGCATCACAAAGGATAAAACCCAGCACGTAGTAATACCTGTGTTTCCAACACTTCAGGCAATCATGGACGGCAAAAGATTTGCAACCATGTATTAAAAGTGACATTTTAAAGTATGATTATGCCCAAATCCCCTCCTTGAACCGCCACCTTATCGTGGTGGAGGGGTTTGCGTGTCCCAGTGATCCTAGGAGCTCTGTTGTTGGGG
>JAUMHL010000027.1:12649301-12705876 GCA_032362345.1 Sandelia bainsii
TAAACCTTACACTGTAAAGTGCCTTGAGATGACTGATGTTGTGATTTGGCGCTATACAAATAAAATTGAATTGAATAAACTCGATCACCTGCAGTGCCTCATAAAACAAAACTACTATTAAAAGAAAATACACCCAGAATAAAAGTAGGTAAGCATTCATCAAATATTGTAAATAAACTGTTATTTCATTTTGTTTTATCATCCAGCTGTGGAGAACAAGCGGTGCTGGTCCGTAATCACCCCGGAGGGAAATCACATCCGTAAGATGACACCGGTGTCCCTGTGACAGAGCTGCAGGATGAGATCAGATCCTGTGCGTCTTCAGGAAAAGACTTAGGTAGGATAAAGTCTAAAAACAGACGTAAGCCCCTTGTTTTATTGATTAAACACATTTTCCTTTAAAGTGCGACGTCACTGATTTTCAACTTGCTTCATATGGTTCAGGTTTGGGGAGTACATGTGTATGAATGAGATAAAATTTCTATCTGCTTTCCACGTATTAACTATTATATCTACCTTCTATCTAAAAGTCTTCTCCAGATAAAGTCGTCTGGTGTTGATCAACCTTCTTTGATGTCAAGTTTATTAGCTTGAAGCAGAGAGACGTTTTAATATACTGCACATGTACAACCATAGCAAGCAAGTTAAAGGTTGGTGCTGTAGGTCTGTAAAATATTAGACAATAGTTAAAAATTACCCATAAACTTCAGTGCAACATCCCAAAATATCTAAGACTTCAAATTCACAGAAAACACTGAAACATTCAGCTTTAGTTTTGTTTCTATGTTAAATTATACAAAAAATATTACAATTTCCGCCTGTGATTATACTATGAATAAATACTTAAGATTTATTAAGGACAGTTTTTTTTTAGTTAGTTTTAGTTTTTATACTTTAAAACTGCACTTTGTATTTACTTGGGTTATCTTTGTGTAATATTAGAATTGGTTTGATGATCTGAATCATAGTGTAACAAATATGCAAAAAAACAGCAAGGGGAAAACATGCAAAAACTGAACCTAATCTCATAATTAACCATGAATCCACAAAACTGTAAATCATTTATGAACAAATTCCACATTGTGGGGTAAAAGTTAGGCTGAACTAATTATTCCTGAAATTGCCCGAGTCAACCCAAGTTCATACTGTTCTTCATATTAAGTAAGAATATCACCCACAATCAAGTTGTAACTATATTTATTATCTCCTTCTGTGACAGCAGACCAAACAGTGACTTGTCCAACATACAAAGATAAACTCAACACACAACTGTTTTATTTAAATTAACACCTAATTCACTTTCTGCTCATCTCCACAGACGCTAAAATCAACAGGGTTCACATGTTCCTCTTTAATACAGACCTCAACAACTTGAATTGGTATACACATGTTCATATATGTACTTTTTACAGTAAACAAAGACATAACTGTTTATTACTCGAGTGTGTCCAGCAGAAGCTAATACATGTCCTTTCTACTGTAGCTGCTTTACAATACACATGTTCCAGTTAAGTAATTGGTAGTAATCATCATTTTGATAACAATACAGGACACACAAGCACAATGGGGTGGGGGTGGGGGGTGGGAGTAGAAAGTCAATATTTCCAAAGCAAATATGAACAGTCCTATATCTTGGGCGCTATAAGGCAGCTCCACCTGCAGACTGAGTGAGAAGCTCTAAAGTCTGACAGCTATTCTAGGCAAACCTCTTATTACTCCACCTATCCACAGTACAGCTACATATGTACTTTGGGACACAGGCACTCTTAATATTCAGACACATCTATGCACACATCCATCACAGCTCCAGGAATTGATCAGTAGGCCCATGAGTGGAGGGTTGGATGGATAGCATAAACGGTGAGGAAGGGTAAAGGACAGCAGACATGATAGGGGAGTGGGTTTAGCCCTTGACGGGTGAGGGTTTGAAGTACCGCACAAAACACTCAGGATGCACTTTTCCCTACCTAAAATTTTTTTATAACATATGCAAAGTTGAAAGGGTTTTGGGGGTGAGGGTTGTGGCACACATCTATTAAATCCACATCTCTTGGTGCCATCACCTGGGGAAACCTGCTCAGCTAGCTGCCACAGCAAAAAACTGACAGAAAGAAGCCTGCAAAGACGCACCCAAAGTCAGTGCTCTCATTGACGCCCTTGTTCTCACGCACATCAATTTCAATCCCTCTCTCACAAACACAGGCGCACGCACACACACCTTAAACACAAATGGCTGAAATTACAAAAGTCTTTCTTTAATGCAGATGAACTGTAATGCAGTAGCATCTTAATCTATGCTTTCGCTTCGCTTGCAACTTCCTTTTTTCCATTCTCAACCTGCATCTCTTCGTCGCTGCTCTCCTTGCTCTCACTCTTTTCCTTCACTGCTTCTTTCTGTGCATGAGAAAAAAAAAAGTAAATAAGACAAATCACATTATTTCCATTTTTTACTCAGTCAGTCTTAGTATAGAGACCTGTCAACCTCTTGTTACTGGTGCAGAGATCTTTACCTTTGAATCCCTCTCTGCAAATTTCTGGAACATGTTGGCGTAGATGCGTTTGTCCTTCTCGTGCTGCTCTTTGATGCTTTTCTGACAAAGAGCCACCTGACAGGAAAAATCATGTATTCAGACATAAAACAAGCGCAGCATGAGCCAAAAGTTACATTACACATCTTTACTTTATGACCAACCTCATACAAGTTTAATAGATTTTCCCACCTATCCTATGCCAGTTACAAATTTTCCAAAACAAACAAATGAATGCAGCAATAACAGCTTATTTTCCAACTGAGCTTATTCTAGTTATTATGACTTTGTTTACCATCCAACAGAACTTGCAGCATACAAGCACCTGACTTCTGCTAAACTGCAGCCCGTACACTAAAATATGTTGAACAGGCTGAGCTTGTGCGCTCGCCAGATTCAGTCATATACCCGAGTCAGACACTACTCTCAGTGATAGGCTTGCTACTTGGTCAAATTTCACAACTTTTACTGCCTGATAGTGTTAATAATTGTTTTGCATTTTGATTTAAATACTTTTATTTCCTCCTAGTTATTTATTATATTAGTTACTGTCATAATAGATGACAACATACAGTACTGTGCCAGAGTCTTAGGCCACCATTAGATTTATTGTTTTGGCAGTGCTATTATGATCATATATATATTTATTTCTTAGCCTCTTTATCAGACTAAAACTAGCAAATATAGAATATATGTACACAGTAAAATAAAAATATAAAAAAACATCTTCTTTAGGTTAAAGTGAGAAATATTGAGTGTGATCTCTGTAGAAGAATCTGGAGGGGTCAAGGACAGAAACAGGAGTGGGAGACCTAGTTTCTTCTATGAGAGACCAGAAGTCCAGCAAGGACCTGACGCAGCATCTGGCAACTTCCTCTGGATGCTGAGTTGATCCTTCCATAGCCCCCCCCTCAGATTTCTGTCCTTTTTCCTACATCACCCAGGCCTAAGCAGAACTCATGGAGAGTCTCGACTGTATAAAAGGGCTTATCGTTCTTTATCTATTTGAATGTGTTTTTGAATTTGTGAACTAAGCTGTCACGATGACAAAAGAAATGAAGACCCAGGTGGAAAAGTGCTTGAATTATGCTTTCAGACAAGTGGCATTATACCTGGCTCTTGGCAGCCTTGTTGGCAGGATATAGCTGAAGAACTTGCTGGAAGTTGTCTTTTGCTCTGTCGAACTCTTTCATACCAAAAAGTGCTTCTCCCCTTCGGAACAAAGCTTTCTCATTGGAAGCATCAATCTCCAGGGCCTATAACCATAAACAGAGTATAATTAAATATTTTCAGTATTAAACACATAATTAGCATTTACAGTAAAACATTGTTCATATAACAACAACATCTGTATTACTATCCTCTATCCTCAACATACACACTTCTCAAAGACCCACGAGTTTCTAGCCTGCCAAATACTAAAACGTCATGAAATAAGAGCTGCCAACTGTGCATCCAGCTTAGGGGTAAATAAAACTGATACCTTGTCGCAATTTTCTAGAGCTTGGTTTGGCTCCTGTAGCTTAAGGAAGCACATCGCCAAGTTCAGATGTGCAGCCAGCCGCAGTGCTTTGGCTTTCTTCTCATCCTCCTCTATCAAACCAGATTCATGTTCCAGCCACGACACAATCCTTTTGTACTGAACTGATGCTCGTTTGTATTTTCCCTCCTGAAACATAAAATATCTGCATTAAGTGATACGAAAAAGTGATAACCCATGTTAAAAATCACTGTGTGCATAATGCATACCTTAAAATACTGTGTTCCTTTCTCTTTAACAATGCTGCTCTGTTCCAGCTTCTCAGCTGTGGTCATCTCCCATGATTCCTTTGCCTTAAGAAAATATTAATCACTTCTTAGAGGGAAAGTGTCACTGTGCACAACTGATATGCAATTGGTCAACTAAAGTCAAGAGGTGTTTCCTAAACACAGTGCCGAGGTCCGTTTACCTTCTCAAAAGCCGTGAGCTTGATCTTGTACTCTAGTGTTGCTCCACCAGGTATGTTATACTTTGAATTTCCTGTATTCCCAAAGCCATATCTACAAATCAAAGACACTTATTAGTTATCTCAAATATGTGTAAATGTTGTATTACTTGTAGAAGTTGAACTTAATAGTCTTGCAGTGTAGTGTACTGTATTCAAGAGTAGAAAAGCTTGTTCGGTAGTTTAAGCCATTTAATTTTTTGTCATGTCGCAGGTTAGACCCCTTGTAGCCTAAATATTAACACTGTTATTTCCCAATAAAATAAATGTATTTCTCATTTGCCAATAGTTCTTCATTTACCCTGGCTATAATATGTTTATTACATACCAGTCTGAGATACAGATTAACACCTGAACAGTAAAACCATAAACTATTACAAGACATCACTACAATAAAACAAACGTTAGCATCTGTAATCATACTTGGCCTTAATAGTGAAGAGTGCCTCTTCTCCTTGCTCCATAGCCATAATAGCTTTCTCCACTCCAGGTGGCAAGCAAAGATTCTCTCCATCACCGATCTCAAACTTCAGTTCTCTCTCGTCAAACACGCGTCCCTCATAGGTGCCCTCCACGGTTACTGAAAGAGGTTGAAAAACGCTTCAGTTAGCTCATTCTACAAATTAGACTCTTGATTTTGCCACAAAGTTGTTAACATGCAGTGGAGTGTGAGCTATGGGGAAGTGCCAACTGAAGAAAAGCGATGTAAATTCCAAACTGTCCATAAGAATTATTAGCTTTATATGGCATGCTTGCAGATCAGTCACAGCAATGCTAAGTAGCTTATCCTACTGGTCAGTATCAGTATAAATGTAGAATTTGAACCTTGGCTAAGCCTTGAGTATGAAGAAGAAAAAAAAGTTTCACAAAGATTGTCAATTGAGCAGGTATCTGGTTCTACGAAACAAGGACGTTTGTTTTAAAGTTGAGGAGGTTTGTTTTAAAGTTGAGGAGATTTTCATTCATTCACTTGGGTGTGCTCTACAGGTGCCTTGGATATCAGATTTCATTACTGGGATGTTTGCATTCAAGTACCAAACTTGCCACTAGAATTGCAATTGAAAGTTTGCAGAACAGTAATTGCAGGCTGCTGTAATTCATAAAAGTTACAATGGATTCCACTAGTCACCAACGGTAATGTCAGCTAAAATGTGACCAAATATGCAACATCAGTGTCAGTCCTCACGTGCATCCCTGTCAAGTTTTTTTTGCACTGTTTTTCCCAAACCAATAAAACAAACTAAGTTGGTGTTGGCATGTTGCTACAAGTACCACAGAGATGGATTGGGAAAATGAAACACAAACAAGGAAGTCAAATTTGAAAGCAAAGTGTAGCGCAGCTGATTCTCCTTCGTCTCTATATTTAAAATGAAAAGTGCCAAACTGATACACACTGCATGCTACAAGCTACTAAAGCTTACATGACATGACACGGAAGGACTTTTGCTTGTCTGTTGTCTGGAGATACTTTGGTTTTAAAAGCTGGGACGTGGACCTAACAACTATTTACTGCAAATGCTGACGAGCTAAAGTTGTCACTGGAGGTGGCAACACGAGCAATTTGCTGCACAACCTTAGCTGCAAACATACTGTGGAGTACCAGGAATGTATGAAACCAAGATCGTCATCCTCCACATCCTCAGGTAAAACTGAAAAAGCTCCACTTTTTCCAGTCAGACATCACTTGTAGACGTGTTTGCTAGTGCTTCTCTTAGGTTTACAGCGTTGTTGATTTAATGACAAATTAACAGATTTTGTACACCACCCTGGGAGCGTTTAAAAGACAGATATTTTCAGTTGCTTTTTAGGTGGTTGACGCAACATATTTTCCGACGCACGCTCTCTGTCCTCTGGTGAGAGCGTGCTCACCTGTGTGTGCGCACGTGGATCGGTGCGGATACAGAGGATCCCGCTGTGCGTGATACAGAGAGCAGAGGAGAAAACGCACGATCATGTCGACACAGAAATGACGTCATCGGGTAATTAAGATAAATAACATTAAGGCTGTTAAGTTAGTTTAATAAAATGGCAATGCTCAGGCACTGCCCACCATTTCAGCAAATTTGCTTTAGGTGTGTTCATATGGCTTAAAGATCCAATCTGTGATTTTAGAAAACATCCACATCACCCATGCATATTTAATGGCTGTGGTCTGACGTGTTAGTTCAAACCTACTTAAGAAAGTAAACTTCCATTGCTGTTGTTACAGCAACGCCACTCATTACCATTGTTAGAGTATTACAAAGCACAAAAGCCAAGAACTGCTAGCATCTAAGAATAAACACAGACTCCGATTTCCAAAATTTTGGGAAAGTGACATAATCAAAATTTGGACCAAATTCACTTATAGCATTTCATAATAAGCAAATAAAGCAAGTTAGCAAAGAAATAGTAGTGACTTTATGTGTTACCTTCAACAGCCGCTCCTTCATTGGGCTTGGAATATCCTTGGCCTTTAGTGACAATGCGATGGATGATTCCTCCATCTTCATCATCAGTTAGGTCCTCACCTCGAAATTCAAACAGTTCCACCTATAAGTGTGCAGACATGTAAATTAACATATTGATATAACATTTCAACCATAACACCAACTACAATGGATAAAGTATATAATGGATAAGCAAAACAGTTCATTACCACTGAAGCTTACCTCAAAGATAAGAGTGGCATTGGGGGGTATTTTGGGTGGGCTGCCTGCACATCCATAAGCATACTCTGGCTTACAGATAAGCTGGCACAACTCCCCCACTTTCATTGTAGCTACGCCAATGTCCCATGCTTTTATTACTTGACCTAAACACAGATAAGACTGATTAGCAACTATGTCGAGAAATGTTCATGCCTCTGCTAGATGTGAAACCAACCTTTGCCTAACTCAAAGGAAAACTTCTCTCCTCTGTCTCTGCTTGAGTCAAAATGAGTGCCATCCAGAAGTGTGCCCACATAATGAACAAACACTTTGTCACCAGTCATAGGCAGCTCTGTGCCAGTACCTTCTCTCTTCACCAGCTGGAAAAAATGCACAGATAGGAGCAGAATTTCATTAAGAACATAAGATATTTTACTTATTATTTAGTATGTTATGCATTCAACAGACATGTAAAGGTACTTAAATACATCAGCGGTCTGTACAACCACCGTGCAGTCTGGTACTTAAAAAAAAATTTTAATTGTGAATGAATAACGTTAATGTTACAAACACCACTGTATATGCGTGTACATGAATATTATATAGCCATCAGCATTAATAGCTTTTGCATTTGGTCCAAGGCTCCAGAGCCTTCTAGAAAAGTGGACGGTCGACATAGCTAATTAATTATCCATGTTGCTGACAACCTGGCAGTAAGTTAGCTAAGCAATGAACGGCAGAAAACAAGACAAATAGTCTGACAACAGTGTAGTTAGCTTGCATTAGCTGCTTTTATTGGTGGTGAACATGATAGCCCCTAGGTAGTGATCAACAGCTAACGTTAGCCTAGCCAAGTGAGTAAACAACGAGCAGTCAGATAATCAGTCAGATAGCTGGATTAACAAACAAAGTACCAAAATAATGTAAGTTACCTTCAAAACACCTCCGTCTTTCTTTGGTGTGATGTCCTCTCCCTCCATTGGGATGGTGTGCTGTCCTTCACTTGTCAGCTCCTCTGCAGTCATTGTCAAGAAGCAGATTTCCTCCTCCACCTACTCTGACCTGCACCACAACTGAAACCGAAGACAAGCTAACAGGAATGACGGCTAAACTACTTATCCAAAACTGTGCAGCCAGCAACAGTCTGACTAACGCTACCGCTAGCTAGCTAACTAGTAAGCTCTTCGGAAACCTTTTTCACTACTTCTGAGTGTTGCACAGCAAACGCACGTTACACCTTCCAGCTAGCTGCAATGCTACTCTGTTGCTGTTGTTCACCAGACACACTTATATCCGAACAAAATACGGGCTTTCAGCTCGGCTACTTCAGGTCCACGTTGTCTCGCTGTTTGGCAGCTGACAGGCGCTTAAAGAAGGGCAGAGAACTTTCCAGACATTCTAGGCGGAACCAGGGGGATGAGCCCGCGCTGGTGCCGTTACATCTTTTATGTGCGCTTCTCCCGGAGAAACGGGTAAACATAAAAAGAGAGAACCAAATGCACAGATTGATAAAAAAATTATAGTTTATCAACACATATGCAGCAAAAGTGTAGTCTGGACAACATGTAATAACTAAATAGTACTGCGTTAAAGTACCAAAATGGGGAACAGGCGTAACAGCCCCGTCCACTCAAGCCTCACGGTGTAGTACAACATGCGCTCCTTGTTTCATCTCGCTTCCTATTGGTCAGATTCCGTGCCCATTACTGTCTGTTGGCGCGGTTGTTGGAAAGCCGGGAGTTGAAAACACTAACTGTAACGCAGAGTAAATGTTCATTTTAGGGCATCTGCAGGTCAGTACATATATCAGCGATCTCTCTGTGTTATTGTTATTATTACTCTGTAGATAAAAGTCATCAGCCAATACGCGGACGAATTGTCCACGTAGAAGCTTATAGCCTTTTGAATTTCCTGTTATGACTGGTTAACAGCTCGCAGTGAGCGGGTTTAACATCAAATGTTAGCTTCTTGCCATAACATGTGTACGAACTGGACAACTTTCCTAAATGATGATTTAACGTCACTTTAACGTTGCCATTAATGGTGTTAAACTAAATCAGAAAATCGTCAGGTTTGACGTCGAGGCTGCCTGGGTGATTCAGTGTTAGACAAAACACCACTATCGAATATTATGTCTAAACACAGTGTGAGTTAAGATTTCACGATGACTATATCCAAACATAACATTTAGGTCGCCCCCGGAGGAGGTCACAAGAATGGAGAATAGTAGGGACACGTTTCCATTTCCCTACCAGCCCTACAACATCCAGGAGCAGTTTATGCAAGCACTGTACAGTGCACTTGAGCAGGGCAAAGTTGGCATCTTTGAAAGCCCAACTGGAACGGTGTGTATGCACATTTGTATGAGAGAGAGAGGGAGAGGGAGAGAGAGAGAGAGAGAGAGAGAGAGAAGAAGTCGTTGATTTAATTTATAACTTTTCCTACTTATGTATGTCCTTTAACCCAGGGCAAGTCACTGAGTCTGATATGTGGGGCACTGAGCTGGCTCACGGACCATGAGGAGAGGAGAAGACAGGAGGAAGCTGCTCTGCTGCAGGATGGAGAGGCAGCGCTTTCTGCTTCCACTGCTCAGTCCTCCGCTACCAGCTCCTCAGCAGAGCCTGACTGGATCACTGATTTTGTTCAAAAAAAGGCTGAACGTGATTTGGTGTCAAAGTTGAAGGTAAGAATGTCATTGTATTTTAGATGTGTTGGCTTTTCCTCAGCTTAGATTGTGAATAATATAAGTTTGCGTGTGTCAGGAGGAAGAACTGAAAAGAAAGAAGAGGGAAGAACGGTTAGAAATGATCAGAAACAATGTTCAGCTAAAGTATGCGATGAAAAGAAAGGTAAGCCATCTTGCACATTAGTGTAAGACACCAGAAATATTACCTAAAAATTACAATCATTGTAAGCTGGGTCTTTACAATGAAATATATTTGTTTCTGTATATCTGTCTGTAGAGCTGTGAAGATGATGAGGCATTCAAGTTGCTCCAGCTTAGTAAGGAGGAACAAACGGAGGCACCAGAAGATAAAGAGGATGAGGAGCTTATCATCGCAGAGTATGAGAGTGATGACGAGTTAAAGAGCAAAAGCAGGTGAGGGCAGACATTATTGAATATCAGATGTTACTTATCTCTATAAGAAGCTGAAACTAATGGTCTTGGTTTGCTCATATGCTCAGATTTTGTGTTGCTGAAGATGATGAAGATGATGAATTGGTCGAAGAACACGTTACTAAGGTAACATTGTAGCTGTAGGGTTGAGTGTCCTCCTTATGTAAAACTGAATGATCATATCAGTGTCACACAATGTCTTGAGTGAAAGTGTGTAATTTTGCATGTTCACAGATTTACTATTGCAGTCGCACTCACTCGCAGTTGGCCCAATTTGTCCATGAGGTTCAAAAGAGCCTCTTCAGCAAGGACATCAGCCTAGTCACACTGGGTTCACGGCAGGTATGTACGCACACACACACACACACACACACACACACACACACACACACACACACACACACACACACACAAATACACCAGTACAAGTCTGAACAGTATGAGTCTACTACATTTGGTTGAACATCGGGTGGGGTAACAGTATAACTCACTGTGAATGTTAACCATTAATTATTTTTCCAGTGTTTAAGTTACTTATTTTAATGTTAACTAAAATACTTCAAAGCTTTCTTGCACTTTGCGAGTAACAGTTTGAATTTTCTCTGTCATGAATTGATATTATCAGTATTTCAATGGGGACTGCAGACACTACCAAAACTAAAATGTTTGTGTTTACTTATATATTAATTGTGAGACTTATGGGGCTTTTAGATCTGTTTGGGGACTAAAGCATGGCATGCTGGCAAAGAGTTGTATGGAACAGAGTTGTCTTGGATTTCAACAAGACTCTGAACTAAAGGGCACCTGAACTAGAAAGATCAGCAATTTATTTTACATGGTAAAATGATGTGGCCAAAGCAAACAACAGGACAGAGAAAAGGGAAGATAGTGTGGAAACAAACATCCACTTCAGAACACTGAAAAATATTTGTTTATCCTAACTTAGAGGAGCACAGGATTAATTTGTGTAATTTTTAATGAAACACCAGATAAAAGTTTAATAGTTATTTCCATATTTCTGACCTGTTGAATCCAACCTTCCTAGACCTGAGACAACATGGAAATATTGAAGCGATTTAGTGTCAAACTTGACACCAGGCTAGAAGCTGCTAGAATAATCTAGTGGTGCGGGGCTACACATGCTGCATGTTTATAAATGGAGCTCAACAGTGGGGGGAAAACTCAGTCTCTGTCTGCTCAGTAACAAGTGTAACGTTATTGTGAATATATATTACAAGTACAGTGCAGTCATTGACATACCCTGTGTTGTGTTCACTCTGCAGAAGAATAAATCCTGCTTATGTTCAGAGTTATTTTGGCTGTAAAAGGCTTGTTAATGTTAAGCAATGATGGAACATTTGATAAAGGCAGTTTCCTCTGAAAGTTGAGGCTTGTGTAATCACGTGATCATTAGCAGACGATCCCCCAGCATCACACAGAGAGAGAAATGTCGAAACCTAATGTTTCCAAGTGAAAAAAATAAAAGCTCTGTCGATCCCTGGTCTCATATTTTCTTTCACTCTCTCCACACACTGGATTAAGCATTTTTCTCTTGTAAAAGTAGAAGCCAGTGTTTCAAAACATTTATAATAAAGCACAAATCCAACTTTTGTGTTGGTTGACCAAGTTTGTTTTTGAATGCTTCTGATTTGTGTATAATAATTATAATTATTCTTATACTTTTAATTGCAAAATATGCAATTACATACATTGACCATGATGTCTGATAGTGGTTTCAAAAAAACCTTTACTTTGTAGAATCTGTGTATCAACGAGGAGGTGCGTGGCTTGGGCAGTATCCAGCGCATTAATGACCGCTGCATGGAGATGCAAAAAAACAAGCACGGTGAGAGCCTGTAAACATAGAAGCACGAGAACTACTCATCTAAGAGGAGGCCGTTTCAAGGCAATTTCCTAATTGTGTTGAAATGCATTTGTAATGCTGCAGCTTTGTCTGTTCCTCCGTTTCTTAGAGAAACAACATCATGAGGAGGAGGCAAAACGTAAGCGAGGTCCAGGAAAGTCTGTGTGTCCCTACAATAAGGCTTCAGCACTTCAGCAGATGAGGGATGAAGTTCTGGGGACAGTCCGTGACATAGAGCAACTGCTGAAGTTGGGCAGGGAAACGCATTCCTGCCCTTATTACGCCACACGCCTCGCTATCCCCCCCGCACAGGTAACCCAGTACTCGCTATGTCATTGCTTTTGATGTTCTGTCTCCACTGATACATTTACATTTATTTCAAGTAGATTTGAACTTGAGAGTTAATCTGTATGGCCTCTGGTTCTCTATATGTCTGCATAGTTGGTGGTGTTGCCCTATCAGATGGTGCTTCATGAAGCTACAAGAAAGGCAGCAGGGGTCCAGCTGAAGGGACAGGTAAAATTAGATTTTTCTGCTCACCAGTGTTGTTTGAAATGCCCACATAATGTTAAAGACTATTTCTCATAAGTAAATTATTTTTTGACACATATGGGCACACTAGTAATATTTATGAATATTAATATTTTCATCTAGCATGTTACTTCTTTTTTTTTTTACAGGTTGTAATCATAGATGAAGCTCACAATCTTAGTGACACCCTCTCCTGTATACACAGCGCCGAGCTGACTGGAGCACAGGTAAACAGGGTCAAACACATCGTGTACAAAGTTAAGTTTTGATTTATGCTTGTTTCCTGTGAAATGCTGAATCTATCCGAATCTTCCGCAGTTTTGCCGTGCTCACTCCCAGCTCACCCAGTATGCTGACCGCTATAAGTGAGTATACACACAAAGACTCACACAATGCATTAATTCACAAGTTAAATATAATTGTACGTTCCTGATTGTTGATGTTCATGTCTTTGCATTATCAGGAGAAGGCTGAAGGCAAAGAATGTGATGTATATCAAACAGATTCTGTTTGTGATTGAGGGGCTGGTCCAGGTGTTGGGAGGTGAGTGGGACTGGGCTAAAATTAATTTTGATTATTAATTATTGCTGGTCTGCAACATGAGTGAGAGTGGAAATTGTGAGACAGTGAAGTCAGTCATTTCTATTCTTGATGTAATTCCTATAGGTAAGGTGGGGCAGAATCCACAGAGCCAGACTACACAAACAGGTCAGTAAATAACACGCTCATTAACACACAAATACACAAGCAAGCACAAAACGCTAATCGCCATGTTTCTTTTTCTTCTAGGAGTAGAGATGCTTACTATTAACAACTTCCTCTTTAAGGCTCAGATCGACAACATTAATTTGTTCAAGGTAGTTGACAGCGCTACGAAATTATTAAAAATCACAGTCACACCTTCTAAAGACTGAACTCTGATTCTTTCACTGATTCATGTCACTGTCGTTTTCACTTTAGTTACAGAAATACTTTGAGAAGAGCATGATCAGCAGAAAAGTGAGTATTTAATATGTCCATATGTATTGTTTTATTTATACCTTACAGTGAGAGTGATCTACTGAATTGTGTCACTTTCTTCTTCTCTCTGCAGCTCGGTGGCTTTGTGGAGAAGTATGCAGGTTCAGGTGTGAGTCTTCACACACAGAGCAACTCCAACAAAGAGAACCGACGCACCGAGGGCTTAAACCGCTACCTTCAAACACTACAGAGCAACCAGAGCGCTGCACCAGGTCAGATGTCATGTGGTTGTGCCACCCACATATTAAAATACCATGAATAAATATCATGTTTGGGGGTGGATCACCTCATTGCAGACATGTGGCCATAGGGTAGCAGCACAGAACAATGAAACAGCCCATAGCCTGTCTGGGTGTGATGTGCTGAAACTACTACTTCAAATAAACAGATGCACACTCAAAGGAGGATAGAGCATGTATGTTTTTATCAGACTGGAAAGCTAGGTCGTTGCTAAAAAGAAAACATTTATTACATTTATTTTATTAGTTGATAAATTGCCTCTGAGTTGTATTGTTTATATTGCAGTGTATTTTCACATCCAGCCATGTGTCACACTGGCCTTTAGCAAAACTGACAGAGAACATGTAACACCTCTCTAGCTATAGTGACCTTTTTTTTAACATTTATTATAACTGATCAGCCCTGTCTGCTCCTTTGTGTGCAGTTTCATCGTCAGACCAGCAGGGGTCTGTAGAGGCAGATAAAGTTCTGTCTGCGTCTCCCATGATGCAGGTGGAAGGTTTCTTAATGGCCCTCACTAACAGCAACACTGACGGCAGAGTGGTGGTGCACAGACAAGGTACCATTAACACACATAACACAACATGAATGACAGTCATCAAATAAAAACAAAGAACTAAAACTACTTTTAAAACTACTTAATTCCTTCCTTTTTGTGCAGGTACACTGTCAGACAGCAGCGTGAAGTTCTTGCTCTTGAATCCAGCAGTCCACTTTGCCCAGGTGCTGAAGGAGTGCAGAGCAGTCATAATTGCAGGAGGAACCATGCAGCCTGTGAGTGATATTAAATTCATTCAAATAAAATCAAGTCTTTGCTGTGTATGATTTCCAATTCTAAAAGATGTTATATGTAGGTTTCTGACTTCAAACAAGAGCTCCTGTTTTCTGCCGGAGTGGGAGAAGAGCGCATAACAGAGTTTTCCTGTGGTGAGTGGCCCATTTTAGAACACCACATTGCTTTGTTTAGCTTTGTTATTTGGGTTTTTATAATGCCCTGTCTCTTTGTGATGTGTTTATCAGTGTTTCTCGTTGTGGGAATATTTGATAAATGAGAGCATTCTTTACAAAATCTCCAATCATAGCCTATATTTAGTACGAATATAAATTTTCCCTTGGGTAATGATCCAATTTGCTAAATATAAAACTCATGACATAGACTAACACCTGGTTCAAGTGACAGAGGTGAGAGATTATGTCAGAGAAGATGATAAAAATGTTACAAGCAAAGGGGGGAAGCAAACATCTTATGACTTAAATCCTCAAGTTGTCTATCCAAGGTATACAGACAGCAGCAGCCCCTATATTGATGACCAAACAGGTTGCATATTAACTTAATAGTATTTGTGTTCCTGTGTCTCCGATATATATATAAAATTAAAGACAAGTATTATGAACATGATTCGAATGATCTTAGTTCACTGTTTATTCACTCGAAGCCAAGTTGATTTATGTCCCACAATGAAGCCACATTATGTATTTGCTGACAGATTTGCATTGTCTATGAGATATTATTTGGGCTGATTATATTTGATTGTTTAAAATAAATTAGCATGATTGCGTCAGTAAATTAATCTCGCCTTGTAAATTTGTCTGTAGGTCATGTAATACCTCCTGAGAACATTCTTCCTCTTGTCCTGAGCAGCGGTCCATCTGGCCAAGAGCTGGATTTTACTTTCCAAAACAGAGACTCTCCACGCATGGTAACAGACACGTACATATGCTGTTTTCCTAACTTCCTGTTGTAATGTTGTTGACTGTAGCTGTAATATTTACTCAAGCATTATGCCTGTTTGCTGACAGATGGACGAGACGGGGCGCATTCTCTCCAACATTTGTAACGTGGTCCCAGGAGGGGTCGTGTGTTTCTTCCCTTCTTATGACTATTCAAGGCGGATCATTGCTCACTGGGACGCTAGCGGTGCTCTGACTCGTCTGGCTAACAAGAAGAAGGTGCATGAGATACAGGATTTCTTCATAAAATAAGCTGCCATCATTCTTTACCCTTTTGATGTCAGAACACCTTCTTTATCATGTCTTAATTCCCATTATATGAGTAATCTTAAAGTAATAACCTTTTTGAAGAATGAAAAAAGAACCACCAGTCTCTAATTTATCACAAACACATCCTCAGATCTTCCAGGAGCCAAAGAAGGCCAATCAGGTAGAGCAGGTGCTGAGCGAATTTTCCCGTTGCATCAAGGTAAAACTGGCACTACTGACACATTAGACACATCATCAACTCACATTTACAAAATGGTCATAAGAACTGATTGTCTTTACCACTGACAGTCACTGGTGGTCTTGTTTTGTTTTAGAGGTGTGCACTGGACAGTGGTGGACTTACAGGAGCATTACTCTTCTCTGTGGTTGGAGGAAAGATGAGTGAGGGCATCAACTTCTCTGATGATCTAGGCAGGTGTGTGTAAAGCATGAGCACATGGGCAAGCAGCAGCTACGTCCTGTAGAAAGTTTATAATACAGCATGTTTTACTTTGTGTGTACCTGTGTATGTGGTAACAGGTGTGTGGTGATGGTAGGAATGCCATATTCCAACATCAAATCCCCAGAGCTGCAGGAAAAGATGGCCTATCTGGACAAACATCTGGTGAGTCTTTACTGTCCTAACAGTCTTTATTGGATCCATAAAGCTGCCACACTGAGGTCACATAAGTACTGGTGATGAATTTTTTGTTTGCTTTTTTTAGCTTCACATTGGAGGGAGGAGCCCTGGTCAAGCACTAATAGATAACCTCTGCATGAAGGCCGTCAATCAGTCAATAGGTGACGCTGCAGTTTTCATGACAATAGACAGTTATCATAGATATTTGTAAAAAGCTACTTGTTTTTTTCCATACCATGACTCATGAGTCTTTGATTTCCTCGCCTTAAAGGAAGAGCTATCCGTCACCGTGGTGACTATTCCTCCATTGTACTGTGCGATAGACGTTACTCCAGACCTGCTACTCTCTCTAAACTTCCCACGTGGATCAAAGATCGCACCAGTACATACTCAAGCTTTGGACCTGCTTTTGCTGCCTTGCGGAAGGTGAGGAGAATAGAGTATAATTATTTATACACACACTCAAGACACTAGTATGACTAACACTATTTATGTTGTTTATATTGTTTTCTAGTTCTTCCTGGAGAAGAAGCAGAAACAGTAGGCTTCACTGGACATCTCTAGAAATATCCTAATTCACAAAACAGTGACAAGACTCTCAACTTGGGAAAACCAGAGTGCAACTAAAGAACACTCAATGTGTTCTAAAATTACTGAAATGTAATTAGACGCCTCTGTAAAAGTTCCTTATCACAAGATGAGCGCAGCTCTTCCATGCTGCTTGTTTCTATTCCCTGAACATTTTGTGCCCATCAGACCTGAGTTCCACCGGCAGTCTTTCTGTTCTCAGTACTTAACATTTCACCTTTCAGATATTGATGGCTTTTTTGACTAATAATGAGTATTTGACAGGACACTGAAGACTCGGGTGTAACACGTTGAAAAAGAAACTGCCTCAAATCCTCAACTATATTTAAATGCAATGTTTACTTGAGCAACTAACTACAGAGTTATCAGGCACAGCATTTGTTTAGGCATCTGTGTGACTGATTTACCCCTGAAGTAAATCTAAATATTTAAAGCATTTGATGCAAAGTGTAAAGATTACTTTTATTTAATACAAAGGTGTTAGTGAAATGGGTCTATGATGTCAGTGTTCTTATAATGCCTGTTTATTGTTTTGAAAATGTTTCACAATGACTTCATCAATAAATTACTTTCTTTCAGTGATGTGTTGTTCAACTGCTTAGACAAATCAGTGCACTTATTATTGGCATTACGAGGCCAATTATTACACTGAAAGATTCTTTGAGAAGTAGAACTTATCTTTTACACTGTAATACTCATACTGACTGACTGGAGCAGACTGGAAAAGTCCTTTGTATGAAATTATCCAAAACAATCAAATGCATTCATTATTACTGCTTTAATTTCATTGTCCATCATGTTAAGCTTCCCAGTCATCATCATCTGTTGATTGTGGGGCAGGAAGTGGTGGGATGGCATCTGACATCCTGGCAAAAGCACCGCCAGTAGCAGCGGGAGCGTCACTTGACTCCCCACCCACTGGACCCTTTCCAGATATACCTGCAGACAGGACAGGACACATTATTTACTTTATGCAGTTCCAATCACCCACATCAATATTCCTAATCTGGCTTGACATTTAAAAAAATCCTCCTCACCTTTCCTTCGCATGGCAAGTTTATTGAACAGATCCGACATAAAATCTCCACCACTAGATGCTGCTCCCACTGCTGTGTAACAGAGAAAGGCAGTTACAAAATAATCATGCAATTAAAATTTTTAAATTAGTAATTGGAGCAGGGAAATGGTTTCACTCATTCCCCAGTGCTGCACTGCACTCTGCAAAGAGGAGCACTTAATTACAACAAGACTTTATCTGGCTTGGTATAAGCCCCTCTCTTCAAAAAGGAAATGTTGGGTCATGACCTGACCAGCCAACCAGAAATGAAGGTAAACATATGAAGGCTAATATTAAGTCAAACTATTCTAAACAGCATTGTAACCAACTCTAATGAGGCTGGCTTCAATAATGGTTATAAAGCAACTCACTGTGATGGTAACCACGTGAGATGTGCACACAACTCTTATACACTGACATGCAGTGTGACATTGTATAACCTTATGGGTGAATGCTAACTAGGCACTGGCCACGCTCTAGTTGTTTAAGCTGCATCATGTAGCATTTAATAAAACATGAGCACAACCACATCCCCCAAACAATCTGACACCTTGCTCTTGCTCCTTCTGTTTCTTCTTCTCCATCTTGCGCTCTTTAATGTTGCGTAACTTGGCTTTGCCAATGCCACCGGCATTGCGGATAGACTCCAGCAGACTGGCACGGCTGTCTGACGGCTGAACCACCTCGCTGGGAGCACCAGAAACAGGACCTGCGTTGAGAGGAGATAGTCAGAGTGACAGGGTAATTTGGGATAATGTCAATTAGATCAATTGAATTTAAGAAGTTGAATAGAATTCTTCAGTGTGTCTGTGCTGTATGTGATGTGACAAACCTGAAATTGGTGGTCGAGAGACTTCTGTGTCAAGGGGAGGAGGTGGTGGAGGAGGTGGAGCAGGAGGAGCACCTGTAGGAGTCGCAGGTGGAAGGGCAGGCTCAGGAGGGGGGGGAGGTGGAGGCGGCGGAGGAGGTGCAACATTAGTTTGGAGCTGAGAGCCTGGAACAAAGAAATGAAGTCTATGAGTTTAAAAATACATTAACAGATAAAAACACTGTGGTTCAGTAAAAGTTGTGTGTAAAGGTAAATTTATTGATGTAGCGCCTTTTTAGGTCAGATCAAATCAAATCAGATGTATTTATATAGCACTTTAAAAACAACATCTTGTTGACCAAAGTACTTCACATAGAGATAAATAGTTAATCATAGAAAAACAATAAAAATAAATAAATGAAATAGAATAGTACACACAAGGCAATAAAATATAGGTGATTATTAAAATAAAGTATCAAACTCTACTAAGCTTTAAAAGCCAAGGAATATAAATAGATTTTGAGCAGTGATTTAAGAGCAGTCAAGTCTGGGGCAGTTTTAACTTTCAAAGGCAAACTGTTCCAGAGTTTTAGGGCAGACACAGCAAAGGCACGATCACCCCAGCGTTTATATATAGCCCTTGGAACCTCTAACAGAAGCTGAGCCGATGATCTAAGTGATCTTGTTGGTTTGTGCAAGTGCAGCTGATCACTCAGGTAAGAAGGTGCCAGTCTATTTAAGGCTTTAAAAACAAAAATCAGTCATTTAAAATCAATTCGTTAACGAACTGGAAGCCAATGGAGAGAGGCCAGAACCGGGGTTATATGCTCAAATTTCCTAGTGTTAGTCAAGAGACAAGCGGCAGCATTTTGAACTGGCTGAAGGCATGACAGAGAGGACTGGTTAACACCAGAGTACAAAGCATTGCAATAGTCAAGTGTGGAGCTAATAAAAGCATGAATTGCTATCTCAAAGTCATTAAAAGAAAGAGAAAGTTGGACTTCACAACTAAGTTAATCTGTTTATCAAATTTGAGGTCAGATGTCATAATGCGCTTCATAAAAAATACAGATAAAAATCTGCAAAAATAAGCGAAGCCATATTAAGCTGGGTGTTAACCTGCATTTTAAAAAGTGTACCTGGTACACTGCCCTCTTCAGAGAAGGAGGGCAGCTCAGGGATATTGTGTGTGGGTCCAGAAGGGGCGAAGCCAGGGCCAAGATCTGCACTGTAGGACAAGTCATCTGCTATGCCTGGCAGGTCAGGTAGGTAGGATGGCACATCTATCTCAGGTACCTCGCCCAGATCTGGCACATAGAAATAACTCTCTGCTGTCTATTAGAGAGAAAATATTTAGTCATTAAATGTTTAATTACCAGTCCTACATATATACTGTATATTTTTTTGGTCAGACGAATAGGACGTACCTGTCTCTCCAGTTGCTCTCGCTTCGTAATGGACAATGGAGCGTCAAATGGTTTTTCTTCTTTTTCTGTCTCTAGTGTTGTGTGTGTTTTTGTCACTGCTCCCGCCAGAGGATCAAGGAACACATACTTCTTATAGCTTGAAAATAAAGACACAAAGATATGAAGAAAAGACTTAAATCTAATCAGTTCACTGTTGGAATTTGTGTCTATTTGTTTTCATGAACTTACAGGTTCTCTGTAGTATTAAACAGCAACAGGGAGCTGATAGATGAGATGTTGCGCGGCAGACTGCCCAGCCCCTCCTCTGTCTCATCCTCAGACTTTTTCTTATTGCTCACACACACAGGGAAATATGTTAACTTATCCTGAATAGAAGACAGAGAGCCAGTGTGAGAGGGAGATCTGTAAAATGTCTGTTAAATCTAGAAAATAAACAGATGAACAACACTGCAATTCTGAATGTTTATGGTGGAGGACACTGTCCTGAAACCTTGAATAATGCATTTCTGCACCAGACAAAACTGCCAGCAGTGTTTTGTTTTTCTCTCCCTTCAGACAAATATGCTCCAACACATTATACAGAATAAAACGACACACCTGAAAAACAAGTACATGCAGCAGAAATAATGCTGAACAGTGGACCAGCTCTTCTTTCCTGAATATTTCATCCATTTTTAGATTTCTTGTACTTATTGAGTTTTTTGTATTGTGTATTTTTGTATTGAGTATTTTGTATTGGTGTGGATCTCTTTCTGGCTGTGGTTCTTTTCTTTCCTTTTGAACTGAGAGTGGCTGCAACAAGGCAAAACAATTCCCCTCTGGTATTAATAAAGTGTTTTGAATCTTGAATAAATACTGGTGGGGTCACAGCAGTATTGGCAGGCCCCATCAGGCCAGCACATAGTTTCTTCTATTTTGTTTTAGTTTGGCATGGTGGCTTCAAGACATTAATTGTGGAATGCTTGGTAGAACCATGACATGTCAAAAATTTAAACCCCTTTGTAATAAGCATTGTAATGTATTTATCTCACATGCAAGGCCTGCTCATCAAAGGGCCGAAGTTTGTTCTGTATCCTGTGCCGGGCGTGGTTTTGTGAAGACGGGTCTGTTGCTCCAGTAAAAATAGATGTGTAGTCCTGAAGTCGATCTGGGGCTGGGTACTTGGCACTGGAGAACACCTACACACACACACACACAAAAAAGCAAATATATAATAACAATCTTGTCACCTTACTTTGTCTATACTGTGTATCAGAGATAAAATATGCAAAGCCCATTTCCAAAGGCAAGGTGCTGTGTTACCTTGGTGGCCTTCTTACTGCCTTTGATCTTGTCAACACGGGCCTGAGCTAGTCTGATCCTGTCAGTGACGCTCTGAAGCTGGCGGCGGTTGTTTTCTACACTCTCAGACACCCTGGAAGCGACACAAACATATGCAACAGTATGAATATACATATCTGCACAGAGAGGAAAATACAGTACGTCCATATCTTACAATCCAATTTAGAGGACTGTTTAACTTCAGCAATCATGTTCCAGTTTTTTATACACTCTGCTAAGTGAAAATAACAAAATTATTTTAGATTTCTTCCAATTAATCAATGACATAGCTGTTCTCGTGGTGGCACTGATGATTTGATATCACTTAATTACAAAACATCAGTTTCACAAGGTTATAATAATTAAACAATTCTGTTCCAATGTCAACATTACTCACTGTCAAAAATATTTAAGATTTTTATTTTATAATAGTTTTTGTTTAGGGCTGCACGACTTGGGAAAAAAATCATATTGCGATTATTGAGATCAATATTGCGATATGATAAAGGGCACTTGCTTGCAAAATTACAGTAAACACATAGTTTATATTGATATGTCATTATTATAAAATACGTATATATTATAATTATAATATATTATATATTATTATTATATATTATAAAATATGTCAGTTTTGTCATGTCAAAACTAAGACAGGCGTGTTGTTCAGACACTATTTCTAACAAAAGGTTTTTTCTTATAATTGGCTCTAAAGGAAATGGGCCTTTCCTGCTCTCCTATGTGGCACACAGATAACATTCTATGCAAAACTTATTTTATTCTGCTATCCTTAGCCCTATGGTTGATTTTTGTTTAAAGGCTCTGTGAGGAATGTCAGGTCCTTATCACAACCGACAGTGGTACCAACATTATCAAAACAGTCGAGCTAAATAAGTGGACACAGGCTTCACCTGGCCATCGGTAGGGTAAATAGATTTTATATTTTTTTTATAGGTTACAGAAAATATTTTATACAACTGTTTTTTTAAGCTAACAAAACTGAGCAGCGAGTCTCACGTTAGTCAGCTGGTAAACTTCGAGTGAATGAGAGATAATAGATTATCACTTCAATCCATGTACTCGTAATATAAATTGCAGCATTTTGCGTTTATGTAATCGGACAGGGTGATATCGCGATTGCGTTTCGATTAATTGTGCATCCCTAGTTTTTTTTGCATTATTGACATGAAAAATATGCTGATTAATTGAGCTAATAAATGACTTACAAATTAACGGGTATTGAAAATAGCCCTGTGACAGATTCATGACCTGGCTGTGTGTTTCAAGTGCCCTCATCCACGTGAAACCTATGAAATTCTATGGTACTCTAAGACCAAACAGGACAACCATTATAGAAAATGGAAGGATATAAAATAATTGTTAATATCTGTACCTCTACTATTAACTTATTGTTTTATATTAGTTCAGTAAAATTGTAATTAAAATTATAATTATAATTGCAGCACTGACTGGAAGTCAGAAGTGTAAAATTATTCACTTTACATTCAGAAAAGGGAAGAAATGCATGAAACTCTTAAACTAAAAAGATATTTATGACATGAGAAATAGCAAAAACACAATAACTAATTCTGCTTTTGTGCAAATTGTCTTAATGATAAAAATCATTTCAACCTTATAGTGTTACTAATGTGTGATACAAACTACATTTTGTAGTATGTTAATAGAACAATGACAATCATCAAAAATGAAACAGAGCAAAGTTCATCATTTATATACTACTGGGGAAACAATGGCATGCATGCTACACTAACTGCAAAGAAATCAGAGTAGTACTGGTTATGTGGCTGCGTGTTTGTGTGATTCTGTGGTTACCTTCTAAAAATATCTGTAGAGATAGTCTCCAAATACAATAATGCATCTGCAATCTGATGGACAGCCTCCTCTCTCCTCAGGTCTGGCTGGATGAGAGGCACCGAATAGACCTGGCCATCCAGGCTGTGCTTTTGTGTCATCCTAGAAAAATTAAAAGACAACGTTTACAACACTGTGTGTTGCAGAGACAAACTGATTTGTGCACAGATGTTCATTCTTGACACTGAGGTGATGAATGAAGTCATCTCTGATCAGTCTGTGATGAGTGATAACAGATAAAACACCTCTAATACTGCAATAATGTCATTAAACTCATGAACAGATTATGACACAACAGCTCCAGACATGGAAAATGCCCCCACTCCCCCATTCAAAGGAACAAAACCTTCAGACTGAAAGAGACACAAAACTTATCAAGCTATTTTCTGTATCTTTGTGGTTGCTTAATTCACTGGCAGCAATTACAGTTACCTTGTTTCTCTTTGTGGTAATTTTGCGTAGTGGTATTTCAGTGGTATTTTTCAGTTGAAGGATGCAGCCCACTGCCCTACTGCATGTGTTTGATATGCACATTCAATCATTCATCCATGACTGAAAAAACAAACTGCAGCTTTCACGCATCTCGACCTCACCTGACTTTCACATGACAGCGTCGCAACGTTGATGCTCCGTGGATATTTTCTGTTCGCTACTGTCACCATGTGTTTGCTAATATTAGCTGTCACCTAGCTGTTAGCTAATGATTATGCACTCAAACGATCTTACTAGCAAATAATATAATCTATGTAAGGTTTTAGTGAGGTGGCGTTAACGAAAGCATTGAGTCTTAAATGAAAATCTGTCCGTGCTAAGGAAAGAATGGTCATGAGCTCCAATTCAACCCACAACGGTTTAATGGCGTTATAGTCTGAAGCCTAATAGCTTGAAAATAACTTTCTTACCTGACCATGTGTGTTGTTTATTCGTTACCGGTTCCAAACAAATGCTATAATAAGAGGAAAGTCGACTATCAGTAGCAACTAGCTACGTGTTTTGGGACAACAACGATTACGTTCTTCCGCATCCCCGAAACACGTGACCACGCAATTATACAGTTGCCTTCAAGTTCCCTCGGAAATGTGATATTCTGACAGAAACGCACTTCAACGACTTGAATTAACTGAAACCGACGTAGCCTATATAACACGTTACCCTGACAAAAATGTAACACCAAAACAGCATCCGGCAAAAGCATTATTATTATTGTATTTATTTATTTTTTAGATGTCATCAATCAATTTACAGATTCTTTAAAATGTGTTTCAGACTTTATGTGCAGTAAACCAGGACCATAAGGGTCTCTCAGATACTCAGTCTTTTTCTGCAGCCAATAGGATGCGTGGTTGCTCTGGTGTTTTCTCGTGCTTGTGCGTAATAACGCATCCTTCCTCCAGCGCCTCTCATCCCCTCCTCCCTCCTGCCACATCTGGGTCTGGCTCCTCTCCTCTCAGCACCACTCAGCGCAGTGGAAGAGAGTGAGAGAGAGAGAAAGAGAGAGAGGGAAACGACCAAAGAAGCGAAGGCTAGATCGGTCGGTGCCACCTCATCCACAGCCGAGCAGAATCAAGAAGAGGAGAGCAGAGCAGAAGGGCACCTCACCCTCTCATCCGCAGCCACGGATATTTTTGCATCTGCCCCCCATCCATCAGTCCAGCTTCTTTTTCATCACCCTCTCTTCTCTCCTCTTGTCATATGATATGATGAGCTCCAGCCTGCTCGAAAACCCAGTGCAGGCGATTCTGTACCTGCGGGAGCTCACCACCATCGTCCAGAACCAACAGAGTCTCATCCAGACCCAGCGCGCCCGGATAGAGGAGCTGGACAGGCGGGTGGACGAGCTCATTGGCGAAAATAGGCACCTTCGGGACGTCAGGGTACAACAGCAGCATCCTTACCATCATTATCACCACCATCATCACCCCGACTCCAGCTGCCTTCATCACCATCACCACCCTGAGGAGCCCCAGCCCAAGACCAGCGCGGGGTCTGTGCCAGACCATGCGGCTGCACCAGCACAGGTCGAAGCGGCTCCGGGGGTGCAGCCATCGCCGCTCCAACCTACGGACCCGGGGGACATGCAGCTGGTTCCTGCCGACCCGTCCACAGTTTCTCCTGTTGAAAGTGACCCGGAAAACGATGGAAGTTGTCCCAGCTGCCGCTTTTTGGTTCCGATGACCCCCACAACCCTATGTCGATCCCGGACCCTGGGTAGAAAATCCGAGTGAGTAGACTTTCAAATATCTTACTGAATTTATAGCCTAAATCAATCCTACTTTGGTTACTGTGGCCTGTTTTGAGTCCTTCATAGTATTTGTGTAACATTCGTCTAAACCTCTATAATTAAGAGCGTGCATGTGCGCGTGTGCGTGTCCTGTAGATTGAGAGGCGTTTAATTAATGAAGAAGGCGCTTGCAAATTTCCAATTTTCAGCTGTGAGTCTGTGCTAAGGACTGTGCCAGAAGAGGAATAGGTGGATTATTTAAATGAGAAACTGGATCATGATCACTGGCTCATTACATAACAAACAGCTGTAGGCTTATGCTTGTGTGTGTGTGTGTGTGCGTGCGTGCGTGAATTTGGACATTCTGGGACATTTTCAGTCGTCTTTTTGTCACACACCCTCAAAGAACTCTTTGAGGGTTATACCATGGCTTTAGAGTTAATGTTAGTATTAGGTTTAGGTTAGTAGTGGTTGGTGTAAGGCATTTAGTTGTTACGGTTAAGGTCATGACAAGGTGCTAGGGTATGCATTATGTCAGTGACCTGACTCACTAAGATAGCTGCACAAATATGTGTGCTTGTGTGTATGCGTGAAATACACTTAAAGCACAGCGGTCAGTGTCAGCTGGAGAGAGGAGCAGCTTTGTGTGCAATGATGAAATGGCCAGTCACTGTCCATGGTGCTGCTAGTCTCTCTATTAATTACTGCACAGGATCTGGGAACTCTTATGGGTCTCTGAGGCTCTGATGCTGCTATGTTAAATGAGACACACGTGCACACAGTCATACATATGTACACAGACATACATTGAGACACACACCACCACCCCCTGCTTGGAACCAGGTCCTCATCGTACATCAGCACCATTTAATGAGAGAAACCCATCTTTCTCTGTCTTTTTCTCTCTCTCTGCATGTGAGTGTTCTGTAAGTTTTATCCCTGCAGGAGTCCTGATTGGTCTCCCTGGGACTCCACCTTCACTGAGGGGAGCAACACAGATCAGATGAGGAGTTCTGAGTGGCAGAGGAGTGAAGAAGGGGATATATAATAAAACAAGCTGTTGTTGATATTAATCCTATAGCAAATTATTTACCTCCCAAATTTCCTCTTCTTGAATTGTGTGCTCTGGTTCTTGAGTGTGTCTGTGTGTATGTGTGCAATCTTTGTTCCTGTCCTCTATAACTGTGCATATAGTTGTGGTTGTGCTTTCCAAAGACCTTAACCTACCCCGCGGTAACTATTTGTTATTCTCTGAAGGGAGTCAGTTTAACACCTCTGGTTCTTACTTTAAAGTAGTTTTACTGGTGAGGAGAATATTAAAATAAATTAATTGTTATAATTGAAGCTGCAGGCACAAACAGCAGAGCTGTCCACCAGTTGACCAGGCAGCAGAGTGGGATAGAGGTTCATTAAATGGCCCTCGTGTTCCCACAGTTTCTGCTGTGTCCTTGAATGCAAACTTACATTCCCACCTCCTCATTGATTTTAAGTCCATCTGGATAAGATCAGTAGCTTAATGCCTAATTTCTTGTTTTGCTTCTGGCTGGGCGTAGAGGTGAGGGGGAGGTGAGGCGTTCACTTACATTTTAGAGGATTCATCTTCCTGTCAATGCCTGCTGCATCCTGTCAGCAGCTGACTACAGAGATCAGATCTGCCTTCTGCATTTCCTGTTGCCAGTGACTTGTGTGTGTCAGCATGTTTTCAAACTGTATATGTGTGTGTGCACATGTCTTTCTTTCCTTGTGTGGACAAATTTTGTTTCAATACCTTTCTTGTGAGGACATTTTAGCTCGTTCTCACAACTTCAAAGAGCATTATCAGGGTTACGACTAGGTTTTAGGGTTAGGGTTAGAATTAGGTTTAGGTTAGAATTAGGAATTATTGTTAGGGTTAGGGACTAGGGAATGCATTATGAGTCCTCACAAGTATAGCAAGTATAACAAAACAAACATGTGTGTTATGTGCATATGGTGGTGATTGTCTTACAATACTTGCTTTTTCTACACATTTTACATTCTACTTTTTGCTTTTATGTGAGAGCCCAGTTTCTTGGCCCTACAGATAAATTACTTGTGGGCTTGTGTTTTGCGTAGGTTTGGCTGTGGGTGCATTTGGTTGCTCTACATTGTCAGTGTTGCCAATGCACGTGGATATGCCTATGGGGGGACAGACAGGATCCTTTCCTCCTCTCTTTCAGTGTCTCTCTCTCCAGCTGAGCCTCCTATCTGCCCCACTTAGCCCATGGAGCGAACGGTAATCAGCCATTCTCAGGAGAGAGGAAAAGGCAGAGAAATAGAAAGAGAGAGATGCACGCTCAGTCGTTGTCTTTGATGGAGCCCTTGGAGGTGTCTGGAGGAAGGAGCTGGAGGCTGATATTGGAGTAGACCAGTGAAAGGGAAGAAAGCAGAGTGAGAGAGAGATGGGAAATGAAAACAGAGACAGTGGTGAGGAGAGAATAGGGGAGGGGAGGTTTCAGTATATAGAAAGTTAGACAGGTACAGGGAGAGACCACAACAGAGAGGAGTTAGATTTTTTTTTTTTTAAAGAGTGCATTTGGGGAAGCTGTCATCCCAGTTTATTATTTTGCTGGCGGACAAATAGGTTGGACAGCAGAGAGATGAGCTGTTGCGCAGTGGAAGGTTCACACAATGTACTAGCAAATTTTTGGGTCCAAATGGAGCTGTTCTTGTTGCATGTCAGCCCTCCTTCTCTCCGCTGTCCTTATGTTCTCTACTGGATACTGGCTGATGAAAAGCACTGCATTTAAAGTACTCTTACAAAACAGGAAAGAGGATAGGGATAGGGACATGGCACAGAGAGAGAGAGACAACATGGGCCGACAGCAGGAGGCATGTACTGTTAAAATATTCACCTGTTCTCTTTGTAATCGTTGTTGGAGGCGGATGGCCGTTGTGTGTGTCTTGTAAAGACAGATGAATGGACCCACTGAGTGTGTGTGTAAAAGTGTGTATATGTGCTCAGAGGCCCAAACAACATAGCCTCTTTCTCAATGTATTGCCCACCTAATCTTTTCATTCCCTTTTCTCCACATTTTTTTCTGTTTCCTTTTCTATTCTAAAGATTTTGACACACTGTGTGTTTTTGGTCTCATTTTAATGATGTAGTTTGACATTTTGAGTAGTATGCTCATTTGCTTTTTTGGAGAGTGTTCCTTACCACTATCACATCTGTCTGTTAAATATGAAGCTACAGCCAGCATCTGATTAGCTTAACTTAGTAAAAAGGCTAGAATAAAGAGAGAAACAACAGGCGCTGTTCAAACTTAGCAAAATTCACCTACCAATACCTCTTATTCACACAACTCACTGATTAAAACATTATAGTTTTTGTTTAACCAAAGTTTAAAAACTTCCTGTATTGTGCCAGAAACTGACATATAACCCTCTGTAAAACCACAACTTGTTGTGTTTACAGTTTAAGGTAACTAGCTGTTGGATATATCTTTATATTTACTGTACAGGTGTGAGGGTGGTATCAATCTTCTTTACTTAACTCTTGGCATGAATGTCAATAAGTGTACTTCCCAAAAGGGAACTATTCCTTTAAGAATATGTTTATTAATTATTGATGTGGTAATTGTTCTGATATTACAGCTTGTGCCTTAAGTATAAAGATGTTTGAGACAGAAACACTGTTGCTCTAATAAACTGCTGGAATAAAGTATGCTGGAATTCTGGTTTCTCTAACATAAAAAATAAGTTAGGTCAACCCACTGAAGATTCACTGATGCACATTAGTACTTTTTAAAGACTTTTTTTTCCTTTCGTCTTGTCCAATGGGGGTCGTCACAGTGGATTATCCGTTCATTTATTTGGCACACGTTGATGCCGTTCCTGACACAATCCTCCCCAGTTTTCACCAGGCTTGGGACCAGCCCCTGGTGCACTGGATTGTGCAATCTCAGTGGCTGTGGTCTTTTTGGACATCTTGGGGATTCAGTTCAGTGTTTTGTCCAGTGGCACTTAGACATATGGCCAGAAGGATGGGCTACTATTTCAGCAACAGTGCCACTGCCGCCCCCCACTTTTTCAAGAGTTTTACTAGTCTTGAATTATTTTGCACAAAATTCAATCTTGAGGGTAACATGAGATTAAAGAGATGCATCAAATCTCAATTATTATTATTATTTTTTTGGAACAGCAAATAGTTTAAATGAAGACATGGATTTATCTCTCACATGAGGTATCTTCAGGTGTGCCTGATTAAAGGTCAGGGTCAACTGAAAGAGTCAAAGTGAAATTGAAATAATAATGTGTTTCCCTGCAGATAGCCTGGACCTCACAACTCACATTTGCCTTATTCTTTAAATTTAATCTGTGTGTAAACATGAGTAATGAGTATGTTTAAAGAAAATGTATTTTGGATGTATGACAGATGAGTCCAATTAATAGTTTTGGCTGCAATTGTAGTTAGCTTGGGTGATTAAGTGATATACTTAACTTCATTTTTTATCTGATCTTCCTGGTGCTTGAAGGACAGAAGAGAGCTGTACAACCAAGAAAATCACTGTAGTGAAAAATGAATATTGAGATGTAATCCCCTGGGAGTCAGGTAATAGGGTGCAATTGCCTGTCTACTGAGAATATTTCTGCAAAAACACAATTTCTCAAGTAATATGTAAAAGATTCCAAATACATTGACAATTCAAGTCCATAAAGGCGGCAGGCACTGTGCTTTACTGTTTCCACCTGCAAAGTTCCAACATTAAGAGTGTAAACCACAGCAAACAGACTACTAAATGGAGAACAAATTATTCATGTGTATGCACTTGCGTTTGGATCTGTGTGTGTGTGTGTGTGTGTGTGTGGTGTTACAGATGGAGCAGTATTATTCATAGAAACAGAGTGTGACGAGGGTTAATCTGAGATATTTAAACAAAAATCAGTGTCCCCTTAAGTCTGTGGAAGTTGCTGTGAAAAGGTAGCTTTTTATAGCTCGCACTGTCACTCTGAGTCTTGCACTGACTCTGAATGCCTGTCACTGTAGGTCTGTGTCATGAGCAATATGCTGTGCCCAAGTCAGAAGCCTCATTGTAGCGTAGCCAAGAAATTCACTGTCAACTGAGTGCTTTCAGCTCATTGTGGAAGGACCTAATGTGACACTGCGCTCACACCCACACCTTCCAAAAATTTAGCTGTGAGACATTGATGATCATGCTACATTTTATGTATCTGGTAGTAGAGGGTGTCCAACACTCAGAGGGTCAAAGGGTCGATCTATGCAACAGCTTCCACATGATGTGCCTTGACTATTTTTCTGTTCTCTTCTCTCTAAATTGCTCCAAATAAGAGCACCAGGGAAACACCTAAAATATGAATGTAAATGTAAAATGCATGAGAAAGAAATGAGAGTGGGAACTTAAAAAGAGAAAAAGCAGGGAACAGAACTGGAATAACCATCTGTCCAGATTGGGTTTTAGGAATTCTGCTAAATCACCCCTGATTTAATGCCTTGGAGGAGTGTGGGGGCCAAGCACATCCGGACATGATCATATAAGTACTCACACTCATTCTAAGCTTTCTCAGCCTTAAATTGACCTACATAGGGTATTTACCCCAGGATCAGTGCGAAATTGCAAACAGAATCCATGGAAATAATCCAGAGGAGTCTAATGAGAGTCTCTTAAAGATCTTTTGGGATGTTGGGCTAAGAATGAACATAAAGGGGAATATTGAAACAAGGGAGACAGCTAGCAACAGCCAATAATAACTGACCGACTTGCTCTCCTTCCAATTCTGCCTGCTTCTCGTCTTTGCTCCCCCCTTTCCTTTCCTCATCTCCTCTCATCTGCCCTTCAATAGAAGTGAGACCGTGCTGCATCAGTTTTGCTGCCCCGCCCCTGAACATCCAGAGGCCGATGCCACAGGCTTGTCCAGGTGAGACAGACTCTTATTTCCATGTTTTTCTCTGCTTCTCTTCCTGTTCTTACAGTGTGCTATTTGAGCAACTGAAAACTTTGTATCTGTACATATACTGTACCGTATATACTGTACTATACATACATCTGAATCATTTAATTGTCCTTGTTAGTGTGTGCATTGTACTATACAGTGAGTGAATTGGTGTGTTTACAGACCTGCACCTGGAGTTATGGCCAGAGTATTCAATTCTCTGTAACAAATCTATACATCCTGCAGCCTCAAGGTTAACACACAAACAAAGAAAGGGGGAGAGAGGGGAGTTACTGTATGGACTGAAATTGCTGAAATTGCCACTATAAAATTGCCCATGGCAACCCAGCAATGACACCACGACTACCACTACCATAGTAACTGGAGAAAAGACATATTGACTTTGAGAATCAACTGTAGCTACTTTTGCCGGCTGTTTCTGCGTGGGTAGAGTTGTTTGTTGTATGAGTTTGTTCAGATTTTTTGTTGCATGCATGGGTGTGTGTGAATGCATGACGTTTCATTCTGGGATGTTTGAATGAACTCTGTTTTCAGCAAAGCTGATTTTGTCATGTTTCTCAATGATTGCTGCGCGCCCTCCCTCATCTAGTATTTCTCCCATCTTTTAATCCTCTGTACACTTGTTCGAAATCCAGTCTTTCCCTGTCAAGTGCATCTCTTCATCTACTTTAATATCTTTCCCCCTTGTGTTGTTTATTTCTTGTGTTGCATCTCTTCTCATTATTTATCTCTCTGTTGGAAGACCTTGTCTTTTCTAATCATCTCTCTGCAATTATTTCTATCTCATCCCTCCCTATCAAGTCTCTCATTCTGTTTTTTTTTTTTTAGATATTACCATCTGTCTGTCTAGAATTGTTCTCTTCTCTCTGATCTGATGACTTAACTCTTACACCCACATAGTCCTGATTAGATGGGCTAATGGCACAGTGGCAGTGGACAGCCAGCTGAGATAATGAGATGTACAGGAGTCGTGTAGCTCATTATCATCATCATCATATGAAGCTGTGTGTGCCACTGAATCAAATCTCCCAGGAGTTATTGTGAAATTTGCCTGTATCCTAACCTGCCATACATTTTCTTTTCTCTTCTCAGCCTTTGTCTGTTTGTGTTTTACCCCCGTACACACAGTACTGCTGGTCTCTGTGGGACCTTGAGTGATGCAATTTGACAGATGTTCACTTCTCTTCCACCATGACGTCACATTTGCAGGCAGAGCAGGAGCGTGTGTTTGCTGTTGTTATTGCTGCTATACATATGTGAGCGTGTGTGTGGGGGGGTGTGCGTGAGAGAGTGATACCGCCCATATCATTATAGAGGCTTTCTGCTGTCCAGATGCAATAATAGCTCAACTCTTGCTTTTAAATTCTCTAATGTATACTAATGTACTCTAATGTATTCTGAGGCAGCACTGGGGCATGGCAGTGTTTTAATAGAGTTTTTGATAGAGACAGCCTCCAGCATGCGTACACCAGCCCACACTTGCTATATATTCCTGGTTCTTTTCTCTGTTTCCATATTGGCCTTTCCTCTGTTTCCACTCTATTTTCATTTTTTTAATTTTCTCTAGTTCTATCATATTTAAAGATATGACCAAGCCTCTTTGGCCCTATCTCTGATTTTTGGCTGGGGATGCAGAATAGTTGCTTTCACAGCAATCAAAGCAAACAAAGAGGATCTTCAGTGATGCACTCATTATTTAATCATGAACAGGCTTTTTCTTCTCCCCAGTCCTGTTTAGCACTAGTCCCCTTTGTGTAAAAATTATTAGAGTAAGCATTATCTGGGTGGAAGAAAGCACAAGCACATAACACCATGCACAAGCAATCATAATTGCACAGCATTATACACCCTCTTAGGGTGTGATTGTACCTCTGTGCTTACAGTGGTCCAGGCTGCATAAAAGATGCTGAATGTCAATGTTCTCTGTCTCATAGTAGAGATGAGATGTCAGAGAAGCTGGTAATGCGTTTTGAAAAACTAGATGTCATAGTTATGAAGAACACTTGCATTGTACATTTGGAGAACTGGTAAACTTTATACAGTAGTTTCAGCTTCTTCTGTATTACAGAAATGCAAGTTTGTGGCATCAGAGTTATTCTTCTTCTTTTTCTGCAAGTCATGTTAGAGAGTATGATAGCGTATGTATTATTGCATTTCTCCTCTTGTACTGTAATCCAAACAGCAGCACGTGGAAAAACAGTCATTTTTATCTCTGTGTAGCAGACTGAAAATTTTGACCAAATGATGTAATTGCCATGGAAAAACATCAGCTTTTGCAGTTTAAAATCACCGATTACCATGGTGAAACATCTGGCAGAACATTGTTGGTGTGCAAAATCAAAACTGTAGGTCCAAATGTGGATTCTTTCTGCCAGGTTTTGTTCAGAAAATCTATCTCCACCATATATACTTTACACCACTGTCCACATTCCAACGCATCAGAGATGTTATCCAGCGCTCTAATTAGTTCAGTCTGGGAGCTCATTGTTTCTTAATAATGAAGATTGCAACCACTTGCGTGATGAGTGCGTTTGTGTATAAATATATACATATATTGCTTCTTTTGTGGTAACTTATGGGGCTCTCTTTGACATGAAAACATCACTCCATAAATACGCCCATGATGAAGTGAAAACTGTACTGAATAGCTTATAAATTAAAAATTCAACCTGTGAGGATGGGTTGTTGTACAAGTAGATATTGCTTGTATTAATAGGTAGAATAATAGAAAATTAATCATTATCAAATTGATTAACAATTTTGATAATCGATTAATTGTTTTGGTCATTTATTAATAGAAAATGCTGAGTGTCTCTGCTTCTATAATTTTATCATTGTGATGATACTGAATATATTCAGTATGTGATTTAGAAATAAGGATGATATTATTGCTTGCAGCAATAATATGAGTATTAATATGTATGAAAAAGAAAAAGAGTGAAAAAGGGGATGATTTTGCACACAGACTTTTGGTATTTTCATCCTAGTCACATATCCAGAGTTACACACCTGCAACCTGCAGTGGAGTGACCAAATAGTACTGGACACATAAACTCAGTCATCCTTGCCCCAAGCCACCAAAGCCACACATCACTCTCCACCTGCTGCTTGCCTAATGAAGCTCTTCACACTGTGCATAGCTGATGACCTGCGTGTAGACAGAAACTGTGATAACGGTGGAGTTTTGAAGGTCAGCGGGGAAGGCTGTCAAATTTCTGTTCTTATTTTCATGGCAGTGGACAAATGCTCAGCTTGGAGGATGGAACATCCCCTGGTGGTGGACAGGAAGTGGAGGGGATCAAGAGGGAGGGTCCTAGCGAGTATGAGATCTCTCTGGAGAATAAAAACAAACAGGTATGTCTTTTATCCAGGTGGGTGTGGGATCTTAAGCACATTCTGGGATGAGGCGAATGCTGACTTCTCTACCTGTTTTAGTCTGAGGGTGTGTGTGAAGGATGATTATTTGACATTGTGTCTTGCATGACAAAAAAGACTCCTGTTCAGATCTATTTCTGTCTCTGTTGACATGAAAAGGAGCACCAGCGACTCCACTGCTACAGCTACAGGAACTCAAAAGATGCTATGTTGTCATGGTAACAGCTAATAACTGCTTCTGCTCGAGATGTCTTTATTCCTCATAGCAAACTACTGAAGGATCTGCTGTTGCTATTGCTATTGCTGCTACCGTATATGAGTGTGTATCTGCATGTGTGAGTGTACACATGCACTCTTTGTGGGCCTGCTTGTGTTAGCAAACACACATCGAAGAACATGTGTGGCTGTCCTCCTTTTTCTCCTTCTCCGTCTCCTCTTCCCTTGTCTCCCACTACCCCCTCCTTCGTCTCTCTCTTGCTGAAAATATAGGAAGGCAAAATTTTGGAGGATGCTGAAATTTTGGGCTGAGCTGTTCTGCCAGCAAACGGAACAGAAATAGGCTTGTGCAGGTGTTTACCTTTTTGTTCATTTTCTCAACAGCACCTTTGTCACAGCCCATCTTTCCTCCTTCCCATGGCCCTTCAGCCAGTATTAGCAGTTGAATGATGATAGATGGTGTTTACTTTGGCTCTAATACCATAAACCATTATCGGTTTTAAAAGAGAGCACAGATAAGAAAGAAAAAACTCCTAAGAAGGGTGTGAGTGTAAATTTCATGACTCAGGCAATGCGAATATTCTTTTGTAGACATGAGCACCACATGGCAACATGATGTTTGCCTGCTGGTGGATGAATAAATATTTTTCAGTAGCTGCTGTGTGCAATATAGCACTTGCAGTGTCTTAAGTGAGCTTCAGAGCCTTGTAAACATACTTGATATTTAACCTCACTACCACTGACACTTCTCCTCTCTCTAGATAGAAGAGTTGGAGCAGAAGTACGGAGGCCATCTCATAGCGAGGCGGGCAGCCCGTCGTATCCAAACAGCTTTTCGTCAATATCAGCTCAGCAAAAACTTCCAGAAGATCCGTAACTCACTGTCTGAGAGCAAGCTTCCTCGTCGGATCTCACTGCGCCATCCTAGCCCTTCAGGCCGAAACCGGAATGCAGCCCAGAGACACAGTTACTCTCTGCATCCAGGAGGAGGACAGATACCTCTGCGCTCTAAAACTCCCCCTCCTCCTCCATGTCGCTCCACCTCTCTGCCCCCTTCTCCTGCGTCTGCCCCAGCAGCTGCTCCCTCTCCTGCTTCGACCACAACCCTACCTCAAACCCCTGGACCCACACTAACACAACTGGAGGATTGCTTCTCAGAACAAGTGAGTTTTTATTTCATGTTATATCTCCCATAAGCTTTGTTCTTAGTAGAGATGCTTAATGGTCTAAAATTACAAGAGATCAAGTTTGATTAACTTTATATGTAGTCCTAAACTATTCTAGCATCAGTGCTCTTTGATCCATACTAAATTATTTCAACAAGTGTTGAATAGATTACTGCAGAATTTTGTACAGACATTTATGGTCCCCTCAGGATGAATTGTATTAACTTTGGTGAGCCTCTGACTTTTCATTTAGTGCCATCCTGATCAGAATTTATATTTGACCAATCTTGCCCTCATCTAGGCAAAAAGTAGATATTCAGCAGCTTGTCCCAGTCTTTATCTGCCTAAGCTGAACTAATGGCTGAACTGAATGGCCCCTCCGCCTTGATAGACTGTTTCATCTGAATGCTATTGTCTGAAGAGTAGCCCGGCCATCATTACTGTTTATCTGTAGCTCCACTAGTCTTACACATCCTCACCAACTATTAGCCCTGCTAATATTTCCATACATGAATCAGTTACATTGATCTGAATCATATCATTGATTTAGAAGTGTATTTTTTGTCATCTTATTTGCAGTTGCACTCCTTGGCTCAATCAATTGATGAGGCACTACGTGGTTGGAACTTATCAGAGGGTGGAGAGGGGAAGGGGCTACTCATGGACCCTGGAGCCCTTCGTGCAGCTGCTGAGAGTGCTTGTCTGCCTCGAAGCGCCAGCTCATTGCTCATGGCCTTTAGGGATGTTACTGTTCACATTGACAGCAATAGCTCCTATACCATCTCCTCGGCCACCACTACAACCACCACCTCTCTGGGCAATGCAGGTGCTGGAGAGTCGGGCAGCAGGAAGTCATCTGTGAGTGGGACGGCTGCGGGAGGAGATGGCCAGTTAGCAGAGGAGCCAGAGTTTCCTGCACCTCCTCCTAGTGAGGAGCTGGAAATGGTTGATCCCGGATCTAGGAGGGGCTCTGCAGTGCCAGTTCCAGGGGGAGGAGGGATGGAGGTGGAGAGCGGCTCAGACAAACTGGGATCCACCTCCACTTCTACCTCTACTTCCACATCCATCTCCACTTCTACCCAGTCTAACCAGCCTGCCCAGATATACACACAGTACCAGCAGTACCACTACACTCACCCTCAACAGATCCCCGGGGGACCAAGCCCTGAGACTCTGCAGGCCCTGGTTGTCTCTCTGCCCAGGGACCGCTGCCAGGATCCAGCCTCTTGCCGCTCGCCAACCCTGTCCACAGACACACACCGCAAACGCCTCTACCGGATAGGACTCAACCTCTTCAATGTGTGAGTGAGCGAGTGACACACAAAACGCACACTGCCACACACAGAAAACTGCTAAATATTTCTGCACCCTCTGGCTTAGGGTTCAAAGTACACTTATTACTGTTTGTGTCTAACAAATCTCCAACGGCCCAGCAAACTGCTCAAAGCAGCTGCTCATTAGGGTTTGTGATTGTTGGGAGGAGCTGCCTTTTCAGTGCCATCCTGTGATGTCGTGATGTCCATGAAAAAAGAGAGGAAAAAAAGAGGGGCGGTTGATGAAATGAGGAAGAGAGAAGGAGAGATAGAAAAAAGGGAAAATACAGCTGAAGAGGAGATGCAGTCAAGGAGATCATGAACAATGTGAGAGCTTCTGAGAGCCTATAAATAGAGTCCACGGTTGGCCTGCACTTATTATTAGTTAATACAGATTAAAGAAAATTAACTTATACGCATCAGTGACAGTGGGTCTGATCCAGAAATCCAGAGCTAACAGCTTTTGTGCATGAATGCACTTTTAGTTTCCCTCTTTCTCCTTGTACTATTCCTCCTCTTACCCACAGTCTCACTTTCTCTTACAATTTATCTCTTAAATACAGTGTTACACATTGTCTTTCTCATGCACCCATCTGCTTAAACATACAAGCACATCAAGCAAACCCTGTTAACTCTAACACTATCTGCTTTTCTGCGGGCAGGAACCCAGAGAGAGGTATCCACTTCTTGATCACACGTGGTTTTGTCCCAGACACGGCCATTGGAGTGGCTCACTTCCTGTTGCAGAGGAAGGGCCTGAGCCGACAGATGATTGGAGAGTTCTTGGGAAACAGCAAGCTGCAGTTCAACAGAGATGTCCTTGAGTGAGTTCTCATTGAACATATACATATGGCAATGTACATACATCACTCACAGTCTTCTTAGTTCTTATGGAAATGACCTTAGGGTTAGCGTTTTAACAAAGGTTGTGAATAAGTTGGTAACGAAGTACTATTATCACTGTTTTTGCAACTGATGGCTTTATTAATTATTTTATTAGATCAATTGTAAGACATTAATAGTGCACTCTAGCTTGCTTTTCACAGGCTTATTGGTTGATTTCATGAAAAGTAAACCGATCTCAATGTGAAAAATTGGTAGAGTGTTTCTTTAATAGAATAGGTTGTAAAAAAAATCCTCCTCCAGTGCTACTCTGTCCTCTGGCAGACACTTTAGTTGATTATGAAGCCCCCTCTAATTTACCATTTGATCCCTGGCTGAAAAGAGCTGTGGAGCATGTAGAACATAATCAATTTATTTTCATTATATTAATACTTATTACTGCGGCCTTAATTGATCGTTGCACCTTTATTAATAACTTGCTTTTATTAATTGCTGCATGTGTAATTTCAGATTCAATCACTTATTACAAAGTGAGAAACTTCATTTGCTGCTTAACTAAATGACTCCATTAACTCAATCTCAGGGTTGATTTAGTAGTTGTCCTGAAGGTTTCCACCATATCACATGGTCCTCATCAGCAGATTCAGCTGCTTAGATGCCATGAAACTGCAGATGATCAAACTTTAAATTGTTCTTACCACCTCAAGATCTTCTCATCCATGCTGACCTAAGTCAACAGAATAAACATGTGTTTCTCACCTCAAGGTCAAGTAGTTCTGGAGCTTTTGACTGCATCAGGCTACATACTAAAGTCAAGAATAAACTGTAATCCTCAACTCACTGGATGTTATAAAACATGTAATGGATCTGTTACAATCTAACTTTAATGAATGAATGAGGTAGAATATCTTAAAAGTGAACTGGCAATGAAACCTAACCACCACATATACACGTGAACAGACACACACAAACTCAGCTGCAGGACTTGCATGCGTAAATGCAATACATCCACGAAAACATTGCATCCAGCCAGTGTAGATAGAGATCCAGTGATCCTTTTTGCTGAGGTTGTTGCAGAGACTGTAGAAATAGGTCACTGCACTGAACACACACACACACACACACACACACACACACACACAAGCACACACCCACACTTTCTTTAACAAAGACACACATGCATGAGAATGAATTTACACATGTACATCCATGTACACATGAACAATCATGTGTATGTCGTACTTCCGTCTCCACAGCCTTTCATGTACCTCTCTCTTTCCCCCTCGCTGTTTGCATTTCATTATTTCACCCTCTCATCCCTCTTTTTCCTTCCCTCTTATCTCCCACTGTCATCAGACCTTTCTTCTCTATTCATGTTTGCACAGTGTGTTTGTGTGCGTGTTTGCGTATGCATGTGCTGTCTCTATGTGTGTCTTCCAGGTCACTGGTTCTGTAATGGAAGTATGACTGTAAGAGAAAGATTTGCCATCAGCACTTGGGTAGTCATAGTTTGTTGAACATGCACACGTACTAACACACACGCTGGTTCACTCACCTTCTCATTACAGTGACACACTACAGCTAAACCCAATCTCACTCTCCTTTCTCTCTTGCTTGCTTTTCTCTCTCTCTGTCTGTCTCTTTATAGCTGTGTCGTGGATGAGATGGATTTCTCAGGCATGGAGCTCGACGAAGCCCTGAGAAAGTTCCAGGCTCATGTCCGTGTTCAGGGAGAAGCACAGAAAGTGGAAAGACTCATCGAAGCCTTTAGGTGAGACTGTCAACTCGCTCACAACAAGGCATCACTCAGTAACTTCACTTTTTAACACAACTCAACACAACAACAGTCCATCACATGACTGAGCATGGCTGGTAAGGGCACTTTGAACTCTTTAAAATGAATAGACCTTTTGCCTGTGGTCACCTATGCAAAACAGAAAAACAATGACACATAACTACACTCACATATATAGAGTAGTAAAAAGTCTGTTCTGATTTCATCTTGTGGCCTTGGTGTAGCAGACATATCCAGAATGGCATACTAATAGGCCGACTGTATAGACAAAGTGTTTAGCACTTCGCTGTGGCAGACTCTGATGAGACCAAGTTCCTGTATCATTAACAAATTACTATGATTGCCTGTAACCTTTGACTAAACTCAGCAGTGTTTGATTGTCAGCCAATCATAACGGAGATCTGAGCTACAGGCAATCAGTGTGCATTCCATCAGCCCAAAAATAGATGCTCTATTTCAAAAGTTTCTCCCCTGGAGGACACCTTCTGGACAAATCTTCAGGGTTTGTAGGATTTTTGTATGTACAATTGTGTGTCAATTTCCACCCAAAATCACACACATCAGTATGTATGCGTGTTTTGTACTCACGAGATTTAGTTGAGTTAGTTTTCTGCTCATATTGTCAGTGCTGACCAGTCACCAAAATTTATGAGCATATCTGCTAAAGAAGACTCATTTAAATACCAACAGGACCTTGAGAGACCTACTGTAGTTTGGACTCTTCCTTTTGGCCTTTGAATAAACTGTTGAACTGTGCCTCTAACTAAGTCTTTGACAGAAATGTGTTTTTATGATGCTATTTTACCTTTTTACTGGACATTCTTTGAGGGAGAAACAGACAGGAGAGACCAGACAAAAAAAACTTATGCAGTTGGTACCTTATCCCCTGTCTGGAACTGTCCTTGAAAGTCCTGGTAATATCCAATTATTGCTCCCAGCACTAAAAAGGCAACAAAAATGCCCATCATTGTTTTCTGTTTCAGAGTAATTGGTCACATTGCTGTGTACATTTAGTCTTCCTCTGCTGATGTGCTACTCTTTCCCTCAGGAATACAGACAATGCGACCAGCAGGACTGCTCCTTTGAACTCATTATCCAGGATGTCCTCTCGAATTACACAAACCTGCTATTTCAATTTGGTATTAGGTGTGTGTATTCACCATGTTATATGTGTGTTTGTTTATTCTTTTTTGCCAACACTTGTCTGCACCCACAGTATGTGGCCTTTGTTTGTCTGAGCAACTGACCTTTCATTGTTATTGTGGTCTTGAAACTTTCTTCTTAAAGGATAAGGGTGGTGTTTTAAATGTTTCTTCAACAAATCCAGTGAAAGACTAAAAACAACATATTGGTTCCACTTGCTACATTTTCCAACTTTCCTCCTCTGTCTGGCAGTCAGCCCAAAGCACAGACTTAAGTATTTAACAAGGACAAAAATCCGTAGTCATAGTGGCTCTTCTGCAGCTTTATCTGTGTACACTCTACATGGACACGGCAATTCTTTGGGCTAAATGTTAATGCCACAGGAGTAACATGCTCTTTTATGGCACTGTTAACATGCTTCATCTGTAATGTTCACAATCCAAATTTCACTTTTGAATCTTTTGTTAATTATCTGAAAATACAAACAACAGCTGAGGTTGATGGAGATGCCATTAGTAGTATTTGGTCATAAACCAAAAAGTATTGGCCCATTTAAAATCTTGACTTGATCCTGGCACTAAATGAAAAGTCAGAGGATCATCAAAGTGTCAATTCATCCTGAGCAGGACATGCATGTTTTTACTAAATTCCAAATCAATCCACCCATTATTTGTTTAAATATTTCAAAGCAGCGGCCAACCAACCGTTACTTGCCATTGTCAGTGCCAAGCTGCTAGAATGGCTAGAAATATATACAAAGTTATTGAAAACCATTTTGCATCATTACTTAGGGTAAAGCTTTTGTGAGCTGTAATTAGAAAAAATAAAATAAGAAATGCCATGATTGATGATCTAGTGAGTAATTACTGAATATGTAGGATTCATTCCCAATAAACTACACTGCCTATGTTCATGGTGAGGAAGGACTGTGATACCCAGTGCAAAGCTGTGGCTTATTTATGTGTTTTGGGTATATAGTATAGACGAATCAGCTGTAGAGAGCTTTGGCTACACAGACAACACTTGCTAGAAAGATTGGTTTGTTGTTGGTTTTGATATTTTTAGTGGATTTGTAAAAAAAATAGTAAAGTATCAATATCAATAGCCCTGTCCATTAAGAAAACTCTATTCTAATATGATGCAAGAAGTTGTAAGAGAAGAGAAGAGGTTAAAAGGGGCTGTGATGACCCATTCTCTGTCTGCTTCTGATTTGAGCCCCAGTCAGAATGTCTTCTGACTGGCTCTTTGGGTGCTGATTACAAATTCACTAGTGATCTGAGACCTACTCTCTGTAACTGGATCTGTGAGTACAGGTCAAAACAAGTGGGATTTATCAGGATAGCCAGACATCCAATGCCATGTCTGTTACGTAACAGTTGTTATGTCATCTGTTTGAAGCGTGTTACACTCTTGCCATGAGTAGTTCCTTTTTACAGAATGGCATTTGTGCCAGCTGGCGTGCGACTTTAATATGCAGATATGACGATAAGCGATCCGGTGGTAGTGTTTAAATAAACTGGTTGTATAAGATGAAGAGCCACACTTGAAAATGTGTGAACGAAGTACAAACGCAAATCCTACCATTTTATTTTTTTCATTCAACTGTTTTGTCATTCAAACGTGCACACATATTTACTCACACATCTATGCATATGTCCATTTGCCTACATATACAGTGGATCTTGCTGTGCATACAGTTGGCAATATCTGCAGGAGTGTTTGTGCTGAGCAGGATCTATGTATTCTCCCCAACATAAAGCTATTACTATTGAACTGGGCTGCAGTCGGTTGATACCTAGTGAGTTCTTTGGTCTTAGATCTTGTGTGGGGTCTGGAAAAGGGCTTTCTGGTTGTGCAGGTCTCAGATGTGGCCTCTCGCTTGCATATGCTATGACAAGTACATAGTCCTCTGGAGCACAGCAGCCCTCTCTATGTCTGCATCCTGCCTGACTACAGAGATAAAAGCCTCCCACCACTGAAATGGCCCACTGTGTAAGTGTAGGTGACAGTAAGAAAGATAGGGAGGGAGCTGTGGGAAAAGGAGGGTTTATGAAGCCTGTGAGCAGCGATGGAGCAAAGCAAGTCCAAATGCAACATCTCAGACAAGGAAGCGTTACTTTACCTTGGGCATAAATCATTTTGCACTGTCAAATGTGTCCTATGTCCTGTCAGTCTCATTTATGGTTGAATGATGGCTCCTCACATTTGAGCAGAAGTTATAGTCAGTCAGTCTTTGAATCAAATTGTCACATTATACAATAGTAAATGAATGCACTGTTTTGTATGTAGATATGTGCCTGAAGATACAGAGTTTTAAGTAGAAATATTGAGTATACAGTACCATCACAGGTTCCAAATGGGATGCACAAAATATTAAACACGTCTTAGAATAAACAATTCAGTTGAACAGCCACCAGAATTACCATCAAATTGAATTAATGCCATCTCTAAAAATGTACAAAAACGTGACATCAAAGTCTTCAAGAAGGTAAGATTTATTTAAGGTTGTTTAATTCGACTGGAGTATTATACAAATGATTATTAACATATTCATTCAGTTCATGCTGATATTTACTTTTTGTTGCTGGAAACACACATCCATATGTACAGAATAACCATCTTACATTATTTGTCAAAATTTGTTGATAGTATCACCAGTGTTTTATATAGTACACTCGGTGGTTAATATAATTTTTCCCAGACATTTCCCAAGACATTAAATCCATGAATCTACAGTTTGCTTTTTAGATATCTATCAATCTTGTTGTTTGTGTTATAATTTATTTTTTGTTCTCTGTTTGTTATACTAGAGAAAATGTCAAAGCTACTACATATGTTGTATGCACATATAAGTAATCATAATCTTCAGGATGTCATTTGGATGACCGCTGGAATTTCAGTGTTGTTTTCAGTGTTTTACTTTCTGTAACTCTGAAAGAATCCAGACAATACATAAGTGTTTTTTAAAATCAAAATCATGATATCTATTTTTGCTCCACAGCCAGAGGTACTGTATGTGTAATCCTGATGTGGTCCAGCAGTTTCACAACCCTGACACTATCTTCATCCTGGCCTTCGCTGTTGTCCTCCTTAACACTGACATGTACTCGCCCAACATCAAACCCCAGCGCAAAATGGGCCTTGATGACTTCATACGCAACCTTAGAGGTTAGTATGTGCATGTACGAGAGACAGAGAGACAGAATGTGTATTTACATACAGGCTGTATACAGTATGTGTGAGTTTTGTCTGTATACAGAGCTGGTAAGATGAGTTGCAGACCTGTTTCACAAATGGTTTTATGAACAGAGAGTTTGAACACTGTTTATATACAGTAAAGTAACCACACATGCACACCTCACCCTTCTAGTGCAGAGCATGAGGAGATTCACAGGAGAGATATACCAGAAAGAATGATACAAAATATATGAGAGTAGAGGGTAGGAGAAGTCAAAGTTTTACAACAAGCAATCTCTTAAACCTCACTTAAAGTCATCTATCAGTCTTTTGAGTGACAGCTTCTTGAACTGAATTAAATTACTCGAAGAGGCAGCAGTTGCTTGCCTTTGCTCCCTACCATTAAGAAAACCATCAGCAGTGCGAGAGGAAATTCCTGATATCTTTAACTCTGCATCACAGACCGTGGCGTCGACCTGTTTAATTGAGGCTCACTTAGCATTAGATTTAATGATATAAGTCTGGGTTTTCTGGAAGCAACTCATCACCTGCATTGCGCACCCTAAGGCTCTCATCACTGTCTCTGTCCAGTGGCTGAACAGATACATGCAGCCAGAGGTTAAAGTAAAACACATTGACTTTTATTTGTACCTTCAGTTAATAAAAAAATACACATTAAATTAGATTTCAATGCCGTATTCATACCATACTTTTCATATCATTATGCACAACTCTGTTTGAATTTGTGAGCTGAACAGGTTTCTCCTTAGGCTGAACAAGGGTGTCAGACTGTAATGATGATTTCTGGGAGCTGCTTCATAATGATAATAGAACTGCCAGGAAGCAATGGCAGCACATACACTGAGATAAAAGCATATTTTCTGATTCACAAATCCTACAATGGAAATAAAATGAATTTGGCTGTAATATCTCTGACAAAATTATACAAGCCCACACTGCTAGTCTGTTTCAAATTCAGTGATTATTGAATTTATAGTTAGTATCTCCATTAGCTTCTCTTGCCTGTTGTTCTTCCCGTAGTTAAATTCATTATCAACATCTGTAAATAATACTAAACATTGCTAAGATTAAAATCAATGGACTAATTCCAAAATGTTTAAAGAGCTGTCTGTGTTTGAGCAATTGACTCTGAACGTTTGAAATCTATGGACCAGCACAGTACAGATTCTGTTTTAGAGGATATTTTCTTTTTAAATCTTCTCTGAACTGCTCTGTTCCCTTGATAATGTCCCTGTGTTATTTCCTCTTGAACCATTTGTTGATGTCTCTTTTTTGGCGATGTCCTCCTGCAATTGATTATTCTGTTATTTATACAATGCACATTCAAGTGCCCAGTCAACATGGACTTGGTGTCCCATGAAACCTTTTAGAAACAAACACTGTTTTTGCTGCCATATTATTATTTCTTGGCATGTTTCCACCAACTGTCAGAATAACATGGTGACAGGAATGGGTATTGTACTTTCTACATGTCCAGAAAGCTATGTACCAATAACCACAGTTGCACTCACCAGACAAAAAAAAAAGTGGGGGCCTATTCACACATAACCTCTGCAATGTACCTTAAGACACCCACTGCTGCAGTGGTGCAACGTTTGTCAGACAACAAAATAACATCTTAGATTTAATTTTATGACTTTGCAAACGGTAACTTTGCAAATAACTGAAATGAAATTTGATACAAAAACATTTGGTTGCTATCTTACCAAGTTTTTCTGATCACTGAATCAGAAAAACCCATCAGAAATAATATTCATGAACAGTCATTCCAGATATTGCAGCCCTTACATCATCGTATAAGGCACAGTACAGCACAAAATAGACTTTGTTTCTCAGCTAAATCTCACAACACAATTGCTTCTCTTCAAGGAATCTCTGTCTATTTCTCCAGCTACTGTATCTATGTCTGTGCACAAAGATCTATGACTACTGGTTAAATTATTTCACATAACTGTCACACATTATTTCACAGAACTTCCACACTATTTCAAGAAGTTTTAATGTAATGTTATATAAACTTTATGTTTCATGTCAGTTTTATGTTAGCAGTTACTAACTCGCAGTAACTAGTGACTGTAGACCTGTTAAGCTTCTGATATGATCTACACACTACTTCCTTCCTCAATAGTGACCATTTTATTACAATAAATTGGCCCTTCCCTCAGGTGTGGATGATGGAGCAGACATCCCCAGAGAGATGGTGGCAGGCATCTATGAAAGGATCCAACAGAGAGAGCTGCGTTCAAATGAAGACCATGTCACCTATGTGAGCCGTGTGGAGCAGTCCATCATGGGACTGAAAACTGTGAGTAATATATATTTTTGTGTGCAAGTATTTCCCCTTTCCCTTTTTCTCATTTCTGGGAGCTGGCTGTACTTGTTTGTTCCCCCATAGATCCTTGCTGTGCCTCACAGACGTCTGGTGTGCTGCTGTCGTTTGTTTGAGGTGCCTGACGCCAACAAGCCTCACAAACAGAAACTGTCCCAGATGCAAAGAGAGGTCTTCCTCTTCAATGACCTGCTGCTGGTAGGGATTCACCACTAAAATGTCTCCTGGTGACTCACTACAGTGATCTAAAGAAGCATGTGAACCACATTTTCAAGCAAATACAAAACAGCCTAACATAATCATATATACTACATGTTAATTTAGCCATGTTGTGTTTTATGTGTTAACTGTAGATTCTCAAACTGTGTCCCAAGAAGAAAAGCTCAGCCTCATACACCTTCTGCAAAGCTATGGGTCTCCTGGGAATGCAGTTTCACCTCTTCAGCAATGAATGTGAGATTCTTTGCTGTTTATCCTCAGTACAATTCCACCCTAATGCTTGGAAAATGCTGAGCTGTCAGGGCATTGCTGTCTGTCAAGACAGGATGTGTGATTGAATAGTCTGTACAGTTATTGCTATCGACTTGTCGTCAGTGACTAGTAGCTTATAAGTATTTTAAAAGAAAGATTCGTCATTCTCTGAGCTGTCATCTAATTTTTTCATATAATAGAAGCTTCAAATGCATCACAGAAGGGTCATAAAAATTAAGTGTAAATATAGAGTAAGTTAGTACTTTCAATATGTGTGACAGAACCTTGTGTGGCATATCAAAAAGCTCAAACTGTACAAAACTTTCAAAACAATCACTCAAACCACAGAATTTAATGCAGTAAGAAAATACAAAAGGCACAATAATATCAAGTTTCAGAAGCTGTGTTCACCAGCACAATTTGAAATTGCATTGCAGTGTTATGAATGCATTTTGACAGGGCTGCTGTGGTACTACTATTTGTAACTATATGTCTACCTGAAACAAAAGCTGGAGCTGGTGGGAAGGCCATTAGTTTTGCCAGTGATCATAAAAGTATTGCACACATAAAAAATGTGTCACCTGAAAAGTATTCATTCTGTGGTGAAAGTCTGTTCTAAATTTAATTTGTTACATGCTGTGATTACTGCTAAAAGTGAATAAGAAAAGAAAAGAAAAGAAAAGTGAAAATCACTGAGCTTCAATCTTTTGAGCTTCCTAAAAATCTCTGCAGACCGTCAACAAGCCACTGCTGAAATAACATTTTTATCATTATCCTCAAAATATGGGTTTGCAAGTATTCTTAGCAACAATGATGTGTGAAGTCTGCAGCACTCAAGTATTTTGAAAGATGTTTTTTGAAAAATCCATGTTTTTTAAAATCAAAGTTGTGATAAAAGCTCCTTCTCTTTGGGCCTCTCATCAGACTATGCCCATGGCATCACCATGCTGAGCCCGTTTACCTCAGAGAAGAAGCAGTTGGTGAGTTTCTGCTCCCCAAGCGGAGAAGAGCTCAGGAAGTTTGCAGAGGAGCTCCGAGAGGCAATTGCAGAGGTCAACGAAATGGAGCAGATACACATCCAGTGTAAGGGAAGAGGGACACACACCTCAATTTGTGCAATTGCAAACACACACATAGGGACTCTGTTGGGCTGGTTTCAATTTCTCTTTCTGGTGTCATAGGGGAATTGGAGAGGCAGCAAGGCATCCAGCCACATGGCATGCACAGCAATGGCGGGCAAGTGGACACACACACAGGACACGGCTCTCCTTCAGGTGCTGGTTTTGCTCACGCAGCATAAAATGCATAACACTGCATACATTACTTATAACAGTGCATACAGTACTCAGGGGCATGTAGAAAATAGGAGAACTCCATGGAAGAGAGGTATAAGAAAAATCTCTTTTTAGCATAGTTCCACTATCCCATACAACTGTAAATTAGCATTTGTGCCTTTTTGTGCTCTGGTTAAATCAACATGTTACAATGCGTGCGCTTCAAACATACTCTTTCCATTTGTGCAGACTACCTCTGTATTTAAAGAAGAAGTTTGACACTTTGTTCTAAGCTAAGGCTGCTGGAGGTGGCTTTATTTGCAAGAAAGCAAATAAGTGCATTTTCCAAAGACTAGAAACAATAGGAGACAGCCTGGCACTTGTCAAGGTAACACAATCCACCTAACAGCATCTCAAAGCTCTCTAATTAACAGATTATATCTTGTTTTTTAAATCCCATCAAAACAGACATGCAACAGGAACAAGTTCTGGTTTAATTGGGAATTATTTGCTGGACTTCTTTGTCAGTTGCAACCATTCTCATCACATCTTAATTAATGAGCTTTAGAGGCTCTGATAGGTGGATTTTGTTATCTAACTGTTCATCCCTTTTCTCATTTTCTGAGGTAAGCAAAGTTACTGGGAGCTTAATACTGTACTTAGAGTACAGACATTAGATCTTCTCATCTAAGTTTTGGCAAGAGACAATAAGCATTTGACCTATTCATTTAAATACATGACAACTCCCTGTAAAAAGATCTGTATAGGTGTTTTTCATATTCTGCATATGAAGCTAAAGTCTGCTTGTTGACTTACAAACAGACCTTTTTATTCCCACAGGCCAACAGGATGCATATGATAAAACTGGCAACAACACTGTAGAGGTGAGTGCCAAAGCTACTCTTGTCTCCCTCAGGTAGGTATCTGTGGGTGTGGCTTTCTGTGCGTGTGTGTGTGCGCGCGGTTAGACGGGGACTATTCCTCATCCTGAAAAGAAATCTGCTTTATGCTTTGCTTTAAAAGAGCTCTGCCTGAGGCACATCCCCACTCTGCAGCCAAGGATACAAAGGCCACTGAGAGGAGTCTGCTGTAGTGGTGCTACAAACAGTCTCTTTCTGTGCCTCATGAGTGGATCAGCAGCCACTTTACTCGCTATGTAACATCCCTTCTTTCGTCAGCTGCTCGCCAGCCTTACTGTATAAGCCTTTGCAAGCCATCATAAGCCTTGCTAGCGCCTAAAATACCATCTACAAAGCCAGATAAGCTTGATACCGTTAACAGTTTGTTAAGTGTGTGTGGGTGGGTGTTTGTAAAATCAGCCCATCCTTTAATTAAGCACAGTGAAAGAAGCTGTTTTCCCCTTTCTGTTTCCGTGCTTTGCCCATTTCTCTCTTCCCTCTCCTACCTCTCAGTCAGTCCCTTAGAATTGTAAAGTATTGTGGTAGGGAGACACCACGCCCTCGGTGTCACCTCTCTCCTCTCCTGACACTCCATTTATCTTTTAGCTTCTCATTCTGCCACTCATTGATCATATCTGTACACACACACACACACACACACATACACACAAATATATATATATATAGATATATAAAATCCAAATGTTCCTACTATGATCTCTAACCAGAATCTTTTCTTACCCTTCAACCGTTTTCTAGGCTGGTGTGTATGTGTACTGTATGTGTGTACGTGCATGTGTGTGTTTAAAACTGTGATGAATGTGAGTCAAAAATCATGTAAAAAACAAAACATGATTGAGACAAAACTAAAGAGTGTGTGTCTTTTGCATGCGCTCGCTCTGCATACTACCTACCTGCATGCCTGCATGCCCATGTCCGTAACACACCAGAGGGCTGCGTAGAGGCTGCGTTCAGGCTGGTAACTCCTCATGCATTCTCTGGCTGTTCCTAAACTAGGTGTCAATTCACAACAGGCTGCAGACCTATCAACTGAGCCAGCCCAGCACTGAGTCCACGGCTCTGGCCCTGGCAGCACCACCGACACTACTCAGCTCCATCCAGCCTGGGGAGCTCCGCCCTGAAACACTCATCCAATGCCAGCAAATTGTCAAGGTGATTGTGGTAGACCAGAGCGGGCGAGGGAGGATGGAGGCCTTCCTCAGCCAAGGCCCTGCCACTCATCAGCTCATCCAGTCGGCCCTGTCCACACCTGTGCGCGTCAGAGAGGGGGACGGTCCGCAGCCCCCTCTGCCACCTCCCCCTCCTCCCTACAACCACCCTCACCAGTTCTGCCCCCCTGACTCACCTATGCCACTCCACCACACCATGCCTCTCACTCGCAGGCGCAACTCTAGTGGCTCCCGCAGCATTGTTTGAGACATCGGCCACTCTTCGAATCTTGGAGGGTAGACATAACTCTCACAGTCTGACACACACACACACACGCGTGCTAGAACATTAGCCGGCTCACTTTGAATAGCAAGAAAAAAGTATAGCAAAAGTATTCCATCGAAAATAAGGAATATATGAGTCACGTGAATGGACAAAGGAAAAGGAAACCAACAAGACTTGCAAGTCTTGACTGAGCTGCTGTTTTTGAAGGTGGAGTGGGTTTGATGTCATTTCTGAAAGACAACTTTTCTTTTCTTTTTGTCTTCAAATTATAACCCAGTAGCTGATGGTGTTGTCTAGATTTCACACTCTGTGAGAGATTTTGTGACTTTGCATTTTTAAATGTCCACTTGTCCAACAAACATGTCTGTGAGCTACGACCATGAAACCGAGGGGCGTCAGGAAAACAGACTCTGGCAGCCATGAAAGGACACAGGAAAATGTGTTTTAGTTTTGTTGTCTTTCAGTATATTAATATTAGGTTCACACATCTTGGCCCAGGCTTTCAGTATAAGACAAAACAATTAGTTTTAGTGAAAAATAATTTCAGCTAATCGGGCTTCTGCACACTGTAATCACGTTTTTTCTCATTTGAAAGATATGAGGAACAAGAGAAAAACTTATGTGTTTCCTACATTTTTTAGGGAACAAATAATCACAATGTGCAATGCAGAAAGAAAAAGGTTAAAGGCTCTTGCATCTCTACCCTGTCATGTATAGAATAGTGTAGTAAGCAAGAACTCTGCTACTAACTAAAATAACCTAAAACCATATCCTGGTGACAATCATATTTTTTTGTGCTTCATTGTTGTGTTTTTCTAAACGGTATGTGAACAAATATCTTCACAGTAATGTGTGACTGCCCTGATTCTGTAGTGTTTTGCTCTCACAGAGCTCAGGGAAGGATTTGCTGCACTGTAACATGTAAAATCTGCACCTATGAGTTGTACTGAGAGATGAGTGCTTGTGTACTGTGTGTTCAATCTGCTTACTTATGGGCAGCAGGGAGTAGGGCTGGTAATTCATCCCAAACAAGGCTAAAGTGGGCAGATGAAGCCTTTCTCCTCCTGTACATTTACTCCATATGGGTTACCTAGTGTGAATATTTATGTTACCTTTTGGATTTAGGCAAAATTTCTGCTCTTGCTAGCTTTAGTTTAAAAATGAATAATGATTGCTCCACACAGGGTAGACTCACATATTTTTCTCTGCGCACTGAAAATGTTACGTAAGCAGAGACGAATTCCTTTAATGAATGTTAAATCATAGGGGAAACTGAAGATGTCCGTGAAATAATTATTGATTTCATTGCTGTGTCATCTGTACACTGTTGATGGTTTCAAGCTTGAGCCAGTTTTTACAGCAGGTCACAAATAATTTGAGACACATTGGACATGTCTTGTACTTTTGCACCACAGAATATATTGGAAATATTGTAAATAGGTAATATAGATTTATTCTGAAAAAGTGATTGGTTTGCCCAGTGTGTGTATCTACGTATGTATTTGTACAGAGAAGATCTAGTTTAAAAGAAAAAAAAGATATTATAGGTATTATTATTCACACTTAATATCAGGGGGTGTCCTAAATCCTACAGCTACGAGAGACAGGAAATAGGCAGCTTTTATAGAATACACTCCAGTTACCATGGTAACACACAGAGATTATTACAGATCTACATTTGTCATTAAATTACCATGTCATATTATTACAGGATTATTAAGAGAGAGCTGTGTCATCTGTTAAGGTGTGTAAAGGGCTATGCTGTATTGGTGAATAAATACAGTAAACCGCAGGCCACACGTGCAGACACACATAGAATATATACATATATATATTATACTACACACACACACACACACACAAACATATATATATGTGTATGCTCAAACATGCTCACACCACCACACACACTGACGTACACAAATGTGCAAATTCAGTAGCTGCCAAAGCAACAAATCCAGCTTAGATTCACTTTAGAAAATGCTTGATTTCTCAAGTCAGCAACTCTTCTTTGTTTACCGTAAACTGACTGACATGTACTATACAGCATGATATTTATTTATTTTTCTTTACTGTACAAGGGAGGAGTTTGATTTTATGGTTTATCATTATTGTCAGGGCATGTTGGGGTGATTGATGTCATTTTCTCCCCTTTCTCTACTTCCTCCTTCCCTTCTGCCCGAACCCTTAGCCTCTGCCTTCTCCGCAGTTGTCACAGAGACGCACCAATCTACATCCTCACTGTGGAGCACTGTCATTAATCTTTGCACCCTCATATTTCTAAAAAGAAGATTTCTTAAAGATCAACATGTTTACTAATGGAATATTTCTAATTTTTCTGTTTGAAGAGAATGAAAGAATAAAGTAGTTTTTACTCTCAGTCTCGTCTACAATCATCTTTGGCAGCTTTTGAAGTCAACGTTGTCTCCACATTGTCTGTATCTTTGCCAACCTCTATAATGAATAAATCTGCAGCAGGTGTGCAAGGAGGACAGTGAAAGTGAAGGTGCTTATGGGAAATCAGTCTACACTGGTGTTCCTGTGTCCTCCCCGCACACCAGGTTTGAACTCATTCATTAGAGGATGAGGTCAGCCCCAAAGCAATATTGAATCTGACTTGTGGAATGTCAAGGTGTGTATTATTGTCAGTCTGCACACACACACACACACACGCACGCACACACACACACATATATATATATATATATATATATATACACACGCATATACGTATGCACATATATATATGTGCGTATGTGTGTGTGTGTGTTTTGCATGCATGATTTAGTGTATGTAAATTTCCACAGGACTATCCAAACAACACCAACAAGATGATAATTTGGAATTTCATATTGCAATGTCAAAATGGCTACATCTGATGCAAGACAGTGTTTTAGCATTAAGCATCAAGGCCAGCAAAAATACAAGTTGATTTATTTTTGCAAATCACACTTGAGAAAGGATAAATAACACCTTGACGCAGGCAGAATTACAAAGAATTGAAAAAAAAAACAAAAAAAACATTTTGGCTGAATAAATTATCTTACAAAAACACTGATGATATCAACATAGTACAGTAATTAAAATACAAAGTGTAATCTATTTGTGCAAAGTATCTTCTGTAGGCTCACAGATGTGATAAAGCTGCCACTCTTAGCTCACAGTTTCTTTTTCATCCCCATTGTTTCTGAAATTCTATGTCCCCGTCTCCCTTTTTGTTTCTTTCACTTTTTGAAATTAGATAGACAAGAAATTCAATAAAGGGAGAACTGAGCTGAGAAGTGGGTTAAAGTGGTGCAATAAAATCTTAATCGACTGACAGGCTGTTCAGTTCAGACTGTACAGTTCACCTCCTGTGTCCTCTACTCCTTCCTCTTAGCACGGTTGAGACAGAGCCATCCAGGGTCTCTGCACAGGTCACCTCCAAGTGATCACGAAAAAACACTCCAGTGTGTCTTTTAACTTTACATAGTGGTCTCTTCCCATTCCAGTTCAACATCACCTGAAGATCAGTACAAATATGTAGAATCAGCATTGTGTGTTTCATTGAGTGTGTGTTCACAGTATATGTTGTTTACCTTCCATAGCGTCCAGTGAGTCCATCTTCTCCAGAGCAGAATAGTTGACAAACCAGATGGACTGGCTGTTGCCTTTGTTGTTTAGAAGTTCCAGCATACTTTGGTGCAGGAAGATGTACTGGGCCTGGCATACAATAACAGATTTTATAACATTTGATGATTCAGACTACAAATGTTATATTAATATATTATTTTTTATTAATGCAACACTGAGCACATGTCAGTATCAGTGCATTTGTTGTAGTGTCATAATACTGTCTTTTAGAGTGTCCTGGTGGCAGATGCTCTATAATAAAGGCAAAAATGGCCTTACATGAATTTTGGTTTGTGAATTGTTTGAACATGATGAAGATTATAACACTTTGTTTTTCAAGACACATACGTACAAGAGCTGATTTGCATATTTTGTTACAGCTTTCCTAAATAACAAAAACACTTGCAGACTCAAACTGCGATGTGAAAAACATCAAGGAAATTAATGCTGCAGCTGCCACTGCCACGAGTGTATATGTTGCAATATGCAAATGAAAGTACACAAAAAAATGCAATCTGGCACAGTGAGCACTGCTGTCTCAAAGAATTATGTGCTCGCTGGCTGCTTCTGGTTTGCCCAACACCAGAGGCTCAAACCCCACTGCCAAAATGTGGACACAAAGAAATGTACATAACATCTAGAAATGAAGGATAAAGAAGAAGTACAGGTACCAAGCTGAGGGTTCCTGCAGACACTGACACACACTAGTAGTCCATAAATAATGAGCGAGTGGGTTAATTTTAGGATACGTTCATGCTGTTTCAAGAGGGGGAATCCTGCTCGGGATGAGCCTTTAATCCACTGCCAGATCTTTCCCTTAATCAAAATAGGAATTTTCCAGAATTTTCAATATATATCTCCAATGGGATGGGATCACAGAAGGACATGAAGTATAAAGTAGGACAACTATGCTGCCATTTGCGCCTTAAGTGTATTGGAACAACTTAAGACAATACAGTTTTTTTTGTTTATTCTCTCACATAAAACTGCTTTAATTGATGTGAACTCACCAGATTCTGTACCATACACATCCTCTCACTGCGCAGTTCTGCCACCAGGCCGTAAATATCCACAAAGTCGTGATCTCTGACGTGCTGAATGAGGTGGTCTAGAGCAATAAACACACCTGTTCTTCCCACACCAGCACTGAGAAACAGTGAGAGAACAAATTATTATATTCTCTTTTGTCACAATTTTAAACCTTATTTGTTTGTTAAGCACAAATGCTACAGAAAGGGAAAAACATACCATTTACAGTAATGACAAAATAGAGAATAAAATAATTAGCACTTAATTTTGAAGGGGCCGCCACAGTACCTGCAGTGAACCACTATAGGCGTGTTGTCGTGCCTGTGGGCTCGGACAGCCTTGACAAATTTGATGAGAGTGCTGCAAGACTCTGGAACCCCGTGCTCAGGCCACGAAGTATAGTTGAAGTGGCGAACCACAATGTAGTGCCCATGCTGCACAGGGGAATAACATAATAAGTTAAATGTCATTTTATGAGAGAAATCTCAAAGAAACTGAAGATTGGCAGTTGCAGCTGTATCTATGCTGTAATTACATTTACATTCAAATTGTATTGTTATTACGGTAAAGTACATACACTACTCACAAAAAGTTAGGGATATTTGGCTTTCGGGTGAAATTTATGGAAAATGTAAAACGTTCACACTACAGTGATATTATATCATGAAAGTAGGGCATTTAAGTAGAAGCATGC
>JAUMHL010000027.1:12715002-12731102 GCA_032362345.1 Sandelia bainsii
CATGATATAATATCACTGTAGTGTGAACTTTTTACGTTTTCCATAAATTTCACCTGAAAGCCAAATATCCCTAACTTCTTGTGAGTAGTGTATATTTGATTGCATAGCTACTCTGCTGTAATGAACTGTTCATGAGGGACTTCAAATTCAGCTTTTCCTATTCTGTGCTGCTGAGCCTTTTTCATAATAAAAATGAAAAAGATTCAGCATCACCTGAACTGGAGGACAGATTTTCTGAACTCAGCTGAACTGGACATATATAATACTTAGTTTTCAAGACTGAACTGTGAGCAGTAACCAAAAATCAGACAGTGTGTACTTTACCTGATTCATTAGTTGTGAAGGTCACAGGGCTGCTGAACTGATTCCCATGGCCCACTCTCGTGTAACTGCAAACACTGATCTCATAGGAGCTATGAGGCCTGAAGCCAGATAGATACTCTGTGGTTGATGGACCAGAGGAATTCTACATTTGTGCACACAAATACACATACATAAAAAACACATAAGAGAACAAATCAGCCAATACTGATTACTGGAGTAAATATCTTATTGTATTAGCACACATATGTGCATGTGTGTGTTTAGTCTAATGTTACTGCTGAGTTTTATCTGGAGTGTGAAATTAGAGCCACTGTCAGTTGGATAGTGTGTACTTTTACTGAGTGAGTGTCTGGAGTGTGTTTCAGTGTGTGTGTTGTTGTTATTGTGGAGTGGCTTTCAGTGTGTGAAATTAATGGTACCTGATGTGTAACGGTGTGTGTGATGAGGTCTCGGATCCTAAAGCCATACTGTATCACTACTCCACTGGGCTCCAGAGGAGGCTCCCAGCTCAGCCACACAGAGACTGCTGTGTGGTTGTATATAATCAGATTACGGGGAGGGGACATGGGGCCTGAAACACAAAGTTAGGCAGCTAGAGAAGATAGACTCAAACACACAGTGGATATACTACATGGGTATAGTTGAAAAATGAAACCCTCTGAGTAGGATCTTAAGGAAATATTAAACCTTCTTTCAAACTTACCTCCCTCATCAGTGTGCAGCTGCAGCAGCAGATAAGGCCCTGGGCCTTTACGCGTTGCAGCTGTTATAGTGAGGTTGTAAGCTGTGTATGGAAGAAGCTTAGTGAAGACGAACGAGGTGTTAGGGGTGTGCGATATGTTGGAACCCCCTGGGCCAAATAACGTCAGGATATACTCTGTTATCTCCCCATTGGCCTCCAGAGGGCGCTGCCACACCACAGCGATGGAGGATGATGACAGGTTCCTGGATGACACCAGCAACGGAGCAGAACTAGGAACTGTAAAGAAAACACACCTACATGCATGTCTGTGTCACAATAAATACATAGACCATACACAATAAGTGTGTCTTTGTGTAGACAAACTCACCGTCATCGTCTGTTCTAACGTACAATATGCTGGTATGGTTGTAGGCAGGGCCAGCACCAGTTGCTGGGGTAACAGTTAACACATAAGGGAAATACTTCTTGAGTTTGGTGAATAGAAAGACATTGTCAGTTGTGGTATGCTTAATTGTCTTGTTGACAGCTGGACTCCCTTGGTTGGACACGTTTTCAGGGGTACCAGCCTCCTGTAAGGTGAGAAGGTAGTATGGACGGCCGTTTGGTTCCAGGGGAGGGTCCCAGCTGATGATGATGGCTGTGGAGCTGAAGATCTGAGCCGTCAGGTTTCGAACCGAGTCACTTGGCACTGAAAAGCGAGACATATAGAGTGGTGTTACTATTATTAGCTACCATTGACACCACTGAAAACTGCCTTCCCAGAAGAGCTTACCATACTATGAGGCAATAAATTAAGGCATCAATCAACTATAAACACTCTGACACTAGAGGGAAAAGGAATAGTGCAGCAGTCGTCGTCATCGTTATCTGTCTCAAACAGTACCATAATCATTGGCAGCATTGTTGCAAATGACAAAACCAACAACAGTACATCACATAAAACAATACAGTGTGGCATTCATCTGGCAACACAGAACACAGCAATGCAAAACAGTGAAGCAGACACACAGAAACAAGATCCCATAAAATTATCAGCCCAGTCAAAGACAAAGTGAGGCACATAAGAGGAAAACTCACACAATGAAAAAAGGAGGAACTAAGGATAAAATACTCATCCTGTTTATCATCATAACACACTGTACACAGAGCAGAAATAACAGAGTAGATGAAGGGGAAAGGGGAGATAAAACTTGAGAGATGCTTAAGATATATGAGTGGATGTAAGGGGCCAGATGTGTGTGTGGGTCTGAGCCCAGGGGAGTGAGCCCCTGCTGGGCTTGGCTGTGCGGGAGAGACAAGATGCCCTGGAGGTCCGGTGCTTGGCTGAGAGTGGAGTAGCTGGAGCACAGGCAGAGATACAGAGTCAGTATGAGACAGAGAATACTTCACGAGCAAAATGTCAACAAGAAAAAAATTAGAACATACAAATTTTTAACTGTATGTGACTTATGACAGCTCTCTGCACCATTTTTCCCAAAATCACATAAAAACAAAGAGGTGTGTTTTACAAACATTTCATTCTGTCACTGACGATATCAAAGTACAACTAAATGTGATGTGTGAATATGCAAATTATGGTTTCCATGGTAACAATGCAAGCGTAACATGAGTACAGCATGAAGTTTCTCAAAGGATGGCAGGATTTGTTTTTTTCTGTGTCAACAAAGGGTAATCTGTTATGTGTTGCTTTCTCTTTTTTCTCTTGGTTTCCAATCTCTCACAACTTTCATCATGCTTGGTAAAAGTTACAATGAACTTCCACACAGTGTCACAGGCAGACAAAAATATTGCCAGATTGACAGTTATCTCCTTTGACTAACAGGCTGAAAATAACATCTTCAGTTGCAGAGTTTTTATGTAATTTTTTTTAATTGAAGAATTTTGAAAAAAGTGTGCAGACTAGCCCTCCAGTGAAATTTTGAGTTAGTGTATACAAAGACTTTTTGGCTTAATGTGTAATATTTTATGTGTCTATTCATTTTAACTGCTGTAATTTATAATGTTGTATGCATTCTTGTGTGTGTGTGTGTGCATGCCTGACTGACCATCCTCAGATAAGAGTACGACTAGTGGCTCACTCTGGACCCCTCCATCCCCCTGCACAGTACTGGAGGTCATCCATATGGTATAGTTAGTGCCGCCAATCAGGTGAGTCAGAGTATAGGAGAGGGGTGAATCAGGAGAGGTAGGAGTAGGTAAGTTTGAAATGGGAACTCTCTGTGGACGGAAAAAAAAGTGTGTTACGGTTACTTTCACAGACACTGGGTTAAAATTTTTCGCACACACAGTATATGCTGTATATGGGTAAGTGACAAATGAAACAAAAAACTAATATGAATTGCCTTTATAAAATGTTAGAGCAATACATAATTTTAGAGTCATGTTGAAGTCCAGTATTCAGCCTGCTAGATGCCAACTTTGTTAAAAAGCTGCCTTGTGCAGCTGCACAATAAGACTGAAACCAAAACAAAAAATAGCAGATCATAAAACTGAAAACAATGAGCAAAAAGATGCTAAACTGCTTAATTAGTGCAGCTTTAATTTGCCTGTGTATGCACTGTAGTGTCTCACCTGCTCAGTAACAGTGTTGTTTTGAGAGTAGTAAATACTGTAGTGTACAATAATTCCATTGGGTTCAGAGGGTGGGTGCCACAGTAAGGTGATAGAGGAGGCGGTCACATTACTAACAGTCACATTTCGTGGGGGGTCAAATGGCTCTGAAAACAAAAAACAAAAGATGCAAATATAACTGTTTAACTGATCTTTTTCTTTACTCAGTGCATGATAAAGGTGTATTTTTTTCTTAATTAACCTGCAAAAATGGTGGTAAAGCTGATGTAGATCAGCACTCCTCCATCTCCCAGTCTGGTCCAGCTGGAGACAGAGGCATTATAGCGGCTCTGTGAATCCACATTAACAACCACTGACGTTTCTGTGACATTCTGCCACAGTTCAGTCGTTTCATTCCTAAAGGAGAGCACAATCATTCACGTTGTATTATGTTTGCTTTTCTTGTACTTTTTTTTTTACATATAGTAAAGTCAAACAGGGATAGTTGAGGAAATTAGATAACTCACCAAATTCTAACAATGTAGTAGAGTATGTCTGAATTGGCTTCAAGTGGTGGTTGCCATGACAACTCTACTTCGTAATCAGACAACTTTCTGGCATGGAGAAACTGAGGAGGTGTTCCTGGAGCTGATATGCAGGAAAAAGACTTTCCAATAACATAACACAAACAGGACTATGGCCTCTCAGAGCAGAAACTGAACTGAGTGATTTTTAAAGAAATATATATTTTCAGAGAGCAAATCGAAAACTCAGAAGGCCCCCAGTACATGCCATGGAGAACAAGAATATTCCCCTGAAATGAAAAACCGGTTAGTTATAATCATTCTGTTGTTGGGTTTATCAGTTCTGATGGGAGACAACAGCGTCACATGGGATCCACACCTGTGAGGCAACATCATTAACATGAGCTGAAACAGAGAGACATAATTGAGGAGGAAAAGACGAAAGGAAAGTCAGATTTAATCAGATGCCCTTCAAAGTTCTCAACCACTCATGATGTAATCGCTGCTGGAACTGAAAACAAACCCCTCCTTTCCTCTTTCCCCCACCCATGCCTCTCACCATCCTCCAGTGTGGTGATGTTGAGTGGCTCGCTGCTGTAGTTTCCCGGCCCGACACGTGTGTGTGCCTGCACCATAACACGGTACTGAGCATACTTCCTTAGATACGTGATGTGGATGTAGGTGGTCACAGAGGTGAGATTCAGGTGGTGACTGGAATTCCAAATCTCCACGCTGTAATGGGTAATGACTCCGTTAGGCAGCAGAGGAGGCTGCCAGGTCACATTCACCTCACTGGGACTGACTGACTCATAGGAGAGACCATATGGAGGGCTACCTGGGACTGGAGAGAGAATACAAAAAGATGCACTTTTACTAAAATCTGAACAGTTGTTATTAAACATTTTCATATGAGTGTGTTTGTGTGGGTGTGTGCATCCATCATACACACCGTCCTCTCCAGACAGCAGGTATAAAGTGTCAGATGTTTGGTTGCCATGGCCATAACGTGTGTATGCCCTCACAGACACATTGTAGTAGGAAAATGGTTTCAGGTTCATCAGAATGACTCTATTAGTGGACGTGTTCATCAAAGCAGAGAAGGATTCGTTCTCATAGAGAACCTCATAATACTGAATCCCCCCATTGGCTTTCTCTGGGGCAGACCAGGCCAGTGTGGTGGTGGAGGGGCTAGTGTCTACCACAGTGAGGTTCACAGGGGGGGAGTCAGGCTCTGAGGGTGACATGAACAAGAAAAACCCAAAGGGTTTAGCAAGCTGAAAGGAAAGATAACTTTAACATAATATGCCTAAACATTTAATTGATCTGCCATGCTTTTATAATCTAATAGGTACATCATGATTTTGATAGATTAACTCATAAAATACTTATTAAATATCACAGTAGGTCCCAAAAACAATTAAAAGCAACTCAGTGTCTCTGAATGAAAGAATCAAAGTGATACAGGTAAAAAGAGGTGCAAAACTGGATGCTTTGATGACTTTTCTCTATACTGAGAATGCAAAAAGTAGACATTTTATTTCATCTGTAAATACTGTTACTTTTACCTATTCAAACAAATGTTTTGACCCAATTGTATGTTTGTGCAGCACATACCATCTTCTAAGGTGAAAACAAAAATGTCATCTTCCTCAGACAGGGAGCTCTCTCCCACAGCAGTAGATGCAGCTACACGTAGCTTATAACCAGTATACTTGTCCAAGTCTATACAGTTGAACACAGAACAGACATGTGTGAAAAACACCTGTATTATAATGATTCTAGTTGTTATAATGACTGCATAGAAATTGTGTCAGTACGTTGGTGTACATAACATAGTAGTACTCAACCTGTTATAAAGATGTTGGTAGTGTTAGTAACCCACTTCAGGGCCTGATTATTGTACAGGTTAAGGCCATAAACAGTATAATATGTGATCCGGCCATTTGGGTTGAGTGGAGGAGCCCAGGTCACTAGTATCGAAGTGGAGCTGATATTTTTGTAGGACACTTCGAGCACTGAACTAGGAACTAAAAGATACACATAGTAGGAACTTGTGAATGATGATGAACAAATGCCAAAATGTTTTTTACTCAGCTTCTTACAGCTAATAATTACTGCATGCGACCACCCACCTTGCTCCCTGGTCTTTTCAGTGATATATGTGGCAGGACCTTCTCCCACAGTGGTGGAAGCACTGACCTTGAACGTGTACTCAGTGAAAGGATCCAGATCTGACACCAGGTAAGACAACTCCTCAGACAAAACCTCCATCACCTCCTCTTTCACTGTTACCCCTGCAACATGCATACAGGCACAGATGGATACACAAAACCACAAGCATGCACAGGATTTGCAAGTGCTAAAACAAATAAAAATGCTTGTATCAAGGAGGGCTGAAGGGTGTTAAAAGAAGCAGTGTTAATGGTTAGTGATCTCCCACCTGTAGTGCCAGATGAAGTTGCGCTGCGTGTTGACAAATGTCCTGTAATTGCATCACGAGTAGACAAGCGGAGTTGACCTGGAGTCAGGACCAATGGGGAGGAGTCTGTCGTATCTACAGAATGTGACTGTGTTGTCAGCCAGGGTGGAAGTGTAGCAGGTGGCACAGTGGTAAATGAAAAAGCTGAGGTGCCAAAAACTGCAGAGTCCGAAGACTGAATATTTGTGCTATTAGTATGTGAAGCAGCTGTGTAACTGGTTTTGAGCTCCTCTGTGACTATGGACTCAGTGGTAGGTTGAATGTCAGTGTTAGTGATGTGCTCAGTGTGCTGGAAGCTGGAAGCAGTCACACCCGTGGGGAGTGTGCGATCAGAAACAGTGGCTGTGAAAGACGGTGGTGATGTGATCAAACTGAGCTCAGCAGTTCGCTTACGCCGCCAATTGCTGTTGAGGACATCACTGGGAAGTGTTGCATTTCCATACATATCCGTTGTATTCTGAAGAAAGAAAAATAGATTTCATACTCAGAATATAGCTTTCCATTTTACCTGGTAAGGTGCAATGTAAAGCAGTATTTCTCAGTCATTTTGGGTCATCAGCCCTTAAAGTTTGTTAATGGCTGTAGTAGTTTTTGGTTTGGATCACATCATGACACACCCTTAACACAGTTGGGAAATGTATTCAATGCTTCTTTAAACTGGATTTTAACATGTTTCTTACGTGAGAGTTCTAATGGTTTTTTATGATATTATGTCTTATCCCTGGAAAAAAAAAAAGTAAAAAAAAAAAAAAAGTTGATCCAACCAGAACAAGCTTGGATTCTGCTCTCAGAACCTACCACTATGTCTTAGCAGTACTAAGTTGTGATGGGATACAGGCGGCCATACACAGTTGTAAAATCTGTCTTACTACTTCTGCAGTGAGGGTGATGTCCTGCAGCAGAGAGTCGTCAGCCAGGACCAGCAGTCTGTAATGTGTGATGGGACCGTTGGGCTGTGCAGGAATTCGCCAACTCACACGGATTGAAACTGAATCCTCAGCTACTGCCACCAGGTCCTGCACTGCACTGGGTGCTACTCAAACAAACGCACAAACACAAAACACATCAACACATACAAATATTTGAACTGAATTTTGATCCAAAAATTGAGCAAGTATTGTTGAATCATTATTCTAAGTGGCGATATGGGATTATGAGACGTTATCTAAATGCCCTAACAAATGGCATTGCATTATTTTTTTTTAAATGTTCTCACCTTCAGCAGGTGTAATGACATTATCTTGAGCTGCCGGACCCACTTCTCCAGCAGCTTTGGCTCGGACAACCACTGTGTACTTTGTGAAGGGAGTCAAACCAGCATAAGAAAACCGCATGTCTCCTGTGTTGTTCTCATACAAATAACCTAGGAAAAAGGAGAGATAAAGCTTTGTTTTTCTATTTTAGAGTTTCAGCTTGTTTATGTATGCAGACATGCAAGTTTGTTCCTCAGTCAACAATCAATAACCTGCAGGTCCATAAAGGTAGAGCACGTAAGTGAATTTTCCTGTGATGATCTTTGGAGAATTCCAGGACACAGTAATTGATCTTGATGTCATATTCAATATAGAGAAGTTTTGTGGTGGGTCTTCTGGCGCTGCAATACATAAATACACACAAATATTGATTTTCATTGGGTGCATGTGTTTTATATGCTTTTATCATTACATCACTCTAATGGACAAACTGAACAGAAACTTCAGCCTAATTCACTTCTTTTTCTGTACCTGATTCTGGCATGCGGACCATAGTGGAGGCTATCTGTCCCTCTCCATCTGAGGTGAAGGCAGACACTTCGAAAAGGTAGGCAGTGTAAGGTCGCAGCTCATCAACTCCTACTGATATGGGCACACTCCAGGAGGCAGCAGGGGGTACAGCGGAGAGGGTGATGGGGGGAGAGGATGCAGTTATCTCCAAGGGACTGAGAGTCGCACGGGACAGGATATCAGCTGCATCCTAGAAACATAAAATCAATTAAGGTCATAGAAAGAATTTCTAGCCGTAAATTTCGAGCCTTATGTTGCACAGATGGTTGGCCTTTTGCCTTGGTAGCATTTGTAATCCTGACAGATAAAGTGTACAGAAACAGAACATTTTACAATAACAATTATCAGTGTAGATGACAGCCAGAGGTGATCTTGCAATGCAGCACCATACATTGCAGTGAGGCAGTGCTCCAGTCATGATGTCCTCTGCATTGACCTCCAGCATGCGGACCATCTGCCCTGTACGAGCATATTTTGCCTTGACAGCAAACTTTGTGATGAGGCCATTGATGCGGTGCGGCAAGAACCAGGTAACCACGACAAAGGTATGGTTTTGAGCAAATGCCGTCAGGTTAGTCACCAGGCCAGGGGCTGTAGGGAATGCATACAGAAATGAATATATATGCATATACAAACAGTATTGTTAAATTAGATTTTGAGATCATTATGCAAATGAATGTGCATGGATACACACGAGACTCGGCAGTCTTTATGTACAAGGACTTGCTGAATGCTCCTATTCCAGCAGGAGATATGGCCGCCACCTATAGAGAGACAGAGAAAGTTGGTCGGTACCACATGCAATGATTAATTCATTAGTTCTTGTCAATAGGCAGTCATTAGATCCCAATAAGGTGCTAATCTCAGGCAATGATCACAACTGGAACGACACACTTATAGGTGATTCAGTGACGTCAGTAACACATGAACAACACTATACATCAGGGACAGTATGTACACAGATCACAACACAGTCACATGAAGCAGTGAATATGGTTAGCCTCTGAACCACAGCTCACACTTTGATTTTTTCATAAAAAAATAATCAGGAGTAGAGAGCGAAAACACAGTGTACAATGCAGTATAATACAAACTAGTAGATACAATTTACTGTATAATTTCATGAAAACCAATACCACCAGAGAAGACAGCAGAAAAACTACCACTGAGTTAAATCAATGCCTCTTTGAATTGTGCATTTTAGTGCACAGAAAATGATTCTCTGATGACTACTGTAAAGTATTAGATTGTACAAGTTCTTTACAGTTTTCTTGTTTTAGTAACTTCAAACAAGGTAGGACAGGGTAGTCCTGGAGCCATATCAGAAATACATTAACGACAATCCCTTTTTCATTTCATTCAATTCACTGGAAATGAATGGCTCATTAAGTGTCAGAATGACTGGTTATTATAAGGATATGTTGTAGTATGTGTGTGTTACTGCAGAGGTGTAAAAACACGAATAGAATAAAGTTGTTTGCTAGATGTGCAGGAAAGAAGAAGGAAAAAGAAGTTGCTTTAATGCAGCTCTCTGTGTGGTTTAGAGGACAAAAAAACACAGACAAGCAGTAGTAATATGATACACACACACACACACACACACACACACAGTCCATTTGTATGAAGGTCATTGTGGGTTAATTAATTCTGAAAACTAATAAGCATGATCACATTCAAGCTCAGGGACAACAGTCAGTGGAAAAAGCCATGGCTGATTCATAGATCTGTTTACCTGATTAATAATACAATCAGGATCAATTACTGGTATTCAGCCAGATCAAGAGAACAGCCTGGTTCTGCATTAGATTTTCCAGGAATGTCTTTGTTTTGAGACACACAAAGATTACTGGAACTATACTTGTATCTACTACATATGAATTTTGAACAAAATACAGTATATAGTATGTATAGTATATAGTAATATGTACACATATAAATATATAGTATACATAGATATCCAACAGTAATACCAATGGGAATTGCTGTTGTACCTGTGTATATAGTATGCCCTAAATATTACATGTACATAATTATTCAATTCTTTTGTTCACAGTTTTTGTTTAAATAATGCTAAATGCTTCTAGTGTGATATTTATATTCATGTTTGTCAACCACAGTATTATGGAAATAAAATGTTTTAGTCATGAATCGTGTATCCTACCTGAATGAGGTATGTAGAACCTGAGACAAACTCAGTGAGCAGGGTCTCTGGTACTTCCAGGATCCTGAATACCTGTGTGAAGGTGAGATCAGGGTAGGGACATACCTCCCTGTACCTGCAAAAAAGAAAGAAAAAAACAGTACTTATAGTGAACATCCTTCAAATTAAATGCTACTTTAAATTTATAAAACTAGTATTTGGGCCCTGTCCTGATTATTTTTGTTGTTGCATATTTGTCACACTTAAATGATTTAGATCATCAATCAAATGTTAATATTACGCAAAGATAACCAGAGTAAATACAAAATGTAGTTTTTAAATAATGATTTAATTTATTAATGTCCAAACATGCCTGGCCCTATTTTGCCCAGAAAAATTAATTGCCCCCTGTTTAACGGCCTGTTTAAAGTCATAAACAGTCATACCACAGCATCTCCATTGGATTTAAGTCTAGGCTTTGGCTTAATCACTTCAAAACCTTAATTTTGTTTTTCTCTAGCCATTCAGAGATGGACTTCCTGGTGTGTTTCAGATCATTGTCCTGCTGCATAACCCAAGTGTGCTTGAGCTTCAGGTAACAAACTGATGGCCGGACATTCTCCTTCAGGATCATTTACACAAAAGTATTGGGGATAATCAAGATATTTTTTGGTAAATGTGAGACGAGTCTTTTTGTTCTTTTTGGTCAGCAGTGTATTTCACCTTATAACTCTCCCATGGATGCTATTTTTACCCAGTCTCTTTCTTACTGTTGAATCATGAACTCTGGCCTTAACTGAGCCAAGTGAGGCCTGCAGTTCTTTAGATGTTGTTCTGGGTTCTTTTATGACCTCCTGGATGAGTCGTAATTGTGCTCTTGGAGTAGTTTTTGTAAGCCGGCCACTCCTGGGAAGGATCACCACTGTTCCAAGTTTTCTCCATTTATGGTTAATGGCTCTCATTTGTGGTTTGCTGGACTCCCAAAGTCTTAGAAATAGCCTTGTAACCCTTTCCAAACGGATACACTTAAATTACTTTGTTTCTCATCTGTTGTTGAACTTCTTTGATGTGTTGCTTTTTGAGATCTTTTAACGTGCTTCACTTTGTCAGCCAGCTTCTATTTATGATTTCTTGATTCAACTGGTCTGGCAGTAATCAGGCAGTAACCTGGGTGTGGCAAGTGAAATTGAACTCAGCTTTCCAAAAAATGTGGTTAATCGCAGTTCATTTATGATTTAGCAAGTGCAGGCATTTACTTTTTCACACAGGGTGAGGCAGGTTTGGACAGCTTTTTTCTCTTAATCAAAGAAATCATCATTTAAAAATTGCAATTTGTCTTTACCCAGGTTATTTAAAGAAACAATCAGCAAGGGGGCAAATACTTTTTCACACCTGTACAAGTTACTTTGCATTTTGTCAGTGAACCAGTTTTCATTTCAATTATATAATAATGTTCATATTTCATATTAAAATATTGTTGCTATGCTGCACATTCAGGCTTTTAGGACATTTTTTAAACAATATACTGTATGCCTCTATACTTTTTGCAGATTTAACTGCCCAACGCTTAATGGATTAGTTAAAACTTCCACTTAGACCAAATACAACAAAAATGCTGCTCACACATTAATCAGATAATAATAGAATATTTTGACTTTCATATTTTACTGGGTCTTTCATTTATTTATTGGTTTACTTTGTCTTTTCTATATTTGACATTGTCTCATGAGGACTCAGCAACTGAAGGTTTCCTAATGTAATTTCATTGCTGAAGGCAATGGCAATAAAGCTCTGTAGAATCCTAAATAGATCAATAAATCACAGATTTTCAAGAAAACAAGAAAGAACTACCTGATGACATATGTGTCTATATTTTTGGCATTAGGTGGCATGGTCCAGGAGAGCAGGATACCGTTAGAACCAACAGCCTCTCCTTCTAGGCTAACAGGCGCAGCAGGAACTGGAGCAGAGGAGAGGAGAGGAGAGGAGAGGAGAGGAGAGGAGAGGAGAGGAGAGGAGAGGAGAGGAGAGGAGAGGAGAGGAGAGGAAAGGAAAGGAGAGGAGAGGAGAGGAGAAGAGAGGAGAGGAAAGGAGAGGAGAGGAGAGGAGAGATCTTTCATTAATAACAACTTTTGTATACTACAACTGAACATTACACAGTATCAGTCATCTGACAAATAGTGTTGCTGATCCTCCGTGCTTGTGTGTGCTTGTGTGAGTGTATAATAGGCTGAACTGATGAATAAGGCCTCACATAGCAGTGGCATTTTACCGACATTCACTGCAGACCTATTCATCCTGTGCTTGAAAAGCCTAGGCTTAAGTTACCTAAAAGGAATTAAGCAGGGAAGGGAGCACCCACCCCTCCACAGACACACACACATACACACGCACACACATACGAGCACAAGTACAGTAGAGGGTACTTATTCATTTCACCCAGTGTGTAGTGCATGTGCTATACAAGGACGGAATTAAATAGCACAGGACAGATGAGAACCTGATGCCACGTTAACACCCCAAAACAAAACCCACATAAACAACAACAACAAACAGTGTGTGTGCGTGCATGTCTCACCGCTGTCATTAGTATTGATCATGCGACTGACTCCAGGACTAATGTTGGAGGAGGAAGCTGCTGTGACCGTTACAGTGTATTGCGTTCCTGGACTGACATTCACCACATCAGCCTATGAAAACAGCAAAAATACAGACACCTGGTCACACACGAACACAAATACACCCAAACGACACTCAACCATCTGTTATTTTGTTTATGCTGCATAATCAAGAGTCTCCACAACTCTATTTGAAGACGAACCATCTGTATAATCTGTATAAAGGTGGGTGGTTGTTAAAGGATGGCAGCTTGTGTCTGCACTTGTTTGTATCTTTATGCATTTGTTTATGTTTGAGACAGATGACGATGATTGCAGTATTTTTTGCTTTTGTGTGTGTTGCAACTAACATTTGCACCAGTGATGCACAGCAATGTTACCTCCCAGAAATATGAACAAGGAATTTTGTACATCTGTGTGTGGACGCCCCCACAATTTATGTAGTTTGAACCATTCATATTTATATATGTGAGACACTACAATGTTTGAAGCAATGTCAGCTACTGAGTGTTGAAGTCTTACCTGTGAGTGTACCTTTTCCAAGTGGACTGTAAGCAAAAGGATGAGTGGGAGCAAGGCCATATTTGGTAGATAAGTTAGCTTTAGTTTAGTCACAACAGGTTAGAGGCCTTGCCAGGACAGCTGCATCCAGTGTTAATGTACAAACGTTAGCAGTGGTCTACAGGTAATCCACTAAGCTGAACAGGAATGACTGCAAGTCTAGAAGCTGGTTAGTGACATGAGTGAAAGTCACAAGGTTAGTTGTCCAGGCAATAGATGATAATCATAGATCTTCAGATATTCCACAATTTTAGCGGTTAGCCAGGAAAGACAGTGCGTCCTTTTGTTGGGGTAAAGGCTAATGCTCTGCCTCTAGTCTCTCTTGCTCTCTGGGGAGAGCTGCTTAAGCAAATGAATGATTCAGGGTTGCGCTCATGAGGCCAACTTAATAAATAATGAGATCTATTACTCAACTTGGTGCTTTGTGTGCTCTCTCTCTATGTGTGTGTGTGTTGTGTGTAAAGTTACATTTTGGGGGGTATCTGACACCTGGCAACCAGGAAGAGCCCGTATGGGGTGGGACTTGATTGAAGGGGAGGAGAGTTAATACATGTATGTTTCTGTGCATGTAGTTTGTACATTTAGCTTTATGTCTAGAGATTTACAGTGCCACGCCTCCTCCCTTTTATATTTAGTGTTTAGGTGACCTGTAGTGTCTGTCAACAATAAGTTTATTAGGTTAAAAATATATACAAATTCAGAAATCTTCTTGAACTCTAAGCAGTGTGTGTTTGTACCTGAACGTATCCATCATGTGCAGGGTGAACTGTGACTTTTCCATTGGCAGGTAGAAGACTCACATGATAGTGATCCACACACCCTGGTGCCTGCTCCCATTGTAGTGAAAATGAATGTTCAGACACATTCATGAAACGCAATCCTTGTACACGGGACGGCACTCATGAAGGACAAGAAAGGGAGAAAAAAGTCAGAGAAGAGTATAAAGTATTTGCAATTTAATGAAGAGGCAATCATTGCAATTGAATGTTTTGACCAGTGCAGCCTTTGAAATGTTGTCTACCTGTGGTTACAGTCAGAAAGGCAGCGCTTCCCGCCGTCAGCTTTCTCACTCTCTCAGCTCTCACGTTATAGCTGCACCCGGCGACCAGCCCTGTAATCACAGCAACTCGCTCTTCCTTGGGTATGATAATCACGTATGTGACTGAGGTGTTGGCCACAATGATTCTATGGAAGTCAAACTCTCCAAATACACTGTCCCAGCTTACAGAGACAAAGGAAGTGTTCACATTGCTCAAATGGAGGGTGCATAATCCAGCTGGGCCTGAAAAACATCAACAAATGTTTGCAACATTACAACTGCTATTTTTGTGCGTTATTATGTCCTGAGTAAAGAAGCATCAACTGGTTGTTTTATCCTTAAAGATCAGCATGGAATTAACGCATTTAGGTCTGTGTGTTTCTGTGAGTGTTTCTGAGTATGAGTGTCTCTTACGTGTACTGAACTCCCTGTGGACTGCTTGACTGGTGTCTGAGCCCAGCACACTCTGAATGCTGAGACCATAGTCTGACCCTGGGATCAAATCATTGATCTCATAACTTGTGCTCTGGACAAGCACTTCTTTCCATGATTTCCTCTCCACAGACTGCAGGCCAAAAAGAAGCTGAGAAATAAAAAAGAAATTTGCAGTCCTTACAGAGGTTTAAAAATCAATTTTCAATTACAATGACAGTGAAACCATGATACGTTTTTGGTTAAGAAATCTTGTATATTCACCAATGTCACTGATTTATTTGTGTTAATATGACTTTGTACTGTCCACGTTTGCAATGTGCTTGGTCATTCTTATTGGCTGTGGCTCTGCGGAGGTCATTAATCTTTAAAGTTGTTGGTAACTGAATCTGTGATATGCTGACAACAGTTGCTAAGTAACCAACAGGTGAGTGCAGAACCTAATACAACTGGCCTCCTTCATTCTTGAAAAAAACATTTTCTGTATTGTGTGTGAGTAAGACAAATGACAAAGTCACACATTATTGTGCACATCTATATACTGTGGTGTAACAGCCAATAATACCTCTTTCTGTCTCTGGACAGACGTATTAGTATACATGCCTTACCCTGTAACCTTCCACTTGTCCTAGTGGTGGTCCCCAGGTGACGAACACAGATGTCACTACCTGCTCAGAAAGAACCACTTCCTGTGGTACTTCTGGAACTGGAGGAAAGATTTCCATTAGTATGTGAGGCAACATACTGATACATAATTATAGTCATCAGCCACTCTGACTGACTATCCAGGCGTGACGTGGAGTTTTAACATACTTTAAAATGTACTTCTTGCATCAGCATGGGGACATACTGAAGTAAAACAAGTACTGAGATCTAAACATAAGTACGCGACCAGTCAAAAGTTTGGACACACAAAGAAATGACCATGTTTGTGAAAGAAAAGCAGATTTCATAACATCAAATTGAT
>JAUMHL010000027.1:12737817-12748476 GCA_032362345.1 Sandelia bainsii
CTGCAAAAAGTAACTAGTAACTGATGATGTTAAAATAAATGTAGTGGAGTAAAAGTACAATATTTTCCTCTGGTTTGAAGTGGAGTAAAAGTAAAACTAACATAAAATGGAACTACTCCAGTAAAGTACAAGTAGCTCTAAACTGTACTCAAGTACAGTACTTGGGTAAATGTACTTAGTTACTTACCACCTCTGAATTAAATAGTATTACATTACAATGGAAGAGAAAAAAGCATAAAAGATACCTGACATAAACTAGCAAGTAACCACAGACGCTCTGTTCCACCCATTGGAAATGTCACTCCATCTCATGAAGCACACTTTTCTTCAGTCACTGATCCAGCTGGATAGACACAGTCACTTGCACGGCGTTAAACGGGGAATCCTGGCTGTGCTTTCAAACGCTGTTACGCTTAAAAGAAAACCCAAGATAGCTGTGCGTAAACATCGGCTGTGGAAAGTCCCAAACTATTTTGGTCGCTGACGCACAGCTGAGATCAAATAGTTCAAAGATATTTAAAGGTTCCGAACCATCTTGAAGTGTGGGGAAATTTCTGCTTCTCTTGACTTCAGTTTGCGCAGAGCCTGAAGTTTGAATTTAGCGCGCACTTAAGTCAGCGTTCAATAGCTGTACTCACCGAAGAGCAAATCTTTATGTCAAGGAGAAGGCAGTCTTCCTGTGTTTGGGTGGAGAAAGAAAGATTGTGCATGTATGAGTTCAATTTGGTCTGCCTCTTTGTTGGGATAAGAGGATTTCACTATGGCAACCATGGGCACATGGCCACTCTCAAACGGAGATGTGGCGCATACTAAGAGTAAGAAGATGGTGGGCCTTTACAGGGAACTGAAATGGGATCAGTGGTCAAAGCCCCCAGCTTTAAAGCTCTACATGAGCAACAGTCAACCACTCAGTCACAGCTGACCAGTCTAATATTTTGTTTTCACAATTTCGTGTAACCTCTAAAATAAGAATGTGCTCCAAATTGTTCATAACATTACAGTGGTGAGAATGGTTTGGCTCAGAGGTGGGGTGTGGAGGAAGCAGTGGTCCATGTGGAATGACAGGAATGTGAAAGGAAGAAATGACTGACAGAGAGCTGACTCCACTGAGGAGTTCTGTTATGAAGATGTGACTCCCACAAAGCAATAATGTATCAGAGGCGAAACACAAACACATGTCAGCACTACAGATGCTGAATCAGGATGGGTATGTGTCTGTAATGTGGTTTTTAGAAAAAGAAACTAGAAGGGTGTGTGAAAAGGAAACACCTGCAGGTCACTAGAATACAGTCAGCCTTGCAATAATTCAAACACACTTAGCTTTTATTCACTTACTTTACTTCAAAAGAAAGAAACTACAAAGAGGGCAAAGGTCACATTTTAGAAACAAATTAAACTTTGCTAAAGACGTTACGCATCCCATAACACTTTTCATTTGTACAAAGGTTAAACCGATCAACTAAGACAAACCAAAATGCAAATACATTGCTTTAACCAAACCCTCTGGTGGCAGGTGAATAAAAAATACCTGCTGTGTTGACATAATATCATTTGTTAATAAGCAATACAGGCTAATGGCATGGTACCATCATTTGAAAGCACTAGAAAGTTGCCTGGGTTGGCACAGCAGGTCTTAAAGAAAATAAAAACACACAAAACTATATGATAACAATCTCCCTCTGACACTGGTTATTTTCAGTATCTTTTAGTTACAACTAGGACTTGTGGTCAGTGTTGTAAATCGTACTACAGCGACAAAATGGAAACATGGCTGGTTTTGTACTTGTTAAGTACAGTAAATATGCAATCCCCTAATTCAGACTTTCTCTTCATTTGTTATGCTCTCATTACTTTTAGTTCCACTGGCAGGAACAGTCCAGAGGTTCTTGGAAGTTGTAATCCACCACTGTGGCGTTTCGAGAGCAGTATAGTGTGACAGAGCGGGTCTGCAGTCCACTCTCACGGCAGCACTTACAGAACCTTGCATGACTGTTGATGTTAAAGTTGAATATGGTAGCAGATGGACATTTTCCATCACAAGAGTACACTGTAACCTGTAAGAGGAGGGAGAGGATGATGACAAGAGGCAGTATAGGATAATATAATATTTTGCGTTGTTTTGCTATATTTGAAATGTGGTTTCAGCCAACTCAAGCTCCTTATTTTATGTTATTATACATTTTTCTCTCCTCTCTCACCGGTGCATTGCTCCTGCAGTCATCTTTTCTAATGGTAGTCCGAATGGCTACACGCTTGCATGTCTTACCGTCCTCTTTACCTACACACGTTCACACAGAAATAAGATGGAAAAGTAACACTCAGAAATAACTGAGCATAGCATAGCTTTCAACAGCAGAATACACGAAGATGCCAGTTCAAACATACATGTGCACAAAGAAAGACACACACTGGCTCACACAAAAACACACCCTTTGATCACTTCACTGCAGAGACCTGTCACTCACACAGCCTAAAGGCCTTTTCAGCGGGGCTCTTTGTTGCCCAGCAGCAGGATCCTGTTCTGATTGACAGGTAGGTGAAGGGGAGGCACAGTTCTCACAGCCTCACAGTCTCCTATTGGCTACTGACCTAAACCTAACATTATATTTAAGCCAATCATGGCTGGTCAAACGGAGTCTGAATAGGGCCGGCATGTATGAATGCAGAAAATGTCCATCTTCTTCTTAAAGGATGGCTGTGTTAGACTGGAGCATATTTTTTCTCACAGATGGTGTTAACACCTTAATATGATCTTAATTTGACTTGTCTGTTAAATGTAACATAGCACTTTTTATGCAAGATTAAATGTTCATGTTATACTGTATTTCAGGAGTTAACCAGTGAAAGGCAGAAAATAAATGTACAGACACACAAACACAAAAACAGACATAGACACACATTCACACAAAGATAGAAAGTGCAAGTGAACGAGTCACTGAGTGTCAAGGTGCCAAATAAATGGGAACAGTGCAAGATGGTGGTACCTGTGTCACAGTTAGTACTACCAGTGGGTGCTACAGGATTAATGGTAAATGGTAAAACACCCACTCCAGAACCTGGAAGCATCGTTGGGACCGCAGCCATCCGGTTTAAACGTCGGGAGAACACACACAAGGTTACGTTTGGTTCAGAAAACACAGTTTAATGTCACACACAAACACACAGAGTATGGAATCAGTGCAGGTGACATGCACATGGATTTCATTTGTTTTTTGTGTCACTCCAGGCAGCCAGCCAAGGAACTCAGTCATTTCATGTACTACAAAGAGCAGCTCAGCAGGGCAAACTCTAACCCGTGAACCATCTCACATCCTCATTGGTAAAATGCTCACCGTTGAGCACCCCAACTGGCCAAACTCCAAGGTCACTGCTAAAGCAGGCAAGCGGGTGAGGCTGCAATGCCAAACCACAGAGAGAGAGAAAATATCACCACTGCATGTTTATTGAAGGTTTAGGTTATTACTCAATATAATTGTTTAAAGTAGATAGGAAGAACAGTTCACACATCATCATTTTTAAAGAACGAGTTCAGAAAGACAGGTACTGGCTTAGCAATGCTAATTACTATACAGTATACACTATACTGCAGTTACGTATCATTGTGGTGCAGTTACACATTTAATTTTTTCAATTATCCTTATTATTTCCTTGAGTTTTCCACTAAATATTCCTTCTGTCGGGGCTGTGCTGCTTTCTGAATGTCAACAAAAAATTTGGGGGCAAACTGGGAAAGGCATTGTGGGAAATGTAGAGATAAGCCGATCTCCACCGTCTACAACAGGCCACATCCCCAACCACTCAGCCAATAAGCCCATCCACTGCCAGGCAACAAGGCGCTCACCCTGCTCAGTCAAAGCATTACCCCCAAGCACAAAATAAATTGGGAGACTTACATGTCCTGCAGCAACCGTCCACATAGCTCTGAACCACGCCGCCATTCTGCATGAAAAGAACAGGGAAAAACAACAACAAAGTTAATGGGAAGAGGCCAAACGAATATATTCATACATAGCTAATATAGGTGCACAACTGAGAGGATTTTATATGAATAGATTCAGTAAAACTGAAATTTTACTGAACTTAATTTTTGTACATTGTATAAAATATGAACAATCAATAGCACATTAAAACTTAAAACTAAGTTAAACAAATCATTCGTATATGACACTGTATTTTTATTACATCATATATTTGTGTATTTGATGAGTGTATGGGATCACTGTAATTATTAGGTTTATGAACGTACGTGTAAGAATTTATCTTTAATTCTAGATAAGCAGTTCATTTAGAGGTCCTGACCTGAGTACACTCTGTGTCATTGAAAGGTGGGCAAACCACCCCAGAAGCAAGTATTACTGCTCCCACTGCTGTTTCCATACAGTCGTAACGTGTACAGTTCTCCACCCAGGAACTTCCTGCCTACACACAAAATCACAATCAGCACTGCTTAAAAAAGTCAGTATTTAGCATTTAATGTTGATATGGATGGTGTTTGTTCCTACAGTGAAATGCTCTGTTGTCCCATTTTCATTGGTGAAAGTACAGGACACATTTTTACAGGAGCCGCAGCACACCTGAGGGTCTGTGGATGGTACATACACCTGGTGCTAAACAGATGAGATGAACACGAGTGAATGAAGAGCAGAAAATGCAGAAGGGAATATAAGTGGGTGGCATGTTATATAAAAGCTACAAATGAATGATACAATTATCAAATGCTATGATGTGAACTGTCAAAATGTTTTTAATATGTTTGATGCATACTGGTCCACATTTTTGGGAGCAGTTGACAGAGGTGATTTCCATGGCATAGAAGCCAGAGTCTGGATCTCTATGATGCAGGCAGTGGACAGTGTAACACAGCTCTCCCTCAAAATACTGAACCAAAGACTGCCCAGGGCCCAGCACTGTCAGCCCCTGGAAAAGACACACCTCTGCCTTCTCTACACACACAAATACGAAGTAAGATAAATACAGTAACTATACAATAATATACTGTAGAATATAATATAATGTAGAATATACAATGCCACTGTAGTGTCAGATGAGTATCTGTGTGTTTTCATGTATGTATCATACGCACGGCATGCATGCTGAGGACAGCCACAGTTGGTGCTGCTGTCTGGAACCTCCACCAGAGTCTCCCCCTGAGAGAAAACAGAGTGCTGACTTAACTGAATTTGCTTTCTTTTTCTTCCTTCTAGCAAAGACCTGATTAGACAGTGACTTTTGATGCAGCTTTTTGCTGACTTACCACCTGACAGATGGGGAGAGAGCTGTCCTCACACTGGCATTCTGGGAGTTACAGAGAGAAAGTTAAAGAGAGCGTTAACATAAAGTTTGTGCAAGTACGTGAGAAACATAACAACTTCTGAAATTGTTCCAGTCATCAGCTCAACACAGCAGTGTACTGACAACAGTAACAAATAGGATGCATCTATGTATGTGTACCACAGTGATGCTGTGGGCAGCAATGCCCAGGGACCGTAGATTGAACCAAAGAGAGACCAGGTGCACAGTTCACAGATGAGTCGGGGCACAGGTTGACATCACACACTGCAACACATGGGAGTAGTATAAAGTGACTTTGAAGACTCAGACAGAAATAAACACAGATACACATAACTTCCATGTATAATTACTATTATTTAAAATATGTTGTTGATTTAAAAAAATATAATTTACCAGAGACATATATCAACAACACAATATAAAAGAAGTAGTTTTAAAACTCATTTTAATTGTTATATTTGATATGTAAGTTGGTCATCAAGAAGGTGGGACAAGGAAAATGCCAATTAGGAAGGTGCTTGAGAGCTATCTGGTACTTCAAATTATATTTTGGAACAACTTTTTGTGCAGCTATATTTACATTTTCTCTATGTTTTAGTATTTTGTTTATGGATTAGTTGAAATTTAAAGAATGGGACAGAAAATGTCCTTCAATTCTGTAATGGCCATTATATATATATTTATATATACTTACCACAGTGGTACTGTGGACAGCAGCTGTTGGTGGTGTTTAAGTTCACAGCCAAAATTTCTCCATGTGAGCAAGTTGGAATGGGCTCTATACATGACTCACACACTGCTCCGACAGAAAACACAAATAACAAATACTGTACATAGTTTTGTTGCTGTAATTCATGGAAGTGTCAAAGAAGGTGCCATAGTAGGTTTCCAGTTTCCAGTGACCTATGAGCCAAAGAAAAACTTACCACAAAGGTAAGAGTAGCAGCAGGATTTCTGGGCCCTGACCTCCACTAGGAACTGATCTTCCCTGCAGTTGATGGCAGAGACAGGAGGGCATGCCATGGGGTCACACTCTGAGAAAAACCACGAGTGTTTAGTGAAAGTTCAGCCCAACTATCAAGTTCAACAGAAAGTTTACAAAAAAAAAAAAAAGTATGTTTGTTCTTACCACATCGATACTCTGGACAGCAGGACAGAGCACTGTAACCAATGACTAGCCTGTTCCCATTATCACAAGGTGGAGCTTCACTGTCACAGATGGTCATGTTGCACTCTGACAAGTAGTGAAGGAGCAAACAAGACAGGGTCAGCAAAAACAATTTAATTTGTCTTATTTCCATTTAAATATTAGAATTTCTCATTTCTGAAATTAAAAGGGATACTGGTTAGCTACAGAACTGGTAAGCCATCATCAGCTGTGTGATACAACTATAAACAGTGAGATTAAAATAAGAAACACCTCAATAAACCCTCATTTATGAATTGCAGATCGATCATATCAGGAACTGTGCTTGCTAAAGATGTTAACTTTAAACTCACCACAGATCTTTTTAGGGCAACAGGCTCCTTCATCCAGCACATCCAATACATACTCTCCCTCCCTCTCACACAGCGGTGTAGGGACAGAGCTACAGTCTGGCTCAACAGCCACCACAGAGCCATTCTCCATACATTTGTACAGACAGCAGCTGCGCGCAGAGCCATTCCACACCTCGCCCGGGGCCCGCGGATTGCCCTCGTTGTCTGTACACACTGGATACACATATTGAGTACAGTAAATACACTGATGATACAGCTACTGTATATGTGGGTGTTGGTGTAATGTAAACCACAGTCCAAAACTTATTTAGACTCACTGACAATGTAGTTTTCATCACAAAGGCTTGTGATTACTCTTCCACTTACCACAGCGATCCTCAGTTACACAGTAAGGAGAGTCAGCACGGTGCAGGATGGTACCACTACGGCACACACACTCCTCTCTGATGAAGGAGCAGGTGGTCTCCTCATAGTACTCTCTGTTCAAACAGGTGCGGCTGGTGCAGGTGCTCACACAAGGCTGATACTCCTTACCAGGGGGACACCGCAATGCTACAGGATGACAGGCACTTAGCAATGCATGAGCAAATGAGAAACACAAGTGACTACATCTGTGTATCTGTGTGTCATTCCTTTGCCTGTGTCCCCTTACGGCAGAAGTTGTGTCGTCTCCAGCTGATGCAGACTTGATGTGTGTAGCAGACCGCCACGTACGCTGCCAGAAAGTCACACTGGTGATCTTTGTAGTGTAGATCCCCCGCCCACATGATGTCACAGAACTGTTCCGGAGGCACCTGCAAACAAACAACCAGGTGAAAGTCATGTTAGGCTTTTGCTACTGATTATTTATTCTCGGATCACACAATTGAAAATGTCAGGTAAAACGGTTTTTTGCTGAGACACTGACAAATATCTACAGTTACAGGTTAAATATATTCATGTGCATTGCATATGTATAGCTCCGCAAACCAGTGAAGTTGTAGTTTACATGCATGCCTGTCCAGACTATTCTAATAAGTTTAGTCCAAGCGGTCGTTTGTGCCAGATGTAGTGAAATTCCTTACAGGCGTTTCTGAGATATAACATTGATGATAACGGGAGATACATTTGGTCACAGTGAACTTGACCTTTGATAACCAAAATTCTGTTCATCGTTGACCCCAAGTGACAATTTGTGCTGAATTTGAAGAACATCACAACAAGAACATGGGGTGACTGTGACCTTGACTACTGGCCATCAAAATCTAAACAGTTCCACAGAGTCCAAGCGGACAGTGGCAAATTTAAAGAAATTCCTTCACAGCATTCCTAAATTTTAAATCAGTTTTAAATCAATTGGAAAACTCTAATTATTTTTCTCTTGATCAACTCATCAATTGACTTGTCTTCTCAGCACTGAAGTCATGGCTAAATAACACATGCTCTGTGATAAAAACTGTAAAAATGCTGTGTGAATACTGTATCTACCTTGCTGTGGCATGGTGTGAAGGCTCTCTGGCGGAGCATCGAGAGACAGGTAGAACAATCCCCAGTGGTGCAGTTGTCTCCAACCCTACGTGTGTGTTCAGTTTCATCAGTAGTGTGCACTCTCCATGCCTGCAGGAACAGCATCATGTCTCCCACCTCTCTGACTACTGTGCCATTGGGCAGTTTCAAGTCGTCTTCTGGGTTCCCATCACAACAACCTGGCATAATTGGCAGACAGATGTTTGGTGTATGTGCACTGTCAGTGAGATAAAACTGTATGTGTGTGAAACTCCCATATTAAACCAAATGGCTCTCAACATCTAAAAGCGTCATATCCCTCAGTGAGTAGTCAAAGAGAAGCTGCTTTTACGATGTTAAGCCTTTAGGTGCTGGCACTTAGATAAATGAGCTGGTGCTTATGTAGGGAAGGTGGTGTCTGTGCTTGTGTGTGGACTCACCACATAGACCATGAGTGGGAACAGATGCGTTATAAGGGGCGATGTACTGCAGCACCATGATGCCAGTGCTGTGATACCACTGTATGCTGATCCCACCCGGTGTATGGATCAGATACATGCTACCTGTGTCTTCCACGTACAGAGAGTGGCGAGAGTATGGCAGTTTCGTGGGTCGGTAGTTTACTGACACCTGGAGACATGCAAGTATCAAAATATTTACATGGGATGTGTTGAATTTTTTGCTGTAAGTCAGGTAAAGAGGGTCACCTTGCGATCGAGTCTGTTGATAATGAGTCTGTAGGAGGAGGTAGTAATGTTCAGCTTCTTAAAACACAGACCAGATGTTCCACCTGTAGGACTCTGTAGGTAGGGGAATTGTATTACTGAATATTGACAGTTTTTTATTTGGTATCTATTGAATTAATCACTTTTGCTTATGATGCAAAAAAGCCGCAGAGAATGATAACGAAGAGGAGGGTCTGTACTCACTGGTCGTCTGATGGAGTTCACGCTCTATAAAAAGAAAACAAAATTTGATACAAATGTTTTCAGATGTCTTATGACAGTTTGTATTTCATTCTTTTTATGTTACCTGGCTGGTTGGACATTTCTCTACAGTGCCAATAATCGTCTCTCTGGGCAGGTTAACCAGGATGTAGGAGCCATTATCATACAAGGCTACATTGTTGCCATCAAATGTGATCACACGCAGGTCTGACATCACAGTGCAGCGACCTGGCAAAAGCCAATTATACCAATAAATTTTTAACACAGCTCATCAGAGCAAACCCTAGATTCTCCATATCACTGGTCTGATTTCTAAAATACAATAAACCAAACCTACAGGGGCACTGCCATTGCGGACAGCAGGGATCTGTGTTGATGAGGATGGGCAGGCCTAGCAGACTGCACTGGGGTTGAGTGGTGTTGTAGCGGCAGTGGAGTGAGGAGTTGTGAAGCAGCAACTCTCCGTTGAAACAGATAAGTTCTGCACACTCATCGATACGGTAGGAGTATGGGGGCTGTGGAGACAAATACACAGCTTTGGTTTTTTGTCTGCAAACTATTTTGCAACTATTTTCTAGAAACAAACGTTTGCATTTCTGTACAGATTTATTTTTATGTATATCCACCCATTATTAATGTCCAACCAACTCCACATACTCATCTGCAAGCTTACTGTGCAAGGAGTAGTAGGAAAGAGGTATGGTGGTGTGGTTGATGTCTCTTCTGTTATAGGAGAGGTGTAAAGGGTTGAGACTATTTCTGTGGTTACAGGTTCAGTAGTGGGCTCAATAGTTGTAGGAGGTGGTGCTGTGGTTGTCAGAGCCTCTGTTGAGGTGTGTATTGTGGTGGTTGTGTCTGCTGGTGTAGGTTGAAGAGCTGTTGTGGTTTTGGTGGTGGTTTCAGGGACAGATGTGACGGAGGTGGGGGCAGTTATGACGGCTGTGGTGGGTGGTGGCTGTGTGGTTGGGAAGGTTAAAGGATGTGAGGTGGAGGTTATAGGGGGTGTTGGTGCTGGTGTTGACAGTGTGGTAATAGTGGTGGAGGTAGGAGTGGAAGGCAAAATGGTGGAAGCAAGAGTAGTAGGGGATGGAGGAGAAGTCCAGGGGACTGTAGTAGCCTCAGTGGAGGCCGTTGTTGTGGTGACCGTTGTGGTGATTCCTAAGGATGGGGTAATTTCAGTCGTACTCAGGGTGGTTGTCTCTGGTGGCGTTGAGGGAGTGATAGTGGTGGAAACAGTAGAGGTAGGAGAAGTGGAAGGAGGCAAGGTGAGCAGAGTGGTGACATGCTCAGTAGATGATTTTGTACTGGGAGTTATGGTAGTGGTGGTGGTTGTGGGCCTGATAGTGGTGGAGGAGGTAGTTGTTGCTCTGGTTGTGGTAGAGGTGGTGGTGGTAGATGTAGTGGTAGTTGTTGGCCTTGTGGTAGAAGTAGTCGT
>JAUMHL010000027.1:12748576-12764585 GCA_032362345.1 Sandelia bainsii
AGTGCTTGTTGTGGTAGTAGTTGTAGTTGTTGGCCTTGTGGTAGAAGTAGTCGTAGTGCTTGTTGTGGTAGTAGTTGTAGTTGTTGGCCTTGTGGTAGAAGTAGTCGTAGTGCTTGTTGTGGTAGTAGTTGGGGTAGCAGGCGGAGCAGTAGTAGTTCTATTGGACCGAGTCACATATGCAAACGGTGTCGGAGTTGGGGGAAGGGACACACCTAGAGGAAACAATTAGCATTACAAGAACATATTGACTTAATACAATTCATAAACAAATGCCAGATGTACAACACATGCATATTGTTTTAGAAAACAACACAGTGCTCACAGTCCTCTGTGTAGACACATCTTCTGGTGACTTCATCAAGGACCATGTTCTTGGGACAACGAGGGAAGCAGCCCTCCACACTAAAACATAAAGAAACTATTTCAGCACATGAGCTAAGCATAGATTATGCTGGTTTTTTAATGAGTGTTTTTATGAGCCAAGCCTCTTACGGAGGCAGGAACTGGCAGCGTGTGGCATCTGGGTCATTGCACGTGTGGACACAGGGGCTCGCACAGGCCTGGTAGCGCCACTCACACATCATTCGGTAAGGTATCACAAAACTGCTTTCTGCAAAAAAAGAGGATGCCTAAATAGTTAGCATGTTTGTATGTTCATGTAATGTATATGTATCTGTGTTAGGTACACTTATATGTTTCTTACCCTCCAGTGTGAAGCTGCTGCTGGCTTTGAATCCCTCTGAGGTGTCATATCTCTGGGCTCGTGCAGCAGTGCGTGTAAGTGTCAGGAAGATTCCAGGTTGGCTGACAAGCTCGAACGAGGTGTGACCTGGCAGAAACAGCCCCTGGTGCTGGATAAAAGTTGCCCTGCGACTAAACTCTGGCCCTCGACTCCAGCGCTCTAACTGAAGACGGCTGCGCCCTGACACAACAAGGAAATAGTTTGGTCTCTCTGCAGACTCCAGTGACACCACAGGGACACCTGGGAAAATGAGCAAATGGGGGTTAATTTACCCAATAAACAAAGAGCAGTACAGAGTAATTGTGTGAGTGTTGATGCTCACGAAATGTTCTGTCCTTCTGCAGGCCTGCTGTGATCATGAAGTTGAAGAGTAGGCCAGGGGCGGGCAACTGCCCTGGTCTCTCTCTCACCAGAGGAAACACTGAGTTGCTAGTGCGATTCACTCCAAACATAGTGTCATTAAAGACAGCGCTAACCAAGGAATATGGGCCATCACCTAGCTCTGTTGGGTGTGAGAGAGTGAGAGAGGAAACAAGTGTAGTGACAAGCTATAGGGAATAGGTGTGTACATGGTTCAGAAAATTACAATGTACAAAACAGCATACGTACCCTGATTATAGTACTCACAATCATAGGCTGAAAGAGAGCAAGGAGTTACTGAATAACAGAATGAATATTAAATTAATTCAATAATAAATTTTAATGACTGATCCAAAGAGGGGCTGGTGAAAGTGGATTCTTGAGGTAAACAGGGGTCAGATCCCTGACCAACAAAGAGTAGACCAGCATACAATGAGCATGTGTGTTTCTGGGTGTGTGCATACTCACGACAGACAGAGGGTGACCTCCAATGTATTGTGACCCCTTGTTGACAGCATTTGTGCGCATATGCAGCGATGGACGTACAGAGACACTCACAGTCTCCCCCACGGTTACAATTGCAAGTGTCTGTAAGGCAGTTCCTATAGAACCAGGCCACATCCACCTGAAGGGTATTCACAGCATGTAGACATGGTCACAACACATGATCACACACACAAACCATTATAAATTGAACCAGGCCAAATCTCGCTGGGGGAATCTGAGGGAGGTCTAGGGGGTGAGTAGTTTTCAATAATTCAGACAGGGAAAGAGAGATGAGACATCAGGACAAAGGAATGTGGGTCAACCTCTGGTGCAGAGGAGATCAAATGAACTTTATGACAGACAGACAAACTGAGGCAAAGAATTGCTCTATCTAAAGGCAAAGTTAGTTGGGTCTGTGTTTTGACATTGGCTACTAATGCACATGAGTAGCTCACTAAATAATGGTTAAGATTCTATACAGCAAACCAAACAAACCTAATGTGTCTTTGCACAGTAAGGACACTTACAGTCTGCATTTGAATAAAGGTATTTTTGATTTATGAGTGTACAAACATTTGGATTTCATATGATTTCCTTGTCTCTAGTTAGAATGTAAATCTACAATACATATAGTATATGCATATTTGGCTAACTTTTGTGGCATTTTAAAATCGTACTCCCCTCGCTTTCCACATATTTTTACTGTCTAAAAGCCAGAGAAACAAAACTTCATGCCAATCTTCAGGAACAAAACAAATATTGGATTGGTCCTCTAACCATAAACCTGTATATTAAAACTTTGAATCCCTTTAAATATACTTATTTGTGTGAAATCCTCTTTTCTACACTGATTCAAGCAAAGTAACAAATTCATCATGAAAAAGAGCAGTAACAGTGCACTTGCCACTATGCACAAAGTGAAGGACCAAGGGATACTTTTCACTCTACACCATAGACAAAATGCACTGTACCATGATTGTAATGCTTGATTATACTGCCAAATAACACACACATAAATCATTGATAAAATCATCATAAAGGAAATTAATAAAAGCAATACAGAAATTAAACTCTGCGTAACACACTCGTAAAAGAGCCTATGAGTTGAACATTATAACAATTGAATGCAAATAAAGCCGTGAGACTGAATTACTCTATGTTACTTTAACAAGATGCAAAACAATGTATCCATGCGCAATTTGTCTGTCTTTCATTAAGAGAGGCTTAACACTTAAACCAGTGCCTGTGGCAGCACTTCAATTCAAGCGGGGAAGTGCTATCAAACAACATAAATTTTCAGCATGAACAATACATCATCAATAATCAAATTTCAAACAACACATCAACAGAAATATGCAAGGACTGTTGTCCATTATGTTCATGTCTATTGAACGTGTTATTTATTTGTATATTATTAATAAAGTCAAATAAGTGAACTAGGTGCCTAGTGTTATTTTTAGCTTCTGTTTTTATGATGGCTTTTGGCCTAAAAACTGGTTCTGTTCATACATACATGGCTCCATCTGCTGGTCACACAGAAAAAATACTATACTGTAATACAACTTTATGTGTAGCCTTGCATCTAGTCTGGTATTTAGTATTTATCTCAGAGGAACAGTGTGCTGTGATCAGTTAAAGGTTGTTCCCATAACCCCTCATCAACCTCTACTCCCCTGTTGCAAGTAAGATAACATTTCTATAGCTGCATTCACTCTGTAGAGATGTTTGTGTGTGTGTGTGTGTGTGTGTGTGTGTGTGTGTGTGTGTGCATCAGTTCAATTGCACTCACAACATTGTGACAGGGTGCAAAGACATCGCTGTAGAGGAGAGCACACTCCCTCTTGGCATACGGTTGTCTTCCTAAGTCCCCTTCACATGGTCGCTCAACCACATAGTCACTTTGACACTAAAACACAGAAAATACACACAGAAGGTGATCGAGTGTCTGATTACTCTTAAATATCACAGCAGACTCAAGGGAGACAAGTGCACATAAATTACACAAGCAACAGAGAACTAGGGAGGAATGAAAGAGTAAGTGAGAGGGAGATAAGCAAAGACACAAAGAGAAAAGAGGGTGAAGGAACAGAGGAGAGGAGCTTAGCTGACTCATACCTGTCCTAGGGCCCAGCTGTCTCCAAAGGTCTGTGCATTATTGACTTCCATGTGGCTGGAGGTCATCATATCATTCACTGTCACACTGTCAAAATTTCCACACAGCCCATTGAGAAGGCCCTAAAAGAAAAAGAAGACTCTGGGTCATGTGTTTAGATTCCCTTCATAAAAACAGCCCATGACAGACTGTTTAAAACAATCACAACCAAAATGTCCCACTCCTAATCCAGACCTTCCACTGAGGTCCAGCTCTGATGTGGACAGTTGTCTTGCGGTCCCAGAGGATGGTTAGATCCTGACTGGAGAAATGGATCACAGTGTAGTATCCCGCTTTCCACAGCTCAAACTCTGACCCTCGACCCACAACAGTGGAAGGGCTCTAATACAGGACATATAAACTAGAGTCAATAGATTTTCAAACTGATTATTTTCCAGAAAAAGAAAGACATTATTGCATAGACTGACTGGTACAGAAACATTGTAAAGGTGTGTATATAGTCCGCACAGGGTTGCCAGAATTGTCGGTGAAGTAGATTTTGGTAAGTCCCACGTGAATGACCAGTATTTTCATGCACACAATACCGCTCTCATAGCAGTCCTTGTTTTGGGCAACAATGGACACCTCGGGTTCCCCTGCACTCTGTTCAGAGGGGAAAACAAAATATTGCTCTCATTAGGAAGAGAACTAACCCCTCTTATCTCTGTCAAACAAAAACAACACAGTGTTTTGTTTATTCACAATTTCCTTTACTATAACCTTTACTATGGCAACAACAACCAGAAATACAGTATCTTAGTGCCACATGGCAGATTCAGACTTGGAATTTTACTCTCCCTGTTAATGAAACACTGTCATTCATGTTAAGTGACAAGAAGTGGAATCAGCTCTAAGTTATTAAGACACTACTTTGGTCATTCTTTTCTGGTCTGCAGTGGCCGGCAGTCTGTTGGGTCTAAATTAGGATGTCTGTTCTGCTAATTCTAATTCTATATCCCTGGGAGCGCGGGAGCCCTGGGGTTTGGACTGAACACTGGTTCCTTTGTGTCGCTACAGCTTTGCATGTCTGCTAGCATTACTGTGGTGCAAACCCAACAGAACACAAATACAACCACACAAACACACCTTAACCTGCTTTAATTAAAGACCACTCTTTTTTCCAAGATTAGAACAAGCTTGGATCTTCATTCCCAGATCCAAACCACTATTAGCCAGGTAATGTGGAGGATGCTCCTCCTTTGCCCTTAAACATACAACATCTCCCATACCCACAGTCTAGCACAGGTACTCTGATACCACCTGGTTGCCACCCTAATACTCAAACTGCAATCAATTACTGGAATTCAATTATGTAATTTTACACCCACAACCCTCAACTGTGCACACAGAAAAGTGAGGTCCACACACAGACACTCTACTTACTTTAAGCAGGTAGACCTGACAGTCAGAGTGGTAGTCATACTCAAGGCCATCAAAGGTGTGGTAATGTCTGTCACTGTAGACAGTACAGACAGCTGGGCATGGTGAGTAGCTGCAGTTAAAATAGCCACGGTGACACACACTGAGGAGACGAATAGGTGAATGCACATGAGAAGAGTAAACAGAAAGCAGTGTGAGAAAAAAGTGATATTTTATGCCACACAAATTCATTATACCAGGGATTACACAGATTTACATTTTCAGATTCATTTTGTTTTAGTTAGTTCTAATCATACATGAAAAACTGCTGCACAAAAAAATCATATACCATTTGTAACATGGTGTCTCCACAGTTTTTCCAGGCAGGTATTCTAGGCCCAGCCAAGCACAGGGACAGTTCTCTGGATAATAACACTCACCATGGTGCAGCACCAACCTTCATAGATAAAACATAACTGAAGTAGGAGGCACAAAACTTTCAAACCAACCACACTGCAAAAAGAAAAATTCCCTATCCACTAACTCCAAAACCTATATTTAACCTGGAGTGTAGATTAGGGATACATTTGGGAATTATAGGAAGTAAATAAGATAACCTATCACTGTGTACTGTACCCTTGATTAAGGATTTTAATTCCACAAAACCTCCAATTGCCTACAATCTCTGTCAGTCTTCCTTGAATAAATTATCTCTAAAAAGACTACACCTGCGTTTTGCTCATTACTACTGACTGCTAACATTCTACTGTAACTTCTACTTGTGACACAGTAACAAATAGACAATATTATAACTGACATTTTGCTTTTGCTTTGCTTTGCTTTTTTGACAAAAGTATTATCTTGGGGTGGTAACACACTAATGTGCACTAAGGTGAAGTATTTTTTAAAGAATCTGCAAATACAGTTTTATACCACACTAAAATTAACAGAAAAGTAACTCACTGGAAGTTATGAAATCACTATAAAACTTATTAACTGGAAAAATACTTTTTTGGTAAAACACAAAAGAAAACTGGAAGGCAGCAGTTGCTTATTTTACCCAGGAGGACAGACACAGCCAGGGATGCATGGCGTGTTGGGAGGGCAGGTGAGGTTCAACATCAGGTTACGACAGGTTGGTGCACAGGCTACACCTCCTCTCTGGTCAGTGCAGCTGTGGTACACTTTCCCTTCTGGACACTCCCCAACCTCTACACTATCAGGTTCTATAATGTGCACGCACAGACACACACACAAAAATCAATGCCTGCGTCGCCTTACACATCAGCCGCAACAGTCAGTCATGGGAAACAAGCTACAACTACAGACATAAGGCTCTTGATTTCAGCAAGAGGGACACAGCCTGAAACAGCACTTTGTTGTTGAAACGAACGAGAGCAGCAACTAAAGAAAGGGGGAAGTGTGGGGAGATTACCTTTTTCCTCTGGCATACACTCCATCTTCCCATTTCTGCATAGGCTGAAGAAGGAGACAGGAAGGGAGAGAAAAAGGAGTGAGTGTTTGGGAAAGAGAGTAACGTTATCAAACAGTTAGTTTAAGTGCTCTACGTCTCATTTGACAATCACTCAGGCATTGCTTGCTTCCTATAATCTATGAGACAGTGTATGTGAGAAGCACTGTGTGCAGCTGAGAGAGCAGCCAAAGCAATTTTTCAGTTTTCAGCACAAGTCAATGCCAGCTGTGACTCACCAGGGGCCAGAGGCACTGAACGTCACCTCCCCTGGCTGTGACACACCACCCATGGAGTAACAGTGACATTGAGACCTAAGGAGAAACTTGTGACATTATTTTAATTACAGCAACTAGCGCTGATGCTTTTTGTGTTGGTGTGTTTACCTATGTGTGCATAGATTCAGTCAAATGGCAATTGCTGACCATTGTTAGGATGATATATGATGATGTGAAGTCTTACAGTTGCACACAGCGCTGGCGCACGTCATCATAGTAACTGCCATCTGGACAGCCGCACCCTTCGGCGCAGTCGTCGGGGTCACATGTCTCCGTGCTAGATAGTACACGACAGGATCTCCCACAGATTGACACACAAGAGTGGTACAGCATACCACCAAGACACACCACTCCTGTATACACACATAAACGCAAGTTGTCACACAATGGGTACTATGTGTACTATGTGACAACTTTCCATTGAAATGTGAGGAACAAACACAACTGCATACACTAATGACAGTGACTAAACTGGGTTATACATTTTAATTAATTTTTAACACGAAACAAGCAACCAACCTTGAAGCTAAACACTTACCACATTCAGAGACTTGTGACCTGAAATTAATGTTGACGTGTTTGGAGCAGAGGTAAGCATAGTGAGCCAGTGCTGTGCATAGACAGCTGCTTCCACAGCGACAGGCCTGGTAGCGGCACTGCTGCTGGTAGATGTTCGGACTGATGTAGCCATGGCATGGGGAAAACACACTCCCCAAAAGCACGTCACACTGTGATGCATAGAATACTACAAGATACAAAAACAAAAATTGCAAAAATATATCCTCGTTTTGTCTTGACCATCATATTGTTAATATTCCTGGTATCTAACTGACATGAAATAACTAGTACAGCTGAAAAAATAAAAATAAATCCATTATTACCATTATTCTGGTTCATCTCACATGGGTCTATGATCGGAAGATTAACCGGAGCTACACAAGCAGACGACACCTTCCAAGCATTGGCATGAAGCTGGGGAGTCCCTTCTATCATACCTGCTGGAGACCTACACAAGCACACACACACAGCCCAAGTGAGGTACAGTTATGTTTTCAACATTGATGTACAATTGCAAAGTACTTGCTCACAAGAAGTCATCTCGTAAATTTCCATTGAAGGTTCCACAAAGACCAAGTGTCTGTCCATGCCAATGGTTGTCCAGGTGCAGATAGACCCGACCCCCTCCACCATCATAATGCACCCTAAGACCAGTCCCTGTCTTCAGTTGTGTAAACACAGAGGTCAGCTTTCGCACCTCCACTGCATCTATATACCCAGAGAGAGAAAAGGAAGCCCACAATCAAATATGCAAAGATTATAAACAGAGTGGGTGTAATTATTATTTTAATTTAAAAGTACAAAGAGGAATTATTTCAGTGTGATCAGCCTCATTTAATACATTACATAGACCTGTGGCACTTTAAAGGGCATTTGTGATTCCTACCATCAACAAAGGGCAGGACAGGCGCTAGGTTGACACCAATTACCACCTCCCCCTCTCTGGTCAAAGTGATCTGACGACTCACATCTTCATCCAACACCACTGTCATAGACTGAATGCACACTTGCTGCTGTAGACACACATACCATACAGAAGGGCTGGTTACATCTCTGTAAAGAGGACACAGCAGGGTTGATGTGTATGTTAGCCATCACACACAATACCTCTGCACAGGTAGTATATTGCAGCGTGACGGTGAATCTGCCAGTGCGGCTCTTCGCCAGGACGTACTGACACGCCCCTGGCTGTAGAAACATCCTACCATCAAATGTTGTCACAAACACATCCCCTACCACTGAACACTCCGCTAAGAAAAAACACAGAGCCATTAAGTTATTGAATTTGGATTCACTCTTTTAGCTTTAATTTGTGTGAGATGTTAAAGGGTATTTGCACCTGTGCAGTTGTTTTCAGTGCAGTTCCACACTCCTCCCATGCACACACTAAGAAAGAACAGCAGATTAGCAGCACAGTGGCCATGCTACACACTACTAGTGAACACAGGTCCACACTCACCAAACACTGCAGCCCTGTTGAAGAATATGTCCTTGTACATATGATGTTCCATGGTAAACACACGGACACTGAGAAACAGCAATACATGTTCCATTCTGTAGGATGAGGCCTGTGGAAAAGATTAGAAAACATGAGCATGTTTAGAGGTCAACTAACAAAATACAGTTTACAGAATTTAAGTTAATGGTTAATAGTTTTTGTCTTAATACCATCAGGACAGTAGCAGCCATCTAGACAATGCAGGTTGGTTCCCAAACACTCCTTCTCAAACGTACAAGTGGGTGGACAGCAACTGATACAGTCTCTATAGACAAAACTTTCCTCACAGCCATCATCTACACAAAAAAAAGACAAAGTACAGTACATGGAATAAATATTTTTCTAATACTGTGCACGTTTTGACTAAACTAATTTCTTTTTACTAAGAGAGCAGATCCTGTAACCACGATACACAATCCAATAACTACTTAACCTTAGACCTTCCATGCGTACAAACTAACCTTGGCAGGAATGCACCTTTTAAATGGAAGGAACTGCAGATTTTGTGATTTTTCTTTGTAATTTTAAAGCTTTATTATCTGATGTTTTATATGACTCATGTAATTGTGTTCAGTTTGTGTTTTCTGATGATATTTCTTTATTGATTCTTAAATACATTTAATAATAATAATTGAATAACTTGTGAACTAAATTAGCTCTGTAACTAATTTAGATGTTGTCTTTTTTGTGCCTGTGTCTTAAAAATATACAAAATACAGCAGGATGCAACATTTTTAAGTACTCTTCAATTTTCCATGTGTCATTTAGCTGCACTAATAACTTACTACAAGAAGGGAAGCTGTCCCTCCATTCCCTCACTGGATATCCAACATGTGAACAGGCTCGTGTGTATTCAACCAAGGTTCGACAAAATGTTTCCTCATCATCAGATCTAATGATTAAAACATACAACATATTTTTAAGGACAGAATAGAATAAAACAGAGAAAAAAGAGGCAAGAAAAGTTAAATGTATCCAATAGTCAATGTGAGTGTTTTTACTTACACACAAAGATCAGACACACAGCTGGCTACAAAAGGATTTGGGTCAATGTTTTCATGACATGACAGAAATGGGAAGAAGAGAAGTGCACTGCATTTCTCTATGGCATCCTGCACACATTGCAATAGATACAGTATGGTAAGAATGTATAGCTGATAATACAGTATAATGCATATCATTTCATAATATGTAATGCTGATTAGAATGAGTGATTCTTACATCCATGTCTGACTCAGACTGGCAGGGCCCACCAAAGTCCAGATCTACTGAAGGACAGGCTCTCTCATGAGGCAGATCCACTGCCCAGCTATTGGCAAACACTGCAGGTTCATCTGTCCGAATGCCTAAAACACACATTTAACACATATACAGTATGTATTTACACCAAGCATGTATGTCGACACAAAATACACACACATGCATTTTTATGTTTCTCTACACTGTCATCAAACACAAATTCAAAGTTAGTTTGTTTGTAAAAGCACTCTGAAAACTAGTCTATAGCCAGGGCTTTTCCACTTGTTTACTCTCTTTCTCTGAGCTCATCCTCACTATATTGGACAGCTCGCTGATCAAACAAGCAGAGCACTGCAGTTCATATTTCTAGTCATCTGACGAAGGATTCTAGCTTCGTCTAGCCATTCAAAACCAAATTATTAGTTCTTCTCTGTCCTTCCACTCTGGTCTCTCCAGGTCCCACTGCTACTATAATTGGTCAGAATCAGTGTTGAGTGTATGATAATAATAATTGAGGTGAGTGGGTGTTGAAAGAAGGAACAAGAGGATGAGGGGCCGGTCAGGCCGGTCTTACCACGGGCAGTGGTGAGATCATCTCCAGCAATGTGGTTGAAGTTCCCACACAGGCCACAGGGGGCACCCTGATGCTCCTCGCTCATCTTCAGGTAGACACCTGAGCCTCCATCCCAAGCCAAAGAGAAGCCAAACACACTCTTCAAGAGCAGGTAATCAGCCAGGCGCTCAATAAACACCCCGCCCACAGTTTGAGGCAGACTTAACCTGGCATTTCACAGACAGAGGCACAGGGGCATTAAGAAAACAACAGGAAAAGTGAAAATCATGCAACGCGTGATAGTGACTTTATACTAGGTGTGAAGGGGGGTAGTGAGTTGTTTCTGCGCATTCTGCCACTGCAGTGGTGTAACATGATATTTGTATGGAGAAATCTATGAAGAATCTGTGTTTTTTCTTTCTACATCTCTGCAAAACACACACACACATACCTGCGTCCTCCCTGGTGGACATGATATCCAGAGATGTGAATCTCCTCCTCATTTGGGAAAAACAGACTAAGAGCTCTTGGGCATGAATACACACTTCCGTCACACGCCCTGCTGTTGTGGACCTGAGAAGAAAATTGTTGGAACAGAATCAAAGAAGGGGTCAAAGCAGTTTTAGTCACGGTCTGCAAACTGATCTAGTATACTAAAAGAAACAGTCACTAATGTCTGGTAATGACGCAGCCACCAAAGGTCACAAATGGCTGTAGTGGTTGCTGTTAAGAATCTTAATTTAGAAGTAGGTGAATCACAATAAGTTAGTATATGTAATATGTTTTTCACTGAATTATGCGGAAGCTTTAAAAATGAGGCTGGTGTGCATATCAGTGGCTCTCAGCCCCAAGCCTATTTGGTACTCCAGGTCACAAATACTATATTTAAAAAGAGATAAAGAATTTCTCAAAACAATTGAGCACTCCATTTGCTATGAAACATTACTCAAACAGGAGTTCAAAATAACTTGCAGTGCCCATGCACATGTGCAATAAACATGTCATCCATTGCAGGTGTCTCAATGATGTGTTTTCAGTAGTTTTAGGCAACAGTGGGGATTCATTGTCAGTTTTTTGTAGACAGTGAAAATATAAAATTTTAACACACTTATCCCTTAAATAAGGCGTCCTTGCTTTTAAGAATTTGTTAACCTGAAGAACACAAAGTTCTTCTGGACTAACACAAAATATACCAAACACAGACAATTTGAAACTAACCCAATGGTAATTACAGTTTATAGGAAATTGGCAGTATCTGCTAATTGGCTTGTAGCACACTGTTATATAATGAATTAATACTAATGAAATAGTATGAATTCATGTGTATGATAGCAGTAACATACACATAATTATTATATACTGTTTATAATAATAATTTAAAACTGATAGTTTATTAATCCCCTTCGGGAAATTCTTGTGGACAGGCAGCCCGCCGAACAATGGTTCGGGGTTCACTGTCTTGTCCAGGGACACTTCGAGATGTGGCCAAGAATCGGGGGAACTGGGAGTTTAACCACCAACCCTGGGGTTCATAGGCGACTGCCCTACCAACATTGTCGCCCCAATAAAATTATAATGACTATAATATTTTGGTGAGTAGTTTCCATCTGTATGCTCTTACCCACACTGTGTACTGGGGTGTAGCTGAGTGACAGTCCTGTGCCAGAATGTAAGAGCAGGTTCCAGGGAAGTAGAAATATATTCCATCAAATGTTTCATAGTGGTGTTGACCCCACGTCCTGCAGATTCCATCTCTATCCTGGCCCTGGTTAGGTACTAAGAGGAAAAAAGGGCAATTCACTCAGACAGGATTTTTGAAATCATAAAGTGGATCAGTTTCATGCAGTGATACAAAGTTCAGCAGAAATGTATGCTTTATTCAAGAAGTTATACACCATATCTCTTGTACCATCTTCATATCTTTCATCATCTTTTATTTCATTAAAATTATCAGAGCAAAATGAGCACCAGAATTTTCTAAAAAGCCCTTTTGTTGCAGGAAATCCCCACAGCTGGCTATGCCAATGCCTAAGACACTCCCCAAAATGTGAATCTGAGGGGCTGAGGACCTGTGACAGTGAGTCATCGTCCAGTGAGTGAGTTAGTGAAACAGTAAATCTGTGAGTGATACACTGTGTCTATGATTGACAAGATACACATTTCATTAATAACATTTGCCAATGTTTTTAAATTTATTTATTTTTATTTCTTTAGTACCAGCTCCTTTGGTTTGATCTTCAAAATGTGCATTATAGCTAGGAAGCTTTGTTTATTTGATTTTGATAAAAAGGCATATCATTCATCTTCTTTTAAAATCATCTACTTTAGGAGGTAATTTTAATCCTCAGTTCAATAACAGGTCCCTCAATAATATTGTTTCCAGCATGTATGCCAACACTAAATTACTTTGCTGAAGTGAAAAATGTCTTTACAATGACTGTGACCTCAGATCTCTTGATATACTGTACAGGAAGTCTGTTCAGAATATAGAAACCAGAAACTCTGTCACTCAGCCTTTACCATATTACCTAAGTTAAAGTAATTGTATGCCTACTCGTGTATGTGTGTGTACGGACTGAGTTGAAGAGCTGTGGATTTGTATCAACAAAGAGAGAGAAATCTGGTGAAATTTAATAATTAATGCTGCAGTGTGTGCTGGTAATTAATGCTTGCTGAATGATTGGAGCGTCTACTGTGCACACCCTCTCATTCTTGGATAACCCAGTGTGTAACTGTGTACTGTTATTAAAAATATGTAAGTATAATAACCAGCTAGTCTGTTGCATGCCAGGAATGGTGTTTGTCAGTCAACCATACAGTTGTTGTGTGAGTGAGATTCACAGACACCAAAGGAAGACATGTAAGTGTGTGTGTGTGTGTGTTACTCACTGATCTGGCAGCGGTCTCCCAGTGCCTGGAACTGAGCACAGTCACACACACCGTCCTCCTGACACCAGCCACCATTGAGGCAGCCACAGTATTCTGGGAAAGAAACTATTAAAGTCACTTACTCCAGTCTGTCTGGGTAATGATAGTTTTAATCTTCTATTAATGCATTTGGTATCACTTTATACTTTATACTTAGCACATTTACCTGAAGAGGAATCTCTGGCTGTGTAGTTGTGTAAGATGCTGCGTGACAGAGTACCCTCCGACAGCAGTGGACTGTACGTCTTATAAACAATAAAACAATAGATACTCAGAGCAGTGCCTTCATTAATTTTCAGTGACACAGTACTGTACCATTGGTGTACCTGCTGCTGTAAGTTAAAAGTTGCATCAGGTTGAGTGGGAGAAAGTTTATGTGTTAGTGAGTGTGTCTCATTCTTTACAAAGAAAGCTTTGTGCTGTTTAGGGTGTTGTGCGCATGTGGGTGCCCTGACCTCCTCTGGTTCTCTTAGGTGTAATGTACCAACCTCCTCCCTGAGGAGATCCCGTTTCCTCCGAAGTGCATTAGCCCTTCTACACACACAAACATGCACATTAGTGGGAAGAAACAGTCAGAGGGGAGACTTAAGTGCACTTTACACCACTTGAATTCAGACTCCATACTACTCTTTACTGAACCCTCACATGCACACGTACACACACGCGCACACACACACACACACTGATACGCTGTCTCTGTCACACACTCTAGTGGCTGAAACAGAAAGTGCAAATGTATTAATTACTGTCAACCAAAATAACAATATTAATTGAGAATGACTGAAAAACATAGGGATAATTTCTTGATTCAATATTAACTATATTTTGGGCTCATTATTAATGACTATTAATGAGTGAACAATTTTTCACTACATTTCTTCCTTTAATTTACCTCTGTAGTCTTCCTTCTGTCTCTGAAAGTCGGGTCTGAGCTCCTACAAAGCAAAGTTATACAATTAATATTAAATTGTTAACCTGTCTAAATACCCTGCGATGGATTGGCGACCTGTCCAGGGTGTACCCCGCCTCTCGCCCGATGACAGCTGGGATAGGCTCCAGCACCCCCCGTGACCCTTACGAGGACAAGCGGTTAAGAAGATGGATGGGTGGAACCTGTCTAAATAGATATCAGCTATTTATCTACTACAAATCATATTTATATCTATAGGTATATCCAGGGGTGTCCAGGGCAGTTCCCCACTTTGTGATTTGTAATGATTTAGTAGTCACATACATTATGATATAATATGAAGAGAGAGCAATTTATACAACACGTTTTATACTTATAAAAAAAAATTATTTCTGACACATATAGATAAATGGAGAGATGCTGCAATACCGTGATAATAATCTAAAAGAACTAATAATATAAAGATTTTTACAAGCTATTGTAGCCCTATTTATACCAATCTTTGTTGTTAAATGTGGTTTGCGTTTGTGAAGACAACTTGATTACTTTAAGACTATATTTTTGAAGTAAAACAGACAAACTCACCCTCAAGTAACAGCAAGTGGGAGACTGAAAACGACATAAGAAGAAATCGTTTCACTGTGCACTTTAAGTTCATCTCAGAGTCCGAAAGGAAGCCCCGCCGAAACGTTAACGGTGCATTTCAGTAGTCCCGGGAGAAAAGGATGTAGGAGGTTTGAAAGCACCGGGACGATGCCTGCTCGTACCTGTAAAATCTACCTGGTGGCGACACCGCCCTGAACAGATGACGAGTAGCCTACACCTGTGTGGGCAGGTGAGGGTGTAGCTCTGTCACTCCAGAGTCCTGCGCCAGCAGAGAGAGCTGCTCACCTCATATGAGTCTGCAGATCACGCTCCATCACGCATGTTTTCACCGAGAAGGTTGTCAGTAAATTTCTGCCTGACCACATCACCTAGTGGGACATTTGACGTAGCTGAAATCAAAGTAGCTCAGATGAGCAGGTTTTAGCGTTACAAAGCAGGTTAACTAACTCATTTTAACCAATGTAAGGTAGAGTTAATTATGGTAAGTTAAGGTTGCCTGCTGCGATATCAAATAAACAGAAACGGAGCGTTTCATTGCTCAAAAATGCCACTATTGTGAAGATTACTGTGTGCACTGTGTATGTCACAGAGATGAATCAACCAAATCAATATTAATGTAAGGCATTCATGGTACAGTGACAGCATATGAGAGAGGACACAATGAGCTCAATGTTTAAGTTGAACTAATAAATAAATACATTGGTGTTAGCGGTGCACTTTTAAATGAGTTCCCCCACACCTGAGGAGGAGAGCTGAGGTGGATACCCCACCCTCCACCCCATCTAGTAGTCTACAGTAGTTCTGAGTGCCTGTCAGGCAGCTCCTGACCGGCTCACAAAGTAGAATTAGAGCACGTAATCCAACAAGGT
>JAUMHL010000027.1:12764685-12787905 GCA_032362345.1 Sandelia bainsii
CCAAGTCGCCCATAGCTAAAGCCACAGTAAAGCCACAGATCTATGGTCACATTCGCCGGCCTGATTAACGTGTGGGCAGGGAGTCTGAACATTTTTTTTCCTGCCACGTCGCCTGAATTATTTTTTTCTACCACTTTTTCACCTAAATATTTTTTTTCTACTACATGACCCCTAGGGGGCTCCGTAGTATTTGGTAGCCAGGGTAGAAATACCCCAAGGTATTGTGTTTAAAATATTAAGGGGGTCTGCCATATAACTTTTACAGGGCATGATGCTGTGCAGGTTTATCACCTGCTGCTAGATATGTTGTAATTCAATTACATGAAATTGTCAATTGTTTTTATCTAGTACTTATTGTGCTGTGTCTCGTTTACAGGCAAAGCACTGACTACCGTTTAGTTTAGTATTGTTTTAGGCACATTTGAATGTTTTTTATATAGTTTTAGTGGTTCAGTTGTTTGATTTTAATGGTTTTTAATCTGTTCTTCTTTCTTTGTAGTACATTTATAGTACTTCGGCTGGTGGCAGCCTCCATCCACAGGTGTGGGTGGTGTGTGGGGAGTTCACTCACCTTTATAGTAGCATGGTTTGTGTTTGCATGATTATGTGCTGTTTTTAGTTTATTCTTTGATTTTTGGTTTAAGTTATGATTTATTGCACTGTTAGAATACTCCCAGCACCCTACCAGTGGGTGGGTGGCCTCCTGGCCATAGTACTACTGTCTGTCTTCTCCTTTTTCTTCTCTAGTTAGATTTTAGTGGTTTTAATGAACCCTTATGGCAGGTAACCCACACTGACTGTTCACTGGCCTCTTCACTGAAGCCCCTGCATTAATCCACATATTATTAGTTGTGGGGCATATTTAATCCCCCAAAGTTACACAAAGAAAGGATGGGTGATAATTTCTCATTTGTCATCTAATCTTACTTTATATTTATATTAATTTGGCACAATTTTAGTCTTAGAAATAAACCATCACATCGGGCATGAAAATTAAAAAATGAACATATTACGCTTTTTTATGTCTCAGTAGGAAAAGCACAGGTAAAAATAACCGCTGGATTAAGTACATACTAATAATAGCACACACTGGCTCATTGTTATTGGTTACAATTTTGCTGTAATATGCTATACTTTAAACCAACACAAAACAGAAAACTGTATTTTTCTTGTGATCCTGACATTTTATATGTGGAGCTTTTATGTATCATTTTTACTGTAAGATGTTAAAATGGGATATAATGGAAATGTATATGACCTGAAAAATTTAACAAACTATTCAAGTAGAAGAAGGCAACAGTGAATATTATAAATGTATATATATGAGCAATTGTGAGGCTCTAATTTCATTATCCTTCACATTGTCTCCCTCTGCAGGCTGGTCATGTCTACATCAGGTGTAGCATGCATGCTGAATAGCACAAAACAGACAATGGAAAAATGTACAGTACAAAGGATTTAACAAACTCATCTGGTTTAATAGCACTGTACAGAGTGATACATCTTTGTTTAAAAGTCTTTATTGCAGTTTAGGTAGAAGCAGGACCGGGAAATTGTGTAAGGAAGAAAGTTTAAAGACTGTAGCAGTGACTCAGATAGTGTCAGAGGTAAAACAGGATATTATTACTCAGTTAAGTAGCTTAAAGGTTTTTAAGGGGAATTAGGGGAGAGGTAGGAACATAAATTAGAAGTAGTTGAGGTAAAAGTTACAAGATTTTAAAGCCCACTGCGGTTTCATTTCTTGCTGGATATGAGTGCATTGACTTCATCCTCTGGTTGGAGGCTGTGCCACTGGGCTATTGGCCGCCGAGGGTTAGCCAGCATGTCTGTCCAGTGGCATTGCTCAGTGCCAGTGCTGTTACTGCCCAACAGCACCTTGCCGATGGCGTCATTCTTCCCAATCTTATCATAATCCAACACAGTCACCGCTATCTGCACCTTCTATAAATAAAAATACACAAACAAAAAAATGTATTTCTCATTCATTGTAATTGTGTGTAAGTATCTAAATACAGATATGTGTACCTCTATCTGTTCACATGGTACTTCAAAGCTGAATGATTCATTGTAGTAAGGGTTTAAAGTGTTCTTCTTTATCGTTGTTTTCTTTTTCTTGAGCCTTTTCCCATTCTGCATTAAGTGGATCTTCACATAAGGGTCTGATAGAAAGAACAGGGAGGTTTTATGTCAGAGCAACAGACCAACAGCCTGGCACTGATGCAACTACTCCATCAGTGAAACACAACATCTCCTGTAGTTCCTCTTAATAGAAACTGCTTGAAAGTGGACACGTCACTAAAAAAGCGATTTTATGGCCTTGATGCTCAGCCAGAGCTAACAGATCATTGCACCTAGTCCTGTTACGAAAAGCAAAAGAGACATACAGTATTCACATTTCTTATCACTAGAAGAGTTTAAAATGATGAAAAACACTTTAATGTGGCATTGAAGTCGTCTATACTGAAAATTGTCCAGTACTAGACATGACAATTGAACTTAACCACAACTTGACTCCAGATTTCTTTACTGCTTGACTCACCTGATAATCCACCCACATCCATTTTCTTCAGGTTTTTGGCTTCCAAAATCACCACTGTCAGCTTCCCTGCAGTGGGCACATACCTCAAGGACAAACATATGTCTCCAAGCCGCTCACTCTGTTAGGAAAAGAGTGAGAGAGAAGGAAGTGAATATGTTATAGGGAAATTGTCTAACAACTGAAGTTTGGCGTTAAAATTAAATGTTCAATACGGTTGAAGCTGATCTCAACATCACAGGAGGCTGCAGGCTTCCTCAGAGATGAAGGTGCTTCAGAAATGATAATGTGTTGAATTTTTGGCTTTGAAATAAAGTGTAAATGTCAAATGTATTTGGTTTTACTGAAACTAAAGAAACTAAGGGTTAGTAATGTTCCCTAAACAAAAAGAAATGCATCATGGAATATATGGAAACCAATTTAAAAACATTGTTTCTCATTAAATAATGTTTTTGGAAAACCTTAAAGCAAAATGTTTGTTTTTTTTCCTTTTTAACTTTTTTTTCCTATGTCCTCTCGTCCTCTCACAGTGTGTTCCCACCTCCTCCTTCTCTGCCTTCTGCAGATCCCTCCACTCCTGCAGAGACTGGCTGAAGTCCACACTGCTCATTGGTATCTTAACAACTCCTATGGCATCATGTTTTGAGAAACGGTCAAAGTCGTACATAGTCATCACCAGTGTCTTCCCCCCCAGTTCAGTGTACGGTACCTATAATACAGAACTCAACATCAGAGGCAGTCATTTACTGATGTAGTGAATCCACTCAGGATGAAAAACTAAATGTCCATTTTCTACTAGAAATTAATTAATAATACCTTAAATGTGAAAGTCTCATTGAAGGTGGGTTCAAGGGTCTTCCTATGGACTTTGGTTTCAAACTTTTTCTTTTTGTCCGGGAGCAGACAGAGTTTAACGTAAGGGTCAGAACTACCTCCCACATCCATGGCAGGAAGCTCTGTAGCCTGCAAGATGCCCACTACCAGCTAAAAATTTGTAGCAGAGAAAATTGAAGTGAGAATCTGGCAAATTGACAGGGAAAAGAAAGGCATAGAAATGTAATGGTTTATGGTTGACAGGGCAAAAACATGTCATAATTGATAACATGATCTCACCGTATTATCTGTGAAGTTGTAGTCTAATGTGAAATGTAGTCTACCCAGCTTCTGCTCCTCCTTGGGCTCATTATCTGACAGCTCTGTTTCTTTGTTACCTTCATCTTTCAGAGTCTGCACACACACACACACACACACACACACACACACACATCACAGGTGCAGGTCAAAATTGAGCTTTACAAGTAATCAGTGAAAACCTTCTGTCTCACAAATTGTGGAGCAGATGTTTGTTCTATATTCCTACAGTATGTTCTATAGCATTACATAGCAATAGGCCGTTAAACAAGGATAATATTACCATCTAAGGTTTATTCACTGTTTAAAGGGTACAGTTTACACCATGAACGTGTTTAAATTTGACTTGCATCACTGAAGACACTCCAAACCACACCACAGCATGAGTGATGTGTAAAACATCCATTAGTCTTAACGCACAATGACTTTTTTACTAGTCCTGGGTGACCTGGATGTCACAACTGTGATACATTGCGTGGGCAATACATCAGCAAGGGGAGACTGTGTGTGTGTGTCTGCGTGTGGCCTACCTCATTGTAACCTCCATCCATTTCAGTGTCATATCCTCCCTTGCTCTTCTCTTTTCCCTTTTTCTTGTCCTTTTCTTTGTCCTTGTCCTTCTTTTTCAGGCACTTTTTCCACATGCACACAGCACATGACAGCACCATAGAGAAACTTACAATACATAGAGCAGCAATGGCCCACGATGGCACTGCAAATCCACATAAAACATGTAAATTAAACAAATAATATACAGCACATGCTCTTTCAATACTGAGTTCATTAAAGTCAAGTGTTCAAAACATTACCTTTAAATGTCCCCTTAACCAGAAGAAGATGAAACCATTTTCCCACTCTTTATCAAATCATTAAATATGTAGAGAAGGTATGGAAAATGAAAATAAAATGCAACATAATCTAGTAGTCCTGGAGAGCTTGTCAGAAACATGCTGATTCAAATCTGTGGTAATTTATAGGTCATATTTTATGATGATATTTTAGTGGATTAGAATATGTTGTAGGTGTTATTTGTCCTAAAGTGTCATTGAAGCGATATGTGAGTCTGATATCAAATGACATTTTCAAACCCATAGCATTTTTAATGACTTGCAATTTTGATGTTCCAGTATACATGCACATACTGTTACAAGCAATGTGCATATACAAGTCAATAATATTACAACTAATCAAAAAGAAGAATTTACACACAGCAGAAGTCAAATAGATACATGCCCCATAGTGATTTTTAAACATAACTTTAACAACTTAATATGGTGCATGTGTCTGGCCTCTTCTGTGTAATATTTACTCATTCAGTGAACAAGAGAACACAGAGATTTCTTTTTGTTGTTGTTCTGCCCACAGTTGATTCAGTCAAGCATTTTCAGCCTGTCATCTTTGACTTGAGGATTTACAGATTTAAACTCTCAAATCCCTTGACATTGTACTAGTGTTGCCAAAATGTCATATCATTCTTATTGTTTAAACAAGACAGAGTTGCAGCATTTTTATTACCCAAAATCCATGCATTTAAAATAGTGCTTCCCACTCTGACTAGCATAATAATGCCTCACATGCTTTACCAACCTCCAGAGTTACACCTTATGTTGTTTGCATATACAGCATTTATATGTGTCAGGAGTTTTAATGACTACCCATTCAAAGTACATTGACTTACTTTTATATCCTGTCTACTGTGGTTATAATGACAGACCAGTCAATGGTGTATGGTGATGAACATTAAGCTACAGTATGCATTTAACTCACTGTGAATGCTGCGCAGTTCACTCATGAACTTATTAGGACTGTGCCCTTCTGACTGTCTTTGGCCTGCCGTGGTTGTTGCATTTGGCGAGTGGGTTGGGGTAGCTGGGCTACCCGGTGCAGCTGGTGCAGCTCGGCGGTTCCCAGTCATTATTTGATGATCGACAGGAAATACAGAATTGCACTGGCAGAGAGACAGAAAGGGATGGTTCAGCATTGAAATTAAAAAGAAACATTACACTTAACAAAAACAAAAATAGGCAGATCTGTAAAAAAGTTGATTGGATAAATTTGAAGCAATAATATGTTTGTAGACACTACTGTGTATGACCATCAGTGTCAAATGTCATCTCCTGTTTCTGCTGCTCTGGCACTATTGCTTGAACACAGGATATGCAAGATGCTGTCACTACCAAACCTGCTGACATGGAGGGTGGAGCAAAAGAGGAGAGGAAAAGGAGAAACAGAGTTGAAGCATCATGCGTGGACCTCTTCTGTGCCACAATGAGCTGCCAGAGGTTAAAATCACGTACCAAGGTCATGCTCATGCAGACTAACAAACTGTATGAGTGAAAATTCCCAGTACCAACACTTGACTTCCGAGTAGAGAATGTTTTTGATATGTTATTTTCTACTCTGCAGACATCACGGGTAATGGGTATCTGCGGCCGAATCAGCAGGATTTTCAGGAATATTTACCAGCTTTGTCTGAAAAGACTGAGGCTTAAACAGAAGCCACCACTGATACACTAACAGCCACAGGAGCAAGAAGAAAATGTCAGGGTACTTCCTTAAGTATATCATTTTTATTATTATTATGTTATTATGTATTAAACAATGACTCAGTTGGCAATGAGCTATTGTAAAAATGAACATGAATAAAAGTATATTAGTAATAGTTGTCTTTCTTTTGCTTTTGCTGCAGTAGTGATAATGAATGACTCATTGTCATCGGCACTGTCATGTCAATGTAAAACAACTCTTTTTACACCAGGCAAGCTTACACACTGATTAAGGTATATACAATATCAAGGTAATATCTAAGGAAGATTCAATATTTGCATGTCCAAAATGTTAAGTGTAAGGTGCTGTTAGAAAAAAACAATCTTTGTTTATTATGTGACATCGAAGGACTGCGTAATCTTAAAGTGAAGGCAAACAAATAACTGAAACAGGATTTACAAATAAATTACCCATGATAATTTAGTTGTTGTACTGTAGCTGAATCTGTATCCAGTAAACAATAGAGCGACCTGCAGAGACTTCATTAATATTTTTGCAATCTTTTGTGCGTCCATGGGTTTAAACACAGTTATTATTAATTTAGTAAAATGAGGAAAGAAAGAAATCAGTGTCCTTTTCACTGATGAAAGAAAAAAAGAACCACAGACATACCTGTATCGAAGCAGCAGCGTTCAGGCTCACAGGTACTCCTTTCCTTATAGAGCGATGGAGGAGGAGAAAAAATGACAGAACCAAAGAGGCGGAGGAAAACAGTGGGGAAAGTGTCAGCGCAATGCCCTTTTGTTTTTGTCTCCCCAGTTCTTAGACATGAAGAACAAGGGTGAAGGTGTGTGAAGGCTGGATGAAGGGAGAGAGAGACAGAGAGAGATTAGGACAAGATAGGGTTGGATGTGTTGCTTCCTTGTGTTAGTGTGTGTGTGTTAAATGTTGGGATGAATGTGTTCTTTTCTGTCCATTCAGATCTCGTGGGAGTTAACTCTTATAACCTCTGTCCCATCCCTACAGGTCACCCTCACTGGGCCACTGATGCATATTCATTAGTGTAGTGACATGGCTTTTTAAAGGCTCGTTAGCATACTGAAAGTTCAGCAGTAGAGGACATTTACATTCAGAGAGTGGACAGCTCTGTATATGTGTGTGTGTGAGTGTGTGTTGGCGTGCGTGCATCTGTACATCTGGCGGTGGCTGCGGAACTGTCTCATATTGTCTATGTATAGATGATGTTGCCTAATTTAGGAACTTAGGATGTGGTTTCTGCAGCAACACAGAGATCAGGTTCCAGCTCCACCTCATTCACCTTGAGCTACCAGAGATACTGTACAGAAAGAGGGAAAGAGATGTGGGTGGATGGCCAGGGGAAATATGAGCTTAACAAAACCTCTGTGACATAGTCATTTATACAATTTATGTATTTATTCAGCTTAGGACTAACATCGTAGGTCAAATGTGATACTCAGTGATAGATGTGATTACTCATTACAGTGTGCAATTTTTATTATTTTTGTGATGTAACCTGGAGGCCAGCTGACTTAAGGCCATGTTAAAATCTTGAGCTGGCATGACGGAAATCACACTTTTTGGCCTTAGTACATTTATGTATTTAGTAAATCAAGCTTTATTTAGAGATTGAGTAGGTCTCATTGATTTACAAGTTACAAATTACATAAATTGTACAAACATCATATGAGGACAGTTCAGTCAGGCACTCTTTTTAACAATCACAAATATTTGTGAGGATTCTTTGTCATCCAGGTCATGGTTATCCCAAAGGTGCTCTTGGAGCCTTTTCACCTCTTATCCGAAACTCAGGGGTTGTTGTTCTACCCGGCTTTCCTGTGTGTCTTTAGGATCACCCGAGTGTGAAAGTGTGAAGGACTCTGTAACCGCCCTGGTAGTGATGAAAGGACTGCTTTGTAAGTAGATTATCCCTTAGGTTACCTTCTCTACTGAGTGAGGGTCATTGATGTGCTGTAGATAATCTTCTTTCTTCTTCTTTAAAACCATTGTTTTTCTCTGTCCAGAATGTCGACCTTCTTATATTCAAATGAATTACTATTCAAAGGAATAACCCTAGTTTTACAGATGGATGTTCATATAAAAAGTGTGAAACATCTTGAAAATCACAAATATTATTAAACATATCAGTATCAGTTTGTTTATTATATTGTTTATAGATCCTCACAAACTGTTGATGTAAAAAACACAACTAGCGCATATAAAGTCAGCAATGCAGCATGAAGTAAGAAGATATTTACAGTCATTCCACTCAGTATGTAAATAGGAAGAATTGTGTAAAGCAAAGAAAGAGCTGTGCATAGTTACTTTGATACTAGTAAAATATGAACGATGTAAAGATGTACTTGGTCCTACGGAGGCAGAACAATTCGTATCTGCACACGCTAGGTGGCGATAGTCTTTTTTATATTAAATACAAACCACCGAAGAAGCCTCGTCTCTAGGATACAGAGGAAAGCTGAGCGACGGTGAGTTCTCTCAGCTTAAAAAACATTTAGTGCCTGGAAGCGAATAATTTATTTTCCTTTCTCCGACAGGCAGAAAGCTATGTGTTTAGGTCACTTCTAGGCTTTATAATATATCATGTTAGGTTGAACGGCTTACGAGTTCAATACGGTGGTTTAGCTAAATACCTCGCTAGCAGATGCTAGCGATATAGCTGTTAAATCACATTGCAGATATTGTGTAAACCACACAGGGACTGGAGAACGCATAAGTAAAATCACACGGAGAAGACTAGAAAGGTACCCCTAACAAACGCTGTTCGAAATATGTAAAAACACGAAAGTGTAGCATTAACATTATATGTAATTTCCTGCTGCTACAGCCATGTATTCGCGGTGTATGGACATGACTGGGTTGGTACAGTATTAGTGACAGGTGGTTACATGTGACAGTAAACAATAAAATGTATAGTTTAAATGTACAGTACCACAGCACTTAAATAAAATGACATTTCAAGGGTTTGAGCTAGAGTCTGGTTAGGTAACTCTGACGATATCTTCAAGTGTACTCTCAAATTATTTATTCAGAACATAGCATGCATTCATTCAACATTCATACATGCAGTACATTGTATATAAAGTGTATCTGCCACATTTACAATATACTGAATAATATATTAAAGCATAATATGCTATACCATAGTTAGAATAGATAGAGAAATATTAAACTATATAAAGTAATATATTTATATACTTATATTTGTGCATGTGTGCCTTTCAGTGTATAGGGATGCCGCCGGTGGAGCATCTTCATCTTAAGCATGTTCTGCAGACAGTGTGCGTACTTGAGGCAGTCGTCCTCCGCAGCTTTGGCCCAGAGGGAGGACAGGTACTGTTCACGCGAGACACCGCAGAAGCCATGTTGAGCCGTAGTGGGACACGTATTCTCACAGCTCTGCGACTCGAGCACCCACTGGCAAGGTAACACAGAAAAATGTACTCTTTCACCGCCACAATCATACTCACTCAACTGTCAATTCTCTTGTAATGTTTATGTGTGGTTTTCACTTTAGGATGGTGGTGGAGTGTGTCTGGAAGCACAGCAGTGTAACAGGGGATGGATCCAAGACCTTTGTCCTACTACTGGCGTCATTACTACGGATGATTCATACAACCGCCTGTAAGGAGCCCAATGTGTCTCACACTTATAACTCCAGGGAAGCAGCAGAGGCTGCCACTGCCAGGCGCTTGGCTGATGAACTGCTGGCATTTGCCTTGGAGAAGCTGGATGATCTCATCACCATGGGAGTGGTCCCTTATGGATACTGTGTTTCGTGGGAGGATTTTACTGCAAAAACACAATCACAGGCACACACAAACTATTGCTATGTTGAAAATCTACTAGCGTCATTCTTTCATACACGTCTTGGTTACACCCACTGTGGCTTCATAAGCAGCCTCATCTGTGAACTGCTCACAAACTGGAAGTTTAAAAATGATCTATCTTCCGCATCACTTAAATTTGTAAATGACAACTTCTCTGCTCTGCATACACCTGTATCAGGCTTTCCTATTAGCTGTTCACGTTTGATTGAGGGACAGGTCATCCACAGAGATTTTGCTACGCCCTGCCGTAAGACTGACCACCAGCCCATTAAAGCTGTAGTTTTCACTGGGTACCTGCAGTCACAATTGCTTGATGCAGGGCATGTGCTTGAGTTGGGATGTGGTGAGGGAGCGTTGGAGGAGAATTCAACGAAGGCAAGAAGTATTGTGCAATTTAGTGCTTGGGCAGAACAGTCACTAGAATGTGTTATTGCAAACCTTCAGAGTTTGGGTGTCTCAGTGCTTCTGTCTGCTGTGAAACAGTCTCCTGCTGTCCTGTCTTTAGCTACACAGGCAGAGATATGTGTTGTGGAATGTGTCAGTGAAGAAGAGCTGTCTCTTTTTTCCCGACTAAGTGGGGCTACACCTGTGTCTGACTGCTGGATGATTGAACCAGGACATATTGCTACTCTGACGTTTTGCCAGCCTATAGTACTTGGAGCCCATCGGTATGGATACATGTTTTGATAGAGCTGCTTGTAGAGTGCTTTCTTCATTTGTTTTTATTAATGGAAATCAATTTTTTACTCTTTTTTTCTTTCACAGGTATGTCCACGTGGCTTTCCATGAATTAGAGGAAAGGCCCATGGCCAAACCCTGTAGTCTGATCATTTGTGGTCCGGGAGAAGGGCAAACTGACCAGTATGCATGTGCATTTCGAGATGCCATCCGCATGCTACTTACAACACTGGAGCCCATAGGTATAACGGCAACTACAGCATCAAAAATGACTTTGCAATCATATAAAAACATCTCATCTAATGTATCTCCTTCCCAGCAGTGTGTGCTGGAGTCAGGCTGTGTTATACCTGCTGGTGGGGCATTTGAGTTTCTCTTACACCATACCCTACTACAATATGGCACCAAGTCCTCAGTTTCTGACAACACAAATAAGGGTGTTCCTACCATTTCCCAGCTCTTTGCACAAGCTCTGCTTAGTGTGCCACGAAAGATTTACTCGCACAGACCTCAACATTTCCTGCATACTCAAACCAGGATCCTGAGCTTTATTCGAAATAATTCCCACCCTTTTCTTAATCTTTTGTACAATCAAGAAAACACAAGCCCCACACTGGATTGTGCTTCAAGTGACTGTCCTCAGGAGGATCATAAAATAAGCATGCATTGTTATAGAAAGGCTGACATATCGTCAAATTTTTTTATGTTGGACTCTGGTCTTGAATCTGTGTCCTGTAAATACCAGCTTCTTCTGGCTGTTCTGCAGTGTGTCACAAGTGTTCTCCGAGTGGGCGCTGTGCTGTCTACACACACTTCCTTGCACACACAGCCAGACAGACTTGCAAACATTTTGTAGACAGTACAGAGGACCTAGCTAAGGGCTGAAATGATATTGTATCCCAAGATAAAAACCATATTTTCTCTCAAAACTTACCTAAATGTCCTTCAAAAGTTAGAGGAAATTTATACTTTAATACCAGACTGCTGTAGTAATTTACAGACATACAGACAGACATAGTAAATTACATTTCATGACAGTACTGTTTATAGACAGATAAAATGCTACTGTGGTCCTGTAACATCCTGTCTTCAATCTAGATTTGGCAGTGAAAGTCGAAAGGACAATACAGAATGACTTACTGTTAATCTCTATAAAGTACAAATTGTGCAGCTGTCAAATACTTTTGTCTTTGCCTACCATGTGTTAATGTAAAGTTAATGTCAAACTGATGGCCTCTTGACTTATAATCATGGTTCCTTCTTTTCAACATTTCTCTTCCTTATAACAGTTCTGCTACCCTCTTGCCTTGGCCACTTTGATGATTATATGAAAGGTATACAGTATACACCGAATGACATGCACATATCACTTCAAATATTTACGCACTCATTTTTTTAAATCAGTGTCATTATAGTATGGGTGTGGACGCCTCACTGTCAACAACCAAATCAAAGTGCACTTCCTTGTGCTGTAATCAGATAAGAAACTAAGTAAAATCTCTCATCTTCTGGGGGGAAACATTGACTCATTAGAGATTAACTGTACTCATTACCATAAATAAACATATACTGTTTACTGTAATCACTGTGTACATCTAGTTTTGAAGACAAATTTTCCTTTAACTAATGGGGGTAACTCAGAAACAAAGACTATTCTTGGCTTTGTTTCTGCTTTGAAATAAGCTGTACATGAGTCACTCTTGATGGTCACAAATATCAAAGAGGGGGAAGCTGTGGGAGTATTCACGTTTTCCAGTGCTCACATGGAAAACAACCTGAAAGGCTTGAAAACACCAGGCATCCTTCCGTGGTATCCCTTGCATGCTCTTGTTATTCCATATAAATTAATCTAACTCAACAAGCAGAGTCAGTCTAATACTCAAGGCTATATAAAAATCTTTATTCAGTTGTCTACTGAGAATAACTCTAATGATAAATTACAGGTAATTTCACTCTTCCACTGTATGTACTGTTAAATGATTGCATGGGATATTATAGTCCCCTCAGAGTTGACTCAGTACATTTTGGTTTATTTGGCTCTCATTAATTTGTGTCTCTGTGAAACATAGTGCATATGGTATAAATCAACCCAATTCCTCTAAAATGAAAAAGACATTATAAAATACATAATCAATCCACACATCATTTAACTATACAAGATTAGAAATCTTTTACAAATGAAGACATTTACAAAATGTAAAAAAAAAAAAATATATTAAAGGCGTTTTACATGAGGGCAAATTAGGAGAAGGTTGAAAGAAAGGAACAAATATGATGTCACTACGATAAAGAACCAAGATGCTACTGTAATACCAAACAGAGAAAAAACATTCATGGCAGTTAAGCAGTCAATTGGAATTGCAGTTTCATTGGTTAATGCTGTATTGTGCTAAGGTGGTGGTTGCCTTTTGTTGTCCCTGGACTCTTTTTGCCATTAGATGACTCCAGTGATAGTTATAAAAATGTGATCAGTATACAATAATATGATCTTTTGTTTAGGTAATTAGTTAAATGAGCACAAAATTACACATTTCAATATTACACTGCCACTGAAGCACAGATGACACCCAATCTACAACTGGGCCTAATAAACCACATTGCATCTATCTAGTCCAGGAAGGTGAGCCTAAATGCCAACAGTACAGTTACAACTGACACATAATGTAATAGTCAGATATATCTGCACCCAGCCTAGCTTAAGTTATCGCCTTAAGCAGTGTTTCAATTGGCAGTGGAGAGTCATATGACTCTTGAAATGACATCATGCAACATTAACAAGGACTTCAGTATGTGATGATGGGTGTCACACCACCTCGCGAGACTTCCTGATGGCGCAGCACAGAAGCATGCTGAAGATCATCCCAAACATCTGTAAGAGAGAGATGTTCATTACTAGTGCTTGTATTAGCTCATGTCTGCAAAGAATTTGTCATCCAGAGATGCAGACACTGAAATTTGTTCCAGTTCCAGTTAAACCAGTCACAAACTTACCATAACAATCCCGATGGTGATGCCCACTCCTCCTATGATGTGTAGCTTGGAATCAAATACCTCATCAATAGCATCTGGACAGCTCTGGAACAGACACGCATGATTCTTTTCAGCTATCTCTAAACCTATGCTGAACATGACATGTAGTACGGTGCACAAATCAGACAGAGTAAGTGTAAGCAGGTTTCAGTAAACCATTGTTGCCATAGTAACACTGCAAAGAGACCAAGAGTTAGTCTGCAAAGGAAAGACTGATGAACTTGTGGCAGTTGTCAGACCATCATTATGTATTTATAATAATAATAATAATAATGAATACTTTATTGATCCCCTTGGGGAAATTTGATATGCAGTAATTGCCCCAGCTCTCGCGGAGCTGCAGCATGTCTGACATCTTTTAGATCTATGGCTCCTCTCTCCTCTTGAAATACATGTTCTTTCTTTCTCTGTCTCTTGACTGCAGTACTTGCCTGTGCATTCAGTCTATACAAACATTCAGGGTAGTTGTACCTTAGTAATGAGCTCCTCAAGTGGCTCTCCCTGGGGACAGGTGTCTTTGGCATTATCTACTACAGTACCAGTTGGACCGCAACAGTTCAGCTGTAAACATGCAGAATCATAGATAACAGACTTTAAGAAGAAAACACACATCTCTCACTACAAGTATTCTTGTTCAAAGAATAGTTCAACAATTAGTTGTTAGTTGCCAAAGTGTTGATGTGAGGTTGTCAGTGGGGAGGTATGTTAGGTATAGTATGTATAAACTGTTGTTCATCAAGAAATAGTTACAGACTGTCTCCTAAAACAACTAATTAATGTTTTACAATACACAAAACACAATGAGTTAATTAGTGAGCTTTAGAGGTGCTGAATGGTGAGTTTTTGACCTTTGGAGGCTGTTTCCTCCTTTTTCTATTCTTTAACACACAAATGTGTGTCTGTAAATCAGGGATTTCAATCTTCTCATCTATCACAAAGAAAATGAATAAGCTTTTTTTCCGAAATACGAATGCTTTTCTCCAAAGATTTTTCTGCTGAGTCAGCAATTCTAAGTCCTAAAAACACTATGAATAAATGTAGTAGTTGTTGAGAATTGTGAGTGAACGTGAAATAGAATAAAACAGAAGTAAAGTAGGACTGGCTCACCCCGTTTTGAATCACCCGCAGTGTCTCTTTGAGGCGCTCGTCTCCTGTTGTTTTGTAGTTGTTATATGTCTGCATGTAAAATGTTGTGATGTCATTCACCACCTGCAACACAACAGGGAAAAAATATTTAATAGATCTTTAAATCAGACAAATGTAACATTTCTTCCTTTTAAAACTAGACTCCATACACCATTTTGTATAATCCTTTTTTAAAATTATCATGCAGATCATGGTATTTACAGATGTGCTATTTGGAGGTAACTGGAGTTGCTTGAGGTTCTTTTTTGAAAATGAGATTTTTGGTAAATTATGATGGATCATGTAGACATTGAAAAAATGTGACACACACAAAATAGAAGGGGGGATACAATAAAACTACAACAGGTCATGTACTGACCACAAAAATGGCCAGCACTGGTTCTGGTGTATGTGGTTTATGTAGGATTTCTGGCATAGTTTGGAAGATTTTAGCCCAATAACTCAATGCAATTCCAAAACATGTGGCAATGAGGCTGATGTCTGTCTATACCAATCTTACTTGAGGTTCTTAAAATGTCACCTTTCATCTAAAAGGCTTCTGCAGTTGATGAAGTTGCTACCAAATAGCACTTGTATTTCTTAAATTGTCTTATTATATTGCTTTGTTTGTACTTTGTTTTGTACTTCTCATAACATACCATAACATAATGCATGTACAATACTTTGGATGGATGGATGTTACCTTGCTTTGATTGGAAAATCCCCATATTCCGGCTGCAACCTCAATTGCAAATATGATAAGCAAGAAGAAAAAAAACTGCACAAAGAAAAGACAAAATTAAACTCAGTGGCTTGCGTGCATGTGTGAACATGTAAGGTCATTTGAGAATAGCTGAACCCTTAACATAGGCTCCTCCTCCTGAACGATTTACCAAAAGAAGATTAGAGCCAGACAGGCCAGAGGGAGGGAGGGAGTATGGGGAAATAACGACTTTTCTCTGGCCTTGACTCTGTTCAGAAAATACTCATGAAAACAGATCGAGGTCCGTCCACAGTAAAGTGGGATAACAAATCCAAATGCTCTAAAAATCCAAATCACTAAAAAACACTCAGATAGAAAGAAACAGTTGCTTTTAGAGATTATATTTAGTTACTGCTGGTAAATAGAAGTTAGAAGGACAAGAAGGGAGAGTTAAAAAAAGAATAAAAAGTGATACACACCAGTCCAAGCATACAGGGAGACTCCCGGATGGCACCACAACATCCCAGAAAACCCACAACCATCATCAGTGCTCCAGCTCCAATCAGGATATATACACCTACATGTGTACACAGAATATGTCACAGACAGGAATAAATATCACATACAAAAATGATTAAAACACATTTCAACATCATAATGTACACACTGCAGTTTTTGCTAACCTCACGTATGTGAGCAAAGAACATATATGAGATAAATCTGAATCTCTACAGTCTTTTCCTCACATATAAGTTAACCTATTGATTCTTTCCTTAAATGGTCAGTTACATTTTGAAAAAAGTGTAGAACAACAAGAAGAAGAATTTTCAAGTACTCATGGACTGAGCGTCTTACCAGTGTAAAACACATACGGAGAGTCTGATCCTTCGAACAGGCCTTTGGTCTTTGGGTCTAATCTTAGCCACAGGCCTATGGCAAAAACACAAGTGCCCGCAAGCTGAAACACAAAAACATATATTTTAACATAGAGTGTTGCAATTACTTATTAAAGCACTGACTATATTGTGCACAGTGTACGGAGCAGTGTGGGATGAGAAATTAAGCTCTGCTAAGAGTTCAGACATCTGCCATCTCCATCTCATTAGTGTCACACTCTTTTTTTTCCTCAGCTGCTTCCAGATGTCATTTCAAATCTGATTTGACAGGCTCCATCTGGAATCCTTCTCCAGTTCTATGTTTCTCCAGTCCTTAAAGTCACATCCAAATCTTCACCAACGTCGTCTCAAGTTGAGTAAATTGATATTCTGGCTTCATGAGGTTATGATACTGTGTAATTAACAAAGACTCTTTCTGCACTTCTTCAACAATTCCTAATGTCCCATTGTATAACAAATTCATCACCTAAAATCATAGTCAGCTTTTCAATTTTTTATAAGGATAAATTTTACAGATTGCACAGAAACGACCACAGAAGCTAACAGACATGTGTAACTTCCGACTCCCAATCTGATCTTAATACTACAGTGGTTTAACACACACTGCAGGTGAGCGTGATAACACGTAATGTGTATGTTTGTGTCTGTGTGTAGTATACATGCATGCACCTAATGAGACAAAAAATAAGGTTCCTTTGCTTTTATGTCTTGTATTGACAAACCAATCAACATGTAGTTGTGTGTGTTCTCAGGATGTATGTTATTATATTGTGCAATACTTTCTATTTAAAGTTCTCTGTATTTATAGCATATGAACAAAAAGCATAAATGTTTGTACTTTATACTTTTAGTATCCATGCATGGTGAAATATTGTGCAGTGTACATACACAGTCACTTACTAACAATAGTCAGGTCAGTGTGTGTTTGTGTATCTGCACATTTGAAATGTGTATGTCTGTGAACTTGTACATGTGAGTGCACCTTTGTGCAGTCAGTTTCACAGTCCCATATTTTAATGTATTCATAAACATATGTACTGTACAGTATATAATTATATGCAGTAGTTGATTTAGGTATGAGTGACATGGGCGGCTGCCCATGGTGGCAAGTTGCTGTGTGGTGGTGTCCACAGAATAAAATTCAAAATGGTGGAGAATCTGTTTTCTATCACGCATTTGCAGGTCACATCAACAATATAATGCCCCTATGAAAGTGTGATAATTAACGTTGTTGAAGTGGGCAACCTAATTCTAGTTTGTGAGCTGGTCAGAAGCCTGCCTGGAAGGTCTCCCGCTCAGAAGTACTGTACTTGATATGGAAGAGGGTGGGGTAGATGCATGTCACTTCAGGTCTCCTAACTGGAAACTTGGGCTAAATTGTAGTTCAACCAGCTACAAGTGCCACTGATAGTACAGTTGCAAGGAAAAATAAGTAAATTTCAATTTCCTGGTTTTCTGCATAAATTGGTCATGAAATGAGATCTGATCGTCATCAAAGTCACAAATATCAACAAACTCAATAATTCTAAGCTGATAAAACACAAACAATCATGATAATTTATGTTTTTATTGAACACACTCATTAATGATACAGAATAATGGTGGAAAAAGTAAGTTTTTTAAAACTGCTTGAGCCACCTATGGCAGCAATAACCTCAAGACATGAAAGACTGTGTTTTATCAGCTTAGAAATATTGTAATTGTTGATATTTGTGACTTTGGTGACGATCAGAACAAATTAAACCCCAGTTTATGCAGAAAATCAGGAAATTGCAAATACTTCACTTACTTTTTCTTGCAACTGTGTGTAATATTATTATTGACATAATTTACTATGTGAATCCATCAACACATAGCTGTGTATGTTGTTGTTATTACTGTAAGATGACAATCTATTTCATATAAAACATAGATTTCAATAACAGATTCAAAGTGTGTTTTTATGTATTCTGCTGCACTTTTGACCACTTTTTCAGCATACAGCATATATTCCTGTTTTATAATAGTTTTTTGATTATATGAACAAAATGTCATAGTAGAGCAAACAAAGATGAACATGAAGACAAAGCTTATCCACTTCTCCCTCTTGTGCATTAAGACACGGTAAAAGGTAAAGTACACCTACCCCGTAGATAAAGTTGAAGACCATCATGACATGTTTTGCAGTCTTGAGTCCCCTAGCAGCCATGCTGATTCAGGCTTTACACTGCAAGTGTTTAATAATTAACTTCCTCCAACAATAAACTTAAAGTATAATGGTGTCAGGTACACAAGAAGAGTGTGTTTGTAACACCCCACCTTTATACGGTCACCTGATCAAAAGGAGAGGGAGTGGTGAGAGTGGCAGTTTTATTTGAGGAACTAACCATGATTCAGTATGAAATGTAAATTCCTGCCCCCGTTCTGTCCTCCCATTTGTTCCACCTTCGTGCAGGTAAAGTTTTGTCTGTAACTCCAGCATATATGCTAGGAACACACAATGTTATCATCTGTGAGGTTACAGCAGAGAGCTCTGTTCAGGCATGTTGACTTGAAACCTTTTGTAAAATACCTGCCTAGCAGCATGTTTGCAGTTCTGGCATCTAAATCTTGTGCAGCTGCAATTAATAGGCTGCTTGAAAATATGACTACTTCCCATTCCCACTCCAAGAAGCCAGTATTATTGAAAGCAAGGTTTGTGTGCAAGGTTGGTACAGTACATGGGCATTGTGTACTGTGAGAAGTGTGGTGTGGAATTTGTTGCTGCATGAACAGGACCTGCCTGTATCAGTTCCTCTTTAGTTTCTGCATAACTGACCTAAAATGGGTAACATCTACATACACACACAGCAGATTGTCCTATTGATAAATATAGCTAAATAACAGACTAGAAAGTGCTGAAACAGTTACTTCATAGTCACCTTTTTGGTTTCTCTGAGTCACTGATCAACGAGTGTTGTGTAGAAATTCTAAACTCTACCTTTGGAATAATTTCTAATTCCCTCCCCTCTCACACAGACTCACTGACACACACACACACACACACACACAGTGGGAAATCCTTGTCTGCTCTGTAATGAATGTTAACTTTGCTTCTATGTATAGCAGCACAACCGTTCACAAAAGGGCAAAACATCTATTTGAAACCACACATATCACAAACTGCAGACACACCCTGCCAGCTTAGTAGGACACAAATTGCTTAAATGGGATATCCAGCATTCATTCAAACAGACTGGCTCCCTGGCATGCGCAACACTTCACATCACGTGACGGAGCAGAAGTCTTAATTATTATTATATCAGTCACATTCCCCCACCACAACAAATCCATTCCCTTCCCCCACTGCAATTATTAAAATGCCGTGCGCGCAAACTCCAGAGTGTTGTCTGCACAGAGGAACTGGGTCACTTGGCCACTGGGGATTATTCCTCTAGCCCGCTCAGTATCCACAAGCATTGGGACACTTCGTGTTTAGTGGGACTATCATTCGAGGGACACCCCCAGACTACTGTGATAAGTAACCCAGGCTGTCTGTAAGTGCTCGGCACGATTCTGATTCTGGGACACCGTATAATTTCATTAAATATAGTAAACTGCTCAAACGCGGAAGTGCATGTACACCGAAGCTCACACACGTTGGCACGTACGCACACACACACAACATACAAACAAAACACATTTTCTGTGAAAACAATACATTAAACTCACCCAGAACACTAGGTTGAAGGCAAACATAAGGTATTTGATGCACATCTCTCCTCCCGACAGAGCAGCCATGACGGTACTAGAGCTGTGAATTACACTTGTGCTGGTAACACCGACGAGAACCGACAGTAGAATAAAAGACCTTCTAAACGACGGTCAGTTTGCAGAACGAGGTTATTTGCCGATGCGCCGGGGCAGTGATACGCGCGTCGTGCTATGCGCGCCTGTAGCGGTCCACCCCCACAGATAACAGTCTGCAAAGGCAAAACTGCCTCATGTAGCTTTCTTTTTTCCTGTGGAAGAATCTGCTTTCCATTTTTAAAATAGCTCTAAAATAGTTTAAAAACATGAGTATTTATACACTTTTCCAGCTGGGATTTTTAGTGATGCTGATATTCTTAATGGATTTTCATAACATTTTCATTACAGTAATCATCCTCATATTCTTAAATGGGACTTTGAAGAGCATGTGTGGCACCTATAAGGCATTTTTCAAGTTTTACTTCACATGGGTTTGTTACTAAATATCGCCTGGTATCTTAGACCCAGTGTCTTCATAATTAACAGATTAGTGAAAATTGCTTATTCTTTCAAATTTTAGCCTATTTTCAACATCATAATTTCAAAAAGATCATAGCTTTTTTGTTTAAATTGTAGTCAGTAACTCTCTCATAGCCAACGGAACCTAAAGCCCATCCAGTGTGTTTATAGGCACACAACAATGCACCGAGCAGCAGCCTGCTGGGGGCTATTTGGTTGCAAGTTCCTGCAGCACCCCGGGCAGTGCGATGACGTAATTCTCCCAGAATAAGAAAAGCGCGTTCACGGATTCAATATACTGTACATGAATGAACACTGTGTACGAGCATGTCCTCGAGAGTGACGTACCTCCCACAGCGACAGCACATGAAGCACAAACTTACACAACATAGTCAATTTCCTGTTGTTAAAAACACCTGTTTTACGATTTGTAGTATAACCTTGGCAGGTGCTGTATGCATGCGCTGTGTTACGTTGCCTGCATCAGGCTTTCTGACCAGTCCAGCTGTAGTGTGCATCATGGTTTAGATTTAGATATTTTGACCCTGTATTATGTATTATGAAAAAAATCAACCATTATTTAAAACATTGCTTTTTTGATTCAGAATTGTGATAAAACTTGAATGCATTTTAATTGCTTTATTTACGTTATATAACAGTTCATATGTGGACACCATGTAACAACAGAGTAAATCCACAGCTGAAAAAGATGCCTTACACTGTCTGTCTGTGTGGTAGTGTAAAAATGCAAAATATTGTTCTGTCAATGCATTTGTAAATTTGCACTAAAAGCTCTTCTGCTATTTAGTTTGTTTACTGTCTGATATATTACAGTTAAAACTAATTTGAGCAAATACAACAGATAGAACCATGTGGTACTAAGGCAACCCAGCAGTGGTTTGAAGAGATCTGTCACAGTTGCAGTATCAAACCAAAAATGGAGTTTAATTATGCTCACAAATATGGACACCATGTATGAAAGGGTTAAATACTGTATTTGAATTTAGGGTTTGTTAAATGGCTTTACTTTATTTACTACCTCGTACTTAATCTTCAGTAACTTTTTAAATAATAAATAACAGATCCACTATAAGTTGTGACCACTTATATTTTGCCACAGGGTTGCAGAGCAACTGAACAAAAATACAAGTTTTAACAGCATGTTTACAGACTTGATAAATTGTTGTAAAACCCTTAACTGTACTTGCAAGTGATTCCCTTACTTTTGCTGGTGGTTTTATTAACAACATTAACTATTTGATGTTTAAGAGAAATCCATGACCTTATTAATAACCCACTAGCACATGTAACTGTGGACTTAATGACCAACATTTTGTGACTCAGAACATAAAACTTAAAAGCACAAGTCAGAGATGGGAAACAGTTCAAACAATTAAACTTCATTAAAGGGTAACGCAAAAATAATAGGAAAGGGAGAGAAAGTCAGACAACTGTGCTCAATAACTAGTAACTACAGCAGGAACATTAGGTCACTAGGAAAAAGGGAGCAGGAAACATGCACTAGACACTAGACAGACAAAAAGTGGCTGGCAAACAAATGAATAGGAAAATCATCTGGAAACCTACAGCTGAGATGGCACAACAGACAATCTGTTAGCGTGCAAGTGAACTTGTCTACAGTATATACAGACTATAAATGAGGGAATATGGAATAGGTGAACATGGAGGAATCATATTACTGGAAATGCAGGATGTGTTGCAGCTGGGATAACTGTAAGTCAGGTGGGAGTTTCTGGGTTTGAAATGACAAGACAGTGAATTGTGGTGAAAACACCAATGCCTAAAGAAAATATGGTAAAAAAGAGTGTTACTACATTACCAGCATAAATTACCAACATTATAGGAATGTTGTGTTATTACAAAACTGTGATTTTCAGTCACAAGCTCACCAGTGAGGTGTTTTCCCAGTCCTGGTATCGTGCATGCTGGCTGACTGTTTTGGCTTTCAGCAACACTGAGGTTTGTTTCACTTGTGCTCTCCCTTCAGTGACAAATCAAAAACATTTCTCAGGAATGAGGCCTATTGTCCTTGCTGGTCTCACTATCCCAGTGACAGTGTGTTATTGCTTATAATAAGTGTTAGTGGGACATGGTCAAGCAGATTAATTAAAATTACCTATGTGAATTTACAGTGGGTGTTTAAAGCATCTACACACCCATGGCCCAAACCTGCAGATATTTTCACACAATATAATTGGTTGGATGTATTATTAGGGCTGTGTGGATGTGTACAGATTTCTCACAGACTTTTCTCACATGTCAGTACAGTACATCAGTTTACAGCTTATTGGTTATTAATATTTTGAACTAGGTTTACACAACACAACTAATATAGCTTTACTCAGCCTTAGCCTGAGCAGAGGGCTACCACACTGTGAGAGTGTGCAGGGCTTAAAATATTTTAAACAGCATACAGCATAATTACATATACATATGCACTACCCACAAAACGTTAGGGATATTCGGCTTTCGGGTGAAATTTCAGGATGAACCTAAAATGCACTATAACCTTTACAGGTG
>JAUMHL010000027.1:12788005-12829123 GCA_032362345.1 Sandelia bainsii
ATCACTGTAGTGTGAACTTTTTACGTTTTCCATAAATTTCACCCGAAAGCCAAATATCCCTAACTTTTTGTGAGTAGGGTATTTAGACACACGCTGCAGATGTTTTGCAGATATACAAGGTTATGTTGTGACACTGATTGTGAATGTTTGTGTTATTCTCTAATGTTATTCTCTCATTTTCTGTCTTTGTCTTTGAGAGTGTTGATCTGTCCATGTTCCCATTGTGTGTTTATGTGTATGTAGTGCAATTTTGGCACGTCTTAGTCATGTGGCACCAGCAAGGCAGTGTTATTGCGTGAGATAACTCCAGTAAGCGTGTTTTCCACAAGAAATGTTTGGGTTGGCACTGATTCAAATACGTACATGTAGACTAATCACTCAGCCAGGCGATCAGTGGGTATATCCTGGTATTGTCCTGATGAATGTGTTTGATGGTGTCCGTCTGCAGGCACGCGCTTGTGCACAGAATGATATTCAGCCCTTCTTGACATAACCTACTAAGGGGAGGGTCCTTTTGAAAAGCCAATAGGTAAACAGCGGTACAGAGGTTCTTTGCTATAAAATAGAGCTTCCAGTGTGAGTGAGTGAGTGTCAGTGTGTGTGATAAAGTGTTAGAACCTCTTCTGAGTTTAGCCTATAATTGACATAGACCATAACATACAGCAAACTGTATCAACATGTCCTGATTCTGAGGGTTGAACTTTTGGATTGTGTTACCTCTTTTTTTGCAAATCTGTGGATAAACTAAGTCTGAGGTGATGGAGGTAGGACTAACTGGAGTTTAGATAAATTGAGAGAAAGAGGTTTATGATCATCAGAGGATGATGAATATGATGATGTTGTTATAGGTGATGGTGATGATGAAGTGTATATTTATGTGTATGTTTCAGCTGTGTATGAGGAGGCGTTTACAAGAAATTTGGTTTGTTCTGCATCTGATAGGTGAGTCTCACATAAATGTAAATGTTTCCCTCGTGTCTTATTTCTACAGCAAGTTGCATACTGGTGTATTTGTGTGTGTCCAGCTTGTGTGACAGGTATGACAGGAAGATGCAGTCTGTTCGGACGACATCACGTTCACACATTTGATGGAGTTTTATATGAGTTTCCTGGAGACTGCAGCTACCTACTGGCTGGGGACTGCAACCATCGCTCCTTCACACTTCTGGGTAAGTCACACTCAAACAATAATAAAGAAATAGATTTTAATTCTAAAATTCTAATATTGTTGGGTGTGCATCCTGGGCAGCTCAGTGCGCTGTGTAGTTTCTTACTGTAATATGTGAGCTAAAAGGCTTGTTTGAGACTTGTGATTTGATGTGACACAGTCCTTGTAGTAAAAATTTGTTATTTATGTGCAGGTGATTTTGTCAATGGTAAAAGAATTGGAGTCACGCTGTTTCTGGGAGATGCCTTTGATCTGCACCTATCTGTAGATGGACGGCTCTCACAGGGAGAGAAAAGGTAGAGTAATCATATTGTCATGCAAAAATGCTCAATTATATGATTATTCATGTTGAAAAAAATCATCTCATAGTTTAAATATGAGAGGAGCTTGATGTTTGTCTCCTTTTTTGTAGACTGTCACTGCCCTATGCATCACATGCTGTGTTTGTGGGCTCGGAGCTGGGCTACTACAAGCTCTGGAGTGAAGAGTTTGGCTTCACTGTTACCATTGATAATGCAGCCAACATTGCCTTGACACTGACCAAACAACATGCCAACCACACCTGTGGCCTCTGTGGCAACTTCAACTCTGTACCAGCTGATGATTATACTGCTCAAGAAGGTAGATGCATGTAGGGAGATGGATAGAAGTAAAGGGCATTAATGGGATATGTGCATAATTGAGGGGAGAGTCTACTATTACTGGAATCTAGGAAATGATTTGGGTCACCAGCAGTCAGCAACAGGAAGAGTAGCAACTCAGCACAGGAAAAGATAACAAGCTAAAAGAAAGTTAGAAAACAGTCATGGTAGGATGAGATTAAGGAGAAATCTGTCAACTCATTTGTGTGTGTGTGTGTGTCTGTTTTCAGGATTCCTAACAGACGACAGTTATGATTTTGCAAATTCGTGGGCAGTGAAAGGAGCTGATCAGTCTTGTCAGCGTGTGTCAAATCCCAGCCAAACCTGCAACAACACCAAAGAGACTTCCATGGTGAAAGCAATTCACACATACATTCAGTACATGTAACACTTGTTAAGACATCTGAACGGATGTCTGAACATTAGGTTGGTTACTGTAGACTCTCACCCTATGTCTAACTGCTAGTTAGGGCTGCTAACTTGCTGCAGTTGTTTGGTTAGAGACGAAAGTGAACTCACTTTTGTTTAGTTTTAGGGTCTCTAGAGGGTGAGGGAGTCTCTGTGTTTAGTCTAGCAGTTTTGGTATATAATATTCATTCTATCTCTAGCACTTCTTCAGTGACTATGCTCCCAAGGTGACTCATAGGGAAGTGATCAAATTTCATGTTTCCAAGATGCTTTGTTCTGGCTTAAGGTTCCACTCTCTAGAGTCTAGGCCAATTTTCAGTTCTTCAGTCGAGAGTGGAGATAAACTCATGTACCTGTGCGCTGCTCAGGTACCCACGCACAGCAACATAGACGACTCCAGCACGTGCTGTGGCACACACTTAAATGAACATACATAAACACAAACAGCACTACTATCAATAATTGCTATATGCAATATGTAGTTACAGGCCGCTGTGACCCCACTGAGAAGGCAAAAAGTATACTTCTTCTTTGCATCTGCATATGCGTGTGTATGTTTGTGGGTTTGAGTGTGTGCTGATGTGTATATGTATGTACATATGGTTTGTGTAGATATTTATACCTGCATAAATGTTTGTTTGTATGTGTATCTGTGCAAATCTAAATGCATATGCATACAAGCCTGGGTATGTCCACCTCGGAGTGCTCTTGCACACAGACATATGTTTGTACACCTACAGGTTCTGGGTGCCATTCCATGTATGCAGTATTCTCAGCCCCATGTGCTTCCCCTTTTTTCCTGTTATGTTTATTAGTCATAGTATGTTTGTTATTATATTGAAAAGCATTAAAAAATCATGTTCCCAGCACACCCATCAAGTTTGATGGGACAGAGCCAAAGTGAACTTGTTCTTGAGTTGTTCTGCAAGTTTGGCCTTAGAGGTGAAGCTGATGAAGATGTACAGAGATTGCTCTTTATAGCGTAAAACATTTTATTTAAAAAATAAGCACAATAATAGGATCTAAGCCAGTGATGTTAAAATACTTGGTAAAGTCTGCAAACCTTCAACCATAGTTTACCTCAGAAAGTATTCAAACCCCTTTAATTGCTTAGTATTTTGTGTATGATTAAATTTCTCATTTACAAAAGTATTCCTTAATTTAGCACTTGGCCCCTTTGGCAGGAAACACAGTTTGGATTGCTGTTACCTAAATTGTGATATGCACACCTGGATTTTGGCAGTTTATCTGTTCCTTCTGGCAAATTTGCTCAAGCTCTGTTAGATTGAAGGGAAAGCATATGTGCACTGCCATCTTCAGGTATCTACATAAATGTTCTAAGAGTTTGAGTCTGGGTGGTGGCTGAGACATTTAAGGACAGTCAGAGGCTTGTCCCAATGCAAGCACAGCATTGTCTTGACATTGTCAAGCTTAAAAATGAATGAATCTCCCCAGTCTCAGGTCAAATGCATCCTTTAGCAGGTTTTCTTTCGTAATCTCTCTGTATTTGGTTGCATTCATCCTTCCCTCAATTCTGATGATCCATGTGATGAGCAGTCTTTGTCAGGTTTAGCGGGATTTTGAGCAATGGGTTAATAAAAAACCAGAAAATCTTGTTCCTCAATGCTAATTACAAACTCTAAGCAAACTTTATTCCATCGAGCCAGTCTGCTTAGTTCTAAGATCTGCTCATCTGCTTTGTCCTGTCCTTCCGACAGGTTCTCCCATCCCTGTAGAGGACTTCTGAAGCACTGTTACTGTGACTGTTGGGTTCTTGGTCAAAATATTTTGAAAAGTTCCTTGGACTTCATTACTTGATCAGATTTTACCACAGTTGGAGTCCAGTCAAGTTCTGGAAACATCTAAAGGATAATTAAAGTAAATGGGATGCATCGTAAGCAAAGCTTATGAATATGTTTGTACGTAGAATACATTTACAAATATTTGAAGGGGTCTGAATACATTCTGACCTCACTGTGTTTTAAACCATAGGTGCTTGATAGTCAAAATGTTGGCCTAAAGCAAAAGTTCAAAAAAATCTAATAAAATCTAGATTTTGACTTAATGACTTTAATTGTAAAAGATTTGTAATTTTGACTTACCATCAAAATCTCATGTGGTACCTGCATGGCCTAAGGGTTAAGGTGCTAACCATGAACAACAAAGTCCTCTGTTTGTGTCTAACCAAGGACCTCTGTTGCCTCTCATAATTTATTTATGACTAATAAAATCATGAAATGCCCTCCAAAAATCACAATTATGTTTAACCTCTGACTTCTTATTTTTTAGTTTCTTCTTTGTAACTTTTATTAAGAAGTAAATGTTTGTCACCTAATTTCAGTATACTGCTAGAAATCTGTTACACCAATACCATTGTTTCCTCCCCAATATCTAATTAACAACTGCTAAGAAAACTAATCCGGCCGGTGTGGGAGCAGTTCTGTGATGCGTACTGTATATGTGTTGTGGGCTGATATAAAAAGATCTGCCAGTTTTAGCAAGAACATTTTGTACCATAGGGACACCCTCATGTGAGAAAGCAGTAAAAACTACATGTTAGTGTGAAACCATCAGACATCATCAGCATTTCCTTAACTAACTGCATGAGCCTGTTGCAACCATAGCTAAAGAGTTTTTCATATGTACAATATGTGTCTGTTTTATAATTTCAACCATTCTTATGTACAGATTGTTGTATATATTGGCTGTTGCATTTTATTGTGTTTGAAACAAGAATCCTCAAGTCTTATTTACCACCATTATAACACTAGCACCTATTATCGTCATAGGAACATATTGTATTTTTTCCATTGTTAAAGCTAATGACTTAATGTCATTCTGCTGAATCATGATCCATTTCCTGAGCTGACAGGACATGACAGGCCATGACAAGTATACAACCTAAAATTATTTAAGTATAAAAACAGGTGTTTTTTAAGTTTTCAACATTTTTTTAGTTTTGATCACAAAACGACAAAATAAAACAAAAATATCAAGGTCAACTTGGATATAAAGAACATTTTGCTTGACAGCATGGTATCCCGCTTTATTTAACTTCATAGCTCACTTATTATCTGCCTGTGTTTGTGTAGATTTTGTCCAGCTGCAACATTTTGGAGACATCTAGTGTGTTTCGGCACTGTGCCCACCTTGTCTCTCCTGAGGCATTCCTGTTGCTGTGTCAGGAGGAGGCATGTCACTGTGACAAGAAAAATGGGGAAGACTGTTACTGTCCAATCCTGTTGGAGTACGCCCGCACATGCCATGCCCATGGGATACTTCTTCGGGGCTGGCTGGAGGAGAGTCAATGCTGTAAGTTTGTCTGTGTGTAAAAGGTAGTAGCAGGCCAAGTTTGATCAGTTATCTAAATATGTGTTTTTTGCTTATATAGTCCCTAAGTGCCCAATTGGAATGCAGTACAATGAATGCACCAAGGCCTGCTCCACAACCTGCCATAGTCTCAACATCCAGGAGATCTGCAAGGAAGAATGTGTAGATGGCTGTACATGCCCTGGTAACTACACACCCACACCCTATATATGTCCCACTTTCTCTCCCTGTCTTTGTGTTTCCAGTTGTAACACATGGTTGTGTGTTGAACATTATGTTTCAGTCGGTAAGGTTTTGGATGGTAATCGCTGTGTGGAGGTATCTCAGTGTTCCTGTGTGCACATGGGACGTCATTTCCCTCCGGGATCCACTATTTCTCAGGATTGCAACACCTGGTGAGAGGGAACTATGCATACACAAACTTTCATAAGTACAACCACAGAAATGTTTACATATGCAGTAAAATGTCTCTATCCTGTAGCGTGTGTCGTCATGGTTCCTGGGAATGCACCAATGAAGGCTGCCCTGGTAGGAGAGCTTTAAAGTAGTGGTCAATGTCCTCCTGTATGACATATTGTACTGGTACGTAAAATATTATGTTGCTTATTTTCTAGTGTGGTCATTGTCTGTGTTGTCTGTGTGTAGGTGAGTGTCTGGTGGTGGGCCAGTCTCACTTCAAGACCTTTGACAACAAGTTCTTCACCTTCACTGGCCACTGTCAGTATCTGCTGGCAAGAGACTGCACAGATAAAGAGTTCTCTGTCATCATTGACAACATACAGGTAACTGATGTATTTTTAACTGCTAAACATACTTGGATCTTTTTCTTCTCTTACTCACAAATTACACGAGTCGCTCTCATGCCACCAGGTACTTACCATCTACACTATGTTGGCTGTTGATATTGTGTTTCAGTGTGCGGATGATGAGGATGCTGTGTGCACACGTTCAGTGACACTCACCCTGCCTGCTCTGGAGGACATGACAGTGAAGCTGAAGCATGGAGGAATCGTCTCTGTCAACAGCATGGACATCCAGACCCCAATGCATCATGGTACGCCACTTTGGCAGATGAGTGAAAGATAAATGTGAAGTTATGTTAAATTCCAGTAATAGTCAGATTCTCATGTGTACTACTTTAAAGGCCGTCTGCGTATTCAGAGATCTGTCCAGTCTTCTGTGAATGTCAAGTTTGGGGATGACCTTCGTCTGGACTGGGATGGGCGGGGCCGGGTGCTCCTAAAGGTTGAATATGTTTAACCCTTAAAGATGTTCTTGTCAAAAATACATATGTGAGACAGTAAGAAAACATCTGTACTGAATAATGTCTGCTTTTTCAGCTGGGCCCACAATGGGCAGGGCAGACCTGTGGTCTCTGTGGTAACTACAATGGTAACCAAGGTGATGACTTCTTATCTGGTTCTGGACTTGTTGAGGCGGGTCCTCAGGCATTTGGTCAATCATGGAGAATAAATGGAGACTGTGAATCCACCCACAAACATGAGACTGATCCATGTGCACTTAACCCGAAAAGAGGTACAGTATATACATCTGCATAGACACACAACACCAAAAACAAACAAACAAACAAAAAACAACCAAACTCTAACCTCTAATACTTGTGTACCTTTTAGTCCATTTTGCAGAAGAGGCGTGTGCGGTAATGATGTCAGATGTGTTCAGTCCATGCCATTTTCTGGTGAACCCGGGACCATTCCAGCGATTCTGTCGTTATGATGTGTGTGCGTGTGTGAACGTTGAGGAGTGCCTCTGCTCTGCTTTGTCCGCCTATGCAGCTGCCTGTACGGCCAAAGGAGTGTTACTCAACTGGAGATCTCCCTCACTCTGCAGTAATTTTTTTCACTAATTGTTTATTATCTATTTGAGCATGTATGTTATCAAGAATACAGCAACAGTCATCACATCAAAATTTCAGAGCTTGATTTAATCTTTTTTTCACCTTTAAACCTAAAAAGGGGGGTACATACATTTTATTACAGTTAAAACACTCCTTAGCTGAAAATAGACTAATGACTAGTGCTGTCCTGATTTGATTTTGTCAGCGCTACAGTGCACTGGAGGCCAGGTATATGAGGCCTGTGGAAGTGTGTGTGACCGGACGTGCCGTTCTCTGTCTGGGACTGAGGTTGGCTGTCAAGAGGAGAAAGTGTGTGAGGAGGGTTGTTTCTGTCCCCCTGGAAAGTATCTGAGTGATTCTGGAGAATGTGTGACAGCTGACCTGTGCACCTGCCTGCATGATGGACAGCTCTACAAACCTAATGACGTCTTTGCTGATCACAACAGCATCTGGTCAGTGAATGCGTGCACTGAGTATAATCAGAAGCTGAGCATATTTTAATGTCGTAATACATGCTAATATGATATAATATTTTAATAGGGATTGTGTCTCACAGCTTTCACTTTTTTTGTGTGCAGCTACTGTGAGAATGGGTCCATGCGTTGTAGCTCCACTGAAACAAGTCTTTTGCTGTCTGACCTCTTCTATGACGATGAACTGACACCATCCAGAGGTACAATTTCAGGATATTACAGGACTTTTTTTTTTTTTTACAATTTAAAGTCTGTGTGTCTTTTATGGCTTGTATAATTTATAGTCCTTGTGGTATTTTACAACAACAAAATGTATAAAATGGTGTGATCTTTGTACACAATGAACAATCTGGTGAGCACAACATGTATCTGTCCTTATCACCCAAAAAACATATTAACTTAATATATTAACTGATTATGCTTTATTATTTCTTTGCTGTAGAGCGACGGTCAGCTCAGTGCCCTCCCCCATTAATTCGCACAGACTGTGATGCGGGAGAAAAAGGTCTTGAATGTGCCAGAACCTGCCAGAACCTTGATTTACCCTGCGTCAGTCTTGCCTGCATCCCTGGCTGCCTCTGTCCACCTGGCACAGTAGGTGGTGTGTTACCTTTGTGTGTGTGTGTGTGTGTGTATCTTTATTTCCTTGTGTGGACAAATTTTGTTCAAATATTATTCTTGTGAGGACATTTTAGGTGGTCGTCACAACTTCAAAGAGCATTTTTAGGGATACGTTTTCAAGAGTTAGGATAAAGTTCAGGGTTAGCATAATGAGACACGACTTTGCGTGTGTGCTTATGAATGTGTATCCTAGATAAAGGACCAAATATCTTAAATAGAACATACTGATTGATTAGTGGATTGATTTCAGGTACGTCACCGCAGAGACTGCATTGCACCAGAGCAGTGTCCCTGTTACCATAACAACAGGCCATATACATCAGGAGAGACCATCTCTGTGGACTGTAATACCTGGTAAAATGATGGCTTGCGGGCATGTTTATGAAGGGGAATGCTTGCACTGTGCTTTCTTAACAGGTTTTGTGTTTTGCAGCGTGTGTGAGAACAGGAATTGGCAGTGCACAGCAAAGGTGTGTGATGGTGTGTGCCACACTGTAGGGGAGGGGCATTACATCACTTTTGATGGCCTCAAATATTCCTTCCCTGGCCTTTGCCAATATGTACTGGTTCAGGTAAGAGACAAAGACATCTGAAAACAAAGTGGTGGATTGCAGAGTCTGTTTAAACAAAAAAAATGTATATATATTTTTGCATTTGCTCATTTAGCTACTTTTCATCTTTTCATGCTTTTAATATCAATAGGATATGTGTAATGGAGAAGAGGGCTCTTTTAGAGTGCTGGTGGAGAATGAGGCCTGTGGAATTGTCGGGCATCGCTGTGCAAAAGCCATCACAATTTTCTACAAGGGAGGGTTGATCGTAATGCAACATGGAGAGGTAATATATTGGGAGACATGCGTATATCCATACCAATTACACACAGTTTTACATTTGTTGTGTCATACCTACAAATTTCTGAGACCACACGGACTTAAAGACAAACATAATGTTGCGGTAGTGACAAAATATAACTTCTCACATACAACATTACTTTGCAAACAATTAATTGTATCTTCTGTGCCAAGCTTTACAAATAAAAAATCATCACAATAACTTATATTCTGCTTTACTCAGGCTATCTGAATGAAGAATATGAATGTATATATTCTTCATTCAGTGACCATCATTTCTATATTTCTTGCTAACAGGTTAAAATGAAGAAGCCAGTGCTGCAGGGTTCACAGGTGGAGATTGTCAGATCTGGTCAGTTTTACACTTTGCTGCTGGGGAAAGACATTTCTCTCAGTTGGGACAAAGGAACCCGTCTCCTGGTCCACATATCAGCCACATACAGGGTACTGATGTGCAATATTATAATATTATGTTTGTACTCATGGAACCTTGTTTCACAGTATTTTATACCACATGTCCATTTTTGTTACATGTTACATTTTTTGTGTGTAGGGCCGTGTGTGTGGTCTGTGTGGTAACTTTGATGGAAATGTCAATAATGACTTAATGAGCAGTAACAACCAGCTGGAAGTGGACGCCTTCCATTTTGGCAACTCCTGGAAAGTTGCTCCTAGCTGTGCCGACGTAACACAGGTAAAGTCTTAGATCTTTGTAGAGTTTACACAAAGTAAGATGCTTTGTCTTTGGTTTGATATAAATTAAATAATTTTTCATATTCCTGGCACCAACATATTACAATGTAGGTAAACTGACTTTTGAATTGAATTCATTTAAATTTTCTAAAATAAAACCTAAACGTAAAGCTCACTAAGAAGATTTTTCATAGAAATATCTTCCGTCCTGTACCAAAGAAAATGTCTCTGTCATTTTAACACATTTATGAAAAATAACATTACATTGCATTGTGTGTCATGGTCCATGGTCACACATTAGAGATGCATTGTGACCTGTCTTATTAGTATAGTTCTGCTGTGAATTTCAGTAAATCTTTGAAAAGAGGCAATGGTGTAAAAACTACACATATCACACAGATATATTAATTTCCACTATTAAAATTAGTTTTTGAAGCAAGGATGGTCATTTTCATATATATGTGTGTGTATACATATATATCACACTAAAATGGTTCTTGTATGTATAGATACCTGCGTTCTGCGGTGACAACATTGTCAAGTTAGTGACAGTGGAACAATCATGTCGTGTGATCACCGGTCCCATCTTTAGAGAATGTAACAACCAGGTGAGTGATATTACAGACACACATAATATCCCCACATGCAGTGTTCATGCAGTTGGTGTTTCCTTTACCATTTCCTGTGTGTTTCTAGGTGGATGCAGAGCCCTACATAGAGATATGTGTGGAAGCAGCGTGCTCTTGTCCATCAGTGGGCGACTGTGCGTGTTTCTGTGATGTCATCGCAGCCTATGCTCAGGCATGTTCAGAAAGGGGTGTGTCTGTTAGCTGGCGATCCAATGAGCTTTGCCGTAAGTGTGAAGATTTTCTACATTAGGCATTCACACATGTACTTCCTTAATCATGTTATTTACTGAATATACTGTTATGGAATGTTCATGGCTGCTTGTCTAAGCTACATCAGTTTATAGCATCTTCTAAGCTGTCAAAATTACATAAAAACTTGTAATATTAAAAATAAGAATGTTTATTATGATAATTCAGTGATTCTGTCTGAAACACAATCTCATCTTCCATACAAGTCTGTGTGTTTAGAACATTTGTATACAACTTTGTTGTTGTTTTCCCATGTGACAGACTTTGTGTTAGTATGTACAGCTAACACTTTTGTATTTCTTCTATCTAAATAGAAATTCACTCTGAAGTTTCATTGTGTTTCTTTTGAAGACTTAGTTCTAGCATTAGGTTAGCATTAAGTCACAATGGATCAAGGGCATAGGTTAAAATTTTGTCCCATGCTTAGTCAAATGATTTTACCTGCATTTAACCTTGTGTTTCTTTAGCTATGAGCTGTGAGGAGCTGAACCCCACAAGACCAGGTGTAGGCGAGGAATTATGTCAATGGAGGTATAATTCTTGTGGCCCTGCCTGTCCAGTCACCTGCCAGCATCCAGATCCCCTCGACTGTTCGCTGACATGTGTGGAGGGTTGCCATGCCTATTGTCCCCCAGGTGCCAAACATATGCATCTCTCAAAACAATTAATCATCTAACAACACTTTCAAATGCAAAACATATGTAGTATGTAAATACAGTATAGATATATTATAATTGGATAATTTATTATACAAACTTAGGCCAACTGCTGGATGAGGTGGCCATGCGTTGTGTAGATCCCTCTCAGTGTCAAGTGTGTATCCATGAGGGTCAGAGAATTTCACATGGCAACAAGGTCATCCTGAACCACGATGATCCTGACCACTGCAAGATATGGTGATAGTGCATTGAAACACTTAGCAATAACTCTGGATATCTCAGATTGGTAATTGATGCTTTAAATTTATTACCATTTTAAGGTGCTTTGTTTTTCTTTTTTGAAGTCACTGTGACAACAACACCCTCAGCTGTGAACCTTGTTCCTCCTTCACCATGTTCACCACTCCCATGCCAACATCCTCCTATGCCACCTTCACAAACCAGCCCTTCACTACTTTGATGCCTGGGGGTTTATGTGACCGAGCCATGGATCTGGCATTCTTATTGGACGGTTCTGAAGCCCTGAGTGAAGATGAATTTCAGGCAACAAAAGACTTCATACTGGGAGTGATAGAACGATTTCGCATGGGCTCGGCTCACACTCGAGCCACAGCGTTGCTTTACCACTCCGGAGTCAAAACATATGAACTGATGGTACTGCAGATAAACATATATAGTATTGTATATGTGTGACACAGCAAAGTGTATGTTCTTGCTGAATTAAGCATTATTTGGAATAATACTTAATTGATCCCATTGTTTTGGAAAATAACTTTTTTTCTGACTTGTCTAAACTGAATGACACAGTAGAGGTCTACACTTAGTTTCTTGATCTTCCTGCTTTTCTCTCTCTCTCAGGTTCAGAAGTGGCTGTTTAAGAAAACTGTGCATGAGCTGCATTACACAGGAGGAGATGCAGCCTTCCTGGATGAGGCTGTCAAATATCTGGCTATCAACATCTACGACAAGAACAAGCGGGAGCATGCTGGTCGTGTTGCCATCATCTTGACTGCCAGTGCCAACCCTCGTCCTGTCCGTGCCATTGTCAAGATGCTCCGTAAGAAAGCCATCACCACTCTGACAGTGGCACTGGGTCCTGGGGTAAACATGGAGCAGATTAATGATATCAACAAGGCCAACCCAGAAAACAGGGCCTATGTTCTTAGCAGCACGGCTGAGCTGCCTGACCGTCTGTTAGAGCTGACAGATTACCTCTGCACCTTGGGGATGGAGCCTGAGGTGGCGAAACCTCCAATTCCAAAGTCCACTCCTAGTAAAGCTCGCAATGCCAAGACCACCACTACTCTGGTGCCTCATGTGGAGCCAAACCCTACACAACACCTCCCCAAATCCCCTAAATCCACTACACCCTCTGTCCTGTTTCCTATCACCACATCACCATCTTCCATCTCAACAGTCCGAGATGTGACGTTCATCATTGAAGGCTCTGATTCTGTTGGTGAGGTTAATTTTAATAAGTCACTCCTCTTCCTGGAGGAAGTTATCTCACAGCTGACAGAAGAAGAGGAGTTAATTCGCATCACTGTGATCCAGTACTCTGTAACAGTCACTGTGGAGATCAGTCGGTGGGAGTTGAGGCGACAGAGGACCCTGCTGCTGCAACGACTGAGGGAGATTCGTTGGAAGGGTGGAAGTAAGACAAACACAGGCACAGCTGTCACTACAACCTTCCAGGAAATAGCTACGGTCCAGCCTTCACATGGGCGCACCCCTCCACAGCTTGTCTTCCTTGTGACAGAAAATCCACCTACTGACACGGTGACACGCCCACCATCCATGACCACCCAAACACATGTGTATCCCATTGGAGTTGGACCAAAAGTACATGAGACTGACTTGCTACCGTTTAGCTCTCCTCAGCGTCCACTAATGGTGGATGACTACAACCACCTTACAACACTGGTCCACCGTATAGTCAATATCACACACAACACAGTCCGGCCCCGCTCTCCTACACTGCCACCACTCGTCATCCCAACACTCTCCAGCCTTCCACCCTCAGGTAAACACAACTCACTTATTTTAATGATACAGTGCACAAGCTTTTTTTTTTTACCATTGTTTATTTATTATCTTTGCACAGTGCCATGCAAGAAGCCTGTGGATGTTATGTTGCTGTTGAAGGCTGGAGAGCAGTTTGAGGACATGAAGACATTTGCCAAGGCCTTCATCAAAAATGCTGACATAGGTAAGTCCTAATGTCCCCGAATGATCCAGCCCCTATATTTTCAATTTTCAATTAGTCAGCTTTTTACAGTGATATTAAAAAAATGAGCATATATTTCCATTAAATTGAGGGACAGTAAGAGCAAAAGAAGAACACTGTATTTAAATTTTTATAATTACCTGCAGCTATGGTGTTTTGCCACTAGACAAAAAACAAACCACTTCTAGAATAGTGCCGGTGACAGCCAGTTCTGTTTTTGTTTTGTTTTGTTTTTTGTTTATTTGGTTGTTTTTTTTATGCTTTTTGATGAGTTTTGTTAAACTTTCATCTGTTCAAGATGTGTGCGGTTGGGAGCCGTTGTTGTTGTTTCACATGCACATAACTTGCTATCAAACCGACCAACCAGCCAATGTAAGAGCTAGAAGAAAGCAAATAAAGCACAAGACAACAAATTCAAACCATGTAGGACCGTATTTAAATCATAACAAGCTAAATATAAGAAGAGTTTTGTCTAACTTAACACCTTGTTTTTATCTCCTTTATGTTTCTCCCTTGTTTACTTTATAGCGTCAAGTTCCCTGTACTGCGATTGTTGGCCGTCCTTTCAAAATAAAACGTCCGTTTTAATAGGAAATTACAAAATAAAAGCGATCACCTAAATTATCTAAGCAAAAACCTTAAACAAGTTTATATTGCTCACACAGTGTATTGATGTCATTTATACCACTTGAAAGATTTTTCACAAAATATTATTGTGAGTTTTTCTGTATTGTTAAAAATGTTCTTTTAAAAAAAGGGATCTCATTGTCAAAGCAGACCTTGTGAAATGTTTGTATGAATTCAGATCAGACATTATTCAGAAATACCAGAATTTTCACATTTTTGTCTGTCTGATTACATAATTTTGAAAAAAATTAATCAGACATCACGATCAAACAGTTACTCACTACTTGAGTAGTCTTTTCCCCGAATACTTTTTTACTCTTACTTGAGTAATTTTTTGGATGTCTACTTTTTACTTTTAATTGAGTAATATTATTTTGAAGTAACGCTACTCTTACTTGAGTAAAGTTTTTGGCTACTCTACCCACCTCTAGCCTTCACCTAGGCCTAGTCCATCTCTTGCCTATCTACAAGGCTGCAGTACAGAAACAACCAGTGACTGAATGGTTGAAGCAGATGCCATGTTGTGTTCCTAGTTCAAGTCCGGCTGGGGACCCTTACTGCATGTTATTCCCCCCTCAGCAAAAATACAGCAAAAATATGTATGTAGCATAACATTTATTAAGTTATAAGACAAACAGCAGTTGCAAAATTACTGTGCAATCAACCACTGTCTTGTAGTTATTTATGTGCACAGTAGGAAACTATTTCTAGATACAGAGCTGAATGTGGTTTCAGTGGTGTGCATAGGATAACATTTTTATATCTGCAAAACTATAACATGGCATTGAGTCACATAAATACTAATCGTACTTCTTAAATAGACTCTAGCTCTTGTGCATTGTTTCAGTGATTTAACTCCTTGTCTATGTTTTCAGGGCAGAATGGCACTCAGGTGAGTGTGGTTCAGTATGGAGACACCAACAAAGCAGAGCTTACCTGGAAGGATGAACAGAGCAAATCACATCTCTTGAGCCTGGTGGACAGGATACCAAGACGTACCACTGCTGCCCCTGCACTGGGTAGTGGATACATAAACTAATATGCACACACGTAAAGGCAGGAACACTTGATCATAACCTAGCTGTTCTCTCTGTCTACAGGGTCAGCACTGCGATTTGCTGTGCAGACATCCATCTCCCCAGTCATTGGTGGAAGAGTTGGTGTACCTAAGGTTGTGGTGATGCTGGTGATTGACAAATCAACGGATGATGTCAAAGAAGCAGTTAATGAGGCACTGGCAGCAGGTAATCAAGCCACTTTTAAAACATTTGGAATCCTCAAAATTCAGTTTCTATCCTTAATATCCTTATGTCAAAGTTCACTGATAAGAGTCTTTTCCCTCAGGTGTGTCAGTATTCCCCATTGGTGTGGGACCAGGCTATGACAAGAGTGAGCTTGGCCTGCTTGGTCACCTTGGCAACCAAGACAATACTTTGCACTTGAACAGCATGGATCAATTACTGATGTTGCTGACGCTGGATCATGATTACACAGAGAGAATCTGCAGAGGTGCTTACAGACGCATGCACAGTTTTATTTTTCTACGTAAAAATAATTATTCCAAATAATGTATTCCTGCTGCTTTCTTATTTTTTAACAAACAGATTATATTTGACAGTTATGACAGTAATGGAATTTTTATGCTTTGGTTCGTAGCTGGTCCACCAGGCATATGCATTGATGATAATGGAATTGAGAGAAAGGTGAGTTATGTCTGCTGAAGTTGAATACAAGTTACAGCAGCTCAGCAGCCTTTTACATTATTTATTATCAATTGCGTGTCTCTCTGTGTATTTCAGCCTGGTGAATCATGGCTGCTAGAGGATGGCTGCCACACTCTGCTTTGCCACCCAAGTGGGGCAGTGACAGTACAGAACCACAAAGTCAGCTGTGACAGACTGGCGCCACCAGCTTGCAGAAACAATATGCCACCTGTCAGAGTCCAGGAGACCTGTGGCTGCCACTGGGAATGCCCTTGTATGTACATCAACAGCATCAAATAGCTTCTAAAGTTTCAAGCAACACATTTAACTCATCTATATTATGTGCACTTTATTTCCCACTTGGGCTCTTAACAATGAATGCTAAAGCTTGCATTCCGGTCTATTTATACTGACTCTCCTTCACCGGCTGGCTGTTTGTTGAAAGGCATGTGTATGGGCAGCTCCACCAACCATGTGGTCAGGTTTGACGGCTTGGCGCTAAGGCTGGATGGGGAAGGCTTGTGCTCCTACACACTTCTCACAGTCAGCAGAGGTGCCAGTGAAGGGTCAGAGGTCAAACTCCACAGTGGACCTTGTAGGGACTATGCGAGTTACAACCAGGTCTGCATGAAAGCAATGGAAGTGATTCATGGACGACATAAGCTGCTGCTAAAGGATGATATGACGGTAAACTGTGCATGTGTTTCTCATAAGGATGTGTTGGCTGTACATGTCTATAATGTTTATTTACTTGCAGTATGTGTATTTTTTTGAGCAGGCAGTGATTGATCAGGAAGAGATTGCATTGCCATGGCGGTATGATGGCCTAGAGTTGGTGCGTTATGGAGGAGTAATGCTGCAGCTGAAATCAGACCATGGCTATGTCCTGACTTTCACCCCTCAGAGCAATGAGTTCACCATCACACTGTTGAGCTCCTCTACCACTGGCCACATGGCTGGACTTTGTGGTAACAGAAATAGCACCATTCAGAAGTCACTCACATTTCTCTCTATCACCGGTAAAACACACCTTGATGTCTTTTCCTTCTGACGGCTTTCTATTTCTTTCCTCCAGGTGCCTGTGGGGATGAGGAGGTTAACATTCTCTCTTTACGTAATGGCAGCTTAACCACCGACCAGTCAGGCTTCATCTCAGATTGGACTGTGGCTGTAGATGGAGGTGTATGCCTGCCTAAGCGTAGGGCGGTTTGTGTGTCTGGAGCATCAATGGGATGTCAGGCCTTACGTTCTGAGGTGTTTGAAATGTGCCATGCACACATTCCTGTTCATGTTTTCCTTGCCAAGTGTGAGGAGCAGGCATGTGAGGAGTCAGATGTGTGCGAGCTCATTTCTGCCTACGCACGCCTCTGCAGACAGAGAAGAGTGTGTGTGGACTGGAGGAGCCCCCACCTCTGCCGTAAGTCAGTTTTTGATGTGCAGATGTATATAGGTTTCAGTTCACTTGCTGCAGTGGTTGCATTTCAACACCCAGTCTGAACCTAAACCTAAACTTCTTCCTGCTCTTTACTATAGCATTACAGTGCCCCGGCTCCATGGAGTATGATGCATGTCGGACGGGATGTGTAGAGGACTGTGGTAGCATACAGACGTTGCCTGGCGACTGGTTGGTTGCCAGGGGTAACAAGTCATCCTGTATTGACACACCTACTGAGGGCTGTTTCTGTACTGGCGGAACAGTTTTGCATCATGGACAGTGTGTATCACCAGAAGCATGCAGGCAATGTGTTGACCATCATGGAAACACATATAGGGTGAGACGCATGAACAGGCAACAAGAATATGTCAGTGTATGTCTGTGTATGTGTGTGTGAGAGAAAGGTGCAAAATCCACACCAACTTCTTAAAGAAATACATTATACCAATAGATTGAACAACTTAAGTGTCCAACATTACAGTGTGCTGTGAGCGCCCTCTAGTGTTTATTTTAAATATAACCCAATTATGCATAAAAACTATGGTTTGTTTGTGCAGAATATGGAGAGTTGGGTACCAGATGAGAACCCATGTCTCATTTGCATGTGTCTGGATGAGCAACACATCAACTGCACTGCCCGGCCCTGCAATGATGTCAAAGGTAAAGACTAAGAGTGTTATTGCAGATTATTCTCATAGTATCTTTTTTCTGGTTTTGCAAAACCCGAAAATTTTGGATTTAGACATAAAACTAATTAATTTGTCATCTAAATGTGTGTGTAGCTCCAGTATGTGGCCCCTGTGAAATCCTGAGGGAGAAGAGAGAATCCAAGTGCTGCCCAGAGTATGAGTGTGGTACGTAAAAAAGCTTTTAAAAAATCACCATTTACTGTATATGATGTTTCATTATTATTATTAGTATGATTTCCAGATTCAGCATTAGCCCCATCAAATAACAAAGGTAAAAAAACATTTGTAAGTTTTCAATATGTGATGTCTGTGCACGTGAAACTAGGTTTGATTTGGAGGGTTGGTGTCAAGCACTAGAACCTTGCTGATAAATTTAAACCTCACCTTAATTCAGATTTATTACATTAGACAAAACAAACCTGTACTCCATTCACAGTGAACTAAATATGTAGATAATAAGAATTTTAAAACAACAATTTGTTCTTGTCATTTAAAGTGTGTGATCTGGTGAACTGTAACCTGCCTGAAGTGCCCCACTGTGAGGATGGTCAGACGCTTGTTCTGAAAAACCCTGGGGAATGTCAGCCGTTACACGAGTGCGGTAAGTTATCAACTCATTTTCTGTGATGTCTGAGCTCTGCTTTGCTTCAGCACACACAGACATAAGTATGTAATGCCTTTCACATGCCTTTCACATGTTTCTCTTCATCTCTTTTCTGTTTTAGTGTGCAAAAAAGAACAGTGTGCTCTTCAGGCTGCCCCTGCTTGTCCCGCACATCGCCAACTATCAGTCAAAAAGACAAAGTGCTGCGATGTGTTTGAATGTGTGTGCAGTTGCCAGAACTTCACCAAGACCTGCCCTGCTGGGTTCATTGCATCTATCTCTACCAATGACTGCGGCTGCACAGAAACCAGCTGCCTGCCAGACAAGGTGAGTGTGTTTTTGGATGCAACTTTCAGTGCATACATTTTCTTTTTTTTGCTGTTTAAACAGTCCTGTTTTATTATTGTGTGTCTCAAGGTTTGTGTAACTGGTGGCGTGGTCCACCCTGTGGGAAGTGAATGGGAGAAGGGATGTGAGAAGTGCAGTTGCACCCAGTTACAGGATAAAGAAACATCTTTGCACATTGTCCAGTGCACCCCACCTGTCTGCGATCAAACCTGCCCACGGGTGAGACACATATACGCCTTAAATTTACACATTTGCATCATGCTTCTATAACCATAAACCCTTATTTATTTAACATATATTTCAGGGCTCAACATACAGTCCATCAAAAGAAGGGTGCTGTGGAAAGTGTACACCAACAAGCTGTGTGGAGTCAGGGGGAGAGATGCGAGGGGACACACTGATTGGAGGAAACCTCAGACATGTATGTGTGTGGAGGAATCATATATATATAACCAAAATAATATGCTGAACTAATTCATAGTAATTGTTACATTTTTGTAAGAGGCAATCATTGTAGTATCCTGCAAAACCCACTGAAATGGTACTCCACACAAGTTACAGCAAATGTGATTGTTTTCCTCCTACTGTACAATTTTCCATCTAGCAGTTTATTGAATACAGTGTATTTATTCATTTACAACTTGCTCAATACTTATTTTAAAATAACAATAATCCATTATAAAACAGAACACAGAACACTGTAAGCACAGGAAAAAAACAAATATGAATTGTTTACATTGATGCATCTGTTTTTTTTCTTACTTAGTTGGTTTTAACCTCATTTGTGTCTATTCATAGTTTGGTGAGGTATGGCAGTCTCCACATGATAAATGTGTGTTACATCAGTGTGTGAAAGTGAAAGATGAAGTGTTCATCTCTGCAACAAACGTCAGCTGCCCTGTTATGAACACCCCATCTTGCCCGCTGGGTACCGAGTTACGCTGCGACACCCAGGACTGCTGCCCCAGCTGCCGCTGTGGTAAGCACGCGTGCATATATAATGATATACAACTAGCAGGCATGACTATGCAGTGCTCACTATATTAACTTTCCACTTCAACATGGGATACACACAGTGTTTATATACCAAGTTGCAAATATCCTAACTTGACCTTATAAACCCTTCAGTTAATCGACTGTTTAATGAATAGCAATAAAAAACATATTACAATACTTTTATCTCTACAGCTCCTATGGATGCCTGTGTTCTAAACCACACCGTAATAGGAGTGAGTCATTCAGAAAACATGTACTCTACATTCATATTTGAACATTTCGAACAGTACTAATAGTAGTAGTAGTAATAGTAGTACTTTCAGTTTTCAAACTCAATCTGTGTGTGTTTGTACAGGCAGGGGAGAGGCTAATGGTGGATGTGTGTACACACTGTGAGTGTAGTGTGGAAGACGGCGCCATGAGGAAGTACAGACTGTCCTGCAGGAAAATCAGCTGTCCCACTTGCCCAATGGTGACTGTCTTCTTATAATTAATTTTTATTTTCACCATTATCTTTTATCATCATCATGACTAATCAACAAATTCAAGTATGAATCATTTTCATCAATTATTCTCTAATCCTCTGACCACATTTCCTCCTTGCTCATCATTAAATTGTGACCCCATCATTTCCATGATTCACTGTTTACAGAGGTAATACTGAATTATTCATTCGCACAAAATGGTCCAGGCAAATACATTGTGCCTTGCAAATTGTTTGATCTAACATACAATACTAACCACAATATTTTAGGGATACACTCTACAGAAAGAAGAAGATGCTTGCTGTGGTCACTGTGTTCCCACTGCCTGCTACATGCAAAGGCCAGATGGAAAGATGATCAGTGTGCCGGTAGGTGCTTTGCAGAAAAGACAATGATTTGCTCATGAACTCTGTCACACTGGCATATTCCAGATATATTGTAGCACTCATTTACTTGGTTAAATGCATAAAAATGTTTATGTTTATCTATTTTTACATACTCTTCCAGCTGGTTTGACACTATACTGTACTAATATAAACTATATAAATCTGTAGTAAACTCAAGTCCACTCTACTCTACAGTACACTACACTACACAGTTACACTATACCTTACTAATGCCTTTGATCAATACAGTACGTTCATCAAAAAAGACATGGCCTAAAAATATTTGTCTGTATTTCAAATCAGGAATGATATTGTACATATTGTATGTGTAAATCTACCTCTCTTTAGGTGAACACCACTAGTGAGGAAGGTTGCAACTTTTACACCTGTGGTGTAAACAGTAAAGGAGATCTTGTGCTGCAGACCAAAGTGACCACCTGCCCTCCTTTTAACCGTCAAGCCTGCCTGGACAAGGGGGTACGACTGCTACACAGACAGCGCTCCAGCCATCTTAAAATATTCCCACACCTATGCCTCAGTATCTGCCACAGATTTTTATTAAACTTTTCTCTCCTGTCCTGTTTGTTTTTAGGGGAAAGTCAGCCAAATTGGAACAACCTGTTGTGAGATGTGTAAGTAAAACTGTACCCCCTGGTACCCTGTTAAAAAAAAATCCAGATGCTCTGATTTTAATAAGAGCGTCTGCTTGTGTGAAGGTACTGAGCCGGAGTGTCGGAGGACAGTGGGAACACTTAACTACATCAAAGTGGATGATTGCCAGTCAGAGCACCAGATAGAATTACACTATTGTGAGGTAAAAGACCACACACACAAACATGTTTAAACCCTTTTTCTTCTACGATTAGTCTCACCATCTCACCCTGTTTGTCTCTCCACATGGTGCTGTCTTTCTGTCTGTCAGGGTAAATGTCGCAGTAAGTCCATATACTCCCTTGAGAGGGCTGCTGTGGAGCAGGAGTGTGTCTGCTGTGCTGCTGTGGAGACAGAACCGCTCAACGTTCCCATCCTGTGTACCAATGGCACTCGGAGCCACCACACTGTCCTGTCTGTTACTGCATGCGACTGTCTGTCCAAACACTGCTCCTAAAGAGAGAGAGTTTATATGGTTATATGTAGACGTCTGTGTGTATCCAAATAAAATGTACCCATATACAGTAAGAAACCAACACAAATAACAATAAAACAAATTTGCCAGTTTCTTTCAGCAGCAGCTTTTTGTGTGTGTTTTGTTTCAAGCAGAATTCTCCCAGTAAAATAATGTATAATTCCTAAAAATTAATCAAGAATTATATTAAAAATTCTAATCTTTTTTCAGAGATTAGCTTTCAAGAATTTCAAAATTCTTCACACATTAAGCAGTATTCAACCAATTTATTACATGTTAATCAAGGAAACAAGCAAAAATACCAGTGATGAAATGCTACTAAGTACGTTTCCTCAAAGTTTAATACAGCTTGTAGGTACTTGCACTTCAATGAGTATTTTTTTTTCATGCTATTTACTGGAGATGTCACAGTTCTGTTCTCAGTACTGGGGTTGGTTTTTGTGTTTCCTGGCCATTTCTCCTCCATGTTTCCAGTTCACTCTCTGTTCTCCGAGTTACCTGCTGGACACGCATACACACACCCACCCCTGGTCTCACTCAACCTGATTAGCTCTGCCTCTCTCTACTACGAGCACCGGTTTCCTGTTTGTGATTAGTCTACGGAGTTTATAGGTCAGTCTTATTCGCTCTTCATTGCATCTTCTAGTTTGCTTTCCCCATGTTGGGACTAATTCCCTGGTTGTGCTTTTGCTCACTTTTGGATTCTCATCCCCTTTATGGCTGTGTTGCTTTTGGACTGCCAGCCTGCTAGTTAATTCTTGTCTGGAGTCTTAACTAGCCTCTGTTTTTTTCCCTGCTGACTGTTTTGTGTTGTTAATAAACTGTTTAACTGCTACAGACATTGCAGTTGCTGTGTCTGCACTTGAGTCTTCTCCCTCAGTTTCTCAGTTCTCATGAGAATTATTACAATATACTTCTAATCCACAACAAGTCAAAGGCAAATGCAGTTTTAACATGAATTTAACATTGAATAACATTCATTCCATAGCTTCACTAGGTATTTTACAGATTTTACACATAAAATAAATGAGCTTGTTAAAAATTACCACCTACAACACTAACACAATTACAAATTAATGCATGCGTAATAAAACCAGGTAATCTTATAAAAGTGCAAAGTAATTTTTTTTCCGTTACGTGTACTTTTACTTTTGATGTTTTAATTATATTTTACTAATAATGCATGATTTTATTTTATTTAATTTTTTTATTTTGCATTTGCACTAAGAATTGCGCAAATGCTTGCTTACATCAGTTGTCTGACATAATTATAATTGAATGTAAGTAGCAGTTTTGTTAGTGTAAAGGCTGAGTAATTATTTATTATATTAAATACGTTTATTCTTCAACTCAATTATTCAATCCACTGATTTATTTATTCATTTTTGCTTCATTTGATGTGCATGCCTGCAGAGGGTAGGCGCTGATTAGTTTCAAGTCTCGTCATTTGTAAGCTCACAACATACACACACACACACACACACACACACACACACATCTCTTGCAGCGGTAATATGCATCACACCTTCTGTATGGACCAGTCAGGGAATTAGCCGCCTTGTGTGCGCGCGTGTTAAGCCAGGGTTTCCGGGAGCGCGCGCAGATTGTCCACCATCTCAGCCCGGCGCACCTCGCACGCCTTATCATCCATCTACAAAGCAAAAAATATCCTACCCGAGCATTGGTGAGTCTACCTGTTTCACTCTTTTTGTTTTGAAGTTTAACAAACACTGCGCACTTGACCTTTACCAGCTTTACCGTCTTGTTTATGTTTCCAGTCGTCGACTTTGGCAGCATCTTTTTTGCACTTTTTGCACTGTAGCTGCTTGTGCACATAATACTCCATACAGACAGGTTAACTTTAAAGACGGCTGTTACTATTTGAAACCTGTGGTGGTTGCAGTGATGTGTGTTGCGGTGCTGACGCTGTTTTCTTTCCATCTGCCCATTTGCTCGCATACAACTGTTGCGCACATGAGCGTTTAATTAAAAACATATTTCTCGACTGACGGGTTTAATTGGTCAAAATGAAAAGAATCAGTTTGACCCGTAATCCGTGCTGTTGATATTTTTTTAAATTTTGATTTATAGCTTTACGTGTACTAGTTAAAGTCAAGTTTGACGCAAATCTGTTTACTTGACAGATTTTCAGTCATAAGTATTTGTGTATGTTTTCTTGACTTGTATGTTTCCAGTTGGAAAGAAGCAAGCAGCTGTTAAAATTAGCGATGTGTAATCTGCTGTATTCCAGGAAGGACAGAATTATGAACCGCTTGTTGCCCTCTGCTCCGTCAGTTTTAGTGTGAGGGCGCAGCTGACCCTCCAACCTCGGCTGTTGAGCTGTCAGCAAGCTTACAGGCCTTTAAGCCCCGCGCCGCGACGCACACTTGGACACATTTGCGGACTCCTCTTGTGCCTACTCCAGAGTGAACAGGCAACAACGAGGGTATACAAACACATCTTAATGATTTAGTTATTTAAATAAATACAAAAAGTAGACATACAAACATGTAAAAATGTAATTAGATATATAAACAAAATAAAAGACAATATGGTCTCAGATTAATATCTAACATATAATATGTATTATATTGACTGTATTGCAGAATTCGGTATTGACAGAAGTTTTTGCACTCTCTGCATGATTTTCTCCCATCTTATGGAAAACATTACTACTAAACATAACAATGCAAAAAAAAAAGCTATAAAAGCTGCTAATATAAATTTGTATTAAAAGTTGTTTATTATGAGTTGTTTATTATTCCTTTACTTAACAAAATAAAACACTTCTTGGATTAAATGTTTTCTTCAAGTGAGACATGGTCTGAAGAGAAGTATGACATTTTACAAATAGAATAAATAAAATAAGCTGAAGATTGACATGCTTCAGAGGTACAGTAATATCCAGAGAAGATGCATAGACATGCACAAGTTTCCAAAATCAACAAATTTTGAATCAAACTGACGAGCAGTGCTATTTTCCAGATACTTTAAAATGATCTAAAATGATCACTTACATCTTCAGTTTCTCACAATACATTACGTTACACTGTATCACTGCACTAGTTATAAGCACAGTAAGTAACGAATCATGGTTGTCTGTCAGTTTAAATGACTACAACATGTATATTGAGCAGCACGAGCAGTGTAACATTATAAGCTGCAAAAATATCAGCCACTGGGGAAGAGGTATCATGACTAATAAGCTAAGTGACTAATGCACCACACTTGGAGCATGTAGCTAACATCATATGAAATAAACAAACTCAGACCTCTTTATGTTCCTCCAAAACAACCATAGTGGCATTTATGGAATACAATAAAACTTTCACCTATCAAAGCCTTTAAAAATAAATCAAATTAGACAAACTAGCAGAGTCTGACTTGGCTGATCTGCTCACAAATTTTGTCTACAGGAGGTCCATAACACTTTGATGGATCACACATTGAAATCACTTTTAAGTTTAGTTTTAAGAGGGTCGCAAGCCAAAGGGATGGGAGCAACAGATCCAAAGACCCCCGTGTCCTGATGGATTAATAATTTACATAAAGTCTGTCTGACCCGCTGAACTCTAAGTGACTTACTCTCCATTTCTATCTCGGCTATGTGTTTACTAACAAATAACAAACTGGGATTATCATTGATGTGTGTGCATCTGTAAGGAGTCTGACCTATTCCTCCTCCTCAGTAAATGTTGTGTGTACAGTGTTTGGGTATACAGTGTATTGGTGTGTTTGCATATATAAAATGGCTTTCCCTGGTGTTTCAGTTAGAGCATGTAGTAGAAATCTGTCCGGGGACCACTGTTGCACACACTCCCCTCACTCGCTCCCTCAGAATAACGCATAAATATCATGGGTGAATACCATGTGTAATTAGAGGTAATACCTTAATTATAACACATTTTGTATTTTGTATTTATTCACTCCTAAAAGAGACACCTTGCATAATAATTGCAACACTGCAATGAAAAGCAGAGTGCAGTGTCTGTACTGTATGTAATCCTTTTTTCATTGAATGGATTTTATGACACAATTTCACTAACAGTTAAAAGTCAAAGATTGTAAAACATGTGTACAGACCTAAAAAATATCCTAACATCTATGCACAGTGTTGTCAGTATCATTATCTATTTTATACGATTAAAGAATACCAAACTTTATATTTATAGATTATGTGTATTAATTGTAATACACAAATATTAGGAAAGTCAACTGTGTCTTTTTTGTAGTCTGAACCTTTTAATTTATGTCTATGGACATGTGGGGATACACATGTGCTTCTAGTAGAGAACCACTCAGGTGTATTTTAACACTTCCTTCTTTATCTCCAAAGAATGAACCCAGTGACCAATTTACCCCAACAGATTGTAGACTGTGCCGCTTGGATTGCAGTGTGAGCTTAATCTGAGCCTACACATTCAGTTGGGTAAAAAAGAGACACAACAGCTTAACATTGGTTTAAATTTGATCTCTCAGTCTAAAACAGTGAATACTCTGTGATTTTTCACATGATATTTGAAAATACAAACTTGGCTTGACATATCAACACAATAAATACTAGAACATGATTAAATTAACTTATCAAAAATAGAAACAAAGAAAACCGTTTATTAAAATTTATAAATAGTGATTATATTGTTCTCATGAATGAACTGATAATTTTACAGACTAATAAAAATGATTAATAATAAACCAGGAAGAAAATAACTCTTCATAGCTGGATGAATATTGTCACAATAATACATAGACTGGGGACTAGAGTGCTAACATGTTATGATTTTACTGAAAGGAATGGCCACACAGTTAATGAAAACCTTTCTTCTTTTACAATTACAACCAAACCTGCCAGGCTATCCCAACTTCTGGATACTGAAATTCTGTTTTCTGTTGTCATGTACCAACAGAGGGATGAAATGGAGAAGGACATTTGTCTGTCACCACAGAAATGAGTGAGTCATCGTCCATTCACTCAGCAAAGCTTGTTTCACTGGCCCGATCGCTGTCTGGGCTTGGGCTCGATGTCACCAATGGATGCCCCATCAACCCCCCTGACAGTGACGAGCCTCCTCTGCTGGTATGGTCTCCTCTGAATGTAAACACAATCCCCTCCCTGAGCTGAGACACATAAAGCTTTGTATATTTGTTATGCTCTGCAGTACTACTACACTACAGTATTCCCTGAATTCCCTAGTTGTAACTTTATGGCTTATATATTATATTATATATTAATTGTGTGTATTTTTGTTAGGAGTCTGGCATTGATCTAGGCCCTGGCCTTTTTTTTGCTGATGGCAAGAGAAAAGTGGACTATGTCATTTGCTACAAATATAAAAAAAGGAGGGCATCCAAGGCACGCCTTTCCATTGCATCCAATGGGAGTATACCAATACTGATCCCAGGCCGATGGGAAACAGAGTCCAGGGAGGCAAGTGCACCTGCAGGAGATGCAGAGGAGTCAAAGCTGTCTGAGGAGGAAAAGGCTTTAATGAGAGAGGAATTTGAGGCAGGACTACTGGAAGCTGGACTACAGATAGAGCGTGATAAAGAGGTGTGTATCTGCTTTTGCAGTGCTTTAACTGTGATTATTTTTTCACCTGCTGCTGGACATGTATGCCTGAGAGCAGTCCTTAAGTGATCACAAATCCTGTGATTGGACAGCTACCAAATAGGTTGAGGATGAGACTCAGACTGTCTCTTGAAGCTGGAGGTTATACCTGCACTCTAATTAAAATATTCATTTCAGTGGTATGTTATGGGATAATAACACTAATAACAATAAGAAGTACCGTATATTGAGTGACAGTCTTTTGTCATGTGGTGGACAGTATGTGCAAGTGCATTGCTTTATTAGTGTGCATGCCTGTTTCTCAATGCTCATGTATGTATTTGTGTATGTGGTTATGTGATGTGTAATTGTTAAATCAGCGGCTGTTTTGGCGGAGAGTTAAGACAGGTGACCACAGGCGTGGTGGTGTGAAGCCAAAAGCCAGATTATAGGAATTTATTAGAGAGTGATCCACCACTCAAAAGTGTTGTGCTGGCACATGAAGGGCAGATAGAGACACACACCATGATTCACCGTATCCAGAATTTGTTTTTGTAACCAGACTGGAAATAAATTCCACGTAGTGGTAAAACAGTGTAGCATCTTATAATCAATATTCACCTCCTACAAAGGACCTGGCAATGCTTTTGTTTTTATGTATATTTTTATGAATTTTAACATTAACGTTTTAGACAATTGTTCAGAGGCTGGTGATTTTTTATTCTGCCACTGGAAAATTACTGATGGATCGCTGAAAAAACACAGCATTAGAGGTGAAACATTTGCTGTTTGAGCCTGTGCAGATGCATCTGCCCTGCATTGATGTCATTACAGTATTTCCATGGGCAGGTTGTAATTAAGTGGTCCGGATACCTAATAATAGCTTGTGGCTTTTCACATTAATAAAACTGACAACTGGTGACTCTATGGTGCTTTAATAGTTCTAGTTTTCACAGATTTTCTAGACTTTGCATGATTGGGAGTTTCTGGGCTTGAAATAATAGGATTTCCTACAAAACATCCTCATTATAACACAAAGTAGCATACTTACAGGTTTAGAGAGAGCTCATCTAGCTGCCTCAGGACAAGTAGCCAGACCAATTAAATGCAAAGACAAAGACAAGTGAAGGACACAGATATACAGTTAATCCATCCTGTGCTACCAACTTTAAATGTTTTTACAGTTGTTAAACAAATATAATTGGTAGTTGGTGTTTGAAGTAATATAAATTTTTTTTTCTTAAGTTTTATTTATGTGTTTTTATGCATAGAGGTCACACGGCATAGGATTTATTCGGCTACATATCCCATGGCCAATTCTCAGCCGGGAAGCAGAGCTTCAGAAGATCAAAGTTGCTGTGAAAAAGGTCAGCAGTTTAACACATTCACTGACACTCCCTGGTCATTGATATTCTAGTCTGAAATAACATTTTTGAACATGTTGATTATGATTTCATTGAGCAGAAGTGTGAATTACGGAAACCGACAGGCATTGCTGGTGTGTGGGATTCCTTTCTGACCAAAGTCAACACGCCATTTCAACCAGATGTCCCTGACTTTGACGTGCACAGAGACTCACAGACACGTATCTATGTCAAAACCCTCAAACATCCTTTTATCAGAGACAAGCTTTACCTGTGAGTATCTCACAAAAATCACCAAAACACAAACCAACTTTGGGAGTCGAGCCTGGCTGGGGACATACATATTTTAGTTCAGTCACAGGGATGTAGGAGATAATATCAAATGACCTGCAGTCTTTGTGCTTTTGCCAACATTGTCCTAATATGGTGAAGCTCTCACACAAAATGAACTTTTTCACATCACTGAATTAGGAATTCTATAATTTGTGTGCTATTGGCACACACAAAGAAACTTTGAACCACCTTAAATCATAACTTAGGTCAACGGCTATTATATGCTCACATTTGTTTTGTGACTGCCCCTTGTCATGTGCTACAGATATGATATCAAGTCAGCAGAAACTGTATTTGACAATGCAACACGCAGCCGAATAGTGAGTTTAAAAACTATTATTTTCTATTTTTCATTTTGCTGAATATTTTGTGCATCTGTATTTGACCTCACATATCATATGTACTATGCTGTGTTTTTGTCAAGGTGGCTGAGATTATTTCACGCACTACCTGCAGGCAAACTTGCCAAACCACTGGTGAGGTCCTGCTTTTGCTGTTGTATTCTCTGTTTTTGAACCATTCATATGCATGCTTTCACTCTGATTTCAGGCTATCTGTGTCTGTACGTTATGAGTCACCAAACTGTCTCCTTAACATTGTGTTTCACTTGCTTTTTGTGTCATAAGGCATCAACTCTTTATTGGCTCGGGGTGTCTACGACTCTGCTTTCCCTTTGCATGATGTGAGTAAAACAACTTCAGAGGAAAATAGGAAAAGATGACAATCTTAATAACACTATTCTAACTATTCTATAAATACTGTTCTTACTCCTTATCTGCAGTAACAATGTCATTTGTACAATGACATGTAAGGCCATCTACCTTATATAAACTGCTGGTCACTTTTTCTTTAGGGCTCATTCACAAGGAGAGGGCGGAAAGATCAGCGAAATGACAGACAGGTAGGTTATGCGGCCTGGACAAGTATGAAAAGGTTTTTCCGACAACACTTCTACTACTAAGAGATTCACTGAGGATGGTACAATCTACTGTGTACTTATCTGCTGAAGTAATTAAATCTGGGGTTATTTTTTTCCACTGATGATTTAACTAAAAAGATAGCATTAAGATTTGTTATTAATTCATGAAATATATAAATTTGTGTTAATTCTTACCAGTCAATACTACAGTGCAGTGTTAATCCAAAGAGATATTGTTTAGTTTGAAAAAACTTCATAGATGCTACGTTTGTCCTCATAAATTGTTATTAACTGTTGTCACACTCTTGACATGCACTTGGATTTCCCTCAGCTCCTCCACGAAGAGTGGGCTAACTACGGAGTCATGCATAAACACCAGCCTGTGAACCTGATCAGGTACTGGGTTATTATATATTGTATTACTAAATCTGAAGTTCTGTGATTTGAACATTTGATTTGATCTGACTCAAGGATAGGTCAAGGGGTCATCAAAACATTAAGATATATTCTGTAAAAATCAACAAAAAGGTTGGCACTACTTTGGCTGGTTAAAGGTTTGGATTGACTTCGGAGCTGTAGCTGATACTGTTTGCTACTGTGAACCAGAATTGGATCAATCAGCCTGCTGGTCAGCATTGCCATCCTTAGGCCCTGTGGCTGGTGGTGCAAATGCTGCTGCTGTATAAACCCGCAAGACCAGATAGCTAGTTGATACGCTGCTTTTATTTTAACAGGAAATACTTTGGAGAGCAGATTGGATTGTATTTTGCTTGGCTTGGTGTGTACACTCAGCTCCTTATCCCTCCTTCTGTGCTGGGCATCATTGTCTTCCTGTATGGCATATTTACTGTGGATGCCAATGTGCCAGCGTAAGCAGATTCAGACTCTTTAAACTTATGTTTGTCAAAAGTACATTATGTTATCACCAGGTTGATATGTTGTCTTTGTGCTGCTTTTACACACTTTCATACTGTAGTCAGGAGACATGCGATGACAACCTGAACATCACCATGTGTCCACTCTGTGATGGAGTGTGTGACTACTGGCGTCTGAGTACTGTGTGCTCACTAGCTCGAACCTCATACCTGTTTGACAATGGAGCCACTGTTCTCTTTGCTATTTTCATGTCACTGTGGGGTAACTATACATTTTATATATATTTATATGTTTTCCTGATAATGATACAGCAAACATGGTAGCATGTCGTAACTAACCAGCTCCTAGACACAAGACACTTGTTGCAGATGTTGGTTTTAATTCTTAATTTTTTTATTTTACCAGTATAGACATCTGAAACTTGTTCTTATGCAACCCTTTGCCATGATGAGATGTCAAGACGTTTTGTCACAAATGCATAAAAGTCATCACATATACAGTATATCATTTTCAAGTGATAGTACCACTACTGAAAACAGTACTGAACACTGTTGCTGTAACTACTGCTTCCTTTTTCTCTCTTGCTTAAACCACATTGTAAAGTTGAAGACATTTTAAGCCTTGAAGCACTGTTTAAAATTTCAGTTTTGTAACACCTGTGATTCTTACTATTCTCTGTGGACTTCTTTTTTTAGCGGCCTGCTTTCTTGAGCACTGGAAAAGGCGACAGATGTGTCTGAAACATACATGGGACCTGCCAAGCTTGGAGGATGAAGAGGTACTAACATAGATTCAAAAAGATTGTGTGTACACATGCTATGTAACAAACACTCACATACATTCATGCATTTAAGAGTAGACACAGCTTTTCCTGCTTTCCCTTATCATATACAGTATGTGTCTTTCTTTTTTACTTCTTATTTTCACATCTCCTGTTTGTTCAGATGGTGCCTCGGCCAGTCATGACAATTAGTTGTAGTTTATCTTGCAGACTTTTTTTATCATACAACAGCAAACTCCCCCCAACACATAAATACATATAGACACATGATCACCCATTTACACATGCATTAACACAACTCTTGCTCTGTGTGAAGGGCTGTAATAGGTCTATATTTAAAGTAGCGCACTTGCAGGATGGATGGATGACTCAGCAGGGTCGCAACATAAACACTGCCAAGCCTAATGAAAGTTTTGCTCTCCTTGTTCTCTCTTCTGTCTTTCTGTTTCTCTCTATCTCTGTCTCTCTTTAATTTCTTTCTGTCTTTGCTGCTTAAAGGAGCGAGTCCAGGTGGGCAAGTCTGGCCACATTAAAAACGTCTGGTTTAAGAAGTTTTTTATCCAAAATGTATTGGTATTTATTGGATTTTTTTAAAGGCCTGAAAATATTATGTAGTTTCACAGTTGATAAGCATTTTGTACTGTAAATTGATTTGTAGGGCTAATGTGCAATAAGCATTAACATCAACGTGTTTGCATTTTCTCTACATATGTGCCGCTGTGGTGAATTGTGTCTTCTAATCATAAAATATAAGAAGAAAATGTAGATATTATTTAGATATATAGATAAGATAGATTTCTTTATTAATTTTGTAGGACTATAGCATGTACTGCTGCAGGCTACCACCTCCCTTCAGAGCTACAGATATGAGCTCACGGGAATCTGACTTGTGTAGGGAGGCTTAAAAATTGCTGATGTTATACAATAGTAAAATGTTAGAGAATACATTTAATGTTTAGCTTGAAGTTTGTAAAGGACGGTAATGTATGCACTGTATGTGTAGAAGCTAGTCTCCTTCCTGTAACCTTTCAGATAGCCTTCGACAACAATACTGTGGTGTAAGGGGTATTCCTCAGTTTGTGGTGCAGTCCCATGTGTTTTAATGTCTGTGTGTGTTGTCTTGTTGCAGGAGGAGCTGCGACCTGAATATGAAGAAGTTTTGCAAGGGAAAAAAGCAAAGGTGAAAGGACAGTCTAAGAAGAAGGTATTGTATCTGAGTCAGTTTTTTATGTGTTTCAGATTTATGGCTTGCAACACAAAGCGCACAAATAATTTAACACATTTTTAACTGATAAATTGTTCTTACTCAGTGTGTTTAATTACTCTGTTGCAGTTGTCTAAAGCTGAGGATGAGGTGGATGGAGAAACAGACCAGATGCTGGCCTCCCAGGTATCACTGCACTGCTCTGTATGATAGAACATTACATGCACACAGTTGCTAGGGGGAGAGGGCAGAGCTGTTACACTGAGGTGATTTAAACTTGCTTCGTAGTGATTGCCGGTGGATAAGATCACTTTGTCAATTACGCTACACCAAGTGAAGGTCAACAAACATTACCGTCTGTCTAAGGGATTAATCTGCAATACAGTTATTTCAGTATAATTCAATGTGTATGAGTTTGTGTCAGTACATAAAGAAAATAGAAACCCCCCTTCACCTACTGTGGGTGGTTGAGTCCAAAGCTGCTTACCTGCCTGAGATTAGCCCAGATTACTGATAGAGAGAGAAAAGGGAGGAGGGAGAGGAAGAAAGGGAGGGGAGGTCTGTCCTTTCAGATGGCAAACATGCACTTGCCAGACAGAAAACATAATGTGTGTGTGCAGAACATGTGCTCAGCAATACTGTTTTACATACTGTAGTGCACTAAAGCATATACCAATGTGTATGTTTTGTATTCACGAGTAATATGCATGCATTTCTTTCAGCGAGAACCAGAGTCTCTGGACATTGAAGATCACCTGTCAGGTTATCTCATCAATGTGTCTTCCTTGCTACTTCTGGTACTGCATTTATGATCTGTTCATATTCTCACTTTTCTAACTTTCTTTGTAGATATTAGAATTATTTCACATCACACAAGGGGATCAATAAAGTATTCATTATTATTTATTATCATTATTGCAAGACTATTGCAATAAATACAATGTCAGGCAAACAACAGAAAATGGCAGTTAGTACAGTAAAAAAAAAACACTCGACACATGATAGTATTATAATTACCTGTCATCAAAGAATAACAAATATTCTTCAACACCGAAGTCTTGCCTAACTTTTTAATGCTTTGTGCATGTGTTGCTTATGTTTAGACCTTCGTGACTTTCTCGGCAGTATTTGGGGTTGCAGTTTACCGTATTTGCATGTTAAGTGTGTGGTCCCTGAACCCTGATCCTGAAGCCAAGGCCAGTGTGAGGATGACTGTCACCACTACAGGCATCGTCCTCAACATGTTGGTTGTCTTGGTTTTGGAGGAGGTCTATGGAGCGATTGCTGTGTGGCTGACTGACCTGGGTATATTGCATTTCAAAGACTTTGCCTTTAAAAGAAAAACTCTTTGACTCTTTAAACTCTTGCTTTTCTTTTTAGACACAAACAAAAACTCCTTCACTAAAAAACTGCTAAGGAAAAACATGAAATTGATTTGAAGCTGTTATTGCAGATTCATACAGTGATTGTCAAAAGAACTGAGCATAATTTGTCTCATTTTTAACAGAACTTCCTAAGACTAAGGAAGAGTATGAAGAGAAGCTGATCTTCAAGTCTTTCTTTCTCAAATCCATGAACGCCTTTGCACCTATTTTCTATGTGGCCTTCTTCAAGGGCAGGTGGGTATGTTTTAGAACACTTTACTGCGTTCATGTCTCACCATTACAAGTATTTATATATTATCATGTAACTCGGTCCTCTCTTCATACAGGTTTTCTGGGCGGCCTGGTGATTATGTTTACGTGTTTGAAGACTTTCGCATGGAAGAGGTAGGTTTGGTTGCTTCACATTATGGATTATTGTTGTATGTATGTACAGTGTATGTTTGCTTGTGTCCTCAGTAAATGTTCTTGTTTTGTTTTTTTCAACAGTGTGCTCCACCAGGTTGCCTCATTGAGCTTTGCATCCAGCTCAGCATGATTATGCTTGGAAAGCAGCTCATCCAAAACAATGTGTTTGAGATTCTCATACCGTATGTTTTTTTTTTGCACTAAAAACCTCTAAAGATATTTTTTGCAAAACTGCCTAATTTTTGCTCTGACCTTCCCTTCTTATTTACTTCTTACACACTTTATGTATTTTTGCAGTAAACTGAAAAAGATGTACAGAACAATCCAGGAAGAAAAAGGGAAAAAAAGAGCAGCAGAAGATGATGAAAATGAAGTAGAAGAGAAAAGGCCAAGACAACAATTTGACAAAGATTTCACCCTTGAACCATTTGAAGGTGTCAGCCCAGAATACATGGAAATGAGTGAGTCACTTTGCGCACAGTTTTTATTTACTCAGTCACTCACTACTGTAATCACACAATATAATTTGTCATTTTAATTTAATTTTAATTGTGCATTTGTATATAATTATTTACAGTAATCCAGTACGGGTTTGTTTCTCTGTTCGTGGCCTCCTTCCCACTTGCACCAGCATTTGCCCTGCTCAACAATGTCATTGAGATTCGCCTTGATGCTGCAAAGTTTGTAACTGAGATCCGGCGGCCAGATGCTGTGAGGTGCAAAGACATAGGTACAGATCGTACATGAGAGGATGTCCAGTGAATGTGAAATAACCTGTCCTAGAACTTTTAATCACTTTCTTTTCCTTTACTCCACCCTGCCCCTCCATTTTGTCTATTTGTCTCCATGTCTGTCTGTCTTTTTCCTTTACACAAATACACGAACTATAACACACACACACACACAAACACGAATGGGCACATTTCTCTTTCCCACTTTGTCTCTTTTCATGCACATGCTGCCTCCAGGGATTTGGTACAATATTCTCTGTGGAATCAGCAAGTTTTCTGTCATTACCAATGTAAGTGTGTGTGTGCATTTGTGTGTGTGTGTGTGTGTTTGACCTCTGGCAGAGAAAGTATGTTAACAGCAATTTACTTTAAGTCATGAATACTGATGTTTTAAATGAAAGGTTTAATTATTACCGTATCTTCCTGAAACAATACATATATAGCACACTAAACACACAAAAATGACAATTTTATCACAACAGAGTTAAATTACAGAAAGATATGAAGAATAAGGGAAGGATATTATGGTCCATCCCCAGTACATGTAACATCTGGGGGAGTTCTGAATACTTTCTTGTCAGGGAGCAAGACTCAGCATTTTGCAAGCAAACTGCTCATCAAATTGCCATCAGTAGTTTGATGTTAAATTGTTGTTATGAATGAAGTTTTACCCTACACAGGTGAATATAGCTAATAATCAGTTGATGTGCCAGCAGTAACTGGTGCATGATAATAATGAATTATTGTCATTTCTACTCACTCCTTGTTCATCTCCTCAGGCATTTGTCATCTCCTTCACATCAGAGTTTGTTCCACGAATGGTGTACCAGTACATGTACAGTGTAAATGGCACCATGAATGGCTACACAGAGCATTCACTATCCTATTTCAATGTCAGCAACTTCCCACCGGGCAGCGCGCCCACCACCACCCTAGTCACTGGAGTCTCCATGTGCAGGTCAGAGTGATTCTCTTAACCTTGACCTACAGGGATCTTCCTGTAAATCCTCTAGTGTATCAGCTTAACGCGTATTTACCTAAAACCCAGAGTTTTCAGAAACTGTAAAATGTGGCATGTAGTAGGGATTTACTGATGCTTTTTTCTGTGATGTTTTGTCTGATTACCATCTTATTCATGTTGATCCAGGTTCTTTCCTCCTAATAGTAACACTATCTGGGTTTTTCAGGTATAAGGACTACAGAGACCCACCATGGGCACAAGATGCCTACACATTCTCCAAACAGTACTGGTCCATCTTGGCAGCAAAGCTGGCCTTTGTAATATTCTTTCAGGTATGAAAAGATATTTACAGTTGTGGTTTTCTGTAATGGTTTAAAGCCCAAATGTCTCTGCAAACAAAACTTATCTTACTTAATATGTTCTTCACCACTGTCCTTCTTTATTGGTGACACATGTGATATCACGTTGGACTATTTCTCCCCAGATATCAATTTATAATCAATAGCTAAGTTCTCAGGTTGCCAAATTTAAAATATCCTTGAGATATTGAGATAATTTTTATGTGATATCAGACCAGGGATACTTTTGTTTTAAAAACAGTGTCTGAACTCATGAAATGCTGAATTTTATAGTGACACAGACAAATTGGATTCCTAATGTGGATGTAAATCAGTCTCTTTTGGCTGATACCCAAACAGCTTAATAAGGTCAGTATCACCCTGATACATAAATGGTGAAGTGGTGCTTTCCTATAAATCAGGGGACTAGAAAGACCATTTACCCTGTTTGAGAACTAACTGAACCTTTTATTATATAATTAGAAGAGCAATTAATGGCCAGAATACTTTGCTGTTTTTCCCTATAGAACCTTGCAATGTTCCTCAGCATGTTGGTTGCCTGGATGTTCCCAGATGTACCACGGTCTCTGCGTGAACAGATAAAGAAAGAGAACGTGGTGTTGAAGGAGTTTCTGCTGAATCACGACCAAGAAGCATGTGCCAGATCTCGTTCGTCAAAACGCTCTGTCCACTGCGTACCTACCAACATCGAAATTGTGGTCGAGGCACCACCAGAAGAACAAAAGGATCAGCATGCGGAAGAGGAAGAAGAAGTGAGGGTTGAGATCACTTTGGATGAACACAGACAGACCAGTGATGCTGATCTAGAGGATGGGAGGTCATTTAAAGAAATTGAAGAAAATGGAGAGAATCAACAAGGAGGTGAAGATGTGGGTGATGAGGTAGAAGGAGGAGAAAATGAAAAAGATGGAGAAATAAATGAAGAGGGTGAAAAGAGAGATAATGAGCAAGAAGGAGGAGAAGCAAAAGAGGAAGAAAGACGAAACAAAGAACAAACTGAAGAAAAGGCAGATGAGCTGAATTTTAGTGTTGATCTTGACTCCTTCATGAGTGAGCTGGGCTTGTTAGGTGAGAGGAGAAAACTGAATCTGTCTGAATATACATTATCTGTTATCTCTTAGATTTGCTGTATATTTTAAGATGAAATATGTCATTTTTGTGAATAATTCTTCTATTTCTTGTTCTGTAGATGAGGAGCCTTCATTAAGCACAGCTAAAGATACAGAGCGTCTCTGCTCAGGCTCCAAACAGAAATACCAGATAGAGCTGGAGACTTGGTCACGTCCATCACCTAAAAGAGGATCATCCCAGAGTCTGAAGGAATCCAGTGCTGAAATTACAAATTCAGATGCTGACACTAGGCTCTTCTCACTTCTTGCTCCTCCTCCCACAGAGCCAGGCAGAAAGGCAAAAGCCCACTCCTCCACCCTGCCTTCACGCCACAGAGGGGCTGAGACTTGTTACAGCCTGCCACGGCCCAGCCACTCTACCAGCCTCATGAGGTTCCCGCACACTCTGGTCCCCCTGGGCTCTTCATCGTCTCCCTCATCCAGCCAATTCTCTTCCCCAAACAAACTGGTGTCACCTTCATCTCCACATCCCACACAGTCCCCTTCGGTCAACCCTGAGTTCCCAGAGCCCAAATCCCCCACTGAACTATTTGCACTGAAAGGCCCTCCTGCCCAGCGGCCACATTCCTCGGGAAAAACCAGATGCTCCACCTTGCCTCCACGACAAAGAGCCTCCGGTCCTGAGGAGTATTCCGCCAAGCTTAGTCATTCCACCAGCTTTCCGAAGCTGGGAGACGGCACCCCTCCTTCCCCCAATGAACTGTTTGTACTTAAAGGCCCTCCACCCCAAAAGCCACGCTCCAGGAGCAAAGCCCGTTGCTTCACCTTGCCTCCACGACAAAGAGCAACTGGCCCTGAGGAGCACTATACCAAGCCTAGTCATTCCACCAGCTTTATGAAGCTGGAAGACTGCATCCCCCCTTCCCCCAGTGAACTGAAGCGCAACACACCAGTATGAGGAAAGCTGGAAGGCAAGGGAAAGACACAGAGGGTGTCTGAGGCAGGGGGGAGGACTATCCAGATTAGGCTCTTTTTTCTGTGCCTGGAGCTTCAACCCTCTGTCTGTCCTCTGTATTTGTACACATAATACCTGGGGTCTGCAAACATACCATCCAGATCAACTGAACTTTGTTTTTATCCTCTTAATCTTCACACCGATATTTATACTACTCAGTGAGGTAGAGATGATTCTGACAAGGACAATTCTGAGAAAGACTGCTCTGGGACTCTTATTTTCATGCCCAACAAAAACACCACTGGAACTTTAACTCTGTTTTTTTCTTGGTTTGTTTTTGCCCACAACAACAGCTCAATAGCCTCTGCTCCTCTGTTATTTAAATTGCTAGTATCAACAGTTATGCTTGTAGATCTACAGTTTCTTTTTAGAGGTTTTGATATATAAAAATGTAAAATTATAATAAAAGAAGGGCATATTTTTTATATCTGTTTTCCTTATAAACTCTCAAGATAATGGGATAGACCTGTAATGTTGTATTTCAAAGGCATCCATATGATTTGAGAGGTGACATCAGATACATATTCAGATGTAACTCTGTTCAGTGGTGGCAGGCTGCAAAACATGACAACCACAACAACATGTCATTAGTAAATCCAAAGCTGACATGTAGGATCAGCACTCATAGGTCAACTGTGTTACAGTTGACCTATGAGTATCTGTTGAGCCTCTGTGGTGTGCGACACTAACACTAACAAATTATTTGGTGTCTTATATTCTAACATGGATTCTACATGTTACATTGCATTTACTTATGTGTCCTTTTGAAACCTGACATTTTCTCTTATCTGCAAAATCACACACCTTATAATTGTCATAACTACTGAAAATTTCATTTTGAGCAGGAAAATAAAAAAAACACTTAATTTGTGTTTAAATGTTTGTTATTAACTCAGGCAGCTACTTATGTGGTGTGATGTTTGACTCTCTTTCTCTTTCCATTTATGTGCAAGTTCCTTTTTTCCCCTCTATCCATAACCTGCACTGGCTCCTCCTCTCCTGCCCCACCAGTGAATGGGGCCTTTGTGGGGGCTTTCAAGCATTCCAAGGGAATTCATGCAGGTGAGGAGAGGCAAATAATCCCAAACTCAAATGACTGCTGCAGCTTAATATTTACAACTGAAAATGCAAATACTCCAAGGTCTATTAGGAGGTCCCCAGTGCTGAGCTAACATTACCTTACAGGACGTGCTACAACTACAAGGGTGTGAGCACAAGAGACACAGACAGAGTGGGAGGGAAGGATCCCGTTCTTTCTAAACAGGTGAGCAACCACATGCATGCTCCAAGTCAACACACTCACTGGAGTCTGTTGTCTGTGGGCAAAGCATTAGCACATGAGTAAATATTTGCCTTATTTTTTTTATCTTTTATGCTCTCTTTGAAGAATGGCTTCACAATAGCTAAGTGAACATATTGGATTTAACAAGGCTGTTATTGTGTGTAGACAAGTGCAGTATATGAACTTTGTGAGTTACAGACTAGCTTCACACAGACAGGTCCCTGGAAAACACACTGCACTACTCACAGTGGGTTATACTAAGGTGAATGTGTATACACGGCCATCTGCATATCATTTCGCTCATGTTTTCTCTAACTGGTTTGTAACAGAAGATGTTATCACTCAGGCATTTGTAGACAAGAGTCGGGATTAGATTGTAGGCTGAGACTGGTTGGATATCACACAATTTCTTACTTCAATTTCACTGAACTCACACTCTTTCTGTATCAACTTTCTGCCACAGCTTCCCTCTCTTCTGTTGCAACTTGTCAGCACAACACTGCCTGCAGGTATGCATGCTCGTTTTCCCATGCTGACTGATTAACTAACATTGAGGTTTAGGGACACACCACTACTACTTGAACTATCACAGTGAGTAAATTTCACCCCAACTGGTCGAGGCAGATGACCGCCCACCCTGAGCCTGGTTCTGCTGGAGGTTTCTTCCGTTAAAGGGAGT
>JAUMHL010000027.1:12829223-12888936 GCA_032362345.1 Sandelia bainsii
ACTGTAAAGTGCCTTGAGATGACTTATGTTGTGATTTGGCGCTATACAAATAAAGTTGAATTGAATTGAATTGAATTAAATTAAGGCATAACATCTTATTCACACAGACATCTCTGGTTGCACATATTGAAAGCAATTTTCTAACAGCTCAACACATTTTTATCTGCACATTAAAAAGGGCAGAGTCCACATGTCAAGGGACTTTACTTCTCTCTAATCTTGAACTACTCACCCTTCTTTATGTTTCTTGCCCTTTGATATCTGCTGTACTTCTCCATCTCCACTCACGTCCGTTATGGCTGCATTTTTTCACAGAGCTACTGTGCTATCACAGAGCTGGTCAGGAGTTAGTCGCAAATCACAGGGGTCAACTAAAAATTAGCAATTCCACAACACAAACACAAATGTTGTGCATTTTTTCCTGAAAATCTACATGGAAAGTAGTAGACTTATATTTTACTTAATTTCAATATTTTTATGAGTGTGTCCTGTGTTTTCAAGCAGCATGTTGCAGACAGTCAGTGAGTGGCTGTGGTGGGAGCGTCTGTGGCTGCCGCGAAATGTCTCCTGGTCTGATTTGGAGGACAGTGAAGGTCGCATATATGCTAAAGCCTTTCAACTTTTTGCTGCTCTGCCCTGCGCCCTCTGCCTGCTCTTAGTCAGATATCTGTTTGAGAGGTGAGAATATAAATTACGTGATCAAATGCATCCATGTGTGATTGAGTTTAGCAATGTACATCTGGTTTCAGAATACTGTTATCTGTGTTATGCAGTTGGACATACTTACAGTACATTTACTTTAATGTTGATTATGTGCTGCCGTAGGAACCTGGCCACACCATTGGCTAATGTCTGGGGAATCAGGGACAGCGTACGTCGGAAAGCAGAACCAAACCCCATCCTAGAAAACTACTTCTGCAGCCAAGCACAGGTTCCATCCCAGGTATGTTGACATTGTCCTCTAGAGGGGAAACTTATTTAATACATTAATTAATGCAACATTGTTAAAATTGTTTAAAAAACTAAAAACGATTATCTATGTCAGAGGATTACTTTTGAGAGATTTGTATAAAGATAAGTTGAGAGTCAATATAAGTGAAATACTGAATCCTTCAAAGTACATTAGCCATTGTGATCTTTTTTAGATATACTAGTTAATGCACTAATCAGCTTTAACACAAATGTTTGCTCCTGCTGATGCTAAAATTATTTTTTGTTTTGCATCAAACTTTGCCAATCATCAAAGAGTAAACACGGGTGTGTAACTTTTGCCAATGTAAGAGTGGAAAGAGTCTGACACCCGGATCATTTCCCTTGTGTCTCAGGCTGATGCGACGTCTCTGTGTAAGAAGACCAGTTGGCCAGAAAGGAGAGTTCAAATCTGGTTCAGGAGGCGGAGGAACCAGGAGCGACCAGGGCTTCAGAAGAGGTTCTGTGAGGCCAGGTGTGTGTGTGTGGGTTTGTGTGTGATTTTGCAATGATGTGAGACAAATTGTTGATGTGTTAATACATGATATTACTGTTCTTGTCTGTCAACAGTTGGAGATGTGTGTTTTATTTATTTGCATTTGTTGGCGGAATCCTAGCTCTCTATGATGTAAGTAGTTTTGGCATTTTTCCAAGTTTTTACCACAGGAACAATTTCAATTACATGATTTGTGTCTTGTGTCATAACAGTTTTCTAATAGAGAAATCAATTGCTTTGCAGCTGTGGGAAATGTCTCTCTCTTTATCATTGTGTTTCTACTTTTCTCCCGCTATCTCCATATTTTGGTGCACCACTAGATTTACCTGAAACTCTTTGATGCACTTTTTATCTTGTCTCTGTGCTTCAGGGGTTTTCTCACTCTTTGGCAGTTGACATTGCAGACAAACACGCATGAGCTCGTTGACCAACATTTACACTTATTGCTGCTTTCAAAGGTATTCTCCAACCCCTCTTACCCTCCTTTTCCCTTTTCTGTTTGCTGCAGAAACCTTGGTTTTATAATCTGAAGGAGGTTTGGGCAGGCTTCCCTAAACAGGTAAGTGTTTTGCCATTACTTTTACAATGGTTTGTAGAATATGATTGTTTACAAAATGATCAACATCTGCATGTGTGCTGTGTCCATTTAGTCCATGTTGCCATCTCAGTACTGGTATTACCTCTTGGAAATGGGCTTCTACCTTTCTCTGATCTTCAGTCTCACATTTGATGTGAAACGGAAAGTAAGTGTAAATACAATATGTGCAAAGTTAGTATGTGTTTATTATTTAATATACAAGTTTTGTTTTATTAAATTATTTTAATTCTATATTCATGTCAATTTTGGTATCATATGCATGATTACCTGTCCTGTGTATAGGACTTCAAAGAGCAGGTGGTTCATCATGTAGCCACGCTAACTCTTCTGAGTTTCTCCTGGATTTCAAACTACATTCGTATTGGCACCCTTGTTATGGCAGTTCATGACTCTGCTGACATACTACTAGAGGTCAGTACCAGTGCATTGTTATGTATGTAGATTGTAAATATCACTTGTACATAGCAAAGCTGTGTTTTTAATTACAAAGTATTGAAGCTGATACTTCTCCCTCTTTTTCTCTCACAGTGTGCTAAAGTATTCAACTATGCTAAGTGGCACCGGACTGCTAACACCCTGTTTGTGGTGTTTACAATTGTCTATATTGTGACAAGGCTTGTTATTTTTCCATTCTGGTAAGCGTGTGAAATCCATCGATGCAATATGATGCATAACTGGCATAATATGTAAATATATTATGTGTACATATCTCTACTGCAGGTTGATCCACTGTACATGGGTGTATCCACTGGAGCGATTTGCCCCGTTCTTTGGCTACTACTTCTTCAATGTCATGCTGTTGGTTCTACAGATACTCCACCTGTACTGGGCTTTTCTCATTTCACAAATGGTTTATAAGCTCATCTGCGGCAAGGTGTGTCTGCAGGGGAGTCTATGTGTAATTACTTTCTGAGAAAAAAATAAATATCTAAAAACTATGTAAAATCATATTGTCATGTTTTGTTGCTCATCCTTTGTTCACTTTAATTTCCTGCTTCTTCTCTATGGTCCATCTTGTAGCTTGAAGGTGATGACAGAAGTGATGAAGAGGAGGATGACAGTGATTTGCCGGAGGAAAGAAGCCACAAACTGAATCACGTGAATGGTGCTGGAGCTAGAGGTCGAGCTAATGGCCACTGACATAAAGAGACAGACAGAAACTGAGTTTTTGATCCAGTTTGGATTAAGTTATTATAAACTACATACCGAAAAAGGTTTATTATTTTTAAAGGAAATGTGAAGGATGACACCTAAACTGATCTAAAGCTCTGTGGTTTCTGGAGTTCATTGAATTCAGAACTTTTAACAACATACTATCTTTTTTTAGTCCCTATTAAAAATAGAAGAATATGTTGTACTTTTTGTGTTATTGAGAATAATTACAATGTTAATGACAATGATGCCATGTAGTTATATGTGTTTATTAAAGTATTGTAGAGTTTTTAGCTACTTGTACTACTGTGAAATTTTATACTTTTTTTATGCCTAATAACAGCTGAGAAAAGGCATTGTCCTTACTAGTTATACCCCCAGTCAGATAATATACCCAATATTAAATAATAAATATCGAAAACACCTTTATGTAACATTAACTCCCCTTTATGTAAGGTATATTCATATTAGTGCATAACTGTGTCGTTTAATTAAATAGATGAGTGGATAAATCTGTATTAATATTAAGTGAAAGATGACAACATGTGCATAAGGTGGAGTAGTCTATGGTAGTTTTTCACTAATCAGTTTCTTCCATTATTAATAATTCAATACTAATGTTTAATAAAATAGTGGGCATATAAAACAAGTAGTAATAGCATTATTGAAAACAATCAGTCATTGATTTGCACATAGGATTAGTCTGCAAGGCTGTATAAATTGAAATTATTCGCAGCTTCACTCGCCATTGTTTTTGTCCTCTTGTCAACACTTCTATCTTTAAGGCTCTGGGCTGTGTCAACACGCCCTCTCGCGACAATCTGCGAGAACTAACAGACGATTAAAGGTGAGCAGGTTACCATAGAAACGTCTACACAAACCATAGGTAGCCTGCGTTTAACTACACAGTTAGTATTTATAGCTAAAATGTCTCATGTGAAAACCTATCGCACAAATGTGAGAATCGGTAACTGGAATGAGGACCTGTGCTTAGAAGAGGTTTGTATCGAAAAACTATTTTGAACTTTTTAGCTAACGTTATCAAAATGAATAAAGGGTAATCTTAGCTGCTGGGGTTAGCATTACCTCGTCCATTTCAACGAGCTGTGACGTTCTGGGCCTTTTATTTTTTATTATTTCATGTACAATAACTGTACTTTAGGCCTGTTTCATGTTATTATTAGATAGCTACTACGTGTCATTCCTTCAACACAGCAAATAATTGAAGGAAAGATAATAAAGGAGGGTAATAACTATGTCAGAATAGCTTCATTTTGGCAGCTACAGAGATATAAGAAAGATTAAAATTGACATTATGATGACACTTTGATATTGTTATCTCCTTTAAATGAAAAACAACTATAAATGTTTGTAGTTGTGGAATATCAGAGAATTTACATTGTATTTCTTGATTTTTTTCCAGGATGCAAAGAAAGAGTATATGAGGAAAAAAGAGAGGGGTGAGCTTACCGCCCAGAGAGCTGACTTTCTCAAACAGAACATTTTGAGACCGGTAAATTTAGTTTAAGCTACATAAGAACACCATTAACTGATTGCAGCAATAATATTACAGTGACGGTGGGGGTGCTAAAGATAATGATTATGGTGTTTGTAGGTGAAGCTCTCTGTGACAAAGGATGGACAACTGCACTTTGGGGATATTGTGATGTTGGTGAACATGGGAGGTGAAAACAGGGAGTGCAGTGCATTAAGCATTAATGCAGACATTCACAGTTTGACAAAGACTCCTTCACCTGGCATTCAAGCCCCATGCGGAATCAGTGCAGGAAGAGGTATTCAGCCCTGCACACGCACTGCCTTCATCATTACCAGGTACACACACAAACACGCTTAAAACTATATTAACATACAGTCCAACAGATATGGTAATGCTCCCAAATGTGAAACTCTACACTGCTTGTTTGAATACAGTGTAGATGGCAGTCCTGAAGGATCAACTCTGCTTTTTGAGCAAAGCTTTGCCCTGAGGACAACAAATGACTTTACAAGAGGAGTAAGTAAACTCACATACTGACACACACAGACACATAGCAACATATAACAGTTATGTTACACCCTCTGTGGCTCTGAAGCACTGTAAAGATAAATAGTCCTGATGATAATGGGTTATTATGGAACCAAGTTATCTCAGTTGGTCTCAGACTGTGTTACATCCTGTAGGTTTGAGCTTTGAAGAAAACAGCAGGCAGGAAAGGTCTAATGATAAATGTACCTGACTTGGATGATTTATTAAATCAATAATGACTAACTTTACAGACATGCAAAATTAAACTGATGAAATATATCTTTAATAATAGCTAATGACATGATGGTAAAGTTACCTGATTATAAGATCAAGTGATGTGAAGTGATAGTTATGTTACAGTAATATACTGATATAGTGATTTTTAAACAGCAAATGTGTTTCACATTACATTGCAAATCATTTTTTGTGTTTTTACATATTTTCTCTTCCTTTCTCTCCTCAGCTTTACTTGGCAAGTGACCTGCAAAGTTTTCAAAAGGTAGATTTTGTTTTATTATTAATTTTTTATTGAACACAAACAAGTAAAATACATACTGATGAGTGATGAGTTGAACAAATTATAAATGTCTAACTCTTATATATATGCATAGTTACTTTAAACACAGAGTGTAACAGTCATGTTTGTCCTTTTCACTACATCTTGAACTATTTTCAGTCTCCTAATATTGTGACTCCATTTGCAGTGTGCAAAGAAGTCCCGCCTCCAGGAGGTAAACTTGGTTGACAGCAGTTCCTTTCTGTCATGGTGGAAGGTGGTGCACTTTGACCCGCAGGAGAGGCTTGAAAATGAGGGTCTGCCTGTTCCTGTAAGTCTTTACTGTGGTTTATTCCACTGTTTTGACGTCACCATTTTCTGTTGTCTAAGTCTGTAACTGAACTTGGTATAAAGAATTCTTTGGGTTTGTTCTGCTTCCCTTCACCTCTTTTGCATTGAGAACATCTATGCAATTTTCAATAGGCTTTTTTTTTTTAACAGGCTAATGAGAAGGTGCTGATCATACACTGCAAGACAAACCAGGCTCTTGCTGTTCTGGGTGATCAAGTCCTTTGGTATTTTCAATTTTTCTTTTATTAATTACCCAATTCCATTACAAGTAAAAGTAAATTTAATAAAAATGAAGCAGATTCAGATTCACTTTGGTTGATTCACATAGTCAACCTATGCATTTAGCTCCACTCCGCTCTTCACAGCCACACAAAAAAATGAGGACCTCCAGTATATGACAGCTAAATGTCAGGTTGCAGTATGTGCAAATCCACTGTTGTTCTGTAGGTAACACTTGTGTCTCTACAGGACTACATATGGCAAAGAGTATGAAGTGACTGCTCACACCTTCATGGACTCTCACAAAGCTGAACAGGAGGTCAACCACTTGATACTGTGCACCTCTGACCCTGCAGGGGACGCGCTTGTACTTTTCAACCACCCAGAGTCAACGTCTAACAACAAGACTGTCTAAAAACACACTGTACTCTCACACTGCAATGCACAAATAGAGCTGACAGATACCACATTGTTAACACATGAATCTTAAATAAAGGTTGTCTTTATTTTTAGGACACTGAGTTTTTTTTCTTCTTGTGCAAAGGGATTCAGGGCTGCACTCCAACCAGAGTGTTAAAGTTATATGATACATATACTAAGTGAGCTGCCAGGAGGGTCTGTAGAAAGAAGCATATGATATATTTCTTCCAACACTTTATCATTTTTCAGTTAGGGATTGACATGAAAGTGTGACACTGGGCAGTATGATGATTTGGCCAGTTTTCCTTGTGTTTGGAATTGCCTCCCAAACGATATTAACCAGATAAGGGAATAAAGTACCTTGCTCCTTTCTCATGAAAGGAGCATTGAATATAAGAAACAAAAAACAGTCTTCACCAGCTTACTGCAGACCTTTTGTCTTTTATTATGTTAGCAAACATGTAAAAGATGAGTCCATAAGCAACACACCTTTACCCAATTAAGTGGTTATGCTGATAAAGCCTTACTTGGTCTGGTACGACCTGTTCAGTGTTAGCTAATGTTAAACATAACATAGATGTAGTGTAACTGACACTGTGGTTGAGTCATATAATCACATCACTGACAATGTGACTCTATGCACTTGTTACATTAGGTTTTAGCATGTCACATAGACTGTGGTTTACAGGAAGTAAACACATTAAACATCACCAAGAGACATGTTTGTTTTCCTGCTTTCTCATTGATCTCCTTCTCACTCAGGTCACCTGGTGATGATGTGGTTAGACAACTGGCTCAAGCCAAGAAAAGAAAAGTGGAAGTAAAAGTAAAGTAAAAGTAGAAGTAAATTCCATAGTTACAGTTTAATTAATTAATTATAATTATATTAAATTTATTTAAATTAAGTATGCATTTGCCGAGTATGCTCAAATTGAGTGAGTATACTTGAGTTAGCTTTTTATTCACTTGACAAGCTCTTATTCACATCATCAGGAAAATGGGTAAGATCTTCTCCATACAGCCTTCATGGTGTAGGTAGTATCACCTTTCATTATGTCATCATCTGTCTACATTCTGATAAACACAGTGGAAAACATTTTAGTGTATATCACACTGTACAGGACCTCACAGCACGACAGCTACATGTTCAATTTGGCCACCTGTCATAAATGTGAAAGTAATATAATTACAAACCCACAACAAAATAATAATGTCTACATTTAGTGCTAATAAGGTCACCTTTCACAGACAATGAAGCTAGACTAGTATAACCTGTTAACTACACTGTTAGACTGTTAGACAATGTATTGTACTGTACATAAAACCATCCAATAATCAATAGTTAAAACAACTTCATCTCCAAAAGCTTCTGCAATTAATTGATGCAACACATTAATGCACCAGTAATATTCCAATATTAATACACTAAATTCCTGCATAATGAGTACCTTCTGTTGGTAATAGTTGGGCAGTTTTACTGCAGTTTTACAAGATTTGTAATGCAGAATTGTTACTTATCACACAGTATTTTAAATTGTTGTAGTGCTAGTTTACCAGGATTGTAGAAAACACAGTTCAGTGAATTAGTGATAACTCAGAGAGAAGATAATAATAATAAGTAGATTAAACAGATTTAATGAGGTGATTACAAAGATTTGTATTGATTTTGCCACTGAAGAACCCCCCTAAGACCAAACATTTAACAAATATTTACAATGACAAACTATTTAGGTGTTTATATGGACTTTATATGAAATCTGGCTTAGTTAAGTATTAACATCTAACTGCCACTCAATCTATCTGCACACTCTGCACACCTCCTCTTGATAATGAAGAAGTACACACAATCCAGAACACAGTGTAAAATAAAGAATATAATACATTAATGACTTTATTATAAGTAATATCACAGCAGAGGAACAGTTGATAGTTACTATGTAAAACTAATGCTACTAAACACTTGTGCTGTGCACATTAACACTTTTACAAAAAAGGGTGTGTGTATGATAGTTTTTCTGATACTTATCAGCAACAATAATGGTGTCAAGAAGTGAAAAAATCAAGAAAAAATCATGGAGCATAGTATTCACAGATTCTTATAAATGAATGTGACTTGAACAGAGCTGACAGGACATCAACACTGTATACATGAATTTGATGAGCAAGGTGGCACACGTTAAAATGAAATATCACAGATGTGCCTGGTGGGAAAGCTGAAATTAAACTTAAAAAAAAAAGATTACTGGCAGACAGAAAGTCTGTATTTTCAGAATTTGCTAATGCCACACAAATGTATATTTGCTTTATACACCAAACTCGGCCAGCAGAATGTTGAGAGTGATCCAGGGAGGCACATGAGTCTATGCTTTGATAGAATATTTAAGGATATTTTCACATGGTCTTCACCCTCTTAAAATTAACATTTTTCCTTAGTTATTTTACTGCAGGAGACACAGCCGTCAGGTTCTAAATCTTGTAATGTCCACTCAAATCTTTTCAGTTAATCATAATCCAGGTGATATTATTGTATTTTTATTGTTTATTTATCTAGCAGGAGGTGCCTGTTTGTAGAAATGTTTAGTTGTTTGTTTTGCTTTTTAAATGACCATGAATGAAGGACCATCACTACTTACAGATTTTTAATGATGATTTCATTTATTAAGGGAAAAAAACTGTCCATACCTGCAGTTACTGTACATAGTGTGCCACAACTTTTATATCTATGTTTTTAAATGACATTGTAGGCTGCCTTTTGTCAGCATGCAGCACTGAACTACACCATCGAAAACTATTTACCTTTGCTGGATTCAACAAAACTGCAAAGCATCTGCAGGGCAGCATTTGCAGCAGCAGAGGGCGACATGTAATCACTGATAGGGTCGAAACCAGACTGACTCGCACATGAAAAAAAGGGAATAATTTATTGATTACTTCTCCTGTGTCACTCATCGGTACTGTCACTGCATACATTTATACTTTATTCTGTTTCTCAAACTTTATGAACCACGTCACCTCAACAACGTAGCCCCCAGGAGACTTTCCAGCACAATGTCAAACTTTGCAAAATGTATTTAACCTGAAAAAAACAGTTATGTTAATGTCACCGCATAAAGTATGTTTCAAATATCTATATACATATTTGCTCGTCGTACAAATAATTTAGCTATTAACCAATGTTTAAAAGCATTAATCTATAAGAAATGTAGCCTAAACGAAACTTAACTAAAGTTATATATAATATTTTTTCTGATATATTTAGTTAATATTTAAAACGAATTTATATAGAAATGAATATATCTTTACATTAAAAAACTGTTTTAATTCATTACTGTTTACTAATATAGACACAGAACAAAATTTGTAATTTGTCTAATATAAATAATGGAATATTTATTCTGGTTATGTGACGATCATGAAACATAGCACTTTAATTTCCCCGAATATACACAACATTACAATTATATATTTTTACATTTTGATAACTGATCATTTTGATAATTGTAAGAACAACTTGCCGAGATTAATTTGACTTTCAGAGCTAATATATTATGATTTTACTGTAAGCTGAAATGAAAAGAATTAGAAATGAAACAGAAACAGTTAAACCTACTGATCTACTGATGATGTTTGACATGATATAGACCAGCATGGGATGCGCTTCAGAATGAACAGCGACGTACACGGGAGCTCACATGTGCTGCCTCTGCTTCTGCATGGGATGAATGGATGATAAAATCAATGCTGACACTCCCGTCTTGAATCAAGCTCTATGTCACGTTTTACTGTGGGCCTGTGACGGTAGTGTTGCGTGCAACCTACGGTACCTACGTTAGTCCTGCGTTTCACATACACTTACAGTATAAAATTAACTCAAAATTATTTTTCTCATTGCCTGCAACTAAAAGTTATTACAGATTATTATTTAGCTGTGGTTTACCTCCACAGTTTATCCAGACCATACTGGTGCTGAATGATCTGTACTCCTGACAATCACCAGAAGTTTAATGCAGTTTTTAATTCAATGCCTGCAACAACAATAATGCTTAATTTTTTTAATGATTTATTTCTTTTATTACCCCCTCACATTCTGCATAAAGTCTCATGTGAGCATAACATGTTGGAGCTAAACATAATTATGTTCAAACTGAATTCTGAGGATTTTGCTTTCTGTTGAACATTTGATTTTGGATAATGTGTAACCTCATACTTTAGGTGAACAGCAAATCAAGTTTAAGAGCTAAAGTCTCACAGTCCTTGTATACAATGTAATCATTCCCTTCTGGAAAACACTGGGCTATTCAGTCAAGAATGAAATGACCAAGGACAAAAATTAATAATAGATAAGTCTGGATACAGTTAATGTATTTTCAAACAATGTTACATTTTACCTCAACCACAGCTGCCACAACAGGACAGGGTGTAACAATTTCTATCTTTGTGTAAAATACCTGTGTCCTTACAAATTGAAACTTTGTTATTTTAAAAGTTTAAGTTGAGTTAAGTGAAACAGCGTGGGGCCATTATTGGTCTATTATTATCTCTCTATCTATCTGATTAGAAATATTAATAATATTAAAACTACACAGGGCTCTCCAGAAGGTCACAATAAATCATGTCATATGAGATACGCAAACCTTACAGTTTCAGTTATTTTAAGGCAGTAATTACAAACCTTTTCTGCTTGTTAACCTTTGCTATGAATTTGTGTCTCGACTCCTTGTGATTGTGACAAGGTCAACTGAATTTTCTCCTCTCATTTCTCTTTAGAGATATGAGGTAAAGAGACAAATGTATTCAGTATTTCATGCAAAAAATAAATAAATAGCAAAGATAAAAGAAGTGTGTGGAAATTGTTTTGATAAGATCAGTGTGCATAAATGAATGTGAGAAAAGGTCGTCTCATGTTGCAGGTTGCAGCTTGAATGTTGCAAATTTAGAGAAATGGGCCCCGGGTATCCATCTTTCAAGGTGGAGGTTCTGGTCTAAGGTCTACTGATTTAAGAGATGTAAGTGAAATGAGTGAATCAGTGACGTAGGCAGATGTGTGATGAACTTTCTTCGTCTCTCCCACATGACACTGAAATTGAACATCTTCAGTGCCAGGTGTAATAACTGGAACTAGTGTATGTTGCAGTATATCTGTCGTCCAAAAAACTGTATCCTGTCTGATTTTTTAGCCTCTGCTAAAAGTGCAATAGCAGTAGTTTATACATTGTATAGTCCATTGAGTGGAATAAAGTCATAGAAGCTGCTTCTAAACCTCCTCATGTTGCCAGAGACACTCAGTCTTTACATGCGTGTCCTTTTGGGCGCACCGAGCTTTGGGAATCCCTGGGTCTTAATCCAGTCCGGTCTTTCCGCCCTGCTCCCGGCCACCTTATCCGTAGCACTATGTGTTTCTGTGTGAGAGAAGCCGACTCTTGTTTACAGCAGAGATTCCACGGAGGAGCGGAGACCCGCAGCCTGCTTTGACCGAGGGCGAACCGTCGGATTTCAGCCTCTGGATATGTACGCAACAGGAGTTTCTGTTTTCTCCATTTGATGAGGATAAAGGCAAAACACGAAACACTCTAACAGGGCAACTCTCTGGACAGATTCTCCCTCCCATCCGAGCCGAGGTCGTCTAGCTGGAGAGCTGGAGACCCATTCTCTTGCGTGGCACAAGTCTGGTATTTTCTTTCAGCTGCAAATCACCACTGACGGCAGAGATAAGTCCGAACCGAGGAGCTGGAAAACTGGTGTAAAAACGACTTCTCAGCGCGGGCCGGGACTTTTCGGTGGGGATCGAGAGACTGTGCTGGCTGAATGGCATAGGCAAAAAAAAAAAAAAAAAAAGGTTTTTCATTCATTTTTCAACCTCGCAGCCACCACCCCTGTGGATCTGGACGTGTTTTCAGGTCCCTCCTCCCCTCACATACAGTCATTCACACGGGGGATTCTAGCGAGCGACACTGGCGTTAATTTATTATGGTGGCAGAAGCTACTAATAATAACATTTAGTCCGATATATTTTTCGTTAATTCCAGGCCTGATCGCACTGTACGTGCACTGCTGTTTTCAAGAGATGGAGACTGAAGATAATCATTTATCCTGTAAAATCACCGGCTTGTGTGCCATACCATCCAACGTCAAACTATCCAGTGATTGGCAAAAATAGCAGGCTGTTTTAGCATTGTTGTCATCGAAGGAATTTTCTCTTATCACGTTTTTTTTACACATTTATTTATATATTTTTTTTGTGCAAATCCTAGTAGGCAAGCAACCATTTTTGTAGGCTGCCACAGCGTAGCCTTTTTGGGCTACAGACACATTTATTTTTTTCCTTTTTTTTTAAATGGTTCTCTTAAGGAGCTGGTAAACAACCTAATTATTTTGTTTCACCTCTGTCCCGGAATTTTTTTTTTTTGAGAGGAGGATATAGCCTAATGTTCAAGAACATGAGATCTGGCACAGCGATGGGTAGCCCAGCCTTGTTTTGGGCTCTGATACTGTCTGTCTCAACTACCTGCATATGGTCCACATATGGAGAGAGTAAGTATTTATTATCTAATATATATGTCTATATATTAGAAGTTTTAGAAGAAGCTGTAAATAAATAACATCCTCCAGATCAGTTTAACCTTTTGTAAATAGGTCTTTGCAGGCTGGTGTGAAATAATGTGTTAAAACGTATATGTGGAAATCTATAGATTATAGAAAAATAAGGAAAACGTGTGTTATTTCAGGACTTACTTATTCAATATGACTATTGAGCACAATACATAAGCGACGTGTGTCTGTTACATATTAGCAGAAGGAGACCATGTGGTACAGCTGCCGTCAGTGGGTTTTACACAATTAACATAAAATCTGCTTTATTCTAAGAAATGTCGCTCATTTGATGTGGATTTGATGAAGCAGCAGTGATTATTAGGAAACAGATAAAGATAACTAGGAGCGTGTCGCCATAGTCTTCACATTTTTTGGCATCCAGAAAGCAGAATGTGAATCCAGGGACCAGAGCTGAAGGTTACTACGACCATGTGGCCATTTTGCATTTCGTAGTGTGTCGTCGCTGCGCATGAACGACCTGAATCAGATAAACCTTTGCTGACACACAAATAATAATAAAAATAAAACACAAACATAATTAATAGTCGTCAGGTGACTATCATAATAAACAGACAGGATGATGAAACAATGTATGTCGGAGATGATCACATTTTATCTCCAGGCGCGGTTTTTAGTTTACAACTACGTGTTATAATCAACAAACAGCGGCGGTAAATAAATCCCATGAAAAATGCAAACCTTAAAATCCAGGAACATTTGAATTTAAGTGTCCGATCCAGTCCTAACATCGTGCTCTTTCACACTGAGGAAACACTTGACATGCTGATATCATTTTGTAAGAAACGTTGGAAAACTTTTTAATTTAGTCTTAATAGATGTTTAAATAAATGCACAGAAATCTGTTGAACATACAGAGAGGACTAGATGAGCTCATTTACTTTTTATTTCTTTGTGAGCGTTTTATACACTTTATTAGGCTTCATATTTTACTAAAATGTTTCACCAGCTTTCACTTTGTAAAATCATAAACTTATTAGATTTCAGTTATTTTCTGTAACTACTTTTCAGTGGCTTTTCTCTGAATACCATGTTGGCCAAATATAATTCCTAATCTGTCTTTAAAATACTTCAGGCCAAACACCATCAGGATTATAGAGATGATTTAGCAAATTCCTGCTTTTGTCTGTGAACTAAATATTCACCATACATAGTAAAAAAACGGGATAGGTTTTCTGGTTTAAACGGGGACAAGAATGTGGTTTACATAACAAGAAAAGTGAGTTGTAATTCAAATTGTTCCTTGTTTCTCTGGTTGCATTTCTTTTTATAATCATGGCTCTTAGACTATGTACACATTAACACTACATCTAAGTCACGATCCCCTGAAGCATGAGTCATTTAATGTGTTGATTTCACAAGTCACAAAAGTTGTTTATTTACCTGCTCGGTAAATTTCCAGATCTCTCAAGGTGCTTCTTTTCCACCTGCCCGGAGATTGTGTGTCTGCTTAACATGGGGTGGCTTCGTTTGTGTATAAATGTGTGTCTGCTGTTTACATCACTTCCGTTGTACCAAGTTGCCCATTTCCAGGGAGGTTATGTAGGATGGTAGAGACAGCGTGACATGGGAAGGAGACATGGAGACTGGCCTCTATTAGCATTCAAATAGAGGGGAAAAAACTGAATTCAGTCCCTCTGACCAGTGGTCTGACCACAGCCATGTGCGGGTGGGGGGCTTCTTTGCACCCCTCTGAGCTCAGTGAGACATTGAAGTGGAGTTGGGGGCTGGGTGACAAGTGGTTGCTCTTAGATCTTGATGCTCTGTGGTGTATAATACATTAGGCCATCCAGAACAAAGAGTTCAGAGACAAAGACTGTGGTGAATATCAAGACAGGGATGGGTTTCTTCAGTTTATCACTCTGGGATGATGTTTCACTTGGCTGCGTAGGGTCTGAATTTCTAGCTTCTTTCATCACTTAGTGGAAAATCACAGATATCCTAGAGCTCCGTTAAGGGTTGAAAACTTTTTTTTTTTTTTTGCTCTGTTCATTTTGATAATCTGTCCACACCAATAAAATGTAATTAAGCTCCCTCTTAACTGTAACCACAGTAAACTTTCCGTGCCATGGCTTCCAAGTATGCAGCAAACAAGGCTCTAAAAGGGAGGGAGAGCGTGAGGAAGATAGAGACTTGGTGTTTGGAAATAGAATGTGTAAAAATATGCTTGCAAGAGAAACAGACTTGGTTTTGTTGATTGGAAGAGTAGAGAGTTTGTGAACAGTTTTATTGGCTTGTGCTGTTCACACGTTGGTCTCCTGTATAGACCGATGCGCTTAACTTCATCACTTGGCACCGCTGCTGTTTGTCCTAACTAGATATGTCACCAAAAACATTGCAGCAGGGGCTGTGTGAGTAAAGGCACCCTCTGTCCCATTCCATGAGGGCACACCAGCATCCCTGTTCAGTTATATATGAAAGGACACGTTCCTGTGGAAAACGTGAATGGTGGCGTAAATAATCAAACTCTGTGTGCATTGTGTTTGACAGGCACCCTTCCTGCCTTTCTCTTTGGAGTATGACATGCTGCAGAACAGCTCTTCTAGTCATGACAGGACAAGTGGCTCAGACATGACTGCTGTCACTCTACTCCTGAAGGTGCCCCAGTCCATCTTGTGACTGGGGACACGCTGTTACCTACATAACCATCTTCCACTCCTGGCTTGGCTGCATGCGGGAATGGTTTGTCTCACCCCCGCTGAGAGATTGTAACGAGTGTTCATAGACCCGTGGTGTGTGTGTAGGGAAGTTAATTTATTGTGCAGCTCTTTGTGTGTACTGCAGCAGGACTCAGTGTGACGGCCTGAGTCAGTGGCATGCCCCTGTGTAAGAATGTGGAAGTGTGTCACTGGGCGAGTTTGTGAGAGCGCAGTCAAATGCTGTCCTACAGCTCCTCCAGGCTGCCAGCTGAGGTTTACAATGCTTAATTAAACACTTTATTTCAAGTGGCCCGTCATTGGATTTGCTCAAATGTAGTCTCTGGCCAACTGCACATACATCATCATGGACTGCCGGTTTAATGGGCCATGGAGTATTGTACAATTTGTGAGATGATTGGAAATGCTGGCGCTCTTAATAGATGGCACTTGCTGTATCAGTTGAAAGCTGTTCATCAGAGAACTGAATGCAGATCAGGCCCGAAGCTCCTGAATTCATCATCCAAAGATTATTTTCTGAGGTGTTTTGCAGAATATTATAAAGCAAAGGAAGGAACCATTTTATTGCTGCATGTTCATCGCTCAGTCATCGCTTGGCTGTTTGTGATTACAATTACAAGTTTTTCTATAATGAAGTTTCATTTCAAATAGTGTCTGAACACTCTGAGGTGCAAGTTGTATATACATGTGATTTTTATAGCACTGCTACTTAAAATAAAACATTTAAAAATCAGTAAACTGTCATAGGGCAGCAGGTGGCTTATATTCCAAATGACGCAGTTTACTCAGTTTAGATGTTGTTTAGTTCTTTATGCACTTTATTTTCTATACCTTTACGCATTTTGTTTATATACACATAAGCAGAGCGATCATAGTTTAAATCCAATGGAAATTATATTATTATTATTAATCCCAAAACAGCTGCATCACACACACTTTGATATTTCAAATCGATTCACTTTTAGTTGTGATTCAAATTAATCACAACTTAAATTAAAACACTATAAAATTGTAATAGTAATAATGAAATCAACTTTTTATTTTTATTTTGTGTGTGTGCTGTCAACTTCCAAACGTTAAACAAATCATTTAATTAGATGTTAAATGTAACATTATTATTTAAAGCAGTCAGCTTTAACAGATGACATTTAGCTCTGTAGATAATTCTGGAGCAGTCCAGGACTGTCCACTGTTCCTGGGAAATATGCTAATAATAATAAGACCTCCTTGTTACCTCCTGTGTTGCCTCCTGCCCTCTTCCCTCTTTGTGTGCGAGCTGTTATGATGGAGAGTGTAGTGTTACTGTTTGGGGTTTTGGTGATATCTGAGCCACAGTGTTTGAAGTTAGGTCCACTGAGGGGAAGTGGCCCACCAGACCGCTGGTCAGATGACTTCCAGTATGCTGGGGATTAGGGCCAGTTGATGTGGCAGGTTTGACGGGACATGACTGTGCAGTGAGCGACTCCCTTGCTGCTCTCACTGAGACTGGATTTTAGAGGAATGTTTCTGGTACTGGTAAAAATGTATACCTCATGTTAAGTTCTTCCTATTTTGAACTGTTTCACAGAGTAAATTCTTTACTTATTCCATATACACGTTTCATAAATAAAACAAGATTCGTTGGTAAACTCTTAAACTTCATCTAAATGTAAAAGTCAATTATCCAACTGAATTCAATAAAAATCTGCTCTTTCAAGAACTTGAGAATATGAACACTTTTACAGTCTAATTATACAGCTTGCATATATTGCACATATTTAATAAAACTAAAATTTTAGTCATAAACATTTTTATATATAGCATCATTTAATGCTTAGAAATACTACTGACTTTAATATATAGCATTCTCAAATATATTTGAAATGACTTGTGGATTAATAACCATTAACAAGTGATAGAATTATCTGTTTGCTACATTTTCCAGATACTTTCTGTTGTGAGATTTTTTTTGTTATAATCAAAGATCAATCCATAGTTGTAATAACTATTAATTGCAGGCTTGCTTGCTGTACATAAGTTCTTACAGCATAAAAAATGTTGTTACAGGCCAAAAACGGTGTTCTTAAACTAAGAGAGAAATCTTCATAGTTACCTTCTTGGAGTTTACAGCTGGGTGTCTGAAAAAAGTTGTGTTTTTCTCAGAATGCTCAGTCTGGTATTTTGATAAACATGATAAACAACATGTGGTTCAATATTTCTGACAGCCAGAACTGAGATTATGTTCATTTACATACATTTACTGAATATGAATCTGATTTTATGTGAAGTTAAGATAAAGAGTCACTGTAAGCTTTGGCTTAACTTGACTGACTTGCACATGGTCATGCATGAGTGTGTGTGCATACAAACGTGTGTTTGTGTGATGACATTTCCACAGAGGGCCAGGGCAAGGTTTATCAATCATAAACATGAGCTGATGGATCCCATTACACTGTGGAGATATGTGTGTTTACTCAGCAGTGTGAAGAGCAAAGAGAGACAGGAGGGAGAAACAGACACATGTACGCAGGCTTTTCCCTCTGTGTGGACACTGACGCTGAAATATCCATATCATTCCCAAATTATTATTGTCAGCACTTTAATTCCTTCCCTATTTTTTCTTCTTTATGTAATGATGGATTTGGAATCTAAATGTTATTTAAACATTGTTGTCTTCACAACAAATGGATTGATTGGCAAGAATCAGAGAAACCTGGAGGTTTTAGTTTGAGGCAACGTCCTACTCAATAATTTCCCAAAGAAATGGTTGGAATTCCTGGTACTTAACATGCCTAAAGAGCAGAACAGGGGAATGACTAAGAGGTGTTTTTCCTTTTATTCTTTGTTAATTTCATTCTATTATTCTTTACCTCTTTTCCGATTTTTTTGAGTATAATTCAGTGAGGATGAAACATGCAAGAATGTCTTGGAATGTTTGTCATTTACGATTCCCAGAAATACATTTAATGTATTTAGCAGTTTGTCGTGGTTTTACACCAGTAGGATGGCCTCCGATAGCTATAATTGGCAGAAACCTTATCTGTTCATTGCCACAGTATCTCTTCCTCCATTCTCTGGCTAGATGCCCCCTGACTTTATTAATGCCCTCATCAGGAAGTGGGGCCTAGAGTTTCTCTTTACTAACAAACAAATTAGTCTTTGTATTTGAGTGGCGCCACCCCTCCTCCCTCTCTCTCTGGCTGCTGGAGAAGCTGGAAGAAAATTCTCAATGAAACAAAGAAGACATGCAGCTCAATGACTCACAAGTGGAGCCCAGGGGCACTGGTGTTGATTGGAGAAAGCAAATACTATTTTCTACTGGAGTAATCGTTTCCGTTCTAAATTTGGAGAAGTGAAACACCCTGACAGGAGCAAATATAGCCCATTCATCCCCATAAACAATGCAGCTTCTATTTTTGGCAAAATAGTTTGAACATGGTTTTGTTTGTCTCAGCTGAAGTGGAGTTAATTTGCTCAAAGGGACATTTTGAGAACACATACATGACCTACGGTTGAATATTTGCCAATGGGGTGTCTCATTTGTCATTTTTGTGTCATTTCTACAACCTTTTTCCTATTTTAGAGATACAATCTGTTGGCATTTGCAGTGTTTTGACAAGGATCAAAGGATCTGAAATCATGTCTGTCTCATTGGACAGGCACTGTGACAGTGTCTCTCACTGCTACGTGTCCTAAGCCTCTGTAAGAACATAACAGGTTTAACCAAGAAGCTCATATGTCAAAGCATTTCCTGTGCTGCCTGCTGAACCTCCTTATAGACAGTTTAAAATTATATCAACCTGCCATATCTGTCAATATGGTAACAACAAATTTATTGTTTCATAAATATTTAACAGACAAACTTTTCAGTTTTTTAGCCAGACGTGTGTGGAAAAATTGTGGAGTTATTGCACTAATTTGAAAAAAGAAAAATTAAAAACTATATACAAATATTAAGTTAGCTGTAAAATCTGAACACTGTGCATTGCAGTTTAAGGTGCATGAAAGCTAGTTAACAAGCAAGAAGGGAAGTCTCAACAGTGCTCAAGTTACTAAATAAATGTTTGAATTAGTTACGTAAAAAGTAATAGGTCAATGGTTAAAATAGTTGAAAAAGTTGACTATTATCTTTACAGGTTAAAATGTTACTTAAATTAATGTATAAACAGTTTGCATTGTTAACTAAAAGAATGGCTAAGAACTGTTAAAAGTAACAGATAAATGATTTACAATAATCACTCAATTTTTTAAATCCAATTTTATGTTAATGACTTACGTTTGATTTATTTTATTCTTTTTTAATTGCTTATTGATTTAAAGTCAATTCTAATGCTTTGCCTTTCTTTGTAAATCACTTTAAATTCCCACTTTGAAATCATCTACATAAATGAAGTAGCTTTGCCTTGTGTAAAGATCATTTTACTATTTATAAATGGTTTAACTAGTTTGCTAAAAGTAGTGGATAAATATCCTATTTTAATATGTTAAATAATGTCCAGTTTAAACTCGGATCAACAGACGAACCCAGTGGAATATGACGGGTGGTGTTGATGTAGGGGAGCTCATCTGACAGGCCTGGAACCACTAACTGCATTAAAGCTTTAACATTATGATGGTTACCATCATTCCTCAGGTGTAGTAATTGATAGGCACAATTAGAGGGAGAGCCGATCGCCATCAATAATAAATAGTGTCTTTGTTGTTAATGTTTTCTTACTAATGTGTGTGTGTGGCGAAAGACACTGCAGGCACTGTGGTTTCAAGCGTTGTTTTCTGAACACAGAGGAATGGCTTATTGAAACACTGGGGTTATGTGAGGTGACAGACAAAATATTTCACCGAGAAATGCAGGGCTCGGCTTGGATCTGATAAAACAGAAGCTGTAGCAACATGTTAACTTTTGAACTTCAACCTAATACTAAATAACAATTTCCCCAGCCGCCTCTTTATTAAATATGCGTTCAGCTCGGCTGACCCTGGTGATGATCTCTCTCCTGTTAAAATATAAATACCGGTATGTGAGAACTGCTGCTTAGAACAAGTGTTAACTTCTGTTAAACAGCATAGAAACATTGTGACCCACTGAATGATTTGTGTATATGACATGTTTCCAGCAAATTACTAGCCATACCCTCTTGACGAACAGGATTATATGCTTCAAGAAGATTATTATAATTAAAGTCTTTTGCAGAAGTAATCTACGCACTAATCTATATGTAGCATTACTGTTTTGCCCACCAGGAGATCTGTGTTACAAAAGAAAATCTGTAATACTTTATTGTACCAGCTTTCTTTGGATACCTTGTTTACCTGATTAAGAGAATGAAAATGCACCTTCACGTGTTGCCTCTCTGTTGTTTTTCAGTCTGTGCCCCGAGCATTGACATCCGAAATGAGATCAGCGAGTTCAAGCGGCTGGAGAACTGTACGGTGGTGGAGGGATACCTGCATATCCTCCTCATCAATGAAAAGACCAACCACATCCACCAGGAGGCCTTCCGCTCTCTCAGTTTCCCCAAGCTAACCGTCATCACCGACCACTTGCTGCTGTTTCGAGTTTCAGGCCTGGACAGCCTCAGTGTGCTCTTCCCCAACCTGAGTGTCATCCGTGGACGCAATCTATTCTACAACTATGCTCTGGTGATCTATGAGATGACCAGCCTGAAGGACATCGGCCTGTACAACCTGAGGAACATCACCCGGGGAGCCATTCGGATTGAGAAAAACCCTGAGCTCTGTTACATAGATTCAGTGGACTGGTCTCTTATTATGGATGCTGAGTTCAACAACGTCATCAATGCAAATAAGAAGGCAAAGGAGTGTGACAATGTCTGTCCAGGCATTATGGAGGATAACCCACTCTGTCAGAGGACATCGTTCAATGACAACAACGACTACCGCTGCTGGACATCCAACCAGTGCCAGAAAGGTAACCTGAATTCAATTATTTCAATTTTACTTAATACTTAACCCAAAGAAAGTCTGTTGAGAATGGGTAAAGCAGAGTAAATGTATTTACTGTACAAATATAGTAAATGCAGTGCATGTGACTTTGATCTAGGTAGGTGGTTTCCAGTCTCACAAACATTCTGAAATTGTGCATTTCTACACCAGGGAACAAATCTCATGAATCTATGCAGTGTTTTCCCTTCATTTCCGTCAGGCTGCAGGATTGTCCACGGGCCAGTGCAAACATTTCCTCTCTGTTCATTATAGAGACCTTGTCTTTAGATCAGGCTATTTGTGGAGTGAAGGATGGCTGCAATATAGAGCACTAGGTATTAGAAAGGATACTCAGTTGAGGTTAAAGTTGCTCTGCCAAGAAATGAGCTAGTCTACCTGTCTGGACCATGTCAGTTAAATATTTGCCTTAGGGACTTTTTGCAATTTATGAAAAGAGGTATATTGAAGAATCTGGGGGAGGGTCATCCTAGTTTAACTACAGCTCTGCAGTGGGGTCATGATTTTTTTCAAACAGTCACTTATGTGTATTTGTCACTGTGTGTTCAGTTTGTCTGAGTCATTTGTGCAACAACAAGGAAGGTGTGGCAGGTTATATGACATATCTTTTTCCCACAGTTTTCAGAGGGAGAGAGAGCCAGTGCTTTTTTTTTATTAGAAATTGGGACAGCCAGACAAGCTCTCTCATTTCTCTTCAGATCTACTGTAGAAGGCAGTTTAAGTCTTTGTAGTATACTCTTCTATCCTGTTTGACGCAGACAGACTAAGCTGTTGACGAAGCATTTGGGAGAAATAGTAGTAGAGTTGGTTTCTGACATACAACCCATCAAAATATTCTTCTTTATCGTGTTTTTTTCTGCCTGCTCCATGAAGGATGGCTGCACTTATGAAGAATTATTTGATGTTGCAGGCAGGGTCACATACATTTTTGTTCATATAATGTTTTTGATATATGATGTTGTTGGTTTTTGTTTTCAGAGGTTTAAATTCCTGAAGATACAGTGCTTAAAAATAACACACAATGCTTTATCGAAAAAAAAAGAAAAGGTTATTGACAAAAGTTTACATACAAAAACATACAGCAAACTTGCTTTATATATTCTTTATCTTCTAATCTGTGTGAAATAACGGTGGGAAAATGTTTCTAGGGGCCTTTTTGTATTGACGTCCTGTGTATACTTCCCATGGTCAGTTGGGAGTCTCAAACACCACCCTCCTCCACCCCTGGAGACCCTCAGAACAGATAGTTGAAGTCAAGGTTGCGTCATATCCCTATGTGGCCGCACTTATCTTGGCACAAAAGCTTTAGTGTTTATTGTTGTGCTTCTGTTTATTCTGACCTGCAGTAGGTTCTATATACAATTGGCTATGGGAACTGGAAAAATGTTGTGGGTTTTATATGAATATCTTTGTTTAAAATGTAACTAAATGCGCATATTTACAAGTTGCTACAGTACATTGTGAAATGTGTAATCGTCTGTGATGACCTTCAAGTCCCGTAGTTACTGTGTAAAGTTTTGCCGTGAAACCATCTGTTGTTCTCACAGGTCAGACTTCAGAAGCAGAGCAGGAGTATTGTTTGAACCAGCTCACGTCTCTCAGAGGCCTAGGCCGAGGTCTGGGTAAACGCATTCATCTAGAGGGCCTTGAGATCTCAAGGCTGCAGATAAATGCTATGGGGAGCTGCTCAGTGGGAAAAAGGAGGCGATACTAAAAAATACAATAAAGCTAGAGCATTTCTGTGATGTTAAAATTCCACGCTTCACAGATAACAGATAGTTTTGCAAGGGCTTGATGTGTCTACCGCTCTCCTTCCTGCTTAAGATTCAGCTCTCCTCCCTCTACCCCTCTGTATAATTGCCTTGTTTTTCTCCAGTACAGATGTTTCTTCAAGGGCATGCAGCGGTTTTCCAGTCAATACGGCCCGGTCTCCTCTTTAATTACACTACATGAGGAAGGAGTGCTGTCTGCCTAGCACACTACTGTAGCCTCTGGGCCTTCTAGTGCTTCACGGAGCAACAGCAGAACTCCTCTTTCCACATGTTTGTCCACTCACCAGATACTGTTTCTCACAATAGTTTGGGGTGTATTATATGAGATGAGCCCCCTCAGAGGTGAATGTAAATATCATTCCAGACAGAGTAAGCCAGGTTAATGCTGTACTTGTGCTTGGATGAAAGTAAGTGGGAGTGACTGTGTGTAGGGAAGTGCAGATTGGAGCAGAGGTTCTGGGTGCTTTTTAGTGGCAGGCAGTGATGTGTAGAGAGGCCCAGACCAAGGAGCTGTATGCAAGAGGAGGGGCGCTGAGGGGAAATGTCAGACAAATGTCAAGTATACAAGCTCAACTGCAAGCTCTCGATAAAGTGCAGTGCTAGGAGGGTCGAAAAATGTCTGTACCTCCTGTTTTCTATCCCTCCTCCCTCTCCTTTCTCGTAAATCCTCCCTGCCTACTCTGCCGTTCTGCTTTCTTTGTACACCATGTCTCCTCCTCCTTCCTTACTAGCGTTCTCCACTTCACTTAGTCTCAACCTGGCTCTCATCTCTCTCGATTGTCCTTGTCAGTTGTTCTGCTGGTGCTTCCTCCTCTATTTTCACCTCACTCTTTTCTGCTGCACTTATCAAGGGCTGTTAACAGCCCCGGCTGTCAGATATCTCTCCACTGTTTACTTGTCGGAAGCATTCTCTCGTCACTGCGGTGGCCACAACCAACCAGCTTGGTTGGCCAGGCCCTGGATCCTTTGACACCGCCCAGTGTTTGCTTTGGGTTTTAGGGGATCCTGTGACTAAAAAATGTCTGGCTTGCTTCAAATAACCACGTCAAGTCTCTGCGTTTGCTGCAGACTGGCCTGTGTTCTGCTCTTGGAGTTGAGCCAAAGCCAGATAGACAAGTGGCATTTACAATTAGGCAGATGAGGAGGAAAGCACACTGCTGTGTCCCGGCCCAGTCTCAAGGCAGGTTAGTCTTCAACGATCCACAGGGAGGCACAAGCTCTCACACTCACTAGACCTCACATAGCTCACATGTCTCCTTTATGTGACAGAATATTAACTTACAGCACGATCAGCTCAGGCACTTCGCAACCCTTACCTCCTTATGCTGTGTGTGTTTTTTTTAAGGATCATCATGTCCCCAGTGTATTTTGATATTGATAAACAAATGTGAGAAGCCAAGTATACCTGTGTATGTTTAATGAATCATACCAAAACCGCCTTTGCTTCTTGAATTAGCAAAAACTGAAGTGTAACTAGGTTGGAAGTGATGTGGAGTCAGATTGCATTTTACCATCTGTGCTATAGTGATGTAAGGTGAAATTTGACGTAACGAGACCTGCTGTCATGTTATGTCACAGTCTATGAGCCCTGGCAGTCAGAGCTCTTCCCCAGCCTGCAAGATTTTGCATTTAATAAAATGTGTAGCCCCCGTTTGCCAGAGACCCACTTGGTCTGAGTGCTCTGGCTGAAGATCACTTAACACCAGGGGAATGGCTTCTACAAAGACAAAACTTATTAGTAGGATCAGTTTATTGCTGGTTTTCGTGTTTACATTAAAATTATTGACAGAAAGGAAAAAATATAATATCACAAAGCTTATCTTTTGAAAAAGTATAGTCACAAGCCAGTCAACAGATATTGTGCTTGATATTGGTCGTTTTCCTGTCTCTCATTGTTTATTCAAAACACTAGTGAAAGGAAAATATGAATTATATGAATTTGCCAGAGAAAACAGCATGCAAATCCTGCTTTTTTTCCCCTCAGTGTCTTTTGTAAATAAATTTCTGGAGCTACCGCTTAGCTCGATTAGCTCGATACGATTTGTTTTCAAGATAACTCGCTGAGGGATTGAACTGTTCATAAATTATGCTCCCTTTGCACTGGCTAATAGCTAGATTTTTTGACACTTGATGTGTAATGCACGTAGGATAGGTTGGATAGAATCAGTCTGCCCCTTTAAGTATATAAGGTAGAAATTCCTGTTGGCTTAGTCATTGTAGTTGTGAGGGCATAGTGCGGGGGAAATATGCAGCACAGGCTGTATGTGCAGACTTCATGTGCAAGACCATACAGAGACTATTTGTTGCCAACAGAAAGGAGTCAAAGTCATCATAGTGATAATATTGATGTTGGTTTGGTGTATTATGTATTTGTTTGAGTGGTTTGTGTTTGTTTGGTGCACCGAGTTGAGCCAAGTTCTTTCCTTTTTGTTTAACCAACATCCATCAGTAGATACCAGGAAGCTTTTAAATATTTAACAGTTTTTCTGAAGCTTATCATAGTCCTGTGGCTAAAGGGACAGGAAGTACAAAAGGGCTCAAATTCCAGTCTTGAGAGTCTGGTGCTTTCCTGGGGGCACACTCAGAACGATGACTCAGTGCCCATATATCCGCTGTCTCCACTCAGCATGAACTACTCGCCCGCGCTCTGCTCCATTTTGTACAAAGCTTAGGCAGCGTGCCAGTATTAGTGCCAAAGAGATGGCACTCACGTCGTTCAGTCATTCATTCCTGCTTTCCCACAACCACCAAGATGGAATAATCGCGTCCAGTGCTGCACTCAGATTTACTTTCTGTTCTCCGGGTCACCCTTGTAAAGTAGAAAGCGGGCCTTCGTTTGGTCCAGCATTTCAGCGCATTTCTGCAGTAGATCTTGTAGTTATCTTCAGGGGGATGTATTCAACATGTGAGACAGTTGTCCTGTTCAGTGGTTGTCCTGACTTTTGTTTGTGCACGTGTGTGTCTTTGTTAGAGATATCAAATGGGTCTGGGTCTCTGTTATTTCTCTTGAGTACTGCAGACTAGCGCTACAACCACAGTGCCACTGAAATAAATACATTACAGTTCTCAGATGTTCTCAGATGCCTCTGTCTTTTTAAACAGTGGTCCAAGGGCAAGAGAAGCAACAACAGGTTGTAAAGAGGGATATGTGGTGTGTGTGTGTGTTTGTGTGTTCGAGGGGAAACTGCAGATAGAACCACTTTCCTTGCCAGTCCTTTACTGTTGCTACTTCAGATATGGTGTATGTTGGATTTTATATCTTTGAACTGAAACATCTGTTATCTTTTAATCCTTCACTCATTTGTCTGTACATTTCAATACCCAGAGTTAAAGTTAGTATATCCATAAACAGGAATATTTTAGTTAGTAAGTATTAGGCATATTTTGGTACCTTTGGAATAAGCTTCTTTATATTAAGCCAAGCCAAGAGGCTGCTAGCTGTATCTTAATGAACATTATACTTAAAAACTATGTAAACCAACATTGCAGAGTTTTAGATCAGAACTAAGCTTTTCTGTTGTCTATCAAATATTTAATAATAATTCAATTCAAATCATTTGCTGTTTGAACAGAGAATACTAGACAACTGTGTTTGTATGGTTTTCTGTCTCAGTACATCATATCTACATCACTGCACCTTCCCTCGCTCCTTCTCCCTCTCTTCCTCTCTCCTGGCCTTTGCCACATTATCTTCCATCTAGGTCACACTCACAAATGTCATGCTTGAGAACGGTTAGCAGCCAATGTTAGTATATTCACCAACATCCAAGCAAGGGGAAAACACTCTATTTGGTTACCAATAGTTTTTCTGCTCATTTGGTTTTATTAGTTGCTTTTGGATTTTTGAGAGGCCTGGAGTATAAGTTGATTGGTCAGAGTTGGAAATTGTTTTTTGCCTTGCACTTAAATTTTGAGTTCACAGAATTGTAGCGTATTTGCGTCTCTTCTTGAGCAGTGTGGTGAAACTCATGAACAGCCACAGACATGTGTCAACTACTGTCGCTAACTTTTAATGTCAACAACAGTGTGTTTCTCTACATAATTTCAATTTGATTGCAATTTAGCAAAGTTCATTCATGCTGACATGGTTATACAGTGTGTTATTGTCCATGTCCCAACAGCAGGACTTATTGTCCATTGATGACCAGCTCTGTGAGTTTATCCGACTCCTGTCCTCTGCTGCCTACAAAGGACTCCTCTCAAAGCACTAACAGATTGGCCTCTTTTCCTTGGTTTCCTCTCATGGACTTCACTGTGTGTCATGACGCTTGCTTCCAAAAAGACTGTCACACTTGCACTCATAACCAAAGACACTCTCATACGCGCACTCAATCACTCTCTCATGTGCCACCTCTTTTCATTGACAAACTTTCCTCAACTTGTGTTCAGGACGTGTCTGCAAACTGTAACTGTGCCTGCTGTGTGTGTGTGTATGTGTGGCTGTGTAGTTTCCATCCTGCTTGATGCCTATTTGAGCCACCCAGTGCCTCTGCTGATAGGCTAGCTGCTGCCTTCTGGCTGTGAGGCTCTGAAGCTCTGACTCATCCTTTGCTCTCACCACTCATTCATAAATCTGCATGAATACTATAACATCCTCTCACAGAGGCGTCAGGTCACCCAAGCTCTGTGGTAGGCTCCCCTCAGTCTTGATTTAAATGGCATGAAGGATGAGGGCTATATCCGACTTTTAGCAATGTCTGTCAGTGAGGTGAGAGAGATGAGTGCCTACGCCTGCTGCCTGTCCTTGGCACCTGAATCGTGCCTCTGCCTGCCTACTCTGGCTCTATCCCTCTATATAGTGCAGGTCAGAGCAGCCATTTACTCACTGCTAGATTGGCTTGGCTGGGAGATAATGCCATGTCTGCAAGAAAGCTCTGAGAGCATGGGTTAATTCCATAGCGGAAAAACGAAATCTCCTGCTGACAAATTCTCACACAGGGGTGAGGATGTATGCTGGCATACCGCAGAGAGAGGAGAGGATCCTGCTTTGCCAGAATAGTTAGTCTAGTTCATTGAGGTCACAGAAACACTGCTCCTCTATTTTCTTCTCCTGTTGTGTGTGTTTGTGTGTGTGTGGTTAGGAGGTTGGAGATTGGATTTGATTTGCTCCTTCTACCTTTCCCACCACACATATCTGAAATGTGTGTTTGAAAACAGAGCCACTTCCCAAGGGCATGTTAGTGTGTGTAGATGTTGGATGTGTCTTGTTATAGACACTGGGACTAAGTGACTTTGAGATCAAATAAGCTGTCAGGTATGCACACAGTATGAATATGGCTACAGCTTATACTAACTAAAGAAAAGTTATTGTACACTTACTGTATCCTGCTGAAGCTTACCTCCACATGAGTCATGTGTTGTGTGTCTGCGTGGAGTTTGTGTGCACTACCTATAAAAAGGATATCAAGCAGGCTTCAGCATGCCAGCAGCATTTATCATCGTTTTTTTTTTTCGGATCATGTGCACAATAAGGAGATGAAAGGACTTCATAAAAGTACAAAGGAAATGTCATGAATTACACAGCTAAATGAAATGCCTGTGACAGCCACACACGATCCTGAACCTCTTTTTTCACATTTCCTGTATGCTGCCATGAGGACTGATGTTATATCATCTCTAAACCACATTTTGATCATGTCAGCTCTTTGCAAATCTTTCCCCATATATTGGTCAGTGTCAACAAACCATAAAGCAGCCTGGCTTGTCTATTGTCATTAGTCTGCTTTCTATCAATGACTGAAAAATGACCTTGACCCTGTCTGGTGCCTCTCTTTCCTCTCTCTCCTCGGCTTGTTTGAGTGGGATCCCCAGGGCCCAGTGCAGTTGTCAGCACACAGCCTAATGGGCACAGGTGGCTGCGGCTCTTCTGCCTTCTCCAGCCTTCTTGGCATGGCTCTCTTGGCAGACTGGTAGCTCCTTGGCCGGCCGCCTTAATGGGCCACTCCAGCTCAGCAATCACCAGTTGGTGCTTTGTTAGCATCGGGGTGGCCCAGGATGAAATATGGCCATCAACTTTGAAATATGGCTCCTCCTGTAGAGAAATCCAGCAGTGTGTGAAGCACTGCCAAAGAGCTATATTGTGACAGAATTCTGTGCATTTCATTCCTGTAAGCGGGGATGCAAATGTGATTTCATTCAAGACAACTCAGAAAGCGATGACATGTTGCTGATTCCCTCATCACAGGCCACAGTGGAGTAGAGATGGGGATGGGGAGGGCAAGGGAAAAGCGGTGGAAGAGAAATTGTACAGCTGTACTGTACCATGCAGCAGTCAGACAGTGGCTTGTTAATGTGTCAGATAAATATAGAGTTCTCTGGAGCTCCCCACTGCAGCTCTATCTGCCTGCTACTTGGAAGGAGGGAAAGGCCGGGTAACCTGGGAGCTGCCACTGTCCTCATTCATCCTTGCTAAATTGGCTTTAGACACAGAGGACATTAAAGATTATTGTGACTCTGTGGTGGCAGATAGGGTAAGGTAAGGTGACAGGGCAATGGAGTCACTTCTTTCCCATAACCCCATATGGTACCTGCATAACAACACAGTACTGACCTAAAATAAGATTATCAGAGAGATTTTTCATTTAGGATAGGGGTGGGTGGTTAAAATCAATTTCATGATGTAGTAGATATATATATGTAATATAGTAGATATATGGAAAGTGCTGTTAGCATCACTTACAAAAGTCACTTCTCTTCTGTTGTTTTGGAGTGTTATGTGATATGTTAACATGGACAAACCAAAACTATGTGTGTGGCTAAACAGCACTAGATGCATGTGAGAAAAATGTGGATCTGTGAAGCATTAAAGTTCATTCTTGATTTTGGAAATAGATGGACCAAACAACCTCAAACCTGCGTCACTTGGTAGGATTTTCCAGACTTTCGGGTGAAAGTTCTCATTATCAAGTGAGGGCATTTTTCGTCCTCGTAGACTTAAAGGGGTCAGAGTTCATTCACGCGTTTATTAGTTTGGCTTCCTCGCTTTTTTTGGATTATTGAAATGTGTGAGATGTGTTTTTAACGTGGTGAGCCATTTTCTTTTTTAAACAGCTGGAGAAACATGGACTGTGATCGCAGTATAGTTGCAGTTGAGAACAATACATGATAATATTGTTGCTCAGTCCTAATTTAGGACTGCTGAATGTATGTGTGACCTTCCCCGGTGAGAGATCTGTTTGTCAATGATGAGCTTGATTACTGGCTTTAAAAACGGATTGACCCCCACTGTTTATATGTGTGTTTTTGTCTGCATGTATTTGTATTTGAATTCTATTCATCTTCCTATGGCAGTCTGGCTGCTGATAGAGCAGATAGAGAGAGATCGGATGGCTTGATGGGAGTGAAGGTGGAGGTGCATTAGCGTTTCTTTCATCTGTTCTGTCCTCATGTGTCTGATGAGAGCGCATTTGTTGATAAGTGTCCAGTAGGCCTTTGAAGTCTGAGTCTAGATTCGTCCCCCTTCAGTCCAGTGCCTTCCTCCACCACCCACTCCCATTAGTGCATCAATTACAGAGACAAGGCTTGTGGGGCTTGTTGTCAGGAATCGCCTTTCTCTCTGTTGCTGTCTGATAAACATGACAGACACTAGCCCACAGCTTGCATGTAAACAGCCCATTCTCATTCATATTTTATTACTCACCCTCATTTACTCAGTTTAGCCTCTCCTCACAGGACCCACGCTGTGGCCCTCAGCTTGCTTTAGCTTTTGTTCTGTTACCTCTCTGTTTTAACTGTAGAGTTATTTCAAAATGCCATGACTTGCTACTGATGAGTAAGTCAAAAATCACCACAACACAGTTAAAAACACAGGAGTTGCCATTTGTTGTGTTGTGGTCTATGTCTCAGCCCTTTCCTGTAATGAAACTGTTGCTAGCACTTTTCCAGATCAGACATGTACTTGCTTGTAAAAATCTTGTTTTAGCATTCCACCTACCTCCCTGCATAATACATGGTATTATCTTCCAACCCTTTTCTTTTCATTCTCCCTTCCTCTGTCTGTGTGTGGGGTAATGACACCGATGTTCCTGTTTAGGAAACCCCCCGGAACGTCATCCTGCTTCAACTTTCTCTGTTGTTTTCTCAGCCGATAAAAGACAGCAAACGTTCCTGTTTATTCACTGTTTATAGTCGTACCTGATGTACACCTAGCACCTAGTATGCATGCACATTAAAAATGTTTATTGGGGCTAGGAATGTTGCAATGATGCTGGGAGGTAAAAGCACAGAAAAAAGATATGTGGTCCAATTTAAACACATTAGCATATTTAGAGAGGCTGTCTCGACCCCTATGGACTGGAGTGGGAGTAAAATTCATGCTGCAGATAACGTGGCGGACGTGTTCATGCAGAAAGTTTGAACTGGCATTTCTGTTTTCCTCTGTTAAGTTAACAAACCTAGGAAGTCTGTTTTGATGTGTGTCCCAAACATTTTTTCTGTTCATAAAGCTTCATGCAAATCAGATTGGAGGTCATAAATGAGTTTGAGAGCTCAAACACAAAAAAGACGTTTCACTATTCACTTTTTAAGGCTCTGACATAAGCTCAATATACTGAGCATCCAGTATGTATTTGGATGTGTTTAGAAACATCAAAACCCAACTCCAGATGTGTCATCCTGCCACACACATGCCTTTGAATGTTTGTAGCAATCTCAGACAGAAAGTTTTGTTTATGAAGCTGCAGCATTATCACACTAATGCTTTAGCTCAGTGTACACAACTCACTCATCTGCACTGCAGAATAGTTTCCTCTGGTTCAAATTTATGCACACAGAGAGGTTTTCCCCTCTTTTCTCAGCTCCATAGCTAATTTTGTTTACATCAGATCCATTAAGGAATGTGATTAGCTTGCCAGCAAGCCTTTGGTCCAAGCTCATCAGCATTGTGCCACACAAATGGACAGTTTTAACAAATGGTTATCATTAGATTACATTCATCATGAAACAAACCCTCTACTTTCACCTTTCCTCAATTACTGTCTGTCCTTAAACAAGGGTTTTCCCAGTGACATAAACATCATTTGAATGTACAATGAAGTTCATCTTGAGTTCCACACGCACAAACCAAATGGGTTTATCAGTTTTTAAGTACTTTTTTGATCCACATGGGTAAATCATTGTTGGACAGCTGCGCATAGATGACGGCGCTACTACATTGTTTCAGTGTCTTGTCCAAGGACATTTTGCCAAATGGCCAGAATGAACCAGTAATGTAACCAGTCCTGGGGTTTGTGGATGTATGCCCTACCCTCTTGACTCCACTTTGTGTAGATACTACAGTATGCCCCATTTTTTTATTGTAAAGACCTTTAAAATGTAGGAGAGTGTGATGTTAATTAATGTTACACTGCTAATTTTCCCAGATATATTGCTAGTGCAAATCATTAATATTTAATTATTTTTAACCCTTTTATATCTGCTATGTGGTGACTCTTTTCCTACTGAACTTTAGGGACTAGTCTAATGTAACTGTAACATTACAGTTATGTACTATACTGCTTTCTAATACCTTACATTACCTTGTTAGTATAGTGATTTTCATTCATGCACTTGCTGTCATGTTAGGAGAGGCAGTCAACATTACAATTAGGAAATATAAAATAAACCATAACATACAGTAAAAATAGGTCATGTTAAGCCACTCATTTGACATTGTATGCGCCCTGTTTCACGTTTCACTGTAGCAAAAATGTTGACAGGTCTGACATCCTGTGAACACTGTAGCAACTGAGGCCAAATGTCTCTTTTTGGTCTCTGGTCTCCCATTTCATCTGTGGCAACATGCACCGTTTGATCTCATTTAGAGCATATTACCAGGTTTACCATATCAACTGACCCTCAACTGGCAGATCAATGGAGTCTCTTCTCGGGATCTTCACAGATATGGCTGCAAATGGGAACTCTTGTTGGCAGAATCTTGTGTTGACGGACTCCTCTACATGTGGCTTGAGGACAGTCCTGCGTGTGTGTGTGTGTGTCTTGGAATCAGATTGTGAGAAACAGTGTTGGCACCAGTAGCACATAAAGGAACAGTTATGCTGGACTCTGGCCTGCTCTCTGCAGCCATGGTATTATTAGCGTTCTGTGCCTGTGGAGGGCTCCTGATCATAAAAACAACCCAGCTGCCCCCTCGCCCTGGTGAGGGGCCTAGGTACCATATAGAATCACAAACCTGGAATGCACTTGAAGTTTTTACACCTTGTGCTACACTGTGTTTTAATTAAGAGAAAGAATGAAGTGGTTTGTGTAATTACATGACGATGTTGGCCCAGCTAAAGGACATATTTCAGACCACCAGGGATGTTTTTCAGACTGTGACTTTTTCTTCCTCTAATGCTACTTGAGTATAAGAACTACAGTTTTTTAGCTCTTGGAATCTGGTTCAGATTTTAACCATTTTTATTTTTTGTTTTGGATTTCACATTATGTGAGTATTTTGTTGATATACTGTTTATGTTGAAGCACAGTCTTAATTTGTGTTTGAGCAGCACTGTTTATTAAAAGCAACTTATTGGTAATTTTCTATAATATTTGTTTCTGTTCACTAGAAGCACACAATTGGCTAAATTGTGGTTTTGCATCAGAGTTTATGTAAATATCAAAAGGGATTGCTTTTCCCTAGCATGTAAGTACGTTCTCTGTGCAACATGCTCTTTGGTGCTACCATGGAGACAGATACCTCTGCATTCAGCGTGTCACTTTGTGCCTGTAGGTATCAGAAAATACTGCACTCAAGCATGTGTTTAAACTCTTGGCTCCAGTATAGTGGGAGGAAGCAGCTTCTCAGGGCACAGCAAAGAAAGGCGTCACAGACTCTTTTTAACTGCAACGATGAGGACGTAGCTCCTGATTTATGTAGCGAGTATGAGCTGGGCGGGTCATGTTCGGCCAGAGAGGCTGGCTACTGGAGAAAGAAAGAGAAAGAGGAAAAAGTTGAGAGTGGAAAAGGACTAAGACAAAAAGAGAGAGGTGGAGGTTTACGTATCTTCACCCAGCAGTGAGGTCACATCCACACTGACATTTATATAGGAAAAAAGTCTAGATCAAACAAGTCTGTCACCCGCATGGTTACAGAAAACCTCCACAGCTCTGCTCTATAACAAGGCCACATGGTAATGCTTCACCTCAACTAATCACCACCAGCCTAGGGTGCTGAAACGAGAGAGACGGAAGATAAACATTAAAAGAAATGGTTAAAATCTGTTAGTTTTAGCTGTATATGGATTTTTATGTGTATGTGTGGGTTTTGTATATGTTTGTGTTTGACTGAACAGTGGAATAGGGCTGGTGACGCACAGAGACACCAATGAAAAGTGTCTCTGTCGTGTGTCTGTAATTGCAACAGAGGCATTGTGCTGGGAAGTGTTTGTCTGTAACATTATTTCTTTCGCTCTCCTTTAATTTTTCTGTCAACTGACACACCCATCCCAGGAATCTCTAGTGGTTTTACTGACTTTAACTTTGTCATGTACATACTTCTAAATACATCTGAATGACCCATATGAGGGTTATCATACTGCAGATTGATTCAGGATATTGGCGACAGGCCACAGTGGGGATGGTCTGCAGCGTGGCATTTTCTGACATAGCTCAATGGAGGAGGTCTCGCATGTCTGCCTTTGTGGTGGAGAAGCCTCTGTTTGTGTGGGTGTGTGTGTTGGGGGTGGGGGGAGGAGGGGCCTAAAGAGACAACGGCGACTGCTCTTGGGTCTGTCGCCTGTTCCCAGCCTCTTGGCAGTAAAGTTGATCAGTGAAGAAAAATACACGCTCTGCCTTTACAATGCAGGCCTTTGTCTCTGGTCGGTATCAGAACCGTTAACCATTTTGGAAATAGTTTCCATCTTATTAAAATACTTCCAGACCCTGACTGTTGAACTAGTGAGTTTTCCATTTAATTGCTTAGCATCCATCCTTATCGTAGGTCTGTCGCATCATCAGAGTAATGGTTTTCAGATTGGGATTACATTGTTTTAAGTGGTGTTGTCATCTCTCCACATGGAGCAGGGCATCTGTCATCTCACACAGCAGACAAATGTGCTTTATTGTTTCTCTGCCATTCAGTTTTTTCCCTTCCTCATTTCTCCATCCTGCCCCCATGACGTCTGATGAACTGCAAAGTGATAAGCTCATAGCCTCATCATTGCCCAGTGCCACTAACTAAGCTGTGCCACTTATCAGCAATGAATAAGTGATTTTGCACCAGTGGCCTTTTACAGATTGCTGTGATCTAAGTCAGTTAAATCACAGACTCTATTAGGCATAGCAGTGATTCCAGAGTCATTGCACTTACCATTAATATTGGACACTCAGCATCGGACATGGGACTACTGGCATTGAACTAAAGCCAAAATAGTTCCTCAGTGTTTTCTAAATTGGCACTGGAATTGGAATTATATCAAGAAAGTAATTCGATTTTTGTGTTATAATATCGGCTTAGTAGTGTTTTATTTAATCTTGGTATTGGTTATCATTGCTGCAGTCACTTCTGAATTGATCTCTTAGGCATAATAGGTGCACGTCCCCTGTGTTATTGGATGCAGAGTCTTTTATTGCTTTACTCTCTGTTGACTGCTTTTCTCTCTTCTCTTACCATATGTCTGTCTGTGACCATAGGCTGGGGGACCATAAACCTGCTAATTGTGTTTTCAAAAGTGTGCTGCTCCATTAAATCCACAGAAGAAAATGTCTCAACCAGAAATAAACAACTTGTGGGTGTTAAGAAGAGAGTGTTCAGATCTTTGACTGGTCACTTGTGAGTGACGATGACCTGCAATACGGGGTCTGTTGTGGCATCTGATTGAACCTTATATACCTTTACACATTTGAACTCAAAATCCTCCTCAAGCAACTATTCCAAAACAAAAATATCATGATTAACTTCTTTTATGCAGAAATAAATGGCAGAGCTTTCTGTTGGGCATCACCATATTTATATTGGGACGGCTCTGTAACATTTGACCCCCTCAGCCAGGGTTACTTAAGTTCAGTCTTGTGGCTCGTCTCCCTGCTGGCATTCTTTTTACATTCTGAAAATTCCTCTGTCTATGAGAGAGATAAGGAGAGGAGATGCAATGGTAATGAGAAATGGGGATACGCTGTAGAGGGCAGACAATAGGGAGATTCTGTTAAACAAGCCAGTTGGTATTGACTCAGGCTTATTGTGCCTTACATATTGTCACAGTGTTGGTATTATTCCCTTGGTGATGTCACGTCTGCCTCAAGAAATTGTCTGTTGTTCATAATGCCCGGTATACGACTTAGTTAAAGCTTGTGCAACACGCAGACAGTGTTTTGCTTTAAATGCTTTTGTAGGACACAGCATGTGGGGGGTTGTTCTTTTCACTGTCTGACCCTGACAGGGAGAACTTGAAGAATGCCTATTGTTTCCTCATCACTTGCTTTGTCTGATAAACTCTAGACCAACTCTATAGCTGAAAGCTGTCGACACTCCATCACCAACTCTCCTTCCAGTGTTTTCACCTAGCTCCCATCACAGACCCTTTCTTCCTCATCTGATTTCTTTGTTCCTGGCTGCTTTCTCCTCCTTTTTCTCCTGCTGATTCTCACCCGGACAGCTGCTGAGCTAGAAGACCTCCTCTCAGCCTGTGGACACTGTTGGCCTGCTTACTCAGGAAAAAAAAGGTCTAAGTCTGGACAGGGATTACATAAAAGACTACTGTCTTTGCAGTCAGTACAGTTCATTTCCATTGTTACAAAAGGATAACACCGGTGCCTTTATGTAACGTCACAGACAGAAAGAGGACATAACCCCTGTTCTGTATAAACTTCATTTCTCAATCTACTACCTCTCTGCTTGTTCAGGCCTGTGGCAACTCAACAGCTTAACTTTCTCTGTAACCTCCGTTCCCCGGAGGTTGTCATTCAGCAGAGTTAAACAATGTTAGCCAGCATTCATAAAGAGTGACTCATCTTTTTTTTTTCTTCCTTGCACCAGTTTGCTCTGGTATACAATCAAGTGGAAAATATTAACGAATTCTTGAAGACTTTTGTGTTTTCTTTGTTGACGCCAGAGCTTGGATGGTTGGCATGTAGCACCATGCATCAGACCAGAAAGAAGCTCTAAGGTAGAAAAGCTTTTGTTCAGGTCTAGCATCACACGATAATCCTCCGTTGGGAACCTGTTTCCACTTTAGCCCCATTTTCCTCAGCATGTCTTTGTGAGGTTACCTAAGGCAATCAAGAGGGACGCAGATCTAATAAAGAATACATGATGGTAAGTGATCCGCTGAAACGTTACTTGCACTTAGCTCAGCTTGTCCAGAATACACAGTCTTAACCTCTAAGACTGCAACAAATCATTGTATTTTTAGGAAATTCCACTCCTTCTTATTCCTCTTAACAGTGATTAGCTAGTGACGTAACATCTATTTTTTCCCCCTGTGTAGGAAAAATAAACTGCATTGTAAAAGGTCATGTTAGGTGGTGTTGGTGTGCTTATAATTGAAATGTCTTTTCCAGCACATCGGGCATAGTGTGTCAGGGCTTAGACTTCTGATGGTTTCTATATCTTGTCCAGTGGGAATGGCCCAGTTGTGTTTTTTTGTTGCTTTTGGCTTGGTCACATACATTCTTCCCTAACCCCAGAGATATACGACCTTCATACCACTACAGCATCTACTGCGAGGCTACTCACTGTCTCTTGGAGTCAGTGCCAGGTTGCCTGCCTTTTCCTTGATCCAGTGAAAATAAGAATGAATATAAATAGATTTCTGTATCTCTCAAACATTTACTCCAAGTTTAAGCACTGTGTCTGTTTTATCACAAGATTTGATTAATTGGCTGGAATTCAGGTCCACTTTCAGGTCAGGTGCAATTAAGTATGTTGAATTCCACAAATTTCTACAAATGTTTAGACTGTTGAATCCTTTGATGGTCCCTGTGGAGTTAACAAGAAGCTTTTCTGTTCTCCCTATGATCTGAGGATAAGTGGGATGGATGCCTTGGAACCATTTCCCTTGTTTAAATCTGTAACTGGATTAGAGGTACCCTCTGGAGAAAGGTGCCATAATGATACAGCACTGCAGCACAACAACAAACCCTGCATGCACAGCTCTCACACAGAGTCTGTGTGCTGATGTTTTGGGTGGCAGAGAATCTTAAGATCTTCCAGATGTGTGGGTAAGGCCATATATCACGGCTGCTGGAAACCTGTGGCTGCTTTCACACAGGTGTTCATCGCTATGCTTTCCTGCTGTGCCTGCATCTCTAGTAGCATGACAACTTCACAGCCAAACCCCCCTTGGGGAGAATAATAGAGAAGGAAAAAAGTGTGTGTTCAACATAGAGAGAGAGAGGGGCAGTGTTACTTCACTGAGCTGGGGAAACTGGCCATGTCCTTGGGCCTCCCCTGACAGGGGCAGTAGTCTGAGAGCCCAAGGTAGAGCTGCAGTTACCTAACATGGGGTTTACCTGTGAAGAGAGGGGAGAGCATGAGACTGAATGCAGTCACATGTCCATCTGACAAAGTGGTGTTAGACAGCCCACTGCCATGTTCAATTATGAGCTTCATTTAAAGCAGGAGACAGCCCCTGTGGGAGCACAGGGACATCAAGTGTGACCCAAACTTAGCGGTTTTTAGTTGTTTCCATAAATGTGTGCAAGCACATTTACACACAAGCAAGCACTTTCACACAGGTGTACTAATGACCCTGTCCACGTGTATACACTGTTCCCTCCTGTGCACAATGCAGATCCCTGAGCTATCAACAACAATTAATGTAGTCATTCATCTCACAGCACTATCTGGTTAATACAAGAGGAAATGTAGGCCAGGGGAGCGGGGGGAGTCACAGATAATATACCGATGAGGGAGGTCTAACAAACTTTTATTCCACTGAATGAACCTGTTGTTTGCCAACATCTAAGGACAACAATGTGGAGAAAAATGCACTGCTGAGCCAGAAACGTGCAAATATGCACGCACACACACACACACACACACACTGCAGGATGCTCTACACCCACTCTTCGATGATAGCTCTTGTCTGTCACACTTCAGAACTGTGGTGTGTGTTTTTTAAAATGTAGATGCTTTTACACTTATTTAGGGATCTTAGTAAGTTATTAAAATCAGCACAGACAAAAACAGAATTAAACAAAAAACTATTAAACTAAAATTCTAAAAATAAATAAATAAACATATTCAAATACAACAATAACAAACATTTAACTGGTGACTGATGAGCCTTTATAGCTCAGGTTTCATGTCGCCCTGCACCATAAAGGTGTGATGAGGACAACTGTGTGTGTGTGTTTTTATCCCCTGAGATTTTAATGAGGGAAGCCAAGCACGGGTTCTTTGTTGTTTTGATTTGATTTTGGCGGTTGGTGCAGCAGATGGGAGGGGTGATTGGAGGTTGGAGTGGGCTTGGTGCTTCCTCCCTCAAGAAGATGGGTGTGTGCGCATAAGGAGCTGTGGAGCCTGCCTTTAGGCAGACAGACAGCTGGTCAAACAGGCTTAGGAGAGCAGTAGGCAGTCTGGGCTCTGACTTAAGCCCATTAGGCCCTCTTCACTCCTCCTATGGTCAACAGCCGCACATTCAAAACTGTTTTCATAGTATTGTTGCTGTGGTGGCAGGTGGAGCTCTTTTGACCAAACGGTGATCTGAAGGCAACCGATAATCCAAAGAAATCAGAAAACGTTGATGTTTTCATGCTCTGCCCTGTGCCAAAGTGTGTTCAAGTCTGTATGTCTTGTTATGATTGAGTGTGACGGGGTGTGCTGTCCCCCCACCTCCACCCCGCCCCGCTCGACATCAGGATGCAATTTATTAGCAAATGTAATACAGCACTAGCCATGGCAGTCTTTGTTACACTGCACTGGACAGAGTAAACAGAACATTGTATTACACAAGAAGCACAAGGAACAGAAGAGAATATTGACCTACACAAAATTCTGATTTTATTCCAAGAGATCTGTTTATCCAATCTAGCATGACACTGATGTACCCCTCACTGGTGAAATGATTTACTTTTATTGCTCTCTCCTTTGCCATCTGTATCACTTCTCTTTAAATGTAAGCCTGCAGCCACTGGTCAACCAGACAGTGCTATTTAATTTGAACACTGGCTCTACTGTGGGCACCAGGAATGCTTCAGAGTTATTTGAGAGCAGACACATAATTATACCATTATAGTGACAGTGATGCTTGCTGTGAAATACTGGTGTTTTATTTTGCTTGCTCTAATCAAATCCGATCTCAATTTCTGTTTTGTTGGGCTGCAAATGGCTGTGACATCCCGATCGTGCTCTGTATCCTTCTCATCCCCTCTTCCTCCCTCCGTGTGAAACCGACTCGTTCAGGCACTTGGTCAAAGCACACGTGCTGACGTCACACGGGCTGCTTGTGGGCTGACGTCGGTGTTCAGGCTCGAGCCATATCAAAGGGGCGAATGGGCCCCAGTCAGTGTGGCTGCCTAGTAGCGCAGTCCACAATGGCTCCTGTTCAGTACCTCACATCCCAAGACCACAAATAGCTCTTGTGTGTGTGTGTGTGTGTGTGTGTGTGTGTTTGTGTATGTGCACGTATCTGCGCTTGCATCAACAATCTCATTCCAGACATATATGATGCAACAGTGGATCAAGGGATCAGTATGTCATTTCTGAGAATACTCCTCTCTATTTGTGTCCATTCACTCTAGAAGAAGGCATATCTGTGGATTGGTAGAGCAAGATGTGAGTAGATTAGCAGCTGTCCACAACTTCTATTGTCTGCTGCATCATGTCCAGTTCCTGTGAGAGCCTGATGTAGGCAGAATGACAGCAGTTGTAGTGAGAGGAGGAGAGGGACTGTGAACTGATGAACAGGCAGACAAGTTCCTCTGTCAAACTTACTCTGGAGGAAAATATCGAGGGCCTTCCTCCTTCATCTAGTCTCCACCTCTACATCCCAAAAGCTCAGCCCACTGATTGATGAAGTGTCATTGGATGCTTTGGTGGATCAATGGGCTCATAGCCCACTAGGGGCTGGCTAGTGGCAATCCATCATCAGGGGTCACAACACATTTAGCCCTGTCTCACAAGTACTCATTGTCATTCAATCCATGGTCAAACAGAGGGAGGAAGAGAGCAGTTTAAATTTGAGAGCAGCTCTATCTTCGGGGCTGAGACCTTAGATGATCAGAAGAATGTTTTTACCTTAACCACTTCATGTAGTGACACAGCAAAGCAGAATGTCTGGGGTCACTGTCCACTGGTAATATGCAGTATTTTTATTTGGCTTTTGTTTGTTTACATGTGGCTCTAAAGGAACAAAATGATAATTCACTTGAATGCATTTTTCACTGTCTACCACAACAACCAGCCATGCAGCAAATATTTATCCTGTTCTCTTTCAAAGGTGAGAGTAGTCTTGTGTTTGTCCTTGTCATAGTGGACTAACATAGCTGTTCTATATGACAGCACATTCGCTCTACAACAGTAGAACATCCACTAGGTATAGGATGCCACCTTCCGCCTGCTGTCTGTTCTTACTCTCACATCTGGATCCAATAGGAGCGGCTTCCTTCTCTGAAGAAGGGACACATAAATAGCCAGGCAGCCATAACCACACTATGCAGCACAGCCTGGATGCTAGTTCATTTGTTTGCTGCTGTCCCTCTTTTGCACTGCCAGCTCAGATATGCCGTATGATGTTGCCATTCCTTGTACTCTTGCGTCCCTCAGCTCCACGCTCCGATCCATCAGTCCCTGGACTGTGGTGTGACTGATGCAGGCACACTGAATGTTTAATGCACCTCCACACAGCCCTGTGCCCATCTGTGGAAAGTTTGAGTGCAGGCAGAGGGTGGGTGGTGGCTGGCGGGGGAAGGTTGTCTGCGTGGGCTGCAGCCTGTGGGCTGAGGAGGGGAACTGTAATGTCCTGGTTATATCTGAACAATTAAATATTCTTCTTTTATGAGGTGCTAAGTACAGTAACCGTTCTATTACTAATATATAACCACATTATACCTTCTCTTTTATAGATAGTATATACAGTATATTATTGTTTTGGGTGACCCCATTTTGATGTACAATGTAGAAACAAGACATGTCCTTTTTGAGGAGCTGTATGCAGCAAAGAGCAAACCATGTGGTCTTTTATTCCAAGACTGACCTTTGTCTGCGATATGTATGTATGTATGTATGTATGTATATGGTATATGTGTGTTTGCATGCTGTTGACTAAACACATGCCCCTTTTCATGTATGTGCATGACCTATCACAGACGCCCAGCCCCACCCTCTCGAATAAAACTCATTGTGGGTCTGTTTGGTTTTGTTTTGGCCCCCTCAGTCTTTTCTTACATCCTGGTCCACTTGTCTGCTTGGGTCTGTAGCAGCAAGAGAGGAGAGGAAGAGAGGGATGGATTGAGGGGGGAGGGGGGGCAGCTTTGTCTTGCTTGAATGAGTTTTAATTCCTGTACTTACAGCAAAATACACTGCAGTGTGGCATAATAAGTGGGGAGCAGACGCATTACCGTTCATCCACTCATTCACCTTCGGCTAGATACGCACGCCTCATCCACACATACACATAAACACACACGGTGACTTTTACTATTACATCCTGTGTTGTTGTCTGAATTGTTCTGATTGATCAGTTTATAAAACTCTATTGCAGGCTGGTCACAACCTATTTTCTCTGCCTTATTTTTATTGCTCGTCAATCCGTCTATCATACCACCTTTCCAAATCTTTGGGTATAAAACGACAAAAACGTCTCTTACTATTTCTGGACTACAAATGTTAGTCGGGGGAAAAAGGCAAACGTTATAGAAGCGAGTCTCATGTTTCTTTAAAAGCATGCTTCAAGAGTCTGCTTGTGTGCACGTGTGATGTGGTAAAACTACAGAAACATGGAGGTTGTGTTCCAGAGATGGAACTTGAGAATGTCCCTGTTTCCCTCTCACTGGCCTCTGAGGAGGAGCCAACAGCGTTTGCTCCTGCCCTCACTCTGCTCTACGCCTGCCTTCCCTTGCCAGACGCATAGTTTCAGTTTCCCTCCCAGGCCATGAGAGTATCAGGTTTGTTTTGGAGGGGAGGGTGGGGTGAGATGGGAAGAGGAAGGGGACACAGATGAGAAAGGCTGATAGATATGAGGAGGAGAATTAGATGGGTGAATGTTAGTGTTGGTGCGAGATAGGAAGATGGTAGACAGAGAAGTGTTCATGGAGAGATGGAAGAGAGGGGAAAAAATAGAACAAACAAGTCCCTCCTGGCTCATTGCGGCTCCTGACCCCTCATCCATGAATTCCGTGCCAGCAGCTGGAGTTGTGAAGCGGCCATTTTATGAATGAGGGTGGGAAGGAGAGAGTGAGAGGAGAAGCCCCTGGCTGCGGAAAACAGAATGGGGTGGGGTCGGATTGGGTTGGGTCAGACGTCAGCCACTTACCATATATGGATTTTGCGTGTTTGTCTACGTGAACAAAATGTACCTGTGACCAGACGCGGATTAATGCACAGGCTGACATAGGCTGTAGCCTAGGGGCCCCACATGTGCAGGGGCCCCGGATTGGCCAGATTATTTTTAATTATTTTTAATTCGCTTAAGAAAGCCGCTTCCCTGATGCTCATTGGCCAATAAGAAACTATTTTAAACTGAAACATCTGATTGTGTAGACGTGACCCGGTCAGTTTTGCTTTGATGTAATATGACATCACTGCTCTTTAACTTTTCTGATTAACTGCAGCATATTGGCAAAATGTCAGAAATATATTATGTTAGCGCTACATATATATTTATATGTTATGTTAATAAACTGCAGGCAGAACATTTGGATTCATGTAACACTGATCATTTGATCAGATCATTGAGGGATTATGTTGCCAGTCTGAGAGATGATTTTGACAACTTTGAGAGTGTTGCAAAAAACATGTAATCAACTTTGTCTCTACATGACAAAGTGAACAGACGCAGAGTAAAGAAATTAACAGATGAATCCACCGGACTGTGAGCGATCAGGCCCAGACAACATCATAACAGCTGTTTTTATCACCGTCATAGACTCGTCCCGAACTGGACCCGAGGTATCAGTTCTACAAAGACACTGAGCAGACGTTCGGATTTTTATATTTCCTCCATCTCTGCACAAGATCTCTGAACAGGAGCAGCTGATTTCCAGAAGAAATACGTAAGTGATCGTCTCATCAAGGTCGCTGCTACAGGAAGAAAGTTACAAACAGTGTTTCTGTCTGGATATTTAAGACCCTGTAACTACTGCTACAGCGGGAAACGTTCATTTTTATAACTGAGATCCACAACGGACCAAACAGACCGGATCACATGTCTCTGATGTCCATTGAAAACAATATTCTGCACAAATTGGATTTTCCCAGCCTCATCAAGGATTCTCTCTCTGTCAGGAAAGCGAGGAAGAAAATCGTGTAAACGTAAGAAAATGTGTATTTGCTGTCTGATTGTCCTGCTGTGGCGTTATTACAGCGTGTTACTGATGTGTATTTCTACATATATGTTCCATTCTGTTGTTATAATTATGCTGCCTTTTATAATTGCTCCCATTGCACTGTCAGTATTACTTGCTACTTATTATTTATCTTTATCTTTGTACTTATTATGTGGCATATGGTGTGGACAGCAATGAAAGAATTTCATTGTACAGGGAAACGTGTTTCTTTACTGTGCACATGACAATAAACCTTTGAATCTTGAATTTTATTTTTATGGGTATTATTAATTAGTTTTATTTATATCTCTCATGTTGTAATTTTGCCTCAGTAACATATTGTGGCCTGTCCTACTGCCATTATTGCACCTGTTGGTTTAGAAAGCTAAAAGCAGTTACTACTTTTAATATTTGAATGCCTTACATCTTTAGAGTTGATATTTACAATAAACGCTGTCAAGTTATTCCTGTGGCTGGTCGTTTAATCTAGTGCACCTCAGGTTGGTGCATTTCTGCCATGTAATATTCTTAGCACGTTATAACAGTGACAGTTTTTTTTCTGTTAAAGCATTATGAGTATAAATGGGGTTGTCTATTTCCTCTGCAACAGGGACCCCCAACAAAGTGTAGACTAGGGGCCCACGACTACCTTAATCCACCTCTGCCTGTGACAAAACAAAAAAGAAAATATATATAAAATGAATAAAAAAAACATATAACTTGTGTTGTTATGCTTCATTGAACAATGTTTTATGCATGTTTCAGTTTGTCTGTTGTTTGTAAGTTGTGTTACACACATTATTGTGAATAAAGTTTGAAAACTGTAAATTAGTTAGCAACTGCCGCTAGCTAGTTCACTGTCTAGCCTCATTAGCTTACCCCACTAGCTAATTTACAGATAATCTAGTGTAAATTTGCAAATGAGGCTAGGTAGCTAGCTAGTTAGTGCTGGTTACTAATTAATTCTATGGTTATATTAAAAGTGATTTGTGTAATAGCTTGCTAGCTAGCTAATTTACATCCTGCCATAGCTTTCTTTACCATCCAGCAGAAAACACAACGGCCATAAGTAGCGATTCTTTATTGAATAGCTTTCTAGTGAACTATTCACTAACTATACTTGTCATAGTCTTTTTCTACACCCAACAGTTTATGGCACCGTAAACTCTGCGCTCCTAGTGTTTCAGAGTACGCACTGGATGTCAGACAGATGTTTGACCATGCCCTGATCTAATTTCCGCAGCCAGGGATACTTGAGTGAGAGACGGAGAGGAATAAGGAAGAAGAGAGAGCGAGAGGGGAGGCGGGTCAGGTTGTGTGTTGTATATGTGTGGGTGGGTGAGACGCGGCTCAGAGGCGCTTGTGGTGGAGTTGGTTGTGTGTGTGTGGTTAGGGACTGTTCTGGCTGAGGAGGAGCCTGGGGTAGGCCCACACACATACTCTTCACAGGCTTTCTGTGTTTGTGTTTTGTTCATGCCTCTGCTGAGACACTGTACAGTCCGGAACAAAGGCCCAATTTTGGCCGTGCTTCCACCTGAGGCTGCTCGCTTAGCAGCCAGATCAGACCTCTCCTCCGCACTTTCATAAAGTCCTCACCAGCCTGAGTGAACTCCACCTTTCTGTTTTGAGTTGCATTTGTTTATAACTGATTATCTGTGAACATTGTTCTTATGCTCCCCTGTTGTACCAGTCGCACCATGTAATCTACCCTACTATATTATTTGTTATTCCAAAGTGGAATCCTAGGGGCTCACCAGACAAGCGCACAATAGTTCATTTGCATTATTATTTCATTTGAGCTTTCTAGTTAGTAGAAATAACATTTTATCTTCCCAAATCCAGGTTGTATACTTTCTACAGCAAGGGTGTAAGCGTTATTAACATATTTATTTCATGGTATCAATCTTGAGCAGATCGATTTCCTTAAAGTTACTGACTCTGTTTCAGTATTGCAAAAAGGCAACTACTTTTTAAATACTTCATGAGAACTGTATCCAGGCCGCCACTGATAGTGTTTGATTAAAAACTGTCACATTTGTCTTTTTGTTGTCTAATTGTTGAGGTCACAGAGAGTGTATCCTCTCCTTCTTCTGCTTTTCTGAGGCAGTATATTACGCAGATGCTCATGACATGAGGCAGTGAAGCACCAAAATGTACTGATCCTAGTCTTAAACCACAGACACAATGCTGGCATGGCTGTCCTTGAGTCTTTGAGAGGAGTTAGGGTTGCGCAGCTCTGTTTGATGCATGATGTGACCAAGGGGGGTCTTGTGTCGGTATAGAAGGGCTGAATGTTCAGGCCTGTTCCACCCTGTCATTGTGCTACCCCCAGCGCTGTAGTGCTATCCAAATAACTTATGGCCATTGGTGAATAAGCCAACAGGAGCTTTTGTAAAGGCAGTAAAATAGAACTGCCTAAGGGAGAATAGTTATGTGAGGGAATGAATGTTTGGTTTATCATGTTGTGTGTTGGCAGGATTTTTCTGTTGGTAACTATTGTCATCTTATTTCTGCTCTATAAACTATGAGCTATAAATGTTATATGTACTTCATGCTATAAAAACATCAAGAAACAAGACTGAAATTACATATACTTACAAGAACCAATGAGGCCACGTGAGCAAGGCCAGGGTTAGTGCAGCCTCTGCATTGTCATGGTGATCTCAATCCCCTGCTGTGATCCATACTGCAGTAGGTAGCAGGTGCCATTAGCCAGTCAGTCAGTCACTCTGTCAGTCAGTGCTGGTCATGTAGTGATGCACGTAATGAAAGCTGACACAGAGTGACAGTGCAGACAGGAGGACATGCTGTCACTGGAGCTCAGGGACACGAGGACGTCCTCTGGTGTTGTTTACTCCTTACTCCTCGCTCCACACTCCGTGTGTACATTAATGCTGCTGATCCTGCCTGCAGCGATGGCTGCCTTTTCCTGCCCCCCCCTCCCCTCTCCCCTCTCCCTCCCTCCCACATGCACAGGAAGAGCCAGAGTCTGTGTGTGTGTGTTTTCCTCCCCCAAGGGCAGGTGATCCAGTAACAACATGCTTCAGGTGTGCCTGATGTTGTCTACATGTAGCAGGAATGTGTTCCTGTGGGCAGGATTCGACTGGGAAGAAATGGTGGGGTGTCTGGTTCTGCCACTGGCCTTCTGATGTAGTGCTGAAACAATTTTTCTATTTGTTGTGTATATAGGTTATTTAAAATTAAATCAACAATTTTGCTCATCTAGTAAGTGGTTAAGTTATTGAAGAAAAGCTACACATTAACATTTTAAACTCTTGGGTTCAGCAAAACAAGCAGGCTTTGCACATTTTTTATATCTTGTTATTTTATTCTATAGATTATGAAACAAACACTTTATTTTATGGTTCTGTAATTTCCTTACAATTTCTTAGGAGGTATTCTAGAAAGAACTACATAACCTAATATTATAAATTACTAATTTATAATTGGGAACTTTCTCTTTCTCTTGTATGTACTATATGTTGAATTCTAAGCCTTCATTTTTTAAATCAAAATCATGTCTCACTAACAGGCCATATTGGTTGTACTAATTATTAAATCCTTTTCTCTTATAATTTGTGCAAAAAAGTTGCAGCCCTCCTCTGATTTGTTAGATTGGCTTGCTTGCTCTACCCATTGTGTCACTATACGATTGCTTCTGCTCCTTGCCAGCTTTTTTACAACTCTTTGGAGTCTGAGAGCTCAGCAGAGTACAGTGAGGGCCTGCAGCAGAGGGCGAGTTAGGATAGCAGACTGTATAGGACACACTCACACTCACACACACACACAACTCTGAGAGGGGTCAGGGCAGAGTAATGTTAGCTCTAATCAAACCACCACCAAGAAAAAGTGCTTTGAAATCTGGCCATGTAAAAAGGCCTAGAGTCAGAGCCAGCACTTTGATGGCTTCCTTTTGAGTGGTAGTTAGAGGATATGGTCTCCTGTTTCCTGTGTTTGCTCCGTCTCGCTGTGTGTGTGTGTGATTGATGGCACATTGATTGAGCAGCGTGCTCCCATTCCGCCTCTCAGCCAGCTATCTGCCCCCTGGCTGCAGCCAGTCAGCTCAGCAATGGCTGTCTGAAAGTATGCAAGAGGCTGTGCACGTTCATGTTTGTACTCTGGGAGGAATCACTGATCTAGCAGCTGTTGATTCTCCTGTCTCCCTGGCTTCTGAAACCTAGATAAAGACTAGATAATTGGTAACTTAGAGAACATCAGGCAATATTTGAGATCAGTTTGTCACTTAGTTATTATAGAGTTGTGTTAAGAACCGAAATGTGACAAAGGGCTCCCTGTATCGTCATCTCCATGGCTTGTAGAGCAGTCAGATATTAGAATCACAAGTATCCCCCTTTTATAGACACAGTGATTTTTTTTTTTTCTGTACCAGTTCCAAAGCTGCAGCAATGCTACTATGAAGCAGTAGCATTGCTGCAGCGCAATAGCAGAGCAATAACAGTTAACAAGACAATTATGAAATAACTCTAACAAATTACTGCATTGGGGTATAGCATGAATAGTTGTTCTTATGTAAATATAGAGTCTAGTCTTCCTGTACACGTAGTGTGTGTGTATTTGGTGCAGTGTCCTTTTTTTCTCAGATTCCCACGTGTACATCAGAGGAACAGAACAGAGCGATCTCTTAAGAAAAACTTATGCATAATGATCTGTTTGGTAGAAGCCTTCAGGCTGAATTAAACTGAGCTGAAGGAATGATAATAAATCTGAAATACTGTTATGAGGAGGTGTTCTGACTGTGAGAAATTGTGTTTGTGGAGTAGAAATGTGAAACAATCTTTATAGTTATAAAATCTTTTAAGTTGACCTATGTATGGACTAAATGTATCTGAGACTGACTAATATAGATTTTTCCTCAATTGTTTATGAGAGGTCATAACAAGTAAAAGGCTCACCAGTATTGTGTTTACGTTCTCAGTGTATAACTTGTCTGCCTCTCGCATGGCCGTTGGTGCTCTAATACTGTTGAAGCCTGGGCTGTTGAATCGTGTGAGGTCTCTAACGACAGGCAGAATCGCACATATTTTCCTGAGCAGGAGGCCCTAAAGTGGGCTGCAGTGTTGCATGCCCCCCATCTATGTCCCAACTGAAGTAGACAGTTGTCTGTGGCCTGGAGAGGAGAGAAAGAGAGGAGGGGAAATATGGCCCACTCTTTTCAAACTGTATCTTTATGTCTCCCCTGACTGTGAGTGTGCCACTCCATTTCACAATGGAAGCCATTGTTTGTTTGGGGGAGAAAGCGTGGGTATTTTGTTTCAATAATTTCTGGAAGTCTTATGTTTGAAACAGTGGGGGTTTAGCACTTCCTCTGGTTGGAGGCAGGATTGTTCTCTGTGCCCAGTCTCCGCCTCTCTACTGGCATCTGTCCTCTCTGCCCTCTGTGTCGTCCTTTGAATGCTCTAATTTACTGCATGCTCACACCTGTGGAATTTTCTAACAAGGCTTCGACTTTTTGGATTATCTCTGTAGTAGGAAAAGTTAGATCGGAGCTGTCGTTCTCTGCCATGCTGGCCAAGGCAGAATGTGGTTTAACATCTAATCTTTGTGGCGTCCGTGCATACCAGAGCAGATCCTTCACCTCCTTCTGCCTCAGTGCCAGCAGACACTTCTGGTCATACTCTCTGTTGCAGTCCCATTGTTTCCTCCTGTTGTCATATGATGACATTTTTACCTCTCTTACTTGCACAAACTCCTACCGAATCCAACTAAGGGCTAATCACTCCTGGATTGATGTGATGCTGAAATGAGCACTGAACCTGATTGTTGCAGGGTACAGGAAGCCCAGCTGACTGGTAGACTTACACAGGCTTTTGCCACTTTACCTCCATCCATTGCCTCCAGACTCATCAGAGAAGGAACACCTGTCTGTCTGCCTGTCTGTCTGGCACCTGATTGATGTCGGTGATGAAGATCTCCTAATACAGCCACATCTCTCTGCTACATGTGTGTTTTAATACCGCCAAGTAAAACTCTTCACTTGACTTATGTTAATTAAGAAAGGCTCGCTTGCATCTTAGAGCCTGAAACAAATCATGGCAGTGCGTTTATTCTGTATTTGTGTATGCGTCTGTGTGGATGTCAGTGTTTGGCTGTTTACTGCATGTGTGTCTAATTCTGTCTCATGGTAACTGATCACACACTGAGCCATTAGAGACCACATGGTGGACATTAATGGTAACTACGTGTGATGTGGCAGAAGGGGGGCTATGAAGGGTACACCCTAAAGCATGTAGTTTCCACACAAGTGGAAGAAAATAGGCACCTCTGCCAAAGGATGGATAGATACAGATAAATACATAATACATTCATAGTTGTTTTGTTCTTCTTTCGTTTTCTTGCTCTTTTCTTTCTTCCCTCCTGGCCTCCTCCAAGGTGGCCATGTGAGCTGCTGAGGTCCCTAAAAGGGGCAAATGAAGCTGAGTGTTTGTGTGTGTGATGGAGAGAGAGAGAGAGAGAGAGAGAGAGAAAGACAGAACAAGAGAAATGGCCCGGTTAATTTAGGAGAGAAAGAGAGGAGGGGGTGGAAGAACCGAACCCCCCCCCCCCCTGAAAAGAGGAGGTGAAAAATGGGGGTAGAACCATGATGTCACCAGGAGCCAATAGGAAGTGTGGGCTGGGGACTGTTTAAGGCCTGTCAGCTGTCCTGCTCCATCCACATCAGTTGCCCTCTTCGGCTGTGGGTATAGTGCACCCAGACATGGCATCCACACTCTGCACCATCTCTAGTTTGAACCCTCTGACCCTTGACCTATTGGCCTGCTCTGAGCCCCCTCTCTAAAGCTCCATGTATGTTACATCATGATCATTGCTCTGTAGTTGTGAAACCGTTTTTCTAAACTAAATATAGTGGCGATTAGATAGAGGAGTGCAGTCCATCACTCCTGTGGTTTCCATGCTCTCTGTGTCATGAATGTTTATTTTCTTTTTGAGACCGTGAGTGAAAGGGACACTTGTGGCATGTTAAAATATGATCTGAAATCGGAACACTGAAACTTCAGTTCAAACTTTGGGGTTGTGTATGTGAGTAAAAACTACTGAAGGTGACGCAATACCCAATTTGTTCAGAGACTTGTAAACAGTGAAGTTTTTTACACTACACTGCACAGGCTTTGTACAACTGCCGTATTTGGCGATGTTGTTACCCAATTACTAATGAGGACAAGCAATGACCAGTTCACTGTTTACTGCACCTTAATGGCTTTTCCTTGCAATTTCCATTTACATGGTACCCGCACCAGCTGTTTGATTGTCACCTTCAACTACTTAGAATAAAGGGTGTTTAAGGTAATGTAGTCCGTACTGTTGGTATTCAGGCACACTCTTTGATGTAAAAGGCAAGTGAAAACTGGTGCTGCTAAACATTTCCCATCATTGGTCCTCTTTAGCCTTATCAGTGTGCAAACACGACACAAAGTCAGCAATAAGTGCCTTTATTCCTCTGTGTTGTTCAGCTGCCCATGAAATAACTGCAAGCTGCACGCTTTTAACTCCCTGAGCAGATAGGAAATTGGCAAAACAAGCATGAGGTTTGTGTATTTATGAGAAAAAGGTAAATCCTTAACAAGCCTCTTTCATGTGAAATGAAGCTTTGCATACAGCAGATACTGGATCAATACAATTCTGTTTTGCTGTGATACCATCTGGGAGCGTGGTATCTTATCAGACCATTAAACTTAAAAGGACTTGCCTAAAGTCTCCGTGCTGGTGCTCCAGTTGGAGAGAATAGTCTCAGTGTCCTGTTGTAACATATGTTAACACAACTGTTCCCACTGAACCCACAGCTTGTCCTTTTTAAAGAATGAGTGCAGCTTCACAAAAAGGATACTGTGTGTTTCCCTCAAGTAACTCTCTATGAAAATGAAATTAAGTGGAGGAAAAAGGAAACCCTAAATCCACATGTCATGTTTGAAATGACTAATAGGACTGTGCAGAATGTCAGTGTCTACTGAGGTAACAGACACTGAGGCATATAGAGGGAGATGCACTGGAGAAATGGGCTGAGCAATAACATTTCACCACAGCCTGTCTGAGAGTGCCAGCAAGCAGCCACTGCCATTTCAAAGAGCAGAAACTGCATCCAGACATACAGACAGAGCCGGCAATGTAAGCTACGCCTAACGCACACATCTAAAACATAGTCAAACTTAAACGTAATTTCAGGTATTAGGCCACTGGCCATTGGCGTAGTAGTCCAGTAGTCCATCTAACCTGGTAGGAATGCTCGCAATCAACACAAACTTATCCCCATCAGCTTTTTAGCTCAAGGCAAATGCTGCTATGCTTAATCAGGATTAGGGGCTTCTTGAAGTCAGTGTGAGATGAAGATGTGTCATTTTGAATCCAGACATCGTGCCAGCAGGGAGAATGTATGCTGGATGGTGTGCCAGCATGCAATCTGGGCATTGTGTCTCGCAAAAGCTGCAGATGGTCATCTACAGAAATAGGCCTTGACATCAGAGCCACTACTAGTCTGATGAATGTGATGATAGGATGAACCAGGTTTGGGTACAGAATAAAAATGTTACACAAAGCACTGAATATGGTTGCTTGCAGCACAGATGCTGTAGTTCAAGAGTCACATTTAATTAAAAAAAAAGGTATTTATGGAAGTGCTCTGGAGTCAGTTGAATGTGTTAAGAATCAACATTGGACCAAATGGCTGGAGTTTCCCTCTGGGCTGCTGCCTGTTTAGGGACAGGTAGGGATATACTATTGTGATACTATTGTGTTTTCAGCCTATGTTGTGTTGTAAAGCTTGAATTTCACGAATACATGTACAGTATGTGCAGCTAACCAAGCACTGAGTCTTTAGTGATTGTCTTTATGGGTGTCTCCTCTACATTCACAAGAGGGATTAGAGTATGATGTGTAGGAGGCTGAAGAGATGTGAGTGCTTGACACGCTCTCACTAACCCCCCCAACCAGCCACACAGCTAGAAAAAACAGCCATTACAGGAGTTCCAGGAAACACTGTATTTAATGAAGCAGATCTGGGAAGCCAGGTATTTTTAGAAGCCACTTCTAGTGAGAGGAAACACCTCAGAATCTTTAGAGAAAAAAAAAACTTGCCTGACTTTTCCCTGATGTTGCTTTACCCATACTAATGTTGTGTTCAGTTGTGCTGCTTGTCACTTTTAGTACCTGCAACTGACATGATAATTTCTGTGAATGTCCTTATTGTGCTTACCCAGAGGGTGGAAACAATAAAAACATTAAACTCGCATTATTTGGAATTGCCTCCGCTGAATGGATTGACTGTCATACTGATGTTTTTTTTTTCATTCTTCAGATGACCAGCTCAGCATCAGAAATGCTCCAGGTGATGCACTTGCTGTTCACTATGTAATAAAAGTCACAGAGTGCATCTCTGTAATAATACATGATTTAGATGTGTCTTTCAGAGTGGAGCTAAAATGATGCTGTCATAAATTTGTATGGTAGCTTAGTGGGCCTTTTCTTTCTAAATATGCCCTCCAAGTCATGACAGTTCTTATGAGTGAGTCTTCAGAGTGAGTTGGAGAGTTGCCTGATTTAATGAGAAAGACTGTCGCAGAGGCCTCTCTTTACGCTACAAATACTACTCCAGGGATGGTTCTAGCGAGGGATGAACTGGGACTCTGGGACTTCTGGCCTGCTAAAAGTGAGGCCCACGGGGACAGAGAAGTTCATTTTGGGTCCAAGCACATTTATGAGGTTTGACGTCAATCATTTCTACACACAGATATTTTGATTCTTTGAAGCAACTCTTTAGTAAATGTGTTTGGAGTGGTAGTGCCCATTTTCTTTACGCACCCAGTGACCATTTTATTAGGTACCCCTGTACAATCTAATGCAACCCAATACAGCAGCCCTACCTGTGTCCTGTTAGTGAGTGCAAACAACAACAACAGCAGCAGCAGCTGCAGATTGGGCCACGGCCTGAGGGTAGAAGGAAGGGGTGTGTGTTGTTGTGACTGAACGTGAGTGAGGGGAAATGCCACGCATGCCTTAACACACAGACCAGCACATAGTTGTGTGAAAAACACATTACTGCTCTTTAGTGGGCACAGGAGTGGAAGAGACCCAGAAACACTGGGACAGGGAGTAGTGGGTTCACACACACCTTTGTGTGCAGTACTAAGCAGAGATTTAGCCAAGCTCTCTTGAGCCAGCTGTCTGTATGCAAAAACCACCATAATATGAACCCCCCCCCCCAAAAAAAAAACAACCTCTTTGATCTCCCTCTGATGTCCGATCTTACCAGGCACCCTCTGTCTGAAAAGGTGAAAAACAGCACTTTAGATCGGATCAATGCACCTCTGTACTTGAGAGTCTGACGCTGTAGCATTACAGTGTTGGAGTCTCTGACATGGTTTGCCTTTGGCTGTGAGTGGAGGAATCATCTGCTCTCTGGCTGGCCCTTTAGGCTGATGTGGTTTAAACAAGTGTCTGGAGTGATCCACTGGGGGCTCCCAGGGAGGATCGGGTTGCCGGATGAGGATGTGGCCTGATGGTGCAAAGGGAGCTGGGGTGTTCGACCTGTGATCTGGGCTGCAGAAGCCCCTGATGGGCCTGCCGTCTGCTACTGTACCTTTGTTGAGCTACCTTACTGTCTGCTACTGCTCTTAGTTCTGGTAACCTGAGCTCACTGGCTCTGACTGTACAGAATTGGAGGCTTTGCATCCCCACAGTGCAGTGGATTACTGTAGTGTGCAGTGGAGTGAATACTTTGTTAAATGGAGGTGATGTTGAGATAAATTTAATCATGTCCTAATGGAGCCATGGCCTCATTTATATTGTGGAGCAAAGACAGGCGGTGTGGTTGACACGTGTGCAGCTACTGTAGTAACCTCTTTCAAAATCATGTGGTCAGAACAAAGCGCAGTATGTGGTTCAAAATTTTAAAATGCACTATTACTGTATATTTTCACATTTATGTGTTTGCATTGACAGTCCTAGTCACGTGAAATGCATTTTTTTTATCTGCACAATACCTTAGTTTGAATTACATCCTGGCTCCTGTATAACCCATGTCATGTTTTGCTATTTAGCTGATGTTCCAGATAAGGGTCAGCACTGTTTACAGGAATAATGTTACAAAGACATGTTGTTGAGTAAGCTACGTCTGTTCAGGTTTTTCCTTAACTTATGGTTTCTCAGAATCTGTGTAAAAGCCATGCTTAATCACTATGGTTACGACTCCCTCCTCCCGCCTGCTCAAGAGAGGACTTGTTTACCATCTCTGCTCCAGACTCAATAACATGTCAGTCATCAGGATCAGAACCTCCCCTGCTTGCCTGCTATTGGTTCAGCAGACGGCTCCCAGTCTGACCCCCACCCTCCTCTTTCCTGACACCCTCCTCCCTTCCATCCCTCCCCTCCTGAGCCCCACTGTGAATAATGAATGATTTCCCAACTGTCTGTCATGCTTTCTACTCATCTTGATTGACACAGGGAAAACGTAGTGCACTTTGAAATATTATCACTAATGTAATATTTCATTTTCTTTCATTTTCAGTTTCGCTACGGCTGACACCTGTGATTGGTTTGTGAAAATTATACCAGTTTACCAAATTTCTCCTATTTTAACACCATACTTCTTCAGAGGTGGCAGTGGCCTGCTGGCAGGAAACGTGTCACCAGCCTCTGAATGTAAACAGTGTAGTAGTCTACTTACACAGCGTGCTGTCTAGCAAATGGGACATGACTTGCATTCAGATGAGAAGCGTTGCTGCACTGGAATCCTCCGAAGCACTGGGATTTTTATTTAATAAAGTAATGTATTTGTTTGAGAATTCAAACAAACTGAACCATCAATCTCACCCATCCTCCCACCACACTCGCACCCAGAGCTCAAACTGGTCCTTGTATAGCTGTATAAGTACATGCGCGCACACACACACACCCTTCTCCAAGTAGACAGTGTTGAAATCTAGCTTGTTATCTTGTTATCAGATAGAAGCTGCTTTTTTGTTGATGCAGACTGTGGGGAAAAGGATGTCATGGCTGAAGGGCTATGGATCACATGACCCTGAACCCCCCCCCCATTCTCTGTTTTGAAAAGGCAACTCCAGCCTGACAGAGGAATAAATTTGATGCTTGCTGCTTCTTTTGCACTGCTGCAGGCCCATATCATTTTTGGGCCAGTAGCAGTACTTGCAGATAATATGGTAATTTTAGCTGTATATTTCTCTTTTATTATCTCACATTTCTTTGCTTTCTTTGCCTCCATGATCATGTCCTTCTTCAGGTTTCCTGAATAAGTCCTGAAGTTGTTATTGTGTTGCAGCGGAACAAGGGATTAACATTCTCCCCCTTGAATCCTCTGTGGCCTGGAACATTCTGCAGATTCTTCACATAGTCCAGTGACTGTAGGATACCTTTAGTATAAAAGCCAAACAGTGCACAGCACTTGTCTGTCTCTCACCCTATTAGTGATGCCTCCTCATTCCCCTGCTGCTGTATTAAATGGTGGTTGTAGGGATGAACCAGCTGCTCAGAAGGAGACTCCTCAGTGCTGACTGTTGTCTCATTTACTACTGATGAAATGGACCCGGCCATTCCTCATGTCGCAGTGCTCTGGTGAACAGCAGGGGCGGGCTAGTGGTTGGCTGTGGTGTCTGACCTGACAGTGTCTGCTCAGGGAAAGAGCAGGAAGGAGGGGGGATTGTGTAACTACTGTATGAGAGGAACAACATAAACCTCCCTACTCCCACTCATAGTAGTTTGGCTTATTTGACTCTGTAGTCTCGGATTATTGTCAGAGTTTTTCTTTCCACTGTTTCTTTTTGTTCTCTGCAATCTAGTCTTTCAACAGTTGCTTAATGTAATATAGCATGTGCTTTAAAAGGGTCAAATCCCAACTTGGTGATGCTTCAAATTTACGTCTGCTCGTATTGAACATCCACTCAGGGGACTACATGGATGATGACGCCTTATCATTGCAGGGGCTCCTTGTTAGGTAGTCCCTTTCCTTGGAAGTAGTGGAAACCCACAATGCCCTGCATAGCTATGTGTAGAGAGCAGCAGTATGGAAATAGGGCCGCATTAAGAGTATCTATAAATAGAGGATTGTATCCTTGATACCACAGGTTGTTTGGGCACACAGAGAAACTTGACTTATATGGTTTTAAGGCAGCAACTCAACCTCCCTTTGTTTTATTCTGGTGAAGAGTATGCATTTTTGGAATTGGTCTTCATTGAGGAATCTGTTAAAATGATGCAGAAGGAAGGGACCTCCAATAAGGCTCATTAGAGTTTGCCTTGGCTGCCCCCTTTTGGTTGGATTCCAAAAAAAAGAAGACTGGCTGATGTTCAGCAAATGTGCAAAAGTCATCTGAACACACTAATGTCAGCATCATATTTCCAATCAAATCACAGCTGTTATATGAAAACTCTGTCTGTTGGCGTTTGATACTATTTCCATTTGTTTTGGACCGGATTCAGTATAGTGACGTGAAGTATTCATGGAGTACAGCAGAGCCAGACAGCTCCCGGTGTGGCAGAACATGTACAAAGTGTGAAGCTATACATAGCACAGGAAAGGCCATACAACTAAATATCTACTTGTGCTGTCAAGAAAATAATCTTATTGACAGCAACTGCAGTGTAATTTAAAGGTCTGGTTTATTAGGAGAGAATTACTGGAAATTCCTGGAAGTACTGTAGTATATTGAGCAAAACAAAATAGGTCTGCTAAATGAGATTTGTTTTTATTTAATTAATTATTGAGGTAATAGCAAGAGATTATGAGAGAGTTTTGTTTTTTTCTTTTGTCATAGAATCCTGGAGGATTTTTCCAGACAGACAATAGAACTTTACCTCTGCACTGTTGGATTTGACTGAATGTGAGAAACAGTAGTAAGTAGTAGATGATCCCTCTCCTTGGCACGTTGGGAGTGTGTATTTGCTCTGCAGCATTGCCGTGGTGCACCGTCACGTTCTTAACCTACACAGATGTTTAGTAAAGCAACATGAAATATTCATCAAGAGACTAGCTCAGCAGTCAGCTTCATTTTCCTGACTGATTCACAAAGTGAACCGATGAGGCTACAACAACAGTGTTTAATTTAAAAGCAGATAAACAAGCAGAGGTCCCTTTTCCTCTTTTTGTCTGGCACACGCAAATATTCAGATATCATCATGCATGTTCTCACATGTGTCACATACACACAAGCTTATTTTTTTTTATCACATTTATAAAAGTGTGTGAGAAAAGATGACTAAAATAATGACACTGATAACAGGGAAGTAGTATGGTTAGTGTCACAGTCTTGCAAATTATAACAACACACATGAAAGACAGTGGTGAAATGTGTGTTTTACTTTGTCTGCGTGTGTATGATTGTGTGTGTGCACATTTCCTTCCAGCTCTGGCTTTGCACCAGGAGGCGGTTGCTAAGGAACCAGGACTGCTGTGCCTCTTATTTCAGTTCAGTTCAGTGTAGTTCAGTTCAGCTTTATTGCTCCTGTGGGGAAATTTGTCTTGCAGCAGTAACACAGAGCATAACAATAAATAGTAAATGCTTAAGGTCCCATCCATCCATCCATTTTCTTAACCGCTTGTCCTCGTAAGGGTCACGGGGGGTGCTGGAGCCTATCCCAGCTGT
>JAUMHL010000027.1:12889036-12938949 GCA_032362345.1 Sandelia bainsii
GTCTTTGGATGGTGGGAGGAAGCCGGAGTACCCGGAGAGAACCCATGCAGACACGGGGAGAACATGCAAACTCCACAAAGAAAGGCACCCAGCCGACCTGGGGATCGAACCCGGGTCCTTCTAGCTGTGAGGCAACAGTGCTAACCACCACACCACCGTGCCGCCCCTGCTCAAGGTCCCAGTATACAAATAACACTGAGATCTGGGGGGGACAGGGCTTTGCTGCTTTCACAATTTCTATTATGCAAAAAGGTGGATTTTTTTTATAACAAATTAAAATTGATTTCTTTGCTGTTACACATTTTCCCCAGCAAAACCTGAACTTCAGTTTTTCTCAGAACAGCTTTATCTAGACTGAGACCCCTCAAACAGGGAACAATCATTAGCAGAAAACATCTTTCACCAGGCCTTTCACAAGCATTCATACAGGTCCATACACACTCCAGGTGCCTTTTCTATGGGACTGACTCATCTGAAACTAGGACAACCCTCCCTGCAGTGTCTCAAGATTAGTTAGCAACGGGAATCATCTGCTTTCTTCTCTTTACATCTGCCTTTCCTGAAGTGCTCTCTATAAATAGGCTACAGTAAAACTGCTTTTGAACGTTAACAACAGACTCCTCTCATTTGCCATGTTCTTGTGTGTCACTGTTAATTTACAAAAACAGATCAAATTTTTTCTTCTTCCTTATTTTGTATCTGAATGAGTACTTTCTGGTAACGTTTGTCTTTTCGGTGTCAGAGTTTAAATTTGGACAGACTTATTCTCTAGAGATGCAGGCTGATGCATTGATGCTCATTTTGCAAGCTCAGTAAGATAAATCGGAAAAACTGCTAATATGCACAATCCTTCAAATGTACTGTCAGTCTGTCCAAGCAGCTGGAAAACGCTGTGTGTTATTGATAACATATTGTTTTGGGTTTAGGGTTTTCAGTGTTGCTCAGTAAACAGTGAGCCACTTCTATTATTCATGTTGCTCAAGCTTAATTTGAAACACCCCACACAGTAATTTTTTCTGTCGATATTTCTCACAGGCTGGAAGGATGTACAGTAGTTATTTATTAGAAGCTGTAATGATAGTGGGAGTGAGAGTTTTGTTTGAGCACAATATTAAAAAGATAAGAAAACCACACTGTTTTATGGTCTAAACAAATCACAGGTTACATTTAATTGCAGAGATATCCTGATATTTAATGGTTCTTTTTCTGTGGCCCTTTAAAAAAAGAAGAAGATGGGAATAAATATGGTACCAGGATTTGTTTTTGGTCAAATCATAAATTACACTAATGGAGGTGATGACACAGTGGGAGTGTATTAAGCTTATACTCCTCTTTAACTTATTTGTTTCTTTTTGGGCCTGTCATAAAACAAAAATAACATCTTCATTATCCTTGCCTGCTTTTCGTCATTGAGGTTATTCTACATTTTTACAGACATTTAAATCACAATCTTTACTATATGAACCTTAGTTTTATATCTTTCTAAACCTTTATCATCCCTGAATTTGTTGTAATAGTGTTCAGCAATGCAGACTGTTTACAGCCTCCCAAAACTTACCTCTTCCCCATCTTTCTCGGTCTTCTTCAGTATGTCCAGAACACTGCAAGCCTGCTTGTACGGACAAGGGGGAGTGTTGCCATAGTCAGTGCCTGGGAAGCTGCACTGAACCCAACAACGACATGGCCTGTTCTGCCTGCCTCCACTACTTGCATGAGGATCGCTGCGTGCCAGACTGTCCCCCAGGCACTTACAAGTTTGAGGGCTGGCGCTGCATCACCATGGAGGTGTGCTCTCAGGTGCACCTGCTCAGTGACATTCACTTCGTCATCCACGGGGGAGAATGTATGCCTGACTGCCCCTCTGGCTTCAAACGCAACGAGACTAATCGGTAAAGACATACCTTTCACTTCTAGTTTAAGTCTTGGTGATTTGAAAATGCTACGTCAGGTGGCACACTGAATGTATAAAACATCACAAAGAGTTCCTTAAATAAATTATTTTACATTTTGTCTAACATTCTCAAAGCTTAATGTTTTTATTTTTTATTGTATGAGATCAAAACCTGATGTTTTTCACAAGTTTTAGTATTATTTAATGCCTGGATAATTTTTCTGTAAATGGTCGTGAGGTTTCTCCTCAGTATTCATGGACACTAAAGCAGCTTGTGTTCACTGTGTACTTGTGCATAATGAATTCATTTGCATTAAGTATCCTTGAGCTGAACTTCACCTGACCTGGCCCTCACACGATCCTTCCTTAAGGTAGTTCTCAAAGCTGGAAGTGGTACAGGTTAAGAGCATGTTGGATTGTTTGCGATTCAAGTTAAGACTTCCCTAAATGTTTAGGAGTGAAAAGTGCTCAGCATACTGCCTTATTTTTAACTCTGGTTTTACACATTAATACTCAAAAGGTTTTAAGAATAAACTCGTCTGAAGAGTCTTAACCATCAAACACTTACTTAGAATACTTCCTTCACTTGACGTTTCCTTTGTTTGACATAAATCTAGAATAATAAAACATTTTTGTTTGCAGCGTTCCTCGCTGTTTTGTTCTGTCAATTCTTAAACTTTCCATGTCTCTGCTGTTGTATATTTTTTGGCCATACAAGTGCTGTTTTGTCTCTGAGGTCAATACAGTGAGTCACTCTCTCACGAAACAGAGTTGAGAGGGCCCATGAAAGATTAAAATGTAAGAGGTGACCTTGTATCATGCAGTGGATTTGCCTGAATTCTTTGGAATGCTTGGGAATTAGGGATTGGATAAATAATTTCAGGGTGAGGTAGAAGAATTAGCGTAAGATTTAGCTCATTCTTCTCCATGTCTTACTTGTATCCATGTCTCTTTCTCCCCATTCACTCCATCTCTTTACTTCTGCTGTATACAGTATGTTATGCAGTCCCTGCAATGGCCTGTGTGATAAGGTCTGCACATCTCCTGTCATCGACTCTGTGGATGCTGCTCAGTCCCTGAAGGACTGCACTTTCATTGAAGGCAATCTCGACATCAACATCCGCCGTGGAAGTGAGTGCAGCTACACACTTTTAACATCACATGTACTATAAGTTTTGCAGTTTAGCTTAGCTGGTAGACCATTCTACACTTATGTCACTTATGTCACTTTCCTGGAGTCTACACTTACACTTAAAGCCAAATGGGCTATATCACATCAGCTACCAACCAGTTATACACATTAGTACTTCTCTGTTCTCAAACTGATGCACAATAGCCAATATAATGTTTGTCTTGGCTACAATTTGCTGTATAATATACTATATCAATCCTTTACTGACTATAGTAGTATACTACATAGTATATGTTACTGCAAAGTGTTGCTACTGACTGCCATACATGTATTTTTAACTGCAACAAACACAAAAGCCACACACAACAGTTGTTGGGATGCTCAATGAGGGCCATGAAATCAGCATTACTCCTGCACTCTGCCTTATTACATTATAATATAATACTGTTCATTTGCTCAGTTAATAGACTGGTTCACAAGCTAATCTCCACATACAGTATGATGAAGTTTATAGTTTAATGCTCTCTGAGATACTTGTATCAGCAGCTAGTCTGGGTGTTATAGTAGCAATTAAAGTTTTTTTATATGCTTTTTTTCACATGCCATTTTGTATTTCTCTGTGTGTATTTATCTCCTGTCCCCAGATAACATAGCGTCTGAGCTGGAGAACTTCATGGGATTGATCCAGACGGTGACGGGCTATGTGAAGATTCGACACTCTGATGCACTTGGCTCGCTGTCCTTCCTCAAGAGCTTGCGTTACATCCAAGGGAAGGAACTCATTGACAAGTATGGCCTGTCTGCACTTCTTGCCCTGTGAAAGTGTGCATGCCTTTGTGCAGTGACTAAAGGAATTTGAAGAAATTAGTAAACTGCCGCCCAGCAGGGAGGTTGCCAACTTATCACTGAGGTTACATAAATGTCTGAATGACTTCTTGTGGAATGTTTGGTATTGGATTGTGGATGTGCACATTAACTTGAACTGATTTATTTAAAAATAACCATTTAGATCTTGTGTTCTGCAGACAGTTTAGATAAGTGGGTGTCGTTGCAAATCTAAAGTCTCAGTTCCATGGGCCCCATCTTTACTGTGATATCAGCAGCAGTCTTAGATATGAGGGAGACTTTTTATGACATTGGCCAGAGGGGTCATGGGAAAGCCTGTCGCCCTTCTAGTTGTCGTTTCTCTCAGGGTAAAGTTTCACTCAGAGGAATGCTGTTAAGGATGGCAGACATTCCCTTTGCTCTGGAGGTGTTCAGCTGCACTACTTGGACTGCTTGAGTTCAGAGTGTTAGCTCAACACTCTTTCTGTTTCATGTCCTCCTCTGTACAAACCCAGGCTCATTGCCAAACAGACACACAAACCTAAGCTCATGTGATGTCCACCTCTGTCAGTGCTAAACACTGCCACCAGGTGGCAAAAAGCTCCTTTTAACAATAATAACGACATTTTAGCCTGAATGAAACATGTTTACATACACGACAAAAAAACAACAACAACAAAAAAAAACATTTTGTTGATCTATATGAGGTGGTTGTAACCTTTTCTTGATCTCCTCTTGTTATCAGCACATATTCATTCTCCGCAATCAACAACCAGCACTTACAGCACCTGTGGGACTGGACTCAGCACAACCTGAGTATTCAGGCTGGTCGCCTATTCTTCAGCCTGAACCCAAAACTCTGCATGTCTGAGATCCACATGATGTGGGAAAAGACGGGCATAGCTGTGAAGCCAGTGGAGGGTGATTTCCGTAACAATGGTGAAAGAGCAAGCTGTGAGTACATTCATGTGACCTTTAACAGATTTATCTAGATTTTTCCTCATCCTTTTAGCCATTCGGTTTTCTGAAACATTAAAAGAGCCATGAAATGCCATTTTGATTGTGTATATACTGTACGTCTCATTGAGGGTCCTGCTCTGTCAACAACAGGTGAAAGCCATATCTTGACATTCAAGTCTAACATCACAACAAGCCACACGATCAGGCTGACATGGGAGCGCTATCAGCCACCAGACTACGGAGACCTTATCAGCTTTATAGTCTACTACAAAGAGTCGTAAGTAATCAAACGACAAACAAGTTATTATACACTCTAACATTATTGTAAAAATGAATTCTGTATTGTGACAGAGTGGATGTGGATGTGGATGAGTTTTTTTCATTCAGAAAATTATTCTATTTTGGGCATGCTAATTGAAATTCTGAACTAAATGTTTTAAACACAGGAATTCACTCAGCTATTTCATAAAAAAACATCTAGATGATCACATCTGTCTGGTGCATTGCATATTTTACAATCACTAATAACTGTGAGCACTTCACATTATTCCCAACAATTTTCTGTTCCAACAAAAGACCGTGTATGAACTGTTTGATCGATCTGTTGCTTTTGGCACTCTGATTTGAGATGACCTGTAGAACATTTTCTAGGAAATGAATTGAAAACTGTATTGTATGCTTTGGAAAATTGTCAGCAGTGATGTAAAATACACAGCATTTATAAATGGGCTAAAATATGCAAGTTTATGGGTGAGATATGTTAAGATGAATCATATTTTCAAACACAGTCAAGAATAGTAAGTTTTAGTTTTATACCTGCAATGAGTTGATATGAGCACCTGAAATGTCGTTGTAAATTATTTTGTCATTCATCTTGTCATTTTAAGTGAAAGCATTTGTCAAAGCACAGCTGTGTTTTGTCTTTACCAGACATTTTCAGAACATCACAGAGTTTGACGGCCAGGATGGCTGTGGTTCAAACAGCTGGCACATGGTTGATGTGGATCTTCCTCAGGATAAAAACACTGACCCAAAAGTCAGTCTGCAACACCTGAAGCCCTGGACCCAGTATGCTATTTTTGTGAAGGCCATTACCCTGCAGGTGGAGGACAAACACGTTACTGGCGCAAAGAGCGACATAATCTACATTCGCACTCGCCCATCAGGTAAGTCTGACCATGGCACTAATACTGCATCCTTCCCGTAAACACTATACATAACTTAATATAACATACCATGACTTTTGCCTTTTCTTTAGCACCCTCTATGCCCAAAGATGCCCGTGCATATGCTAACTCCTCAACCAAACTGATGGTAAGGTGGTCACCTCCAGTCTTTCCCAATGGCAATCTGACCTACTACCTGGTCCGCTGGCAGCAGCAGCCTGAGGACAAGGAGCTCTACCAACACAACTACTGCTCTAAAGGTCTCCATAGTCATTCTACAAACCAATTAGCATCTCTTTGCATATTTCCGAGCCTGTCTTTTAAAGGAATAGAGTAACACACTCTTCCTTAAGTAAATACACAATCTCGTGTCTGTGTGCTAAATATCTAGTTAGCTAAGATTAGCAGAGTTTTGTATGGTTGAAACGAACAAGATATAACATGTTAAGTATTGAGTATTTAAGACTGGCTATCTGCTTACACTTTATGCTAAGCTAAACGAATTGCCTGCTGGCTCTAGTTTCATATTCACAGTAGCTGCATACAGACAGAGATCTTCTCCGCTTACTCTCAGCAAGAAAGCAAATACTTATAGTACTCTACAACAAACATTTCCAAAAATGTGAAACTGCCCTTTTATTACTGAAACATAACTCAGGAAATGTGTCAAAAGCATTCTTAATAACTGCTCTGGTAATGAAGAATACCGCCTGTCACTAAACACTCTTGGTTGCTCTCAAAAACAGAACTAAAGATCCCGATCCGGATCCCAGCAACAGGGCTTACAGACATGGAAGAGAGCACAAAGCCAACCAAGTCAGACCTGGCAGGGGCAGAGAAGGGCCCATGCTGTGCTTGCCAGAAGACGCCTGAGGAGAAGGACCGGGAGAAGGGTGACCGCGTCTTTTTGAAAGTCTTCGAGAACTTCCTTCACAATGCCATCTTTCTGCCGAGGTATAGTAAGCCACAGATGGAGATGTAATATCAGCCTCAAAGTGACCTGATTAAACTGTTTACAGCTCCTGCACTGTGCCTCCTTTCATTCTGCGGAAATGTCCATCAAAGAGCTCAACTCGTTTGCCTTGATGGGTCAAAATGAGGAATGAGGTGGCAGCCAGGGGGTAATGGCTCTTCTGTGAAGCTGACAGGATCCAAGCATGGGGTGTAAATGGACCGGACGGGGCTGAGCCAGCCCGCTGGGCTCGGACCTTTTGTTGGGCGGTGCAGATGAGGAGACATGCTGAGTAGGATCCAAAGCCTTTAGCGCTCTTGTGGCTTTCTGTTGCTGTGGCAACAGTGGCACGGTGGGATGATAGGTCCTAGCAGGCACCAATTTAGGGAACACAAACAAACCCAGGAGAGAGATGTGATTAAGGAGTCTGAAGGGCCTAGTTTGGTTGCATACTCATAGCTGCTTAGGCTTTTGTTCCCCACAGTAGGGACTGACATCTGTGTTGTGTTATCATTTAACTTGCTCGTGGCCATGGCTGTTTCAAAGACTCCAGCTCTGTTTTTCTCCCACAGTACTTATTCTCATAAAGAGTCACACACAGTCTTTGGATTTCTGAATTGGTGCTGTAACCCTCTGCTTTACCATGTCATCAATCACAGTAAAATATGGAGACCTTTGATACACTTGTTGCTTCAGACAAAGGACACTCAGTAGGTGTCTTATAAATTCATATCCTCCAAAGTTCATTTATTCAAACAGCATTGTAGTGCTATTGTCTTTTCTTTCGCAATGCTCTTATTGAATTGAATCAGCATGTCTTTGAAGGAAGAATAATAAAACATAGCTTTCTGTTGTAATTGAACCCCCCCCCCCCCCTCTTGCTGGCTGTGTGTGTTTGGCAGATCCTGGACCTGCAGTGAAGGCCTGTGTATGCACAGATTCACCACTGTAACAGAGCCAGCATTATTACAAACCCCTCCAGGCAAAAGGGCTTGAAAATCAGGGAGGTGTTTTCAAAAGTTCAGGGTTTAGACCCAGGGTGAGGGCCAAGAGGGTGTTTGAAAACCGAAACAGAAAGAAGAGGAAATGTTTTCCATTCTGCCCCCCTCCACTCAGCACTCCACTTTTCCTATTTCAAATGCACACTCTCTTTGTCCGCGACTTTTTACTTTTTTCTTTTTTCTTTTCTTTGTGGGGCGAGACAGCTGCCAGGAAATGTACAGTGAACCCATCTGGAATTTAAATGAATAAAGGAAGAGCCCCATCAGTGCTAGAGAACAAACAGAATGAGGAAGGCAAATTGATTTACTGGAGGAGGTTGGATTCACAAAGAGGATGACTGCCAGTCTGTCTTTAAGAGATCTAGTGGTACGATCCAAAACTTGTTATGAGCTGACTTAACTGTTTATTTATCATAATCCCCTGCTGTTGAAACTCATGATGAACATATGCAAGATGATTTAAAGATTTATCTCTACTTCAGGTCCTTCAGGTCCAGAGAACCTTCACTCTTTAGTATGGGCCTGCAGTACTGTATGTGTGACCTACTAATCACAGGCTGAGTGTGATGTCTTGGGATACCATTGTATAAAGGTAGTTTTTTTTTTTTGTGGGTGAGGTCAGGAGACTAACTGTAGAAATTCATTAGTTATAAGGTCAAGCTTCAGTCAGCTAAGTAACCTTCTCACTGTGTCATGACTGTCCTGCTTAACCTTAAGGAATTAGATCCTCAAGTTTCTTTTCATCTGGCCTTTTCTTCATCTTGTCCTCTCACTTGTAAGTAATAGTAACAGATTTAAATGGTGGATTTAGGATTGTACTGCACCGGTTATAACTGTAAAAGGAATGTTAACATGTCAGTGTAACTTGTTCCCTCAGACCTGTCTGTGTCTGTCTAATTCTTCTGTAGGCGTACGTCTACTCATACACAAAATGTGCTTGACTTTAGCTTAGGTAAGGTTTCTTAGTTCAGCGTTTTATTATTTCTGGTATTACTTAAGCAATTAGTCGATCAAAATATAAGTAATGAACAGCTGTTCCAACAATCAGGTTATCATTTTTTTTATGATTATGCAAGATACATCCCTTGGATGCACTGGGGCACATCATCAGTGAGGTTCCTGAGGTCTTTCAACATCAGAAAATGACTTAAAAGGCACTTTTAAGTAAAACTGGTTGTATTCTGGCTTCCCAGTTGCCTTCAGCTTTTCTTTGTCTTATGTAATAAATATATCTTTGGGTTTTGCTCTGTTGGACAAAAACAAGCAACTAGGTGTCACCATAGGCTTTAAGATTCTCACTTTACAGTTTATCATATCATTTATCACAGTTGCTCATAGCAGTGAAGTAAAACTTGGAAAAATGCTCCACATACTGTATGTCACCTGTTGTCACTTGCTGTCAGTACAGTTTTCATTTTCCAACTCAGTCAGAGCAGGGTCTTCTTTGTTCATCTGTCTCAGCAAACTATCCTGCAGGTTTCATGTGTAACTGTTAGGTATCTGTTGGCTGCGTGCCCTGTAGTGTCTGCTACAGCTGTCATCACCTTCTGGCTCTCAAAAGTGTCCAGCTGCAGGTGGTTGCACAACTTAACATCTGCGCTATGAGACCATATGTCCATCCAGCACAAAAGATGGTTTGAAAGTTGGTCATCATGATTGAACATTTTTATCACAATGTCAGTCTAAAGTTCAAAGTTCAAAGTTTCTTTATTAGTCTTCCCGAAGGAGAGATTTGTCTTGGAAAAAGGACAATGCTGCATTACATACATACATACATACATGCATACAAGCTAAAGAACATATAATAAAATCTAAGTTAAAAAAAACAAACTAGAAACCTATATAACCTTATAGAAAACCTATAATAAGATATATATTAAAATCTTTATCCAAAGTGCATACATACAGTGCAATCATCGACATTTACAATTCAACTAGTTTGATTGAGTGGGGGATGAACGAATGTTTGAGGCGGTTGTGTTTACATAAAGGAACCCTGTACCTCCTCCGAGTTCAATAGTGTGTATTCAGGAAACAATGTATGTGTTCTGTCTAGCCTGTGTTGTTGGCCTGCCTAATAGTAGCCTGCTCGAACAGATCATGTGGAGTAGATGGGGCAGGGGTGCCCATGATCTTACTTGCCGTCTTCACCAGATTATGGATCTGAGATTTAGCTTTTACCGTAAGGTTTCCAAACCAGCAAGTGATACAGTGATACAGCGACAGTGTCACAAAAATATATGCCACATTTCCTCTCTGGCCAATTTTAGCTTTTCATACCTATTTTATCGTTGATCAGGATGTGTTGGACAGCAGCTTTAGATTAAGTTTATTTTTTCTTACTGTGGAAACATTTCTCAGCGTCTGCCTTTCTCTTTCTCATTCTGTCCACTTTGCTATGATCTGTCTGACCTCATCCTTCTATACAGCTCTGCAGGGAGAAGTATGCAGCATCTGGACACATAGCGCGCCTACACGTGCTAACTTCACATGGTCTAGGAAGACTCAAGAAGATTTTCGGGACATGATCTATATGTTTTAGTCTTTTATTGTCATAACACTGCTTGCTGTACTTAAATCAACATTCTTATGTTGTGGCATCCTTTTGCTTCTCTGCATTTCAGACCTCCAGATCGCAGACGTAGAGATGTCTTTGGTGTGGCTAATAATACACTGTTTAATGAAGGTGTTGGCACAGGGAATACCACCCTTGGCCCAGGGGATAACAGTACAGATGCCATTCCTCCTATCAAAGAGTACCCATTCTCAGAAGACAAGAGCATAACTGAATATTTAGAGATCCTCAACCTGCGACCCTTCACAGTTTATCGCATTGACATCCATGCCTGCAATGAGGAGGTGGGCCGCTGCAGTGCTGGAACATTTGTCTTCTCCAGGACCAAACCTGCAGGTGACCAGGATGCAATCTCTACTGGACTTGTGGAATGATATAATATAAGACCTTTTTTCAAATCTGTCTTATTCAAATTGTTGTTAAAATGTTATAATTGTGCATTGTGTGTGTTTCTCAGCCAAAGCAGATGACATTCCTGGTGAAGTGGCCTATGAAAGGAGTGACAAAGTTGAGGGTTGTGTGGTGCTGCACTGGCCAGAACCCATAATGCCCAATGGACTCATCCTAATGTATGAGATCAAATTTCGTCTGGGGACTGAGGTGAGCCACGCTGGGTAGATGTTGTAGAATTTACTTCTTCCTTTTGTAATAATAATGGCAATAATAATATGTCATCAGCCTGTTCACTCATAAAGTTAAATTAAAGACCCACACAGACATCTAGAATCTGCAAATGCAAATATTGTTTGTATATACAAGTTAACTGCTGGACACAAGAGGTCTCCTACTTCATCAATTTTCAGTGGAGGTTTCAAGTCGCCACATATTTGCATGACTATAATTAGCTCCAAACTTGTTGACATGTCACAAAATCATGTCCCATCTGTCAAAAACATCTTAAAGTAAGATTTAAGTTGAGCACAGAGACGTTTTCCTCAATGTGACAATGTCCTGTGAAACTGAGAAACATGGTCAAATGTCCAGTAACAACAGGAAAAACACAAGTGACCCATAACATCTGACCCATATCTTAAACAGTCGTTTTTAAAAACAGCGCAGCTAAAACCAGTTCTACACTCTTTTCCTGACCTTGACTCTTTGCTGTCTTTTTAAAAGTAACCACAATGGGTTTGTTTTCTCTTAGCCTGAGAAACATGAATGTGTGTCACGACAGCAGTATCGTGAGTACAAAGGAGCTCGCCTGACCAACCTGGGCTCAGGAAACCACTCTGCCCGTGTGCGCGCCACTTCTCTAGCAGGGAACGGCTCCTGGACGGAAAGTGTGTTCTTCTACATACCTCAGCCCCAACGTAAATGAGCATTTTACACACATTACATTCTAAATATCTGTGAAGATTACATTCTACTTATTCTCCTTTTTTTCCTTGACAGATTTAAAGTCATTAAGAAATCACATTTTTATTTGGTGTTAATCACTTTAATTTTTCTGTTCTGTCTGACAGGAGGTGATGGTGTTACGTTCTACTTGGTCATCATTATTCCGATCATAATAACACTTGTCATTGCCTGCCTCAGTACCTTTCTCTTCTTTGTGAACAAAAAGAGGTAAGTATCTTTAAGAACATGCATTTCACATCGCCAGAAACAGTTGCTTGATTATGCTGTCCCATGCTCATGAAACTTAATAACTAGTGCAATGTTAATTAGACTTAATAGGTTGTTTTCATCAACCTCCCCCTGTGGTGAGGAGTAGGCTTCCTATAGAGAATTATATATCCCATCCACAGTCAGAGCTGCCTGCTGCCGGTTAACTGAGTTGTGTTTCTTGTCAACAGGAACAGCAGCAGGCTGGGGAATGGAGTCCTATATGCATCTGTGAACCCAGAGTACTTCAGTGCTGCTGACAGTAAGAATATCAAATATCTTCTCAATTCTTCACTGTTTGGTGTGTGTATTTGGTGTTGACCTGCTATGTCTTGTTTTGTGCCAGTGTACGTCCCAGATGAGTGGGAAGTGGCCAGGGAGAAAATCACTATGCACAGGGAGTTGGGCCAGGGCTCCTTCGGCATGGTGTATGAAGGCATCGCCAAGGGAGTGGTCAAGGACGAACCTGAGACGCGAGTGGCTATAAAGACCGTTAATGAGTCAGCCAGCATGAGGGAGCGCATTGAGTTTTTGAATGAGGCCTCTGTCATGAAGGAGTTCAACTGTCACCATGTGGTAAGGGGAACAAATCCTAAAATTGTTACTATCAGGCACCTGGCAGAGAAAGCCTGAAATAAATCCAGATAAATCATCAAAATGTGGCTAAAAATAAAATAAATTTTAAAAAGCTAAAAAAAACAAAACAACTGCTTGTGCTTGACAGAGTTCTCAATATCATTATTTCCCACTTAATCTGTGTTAAGTAGAGAAAAAGAGGTCAGCACATCACAAGTGCTGAGTGCACTGTGGTTGTCTTTACACAGCCTGAGGCTGGGTTCAGCCTCCTGGAGATTGTGTACATTTTCTCATCAGTGTGATGCGTATCAGCCTCATTAACTATGTTAAATGGATGTGTTAAAGATTTTCCCTTTGGAAAGCTGCTGTTTCAACCTTTTTATCAAGTCTGGCTACTAAAAAGCCAAACACTCAATTATTGAATTGGATTTGAATAATTAATTTATTTTTTTTTCAATCTTCAAAGCAAGTTAAAGATAAATTGTATTCTGAATAAAATATGAACATCTGAATGATTTTTGCTATCTACTGTGACTTACTACCTGCTAATTTACAGTATTCAATACAGTGTATACCATATAGTAAACTTGTTGTAGTGGTAATTTGTTATTTTGTAGTTTTATACTAACAGAAAATGTTACAGTACATTACATGTTCTATCAAATGTCAATCAAGCTTTTACTTTGTTAGTTGTTTATTTTTTTTCAAAAGTGTAATTTTTGTTTGGTTTCATCACCATCCAAAGTGAATTTCAAAATCTCCTACACACAAAATATGACACTGACAAAATGTGACTGTTTTGAGTATAATTATCTTTTTGTGTTTGTGAATATACATTCTCAAAACCTGTAACCTGGACTTGACATACAGCTTTTGACTCATCTCGCCTGACCTTTGCTATATTGTAATTCATGTAGGTGCGACTGCTGGGTGTGGTCTCGCAGGGACAACCAACCTTGGTGATTATGGAGCTGATGACCCGTGGCGATCTCAAGAGCTACCTGCGCTCCCTGCGCAAAGAAGTAATCAGCTTTTCCTTGCATATAGAAACACACTTCAACCCTATATCAGATGCAGTCTCTTACACTCATGTGACGGTGTAAATTGTCATACACAAATATGCCAATGCGCCAACACATAAACACATTCTGTTCCTCTTTGTTTCTTCCCATGCTTTCATTCCCATACCCATGTGCACATTTCCACAGACAACATCCATCCCTCACTTTGTAGTGCTGCACTGAGGAAGGCAGAGAAACATGACACAACAATGTGTTTTCCTGCTCTCACCTCATCTCCTCTCGCTCTGCCACAGAATGCCACGAGCCAGGTCCTACCCCCACTCAAAAAGATGATCCAGATGGCAGGGGAAATTGCCGACGGCATGGCGTACCTAAATGCCAACAAATTTGTCCACAGAGATCTTGCTGCCAGGAACTGCATGGTAGCGGAGGACTTCACTGTGAAGATTGGAGGTAAGTCAAGTTAATACAATGCCCTCAGCCTCCCCTGGTTGCTCAATGCTGAACCCTCTCTGCTGGCCTCGAAAATAAGTGTTTGGATTTCAGTGCATGCCTGAGGCAGTGGAGTCTTAAATGTAGATGGACAGAGGGAGGGAGGAGGTGAGGGGAATGGATGAGCTCTTAGAAGCCTCCTCTCCCACACAGAATGAGTGATATTCAGTCGCTTCCCCAACCTGTGCTTTCATATTTTTCTTTAGATTTTGGCATGACCAGAGACATTTACGAGACGGATTACTACCGAAAAGGAGGGAAGGGCCTGCTGCCTGTTCGGTGGATGTCTCCAGAGTCGCTGAAAGATGGCGTGTTCACTACAATGTCTGATGTTTGGTATGAGAACACATCACACTCCTACACATGCACACAAGCCTGCAGTGTACATGCAGAAACCTGCCTGAATGCAGGGGGCTTGCAAGGTATTCCAAAAATGTCAGCATATTGTGTGTTTTTTGTGCATGTAGGTGCGTTAAAAACAGTTCAGGCTGTGGAGTCAAATTGTAAAAAACCTACAGATCACTTCTCAGCCCGTATTCTTCATGAGATTCTTCACTTAATAGTTTGAACATGCATTTCCTGTAATAACAGCTAGCACTTCCAAAACCATAAAAATCATTTGGTTTCCAGCTGACTCTCTGGAAATTCCTCTCTCTGTGACACAACGGCTTAGAACAAGACAGATAAATGTGAAATCTCGGCTCGTAGTTCTACCACATTTTTTTCTATTGTAAAGAATGAGACTGTTCAAGCAAAGTACAAATGTTTACTACCTCCCTTGCTAGTTTTTGTTTCCCAACTCAAAGTGTCCCATGGGTCAGCGTCTGAGAGTGGGCCTAAACTGCTCCAGATGTTCTCAAATGAGAAGTTGCAGTGCCAGCACAAACCCACCTTCACATATGCATACTATATCTCCCCCTTTGATGTTGATGTGTGCAGATGAAGTTCAGCATAAGATGAACTTATTCTGGGCTTCTCAGGGCTGCATGAATAGGTGACTTTTGGTGATCAAGAAAAGCTGTCTGAGTGTGGCTTTGTCTATCAGCACAGGACTGTCTCAGCCAGTTAAATGCAGTGTTGTAATAAGACTGTTTTAACAACTGTTGAGTGAATGTTCAGAACCCGTGCCAGTGGTGAAAATATAACTAGCCAGTGTGAACAAATGTTGTGGTCTTTGTTAGTCAAGTTAAGAACAGTTTCAGTGCAAGGTAGCTTGATGTCAAACCTACATGAGATTTCCTCTAAACACTTTATACTGAGGCTTGCTGTGTAGTAATGAAATGTGATTTCATTATTCTTAAGCTCTTCTATTTTTAAGCTGCATGGATTTTAGGCCACTCAGGGACAGCAAAACAAACCATAAACACAACACTGACACATCACAAGAATATCACCTTTCAGGTTCAGATCTATAGGGAGCTGCAGAGGAATCTCTCTATGGGCTTGTCACCACAAGTGTCATTTCTCACAATACGAAACCATTTGACTTAGTGTTCATATAAAAAGGTCATTAGTGCCACTTTAAAGGACCATGACAGTGTTTTTCACTTGCTACAACACATACTCGATAGTTTGCTTTTCATCTTATTTCATGTCTAATTTCTAATTTCATGTCATTTAAAGACAGATTCAGTCTGCACATAAAGCATCATTTACCATACAACTATAATACAGAATTTTCAACAATAAAGGCAGACATTACATATATATATATAGATAGTACATGACATTAAAGTTATGGATTACCTAGTACAAGAAAGCCAGCAGATTTGTAAGGAAGCAAAATGGAAAGCAGTGGTGACCTGAAAGGTGAAAAAGACACAATCCAATAGTCAAAAACACAACCGCATGCTTTGAAAGATGGTTCACTTGAATGTACATGATCTGTAATGAGTGGGAAAATCATTACGCACACAACTATTCACCTTATTAACATTAAAATGTTATTGAGTACAGTAATTAAAGTACTTTTACCTGATGAAGATCTGAAAACACCAGTGATCCCCTGTGTGCGGGGTTCCTGGGTTGTGGTTTCTTCACAGCCAAGACCTTTTGATCCTACATCTGTCAATGATGTTACACTCAGTGACACAAGAACTGAATTAGCATCAGATAATGTGCAAAAATGTAAATATATTTTATGAACTTAATCTAATCTCTTGTCACAGGTCATTTGGTGTTGTGCTGTGGGAAATCGCCACTTTAGCAGAACAGCCTTACCAAGGAATGTCCAATGAACAAGTGCTGCGCTTCGTCATGGAGGGAGGACTCTTGGACAAACCTGACAACTGCCCTGACATGCTGTGAGTGTCTTTGTATTTGTGATTCATAACTAGTTTACCTAGGTCTTCCAGGTCATTGGTAGAGCAGCCTTGAAAAATATATTATTTTATCCTCTACTGCCAGCATCTTGCACGCCTTTGGTCCCATTAATGTTTTGGCCAGAGTTTATTTTAAGCTGTGGCTCTAAGTGTAGGGGATATCATGTGGTGTGTATGCTAAGGTAGAGCCAAGATGGGGCCTGACATTAACGTCACAGGTTAAATGCGGTCCGCTGATGACATGGCTTCAGTGGTCAGCTGGCAGTGAGAAGCCTCCTCACCCGTTAGCCTCGGCCCATAGAAGGGATGCCACAACCTATGTGTGAAAGATGCCCCTCATTCCTGCCACCAAGAATGGGCATGAGGAGGGAGACGGTGTCTGTCCGTCAGTGAAGAGACTGGGAGAGACAGAAATAATTCATTAATGCATTTATAATTCATTAATGAATCACCCTGCCTGTTAGAGAAAACACAGCACAGCCTGCTTGTCAGCATGCAGCACCGCATATATGCATTTCTCCTCTCCCTCTCTGACCTCAATAAGAAGGCATTCTGCTGTCTCCCCTCCCACTCTCCATGGCTGACCTCACCTTAGAAAGAGAGTGCGAGCAGAAAAAAAAAGAGGGCTGAGTGTTGTGCAGACACAAATCTCTGGTTTCTATAGCAGCCTGACTGTTTTGTCCTGATTACAGGAGTGTGTGGATTGTGTTACAGAGGTGGTGGGGTAGCTTCCTGGTTTCTGAGCTGCACTAAGGCCTCTGCCACTGGTCACCTCTGCTGTAGTGACTTAATGGAGATTTCCAGAGGACTGCTCTGGAAAGTGTATTGTAGCCAAAAATTCATACAAAGACTGAATAGAAAGACACAAGAAGAGGAAGTGGGCAGAAAAACAGAAAGAGGGATGACTCATATTTGGAGAACTTTAAATGCCTCCTCCTTGTGCTGTTTCCCATGGTCAGGTAGCTGTGGGTCACTGATTGTACTTCCCATGTTTCTGTCTAGAGTTTTGCTGTGATCATATATTATAGTCTTTTTTCTTGCTATTATACATCAAAGTGTTGCACATGTAAAGTTTTGCAGTTCTATTACAATAGATTCTTGTTTCTGATTTTATCCGTCTATCACTTTGGCTGGTTAAATTTTGACTATGTCTAGACTAGATGTTTGTTTTATTAAAGTCTACCTAGCTCCAAATCTAATTTTAAAAACATCACTTTAACACTGCAAGTTCCAGATATTTGCTGGTAACACTCTACATTTAGTGATAGGTCACAATCAACTTTATTGATCAATTTTATTGACTGATACGAGGGATTTTACTCCAGATCCAATTAGTTGTCACTATACAGACACAATTACTGGACAATACAGACATAGACTTCTAGAGGAACAAAGTTATCAGGCTAAATGGAACAAATAAAAACAGAAAAAATAACTATTAAGAGTGCGGGATCAAGGCAGTCATCTGTGGCATCATTTTGGTCACCCTAAAGTTGCTTAGAAGTTCAGTCAGTCAAGCTTTATTTATATAGACCATTTCACGCATTGCATCAGAGTTTAATATACCAAATGATAACTGTAAAGGAAAATGATTTTAAAAGAAGGAACAACATAGTTCACAGTTTAAAAGAAAATTAACAAGTCAAGTTGTTCTAATTCAGTACACATATACCTCAAGTATCACTGTGAACTGTCACATTTTGGTAATGCCACTGATGACAGCTCAAATATGAGCCACTTTAGTTTAATGGCAATAGCATGTGCCTGTGTGACACTGGCAGGATGCTGACAAGAAGTCACAATTTACTGTTTGTTTTCTACAATTGCATCAAAAAGGCTCTTGCTCACCAACAGATGGTGGGGGAAGTGTTTTCAGCTGGTGGCACTACACAGACAGGTTACTTTAGAGCATCGGCCCAACTCCAACAATTACATGTTTTCATGGGAGGTCTATGCTGCTTGGGTTTGGACATCTAAACGCCAACTTTAAGATATTTGCTGTTCTGCTAAAAACAAGTCAGAGCCTCCCCCCAGCTGTTTCAGAGCATGCCGTGAGGCGCGTGCTCTACCCATAATTCCTCAGTGCGGAGAGTAGCTGGCACCCAGCTGCAGAGGCTGTTGTAGACTGCAAAGAGACCTCTGGGAGAGAAAGAAAACAAGGGAGAAGTAACAGCAAGAGTAGAGGAGAGATGACAAAGCTGTTTATGTCAACGGGCCTTGGAGAGTATTCTTAGCTTGTTTGTGTATAATTGAAGTTGTGGTGTGTGGTGTAGCACCACACAAAACTGTAATAATTCTCCCTTTTATGATGTTGTTTTGACATTCCCAAAGCTCAGCTGCTGGCCTGGCACAGTAACTTCATGTATGATTTACTGTGCACTTTACTTTACTGTACATAATGCATTACTGATCTTACTGTATGTGTAATCACACAGCATGAAACAAGTCATAAGCAAATTTCAGATGTTCATCTGTGTAACTAAACGTTCTGTAGTTGGCAGCAATTTTGGAATTTGTCTACATGGGTTTGTCCACTCCTTCAGTGAGCTGTAGTTATTGTAGAATTTTACTAGACATGATATAGTTAACATGTTCATAAGGGTAAGAGCAGGTATTTTTCAGTGATTTTCACACATTATTTTTAGTGTGCATCTAACTAACAGATAATAATGAAAAATTTGAGTGTAGTGTAATAGTCTACTGAGTTGTGGCATATTATTTGAATTTACTGTAATATATTAAGGAACCAAATATATCCACTTTATTTTTAGTATATTAGTCTCTCCTGCCACCTAGTGGTGAGGAACATGATGTCATAAGTCATAAAGTCACAATTGTCTCAGTACAACTTGGGGAAAGAAATTTGAACCTATACTTTATTAACAACGCAACAAAATTAACACTCTACTGTACTTAACTCACTCCTTTCCCTTTTGTACATCACTTGCAGGTTTGAGCTGATGAGGATGTGCTGGCAGTTTAACCCCAAGATGCGTCCGACATTCTTGGAGATCATCAACAGCATCAAAGATGAACTGGATCCTCCTTTCAGGGAAATGAGCTTCTTCTACAGTGAGGACAACAAGCCGCCGGACACTGAGGAGCTGGATATGGAGGTAGAAAACATGGAGAACATTCCACTGGACCCTGTGTCCACCAGACAGCCCTCTGCTGCCGCCGCACTGTCATCGGGGTGTGTAGGAGGGACGCCTCCTCCTTCTACCCAGCAGTTATCCCCAATGCAAGGGCCAGGTACCCCATTATTGGGATCTGTGTCTCCCCCCTCCCCAGGCCCTGTTGCCTCAGCTTTGGCATCTCCAAGCCAAGCCCTGGACAAGCACTCAGGACATACTTCAGCCAACGGGCCTGTGGTGTTGCTGCGGCCAAACTTTGATGAGATGCAACCCTATGCACACATGAATGGGGGTAGAAAGAATGAACGGGCATTACCCCTGCCCCAGTCGTCGGCCTGCTGATATCAGACCAGCCCCTTCTCCTCCTCCTCCTTCTCTTACACAGGGTAACACAAACCTTTCATCCATCTCTTAATGAAGGATGGATGAGGTAAGAAATGACTTCTACTTCTACTGTGTGCCAGTAGATGGTCTCTCCACTTCTCTAAGGTCAAACATAAACTCTAAAAACTGAAAAATAGCACAGAAACCTGCTAAAGCATTTGGAGTCTGGTGGCTCAGACTCAACACTGGGGAACTCCTTCCTGTGCAGCCTGTATTCCGATACAGGCATTTATCCTGGCTTACAGATTTAATGAACAAACAAACTAAAGAAAACCATTTATTAGCATATCTGTCAAACCCAATAGAAGAGCACTTTTTCCTGATGATTTAAGAGAGGATGTTGTGGATATTTGATTGTGTATTTATACAAACACATGATTCTCTAAAATGACTTTCCATCAAAATGACTTTGTTTCCATGAGCAGGCTGGCTCGTGTCATGTGAGGATGCTTCAGTTAGAAAGTCTGGACTAAGATCATTATTTCATTTTCCTGTTAATATTTTTGTGGGTGTAGATCCTGTCAGGTGTGGGTCAAAATGGAAGAGGAGGGCCTATTGTGTATCTGCCAAATTAGTGCCAAATCAACTTTTTTTTCTAAAATTTTACACAGGGATCCTTCTTGTTTAAGGCTGTGATTCAGAGTTGAGAGTCAGTCTATCTGGGAGATATAAGGCAAAACTGTTTGGTGGTATTCACTACTCCTGGAGCAGCTGTGTGTGTGTGTGTGTGTGTGTGTGTGTGTGTGTAGGGGGGGGTTACAGGGCAGTGTTTAGATGTGCTGCATTCACACCTGCAGTTTTAAGTTTTCTCAGAATATGCACTGTGTGCACCTGGGCTGTAATAAACCTACCAAGCCTTGTGATAAAAAGACACTAAATGAGAGAATTCCTTAAAAAGAAAGCAGTATGAAAGCAAGACCGTTTTATTTCTGTCTAGTAACCAATGGCGTCCTTAAAATGTTTTTATATTCACTTGACACAATATCAGTAAAAATTCTTAGATAATTATGTAACCACTAGCCATATGATGCAATTAAATTATGGCAACAATATTCTTAGATATACAAATCTACAAAGACACAGATGTCATTATATCAAACCACCAACCCTGGGGTTCATAAGTAACTGCCCTACGAACCGAGCCACTGTTGCCCCAATTCATAGATAATGAAAATAACCAAAACATTCTGTGGCACCACACAAATCCATTCAGCTCTAATCATAAATAACTTCCCCCTTCTTTGCTTTCAACTCTTCAGCATCTGAGGGAAGTACACGTGACTTGAGTCAGCCAACTCTGAATCGGAGCCTCACTCTCTTTGTTATAGTTAAAAAAGCATTAAATGTCCCACACTGCAAATCACTGAACTTAAAGGGATATGACTTTGCCTCCACTTTCATTTTTTCAAACCTTATCTGACATTTTAAGTGTGAATTTTATGTGTTCAAATTAAATGGCACCAAGTACAATACAAGAAACAACCAGAGTCTGAGACCTGAGGCAGAGAACGAGAAGGTGCTGGATCAGATTTTAGTAGCCTAACGACAACTTTTGAATCACAGCAGGTCTCTTTTAGAATAGTCATTTCTCTACATTTCAAACGCATACAAAGGTCTTACAGTTGTATTTTAGACTGCAGGATCGTTTTTATACACATCATCATCATTTTGTCACTTTTTAAAAACCTTTTTACGGTTCAAAATGTTTGCCTCTATGTCTGTACAGAACAAAGCTGCTATTTTTTTCTTTTTCTCTTTTGGATGTTATATATATATAAAGAAATCCTTCAGGTTTGGTATTTTATGGTCTCCACTACAGTCCATTTCTTATATCTTCAGACTCTGTTTAAAAAAATAAATATAAAACTACAAAAAATAAAATAATGATTTAGATATAAAACCTTTTTTTTTTCTGTTACCCCAAAAGGTTTTCCTGTAACACTACATTTGTTCATTGCCTTTTATTTTTATGAAATGTTTCTGTATTTGTTTTGTGGATGTATATTTTATTATTATTGTTATTAATTATTATTATTATTGTTATTATTATTTGGAATGGACACCTTAGCTCGATGTGTGAGCGTGTATTTTCTGCACCCTTTTTGTACATGTTGTCTAGCACTGCGCCTAGCATTGCCCTCTAGGTGCAACTTAATCTCAGGTCAAAGTCAAGGCTTTGCTTTCTCCACACATTCTCATGATCGTCCTCTACGAGCCCCCACCTTAATCATGTTTCGTCGAGTCCAATAGTGCCCTCTCTCCTTTCCCTCTGGCCCCTCTCTGACCTCTACATCAACCTGTACCCATCTATTTCTTGCCTCTTCTCAATCAACAGGGCTAATTCACTTGTCTTGTTTGCCTTAATTCTGCTAAAAAATCTCTCAACCATTCAAAATGTGTATTTTTTTTAATGACATCAACACTCTCAAGCGCAATACAACACCACTTCTGTTAATGGTTCTTCTTTAAAGTGAGAACAGGTCTTATTGTTTGTCTTCATAATCACTTCTTCTGAAAACCAAATAAAGGATGGGTTAAAGTCCAGGGAAGGGAACACATTTCAATGAATGGAAAAGGTCTTACAATGGAGGCTGAATAGTAAACGTGTCTTGAAGGATTTCTCATCTTTTGGAAATGTTGACTAGTGATTTTCTCCCCTTTCTTTCAAGTTTCTTTTTCTGTAGGAGTGTTATTTATTTATTTTTTTATTTTCCTTTTGTGATATCAGTTAAAATCACTGTATAAATGCCCCATGATTCAGTATAAAGTTGGATTTTTTGTATGCTTTTTTTTTTTTTTGGTGTCATGACTGGGGAACTTAAAAAAAAACATTTTTCCCTTCAAGTACATATCTACCTCACTCTTTTTTAAAAATATGTATGCGTATAGAAAACAAGGACATCTCACTCTTCCTCATCAGTTTGTATAAAAACCTCATCATCTGGATAAAACCCACAGGGATCTAGATAAACCTCACAAACCGGACTAGGACTGGAGATGGAATTAATGTGCTTTTAATTCAGCCCATCAATTTCTGGCCCAGTGGTTTACAAAAAGTAAGTTTATACCTCTGAGTATAAAAGACTGTGTGCTGCTTAGTTGTCGTTGGATATTTATGTAAGAAAACATTACATATGTCAATCTACACTCTATGACTGGGTAGTTTACAGTCTCATATGGCTTAGAGCAGATGCAGTACAGAGTATAATAACATAACAGGCTGGGGCACATTAACATCAACATCCACCATTCCATCTCCACTGACTCCCACCATATTGTCACAACCTAAAATCCTCAAAAGACAGAAACTTTAATTTTCTCATTTAAAATGCAATTATACAGAAGTCTACACAGTTATCATGAGGAATGTTTAAAAAAGGAAAATGTTTTTATTGAACTCCAAGAAAAAAATATATTCGCTGTTTATCTTTTTAGGTTATTCCAAACATTACATCCAGTAAATATATGGATCAGTACTGTGAATGTAACACAGACATTTCTGTAGTTTCTATTCAAAACTGTATAGAGATATTAGCAGCTCCACATCCTACATGTTTCTACCTTTAGTCCTAAATGGACTAAACTTCAGCTGCTTGTCAGCCAATGTTAGAATTGAGGCAGCCGAAGAAACGTCGTTCTTATTACCAAGATCATTAGATTTTATCATTTAACTCCATAAACTCTTTGTGGTTATGTAAACACCATCATTTCCCTTGTCCAACTCTATCTGCTATATGCCACGATGTCCTAGCTCTAGTGCTCATTTCCACTATCTGCAGGGTCAGTCTCTTGCTGACCATTATGGGCTTTTTGATCTTTTTGGGCCTGTTGTACTGCTACTTAATAATAATGCTGCTGGTTCACACAGACACCTCAGTGGATCTTATATTGTCATCAAAAAATAAGTTAACGGTGGCAGAAGAGCTTTTACATCTCAAAGCTTCACAGAAAACCTCAGTTCTACTTTTTACTCTCAGTGGCTATATGGAAAGTGCTGTTTCAGTGCAAGGGCTTCTGGGATGTAGACATAAAATCATTTTCAAAGCTGTGTTTAAATTAGTACCCAAAAGCAATTTGAGGCCACTAGGTAACTCTTAATGTGAAATTTGGGTGCTCAGTGTAGGTTCTCCTTAAGCATTTATGTGTGCATGACTTAAGAAAATAATCACAGAGTGAACAATCTCTTGGTTGAAAAATTGCTGCTGAATATCACATTGGTACAGAAATCACCATTGACAAGCAACAGTTTGCGTTACATATCTGTGCATTTATGTTTTTCCACTTTGGATGTATATAATTTATAAGTACAAATATTTCTTATATATTTCAGCTTTTCAGTTCTGCAGTAAACGTTACATTAACCTGTTGTGAGGTGAATTACTAGCTACCATTGGATCACAAACCTGTCAAAATTACAGCATTTAAATAAACGTGGACATTTATGACAGAGATGTTGCATAGATTACGGGTAGACATGTCAAAGAATAAAATCATGATTAGAAAAAGTTATAGGCTGAGGTTTACAGCTTCACACTAGTTGCTTTTTTGCATTACCATGTTTTCGACGTAATTATACAGTCACTAACTAAAAACATTCTATGTAGTCAACTTTATCTTTAAATTCTTCAGAATGTTCCTAATGCAAAATGTGTCGGTGCATTCAAACTGCAATAATAAGTTTGAGGTTTATCATTATCTCGCCTCTGTTTTTATGATTTGCATTCCTATCCTTCTGAGGGGGGCCTTGGTCTGCTACTATCATTTTAATATAATATTTTCACAAAATCTTTGTGTTCATTACCTGATTGGGGAAAGAAATAATCAAAACTCTTCACTAGACTCTGTCTTCTTTTAAACTTTGAGGCCTCAAAAGTTTTTTCATACCTATAGCTGAGATGGTGTATTTTTGACATGCCATCGCCAAATGTGTATCTGAGAATTTCTTGTATTTTCTTTTTTCTGAAATTTTGAATAAACAAATGAATGAGATCTATGACTATTTATTGTGTTTAATTCCACCTGATGCCATGGTTTCTCATATGTATTCAGCAAATGTTCGATCACAACAACACTCTTCTATGACCTATCATTCTCTCTTTCTTCCTCTCCACTTTCAAATTCAATCAGCTGGCTGAAGGCGTTTCACTTCCATTAACCAATCATTTTCTGCCACAGTCTCTTCACACCCTGACCACCAGCGACTAGACTCCAATATTCCTGGCCTCTTCATAACCTGACATCCCCTTTACATAAAATGATGGAATTTGACAAAGACTCTAATCACCAAAGTCTTATCTCACTTCTGTTGTGCACATTATGGTAATAAATAAAGCACTTTTTGTGTCTCTCCGGGTTGAAATGACATCCAATTGTGTGGTGTGAAACGTAGTTTTTTTGGAAGATCTACCTCAGTGTTACTGCTGCTTTTCATGCTGTTTCTGAAGAGTCCTTGAGCTGGTTGAGCATTGCCTCAATGAGGCTCTGCAGCAGAGGTACCAGCCTGTCAGCTGAGGCCAGACTGCCAGATGAGGGCACGTGGATGAGAGCTGCTCTCCGCTGACCATGATACAGGGAGCAGTAATATGCAAATTCACACAGGTACCTGGAAAGAAGACACAAAGCTTTATCTTACACTGTAGTTGTGAATGTCTTGTAGAACAACTTGCAGAAACAGATGTCAAACCTGCCAGCGCCTCTTGAATAAATGACATCCACCTCTTCTTGTTTGAACTGTTTGGACACCGCCCTCATATCAATGACTGAGTCCAGTTTCTCTGGTCCTCCTTGCACACAGCAGTGGCTTTTAGGACAAGAACCACACACATCTCTATCTGTGTATCTGCTGTTCTTTCCTGTCTGCTCCAAAATGATGACACTGGAACCTCTGGCTATGCCCAGGTGTACAGCAAACTGGGACAAACACAGAGGATAAATTGAGATATTCTCACAGCATAATCAGTGTTGTATTCAAATGTTTTCAGGTTTTCAGTCAATACAGTACACTGAGGTCATGTCAGTGAGCCTACAGCTTTCCTGAAGCGTTTAGGGTTTTAGCAACTTGTTTACAGATTGTCTACAAACAAACAATGTTATGTTATGGATATTTATGGTTTAAGTTCAGTGTTTTAGGACAAAATATATTAAAAAGTGACTAGTACATTAATATATATTTTAAAAAATAGATCAAAAATAATATTATCATAATTTCATGTGTACCTTTGGGTTTAGAGTCTTCCAAATCTCAGCAATAATTTGCTGAGTCTTAACATAACTCACTGGTACCTCCTTAATGTAAACAATCCGCTCTCCCAATCCGAGTAACTTCAACCCCTATAATAATTAAAATATTAGACATTTATGCCTTCATTTATGCGTCACAGTCGACATTTAACCAACATTTACCAGTAAATATTGAAAACATTACCTGGGCTGCCTTCCAGCTCGGGTTCACCAAAAACTGTCTGAAAGGTCCAAACCCTGAACGGCATATTACAAACCCGCACTTCAAAATGGAAATCGGTTTGAGGAGTTCGTGTATTTACGAGAAAACACTCTCATCACTTTACCTGTAACAACCACAATTTCGCATCCATCCATAACGCAGTCACGTTTGCACAATCAGTAAGTAAATATAACTGTTGCGCATTTCATGGCTTAACACTAACAAGATACAATTTCTTTTAGCTTCCGCAAATCACTTTTTGTCCGCTTGGGGAAGCTATTCTCCGGCAAATAAATGTTGGAGCATGTGATGCATTCAGGTGCCTCCCGTAAGGTCTGATGCCACATTTGACTTTGCCTGAATCAAACGAACTCCCCGTATTATTATTATTATTATTATTATTGTTTAATCATCTATTAGCAAAATAACAATATTACACCTGAATAAATAATTGAAATGGAAGCCGACTACACCATTTTTTATAAATAATAATAAGTTACAGTGTTGCGACATGCAGTTTCCCTCACAACACTTATTTGTACTCTACGCCAGTGGTAAAATAAGTAACGAGTAACACTTTATTCTACATTGATCTTATTTGTACGTTGCTCTGGCAGAGTGGCTTTAAGCATTACACTACTAGATTGATATTGGGAAGGTTTTATATGTGAAATTTGCGTTTGTCAAGCAAATATAGCTGAGAATTAAGGATATAATTATATTACTTAAGTACAGGACTTATAAAAATATAAATCAGGCGTGGCATTTACAAAAAATATTGAAATACGGCCCGCTCTAGGCAGATTTACGCATGCGCCACATCCTTCCATTCCTTAATGATGAATTTAACGGTATTCCAGATCATTTTTAGTGACTTGGAAATCTTCTATCACTTATGCTTTTTAATAACCAGGATACTCATTCATCCTCTCAATTCACCAGTATCTGGATCTCCTTTTGAAAACCGATTGGCTGCACTAGTGATTATTTCGTCAAAGGGGATGAATTATGCAATCACTTATTTTGTTTCATATTTCTCATTCATTCAGATTACCTTGTAGATATATGTATTCACTTTGACGTGAGAAAGTCGTTTTTCTGTTTTTGTTAAAAGAAAGCTTACAAAATATTACAGGTACTTACACACACACGCTATTATTTTTTGTTTCCCATGGTCTTTTAATTTTCTTTCACTGCCTGAAACAGTTAAGCATGTAGATCTACATTTAGCTTTTACTTTAGCGCCTCGCATCTGTCTTTTTCAGAATAAATCTGTGGTTATTGTTAGCTCAGAATGGTAATATTTCAGACAACACATAAATGCAGCATAACATCTGCCAGGGACATGGGACGATCCTGTGAGGCAGGACCCGCCCTCCTCCTCCTCCTGCACTTGTCAAAGGGCACTGATCGCAAATTGCATCACAGTTCTACCAACAGACGTACACGCAAATGACCCAGGGGCAACCTGTCTCCTAAATTTCTATACTGACTGGACAATTTTTAAACTCACTGTTTACTATTAGACGCCAAAATGTTGCCTTTTAAGAGAACTTTTGAGACCGAAAAACTCCAGCTGCAGGAACTCAACAACAGACTCGCCCAGTATCTATCCAGAACGAATCAACTGGAGCAGGAAAATGCGCATCTGATTACTGAAATAAATAAACTGAGACAAGCGAAGACGACGGAATGGGAGGGGAAGTACAAGGCTGAGATGCGGGATATGAGGAGAATGGTGGAGCAGCTGTCGTTTGAAAAGTCTCAGGCTGAGATGGAGAGGGAGAAGCTATGGCGCGAGTTGCAGATGGTCCAGTCTCTGTGCAGCGAGCAGACTGACGTGTGCAGGGACATAAGTGGCGAGCTCAAAGGCTGCGAGAAGGAGCTTCAACAGGCTCACAATACTAAGAGTGAACTCCAGCAGCGTTTAATTCAACTACAGAACGAGTATAAATGCTTAGAGGATGCGCACAGAGAGGAATTGGAGCGTGTGCGGCGTCAGGCGGAGTCCCGGGTGGTACCCATCATCACGCAAACTTATCGCGGGCCACCGGTTGCCTCTGTGGAAGAAGTGCAAGAGTTTGCCCGCGGCCTGTCCAAAGGATGGATTGAGACCTTTGAAATGTACCAGCAGAAGGTGGAAGAGATGGAGCAGTCTATCAAAGCGGACCAGACGAGACTGAGCGAGCTGCAGAGAGAAAAGATGTTGTACGCCACAGAGTTGGAGAGGTTACGCACAGAGGCGGAAAAACAAGGCCAGATCCAGCTGCGTCTTGAAGAAGAACTGATGCTTACGCAGGAAAAATTCCGCGTCGACTTCAGTGAATATCAGGTAAGGACAAGTCAACTATGAGTAAGAACACAGAGGACCGTATTAATATTTCAGAGAGACAAGGGAAGCTAGAGGTTAAACCATTTATTTTTCTGTTTTAAGAAGCCTCTAAATACAAACACATTTCAGAAAAAATGAACAGAAAAAATCTCCCATTTACCTCAGTGGACAATGGGAGAGGGGGGAGGCTACTCCCACTTGTCCGTGCCACACCCACTCTTCTTAAAGGCACTCATGAAAATGTCAGTGACTGTTAGAAATTATTTGTTATGGAGCTATAAAATTCTTAATTCTAAAAGATTGTTTATATAATTATATCATTACTGAAAAAAATTGCTGAAAATAATAAAAGGAATAACATGACACCCTGTAACTAACATTCTGTCTTTAGCCTATCATGAAAGCATGCACATGTAATATAATATAACAAAGTTAACCCTGAGCAAATACAAAATGCAGTTTTTAAATTATGATTTCATTTATTAAGAGAAAAAAGCTGTCCAAACCTGCCTCGCCCTATGTGAAAAAGTACTTGCTAAATCATGAATGAACCTGTGATTAACCACATTTTTTGGAAAGCTGAGTTCAATTTCACTTGCCACACCCAGGTTACTGCCTGATTACTGCCATAACTGTTTAATTAAGAAATCACCTAAATAGAAGCTGTCTGAAAAAGTGAAGCAAAGTAAAAGATCTCAAAAAGCAACATGTCAACGCATTCTAAAGAAATTAAAGGACAGATGAGAAACAAAGTAATTGACATGTATCAGTCTGGAAAGGGTTACAAAGCCATTTCTAAGGCTTTGGGACTCCAGCGAACCACGGTGAGAACCATTATCCACAAATTCAGGAGATTATAAAAGAATCCAGAACCACATGAACTTCAAGCTTAACTTGCCTCAGTTAAGGTCAGTGTTCATGATTCAGCAATAACAAAGAAACTGGGCAAAAATGGCATCTATGGGAGAGTTCTAAGGCAAAAGCCCCAAGACTATTGGGCAAATATTCTGTGGACTGATGAGATAAAAGTTGAACTTTTTATAAGGTGGCTTAAAATTAACAAAACATCACACCAATAGTCAAACATGGTGGTGGTATTTTGATGGTCTGGGGCTGGATAACTTGCCATAATTGATGGAACCATGAATTCTGCGCTCTACCAGAAATTCCTGAAGGAGAAAGTAGTCTGTTTATCAGTTTGTGACCTTAAGCTCAAGCGCACTTGGATTATGCATCAACAAGGATTCAAAACAAACCAGGAAGTCCACCTATGAAAGGCTCAAAAAAGAGAAAAAAAAAGTGTGGACTGGAATCCGATTGAGATGTTGTAGCATGACCTTTCATGCTCGAAAAGCCTCTAATGTGGCAGAATTAAACAATTCTGCAAAGAAGAGTGGGCCAAAATTCCTCCACAGTGATGTGAAAGACTCATTGCCAGTTATGGCAAATGCTTGGCTGCAGTTGTTGCCGTTAAGGGTAGTACAACCAGTTATTAGGTTTAGGGGGCAATTACATTTTCACATAGGGCCAGGCAGGTTTGGAAAGTTTTTTCCCCTCAATCAATAAAACCATCATTTAAAAACTGCATTTTTGTATTTACTCAAGTTTTCTTTGTGTAATGTAAACTTTTGTCTGATGATTTGACTCATGGGCGGCATGGTGGTGTAGTGGTTAGCACTGTTGCCTCACAGCTAGAAGGACCGGGATTTGATCCCCGGGTCGGCCGGGTGGCTTTCTGTGTGTTTGCATGTTCTCCTCGTGTCTGCGTGGGTTCTTTCTAGGTACTCTGGCTTCCTCCCACCATCCAAAGACATGCACATTAGGTTAATTGGTCACTCTAAATTGTCCGTATGTGTGAAAAAACAGGAAGGGAGCAAATACTTTTTCCACAACCCTGCAACTTGCATAGCTAAATGCTGCTCTTCCTCTCCAGTACTTTATTGCTGCTAGATTAAACCAGCCACTTAAACCAATTAACTGTCAGACTGACAAATCCTTATAAGCCTCCTAAAAGTGGAGTCCCAAGCAGGTCAGTCACAGTTACAAATGACTGCACTGATCAAATCTGTAATGTTGCCTTCAGTATTATAAGAGACAGATTTTTCATACTTTAAGATCATCTAAGAATTGAGCATGACATGACATCAAAACATGCAAATACTACAGAAGCACCAACCAGATTAAGTGTTTTGAAAAATTCATGTACTCTGCTAATTAAATGTTGGGGAGTCAAAGACACACCAAACTGATTTACCCAGTTAACAACCCTACAGGGTGTAAAGTAAAATGTGGATAGATGTGGGTAACAAGGGAGCTGAATGATTACTGTATTTTCACGTACACAGTAGGGATAAACAAAAATCATAATACCCAATGGACAGATCACAGACTTATAAAATTAAAGTATGTGCAAAGTGTTGTTCTTTTATCCTTCTAGATGATTATTGAGCAGCTGGAACGTGAGAGGAACATGATGGCTGACACAGTAGAACAAAGGATGAGAGAGCATCAACATCTCCTCCAGGTTAAGATGGATCTGGGCATGGAGGTGGCTGCCTACAGGTGATGAGCTTATTAATTATTTAGCTGTTAGGTAAAAACTGATTTTTAAATGATCACTTTGAGTAGAAGCCTACAAGCATAGAAGAGAACACAGGCTTTTCATTGCAGACATGTTGACTTGTCATAGCACTAAAAGCACAGGTATTATGAACAGTTTTTTCCAAGGCACATCCCGCTTCCTAGAGACATTTCCATGATTTCAAAAGATTACTGTCCAATCCAGCCCCGTATTGCATGAAGTTAATTTAGCTTTTTTAGAGATTTCATCAGACATTTTAGAAAAAATAGACTATGGTGCCGGTTTGGCACTAAGTGCTCAGATCTGAACACTGCTCCTTTGGTAGTACTACCTTACTATTTTACTTACTATTTTTAGGAAGTACCACATGTACTATACATACATTTCTGTAGTTTATTTTAAGTGTCTATGAAGCAAGACAAATTATATTTGACATTTCATAACCTGTAATAGCATGGCATTCTGCCAACATAGCCAGATCACATAGGGTCACATACTATACTAAAGAGACTATTTTTACTGAAGGGGAAAGTTATTTATAAGCCTTTTAAAAACATGCCGTATTTTCACGTTTAGATGTTATGTGTTATGTTTTATTTACATTATAACTTCTACAACATGTACACAGTCTTAACATTTAAACAGAGTTGTTGAAGGATACCAACATTTTATTATTATTCTAAGGAAATTCTCAAGAAGACCATCTACTGCATTGTATTTCAATATGACAGATTGTCCACTGGCAAATCTTGTTTGTTTTTAATTTTTGGAATAGACAGAACATTTGCTTGAAGACGTAGCAGTTGCATGTGTTTATGTAAGTGTCAGGAGTCAGCTTTTGCTTTGGGATTGAAAGGGAAGTGTGGAAAGCCCTGCATTGTAGCTGTTATTTTTAGGTCACTCTTTTGGAAGGCACTCTCCGGAGAGGTTGTCTTTTGTGGGATTTTTGTTGGCTTTGGTATTTGTTTAAGGCTTTGTTTAAGCATGGTCAAGAAAAGGTAAGCTATTTAAACAAATTACTACAAGTTCTTTATTACTTGACAGTGGCTCGTTATGTTTTTGATGATTACTACCCTATATGGCCAGGTCCTTGGTTCAAACTGTCTTATGAGCCAGTTGCGTTTAGTTTGAGAGGGTTGAGATGGCAGAGCCGAATGAGGTACACCATCTTGTGAGGTATTTGTCTTTGATTTTTTTGTTTTTGTTTTACATGGTGAAAATACTTTTGGTAAAACAGGAAAATAACCAGTGAACTGTAATGATGTATTTGCTCTTTTGCATTATGTTGTCTCGACTCTTGTTTATTCAGGGCTCTACTGGAGGGTCAGAGAGTGGGCCTGCATGATGCTCATAAGAGGGTGAATCAACATCAGAGAGAAAGAATAATAGGTACTGAATAGTATATATAGTATAGTAGTATTTATATATATATATATATGTGTGTGTGTGTGTGTGTGTGTGTGTGTGTGTGTGTATGTGTGTGTGTATGTATATATACAGTATATATACATATAAAATAGTGTATATATTAAAAGTTCATCAGGTATCAAGAGATTTGAGCATGATGATTTATGCTAATTATCTCCCTCAGATATCAAGATGCCTGCCCAACCCTACACACCAAGAGCTTCCACCTTAACTACAAGGCAACATATGGATATTAACTATACAACACCAACTTCAAGCCTGAAAAGATACCCTGTGGTTTCCTCTGGGTCCATAAGTCCTTCTAGAATTATTCCTATTTCAGTTACTGGTAGAGCTCAGCATCAGAGTCCTGCATCCAGAAGAGACATGATATCATTCACCAAATCTCGGGCTACTGCCCCTCCCACTACTACTGCCAAAGTTAAACAAACAGGCCAGAATGAAAACCAAACGAGTCAGGCTGTGTCAAAAATACCAACAGAGGAGAAACAAGTGAAAATCAAGCAAATCTCTCAGGTAGAGAAGGCCAAATCAGTAAGAGTGGTGTCGCCGCTGATGATGAGCCTCAGCATGGAAACTAAGACAGAAAGCAAAAAAGTGTCAGATGAAAAAGAGATAGGTAATGTTTATGACAGTGAATTCAAAGAAGAAAAAGGAACAGATTCAATGATAGGCCTAAGTGAGCAGAAGATATTAGATTCTGTGTCTGTAGAGGAGATCATTGAGAAAGTGATAAAACCAGCAGGTTTGGAAGCTCAAGTCTGCTCATCAGGAGAATCTAAGATCAGATATAATGTGAAGAAAACTGAGCTGGAAGATGGTACAACCAAGACACAAATTGTGCTGGAGTCTAAGGTGGAAGAAGAGCTAGATGTTTCTGAGGAATCTGCCCTGAATGAACTACTAAGCCAAGGTGTTAAAAAGGTGACACTGGAGGACGTCAAGGATACAGCAGCAGGAAACATGATCAAGAATCTGCTCAGCAGCCTGCAGGAGGCAGACAACCTGCAAAATAAGTCTGTTAATGTGGAAATAATAGAGGAACCGGTGGAGTCTCACAGTGAGGAGGAGCTAGAAGTTGAACAGAAATTCAGAACTAGTTCTTATGAGCCATCCTCAACATATTTCCAGATTGAAGAGCTAGAAAATGTCTCACATGATGCTTTTGTTGAGAGGAGTGATGATAGTGCTATGAAAACTTCCATCAAAGACACAGATCATTCCAAGGGTGGATCTGTTCATGTTGAAGAGGTCTCTAGAGAGAGTGAATCTTCATATTATTCTCATGACCAAGAGCCCCATGAGTATTTTGTCTCCACACCTGATGATCATCTTTCAGAACCTGAGGAGGGTGGTGGAATTACATCATATGGCCATTATGGCATTGTGGATGACCTGTCAGATGAGAGGTATTATCAAGACGAAGGTCTTCCACCACAACAAGTGACTGTGGAGGAGAGTGACGAATATATGTCAGGTGATCACTCGTTTGTCAAAGAGAATTTTCCAGAGTGCATCATTGAAGAAGAGGTTTGTGTCTCCCCTGTAGTACAGGAGTCAGTACTAGAGTTCCTGAGGGAGGACTCATTGGAGCCCAAAGAGCAGCTGAAGGGAGCTCTAGAGAAGATACAAAGCTCAGTATCAGGTCCACTGAAGGAGGAGTTGGCTTTCCTTACCAAAGTGAGTAGTGAAAGTCCACAGAATGTGGCTGTCAATGTTAAAAAGGTGCAACAGTCAAGTGACAATGGAACTACAACCATAGTTGCAGAACTGAATGTCTCGCAAACTCTGGAGGACTCTGGGCTGTTGGAGGCAGTGGATGATCTGTCTGAAGGGCAGATCATGTCAGCTCTCAGATCATCTAACCTAGGGCTTGAGAAAGCCTTCCAGGGTGGGGCAGGAGGAGGGTACAGCTTCAGAGTCTCCACAGATGAGGGTGTTGTGCATGGTGAAGAGTTTGAAGGTTTCACTAACCTAGGAGAGTCTGTTTCTGAAATCACTGAGAAACATATCAAACTGGGGCCATCAGAGAAGTCCTTCACCTTCCACATGGATGTTCAGGGAAGCCATGCTGAGGCATCCATAGAGCAAGAGTTGCCATCTCAAATCTTGGACATCCCAGAGAAGACTTCACAAGAGAAAAGAGTTGCAACGGTTTATCTCGAAAGCCCTGTAGATGACTAAGAAAGAATTAAAGAAGAAATATTTTCAAACCATTTGCCAATATATCGTTTGCGGAAGTGCACATACAGACGTTATTTTGATGCAGCTCTTCTGCCAGACATGGTTGAATGAATTCATAATCCTGTAATTCTTGCTGTACAACTTTATATGTTTTTCTTTGCATTCTTTTAGTGTATCTACTTAGACTAGTTAACTAAAAATATATCGAAATGCACCTCATGAGTCAAGCAAAATTATGTTTATAGTTTTTTATGATTTTCATTGAGGCAGCACTACTATTAAATATACTCAGCTCTAACTAATATGGGGTAGTTTAAAGCTACAGTATGTAACTTCTATCTAATATTTTCAGAGTACATAATGAGGATGTAGGTGAGGAGCCTAGCACAGAAGGTGTGAAGGAGAAGTGGGAAGAGTGGTTTGCTTTTGAGTTGCTAGTGTTAGATTGACTTCCTGAACTTGCATGTTGATGGAGTGTTGGGATACCTTTTTATAGCTGTAGTTTGTCTTCAAGCAGGTTTGTTTATGCTCTCTAGATCTCTATTTTTGTATTAACCTGTGCTGCAGAGCTTAAACAGTTCCGTTCCAAATTAGAACCAAATTCAAAATAAAAAGTACCAGTACCTGTAGCAAAAACCAAATTTTGGTTCTGCTTATCGGTTTTGAAACGCAGAACCAATGCTCCACATTTATTTAGAAACAAGGCAACGTGCATGGCTAACGTTACAAGCTACAACAATGTGTGAAAGATGGAACGCAGCACACGGTCAAAAGTGTGGCTTCACTTTAGTTAGAAAATGAAAAAAACAGAAAATAATTAGCTGCAAGTCTAGCTGCACATCAAATCTGACTAAACACTTAAGGCAGCACAGAGTCAATGTGAGAAACTACATGTCTGTCTTATGACTGACTTATGTCTTCTGGTCAGGCTTTCACTCAGAAAGCTGACGAAAGGGAAAACGGTCACAGAGCTGTAATGGGATTTGTGATGAACATCCTTTCTCAGATGTCAAATCTCTGTCATGTAGGTAACTTTAGGCACAGTAAAGTAAAGTTGATGGTAGGATACTTGAATAGTATACTTTTGTAATGTTGCCTGTCTAGGACCAGGACTTGCATTAGTGCAAAATGGAATGATGTTAGCATAAACTACATCATGGAACAATATGGTTTATAATAATAAGTAGTGGTCACTAATCTGTACAGAATATAGTAAAGTTTGTAGCTGAGACCAGAAAATGCAGTGGAGAAAAAGGTGGTATTTTTAGATAAGTTTAGGTAAATTTAGATTCTGAAAATGCTGAAAAAAGGTGTTCAAGTGCATGTGACAGTGGTTGTTAAGTAAACTTTCGTACCTTTACCTTTTAGTAATCCAAAAAGGACTGTCAATATGAAAAGTGCATAGTAAGCTGAAAGAAAAGAGGTTGCAGAATATTAAATAATTAATTGATGTATGGGTTGTCTGAACGCCTTATCCACATCACAGTTATAGTGTTGGCTTGGAAGATTCACCTTTGTTCTGACATAAGAGTGACTATTTTTGGATCATCAGCTTAGTGGCACAGAGTGTTCACTAGGGTTTGTTGTGTTGTGTACTAGTTGCGGAGGCAGAAACAGTGTACTATGATTACAGCCTGGTTACATGTTTAACAAAATTTCTCATAGTGGCTGTATAATTTACACTGTGCAACTATTGAGCAATATCTTCACAGATTGGCTTTTTGGCACTGTCATATTAAAATATGCAGAAATGCAATCTTTAGGGTGAATGACATGCTTTTATAAATATATTCATTGTTAGAAATCTACAAAATGAAACCTCAATTAAAAAGATTTGTTGCATTTAACTACCCATGTAATGCAGATTGCCATACATTTTCTCATCTAGAAAATTCAGTAATATAAACAAAACACTATTACATTATTGTGCATAAACTGTGGCTATATAAAGAATCTTTGTTAGGTTATATGTACACAGTGTAATTTGGATACTATGTGCCATTGTATTGCATAAGTACATTGTGTACATCAGACAATGTTTAGCAAACCAGTTATCAAGTCCAACATCACTGTTTTTATTGACAATCATTTCTGTTGAACAAATGGCATCATTGCTGTGGTTGAAATTGGTTACAGCCCTTATTTGGAAAATTATTCATATCTAAAAATAATTAAAATCTGTTGTGACTGTTTTTCCAGAGCATGACTTTTTATTCAACACCAATTTATTGTATGAATAATCATGTACTTTCTGTGGACATGACTAGACTGATTCAGACTAATATTTAGCAGTATACTGTAGTAGTAGCAGCACTATAATCTAATACAGATAAAGTTTATGAAAAAAAACTGTCAGTAGTTTAAATATTATAATATACATTTCAAAAGTCAGACATGGGGTTTTCAACATAGCCACTTGGTACAAGTAAAAATATACAAGGTTTTGTTTTTCTTCTACATTGCCTCTGTAGGCTCTTTGCCACCTTGGGTGCTCTGTAAAATATACAGTACTTTGTTGCATCACTGAAAAATGGGCTGTATGTTTACATACTACAACCCCAATTCAAAAAAGTTGGGATGCTGTGTAAAATCTACATAAAAACAGAATGCAATGGTTTGCAAATCTCATAAACATAAATATTTTACTCACAATAGAGCATAGAAAACGTAGAAAAGTTGGAATGGGGCCATGTTTACTAGCATGTAGCATCCCTTCTTCTTTTAACAGTCTGTAAATGTCTGGTAACTGAGGAGACCAGTTTTGAGTTTTGGGAGAGGAATGTTGTCCCATGCTGTAGGAATATAGGATTCAAATTACTCAACAGTCCTGGGTCTTTGTCAAACTCTACGTTTGAAGATGCACCAAAATATTTTCAATTGGTGAAAGGTCTGCACTGCAGGCAGGCCAGTTCTACACCTGGACTCATCTACCATGCTGTTATCATAAATGCAGTGTGTGGTTTAGAATTGTCCTATTGAAATATTCAAGTCCTTCCCTGAACAAGACGTCGTCTGGATGGGAACATATGCTGCTCTAAAACCTGGATATTCCTTTCAGCATCGATGGCACCTTTCCAGATGTGCAACTGCCCATCTATTGGCAGTAATACGCAGCCACATTATAAGATGTTGTAGGTTGGCAGGTCCCTCTTCACTATAGTCCAGAGGACATGGCACCTATGGTTTACAACAAGAATGTCACATTTCAGTACGTGTGACCAGAGAACAGCTTTCCACAGACCATTTTAATTGAGCTTTGCGTGATGGAGCTTTAACTTGAACTGTGTACAAAGATGGTGATTATTGGAAGTATTCCTGAGACCATGCAGTGGTGTCAATCATAGAATCATGTCTGATTTTAATAGTGCATCTGTAGGGCCCAAAGATCACAGGCAACTAATACTGTGTTTCTGCCTTGTCCCTTGCACACTGAGATTTCTCCAGATTCTCTGAATCTTTTGGTGATATTATGTTCTGTAGATGATGATATATTCAAAGCCTTTGAAATTTTACATTGAAGAACATTATTCTGAAATTATTTGACAATTTGTAGACACAGCTTTTCACAAATTGATGAACCTCTGTCCATTTTTACTTCTGAGAGAATGACTCTCTAGGATGCTCTTTTCATACTCATTCATGTCACTGACCTGTTGTGATAGTACCACTTACTTTTCCAGCTTTTTGTTGCCTCTGTCCCAGCTTGTTACTGCCATCAACTTCAAAACGACCTTATTCTTTTCTTAAAATTGTACATTTTTTCAGTTTAAACATTCAATATGTGTTCTGTGTTCTATAGGTTCTGTGTGAATAAAATATTGGTTTATGAGATGCGCAAATCATTGCGTTCTGTTTTTATGTAGACTTTACACAGCATCCCAACTTTTTTGGAATTGGGGTTGTACATATATATACTAACATTTTTAAAAGTCAATTGCTAATTTATCACTACTAGGTATACCTGTACAATCTAACACAATCCAATACAGCAGCTCTGCCATGAATTCTACTTTTACAAAGTTATAATGTCTCAGTTTTTAAATTTAAATAGTCAGAAAGGTGTTAATTCTACTATATGTTTACTAATGAGGTCATAGTGGATGGTGGAGTCATGCTGGAGGGCCTTATATTAAGTTTCTAATGTTTTGGCCCCCTCATTAATTTTAAATAGGGTGGCCAAAACATTAGAAACACCTCTAAATATAATGCACCCACTATGACCTCAATAATAAACATATAGAATTATTGCCTTTCTGACAGTTTCAATAAAAATGAAACATAACCTTGTTAATGTATAACTCATGGCAGAGCTGCTGTATTGGATTTAATTATATTGTACAGGTGTATCTAAAACAGTGGCCAATGACTATATAACTAATATAACTGAACATTCTGCAGGTTTACCAGGCCATCAACTCCACAGCCTTTTGAGCAGCTTTTGTCTTCTTATGCTGATGACAACAAACTCTGGATCTCCATACACTAAAATAAAAATAAAAAAGTAAAGACAGCAGTCAGTGGTCAGTGGAAGATGAGAGATGCAACACGTACTCAGGGGGGAATAAACACTTCCTAGCAACATGTTAATGCACCAAACATCCAAAAATAACCACTGTAGCAGTCCAAGGTTTAGATAACACCTGTGCTGACCACTTGGGAGTGTCAAGTTAACAAGGGGGAGCTGTTAGATTTATTACAAGGATTCTAAAACCAATTCAGGAATCTGAGGTAGTAAACTTAATAGATTTAAGACGCAGTCTGGACCATAATTAATTTGGTCCAATCAAATAAGAGAAAAGAGTAAGGGCTGTTAGGTCTATGACAACAGAATATATTTAGCAAAATCCTGAAATGTTAAAACTTTTGTTTAAACCTGCCTGAAATTCCCACAATCATCATAAATAACAAGATTTAAGAGAAAGCAGGGAAAGAGGGAGTGAAAAGTTCCCCTCTTCACCAGAGGAAAATAAAATGCTTTGTAATCTGGAATGGATCCATCTGGCCTCATAGATGTTTTCATTGTTGCTAAGGTTGATGTAATGGAAGGGCTTTTTTTCTGCAGCACTACAGGGGAAGGGGGAAATGTGAAGTGTGTGTCTAGCATTGTTCTCTATGTTTTTTAAACAGATCTTATGTGCTGTATGCATTGTATGGGCCAGCTTTCTCTTGAAAAAACAAAAGTTACTCAGAGTACAGATGGTGTCATGTTGACAGCAGTAATAAAAAACAGTCCAGATACACAGTATCTGCTCTCTGTCAGGGTGCTTCAGAAAGGTTACTAGTTGCCCTGAAGTTCCCTGGACCCCTCTGCAGTTACGTGCCATAACAAAGCAACATAGCAACCAAGCTTTGAGCTACTTACAGTCATTACTAGTATGAAAGAATCCCCCTTTACTGGGGATTTAGTGTGTTCGAAGGACATGGGGAACTGAGCTCATTGGGTAATAAATGTACATTCCTGCTGTACATGAAAAACAAAATACTCGTTACATTAGGAATCAAGTAAAATAAAACACAGCCGTAGAGGGCAAATATGACCAAATCAGTTAAAAGGCTGTTAACTCAATGCATGTGTGCTGAAAGACATATGAACGTCACTTTTGTTTCAAATGGCATAATCGTATGCCACTCTAATTGGGTCAGTGTCTCTTTAATTGACAGCAGTTAGCAAACTACCATGCACTTTCCAAAGTTATAGTGCCCATCTGTCCGGCTCCATCCAGACTGAGGAAACACAAAGTCACTCTGAGTGACATTTTACTCCAGGGAGGGTGGCTCTGCACACTGCACCCTTCCCAGATTAGCATGCAACTCTGATAGCACTGAGCTTTAGAGAGATGGTCAAAATAGCTCATCTCTTTGTGTGTATTTTGAACAACACCCCCACCCTCTCACTGGTGTAGGTGGTAACACCCGCTGACTTCTTGCCTTTTATTAAACTCTCTCAGTAGTTTGGCAGGAATTACGTTCAATGTTACGTTCAGTAACTACGACTCTGTCCTATTCTATGTACATTTACAGGTATTAACTGAGACAACCATTACATGTGCTGTTTGTGTTTCCTGTGTGTAACCTGTGATTACCTTTGTCATAGTCCTATGGGCTTGCTTCATACAGTCCTTAGTCTTCTCCACACTTACTATAAGATGAAGGGTGTCTGCTACTTCAGCACTCAGGTCACCAAATGTAGGAAGAGTGGCCTGCTGGATCTCCACACTTATCTGCAATACACAATAAAAATAAGTAAATCATCTTGTACAGCAACTAGAAAGATCCACACCCTGTTTAGCAGAAGGAATAATTTCTTTTGCAAAAACTGAGGGAGAGTTTCCATGGTGGTGCTCTGAACATAAATTGTGTGGATAAGAAAAATCTGCTATGGAAGTCAAAGTTCCATGAGCAAAAATATGACAATGGTGCCATTATCTGACTGGTCTGACAGATGTGTGTCTTTGTGATTGTGTGCATATGTTTGTGGGCATAAACTCTAGCTCGCTATTAAGGAGGAGGAATCGACAAATCATCCTGGGCAAGAAAGACTGGAATCTGACAACCTATAGAGTTCTTGTATACACTTAAACTTTGCTCAAAGTACTGACCTGTAGAGTCTACAACAAAATTAAGAATAAGAAAAGGGAAAAAAATGCATGTTGACTACAATAATTGACAGTACTCACTCTAAAAACAGCTACAGAACTAGTATAATGTGAATTTATCAATACTAGTTTAATTTTTCTATCTTAACCCTCCTATTATTCTTGGTTTCTGAATGTTATGTTTACATAAATACCATAGAGAATACTTTTGCTTTGAGTATGCTGGCATGGGTGAATTATATTGGCACTGCTGAACTTGGACATGTCTTCAATAAGACTATTATAAGTCTGGTTTCTATAACATCATCTTAAAGAATTTAACATTTAGGAAGAGAATGGGAGATTCAAATCCTAATTAACCCCTTGTGCCAGTGGCTCAGGCCTCTATCTGTGAATAGACTCATCAATATGATGGGGCTCTGCTGATTAGAGAAGATGAGGGCCAGACTATGGGAGATCTGAGCCCTCTCTAGCTCCTTTGAGATGTGACTCATAGCAATGGCATGAGCCTAGCAGGAACACCCGCATGAAGACAGATCTCATATCACCAAATAAGAGGAGAAGGAACATTACCCAACAGCACAGCTTGGCACTGTCCTGAGAAGCCCACAAGTTTCTATATGTTATGTTTAAGAGTGATACATAATGAGGGAGTGAAATCTGCGAAATTTGTGCACAGTATACAGCAATAAGCCTGTTATTAACTTACTGTGAGACTGTTTTATATTACCAAAGTAACTGCTTTGTGTTGCGATGTAGGGAAAGCTTGGACATTGCCATTTTAACTGTTTTAGGTTGCATCCTTTTGGAAGTCTGTCTATTTCTTCTGTGTCATAAGGGTACACTATTTCTACCCTTTCTCAATTTTACTACACTTTAGTCTCTGACAAATAACCCCTACAGTGTGTTCAAATTCTCATTCCAGAGTGTCTAATTTCTCTTGCTATGAAGGTTTTGAGCCTTACATTTGGCTAATGCACACAACAGAGTCTTTGTTGTTTTGAAAGACACCCATTCTTTGACATTCTACATATAATAGCTGAGACTACTACAGTGCAGGAGGGTGGGAGAGTGTGTGAGAGACTGAGATGTTTGCGACATTAACCACTGCAAAGACACTGGATCCATCAGGCAAGTCTGCTAAGAGCTTCAACCTATTAAATAGACTCTAAATTTAATTCAGCTCTTCAGTAGAGGGGCAGCCATTATCAGAAGCTACTACTCACTGCTATACACTCTGTACAGTAGCTACATTGCTGACACAGTGGCTACAGGATACAGGGTAGAGGAAAACCCTTACAAATTAGTCTTCCCATATCTGCATTGTGCAGAGTATTGCAGTGATCTGAAAGACTATTCACTTATCTACAGAATGCCATTTGGTTAGAGATTTATCCAAGATTCCCTCCAGTACATTATAGTACTGTACGGTAGTGTTTTAGCAAATCCAAAAACTAAAACTAAAAAGACAAAACTCTAAGCTTGGCAATATTAAATCACACCCATATCCCTGGTCCACATGAATTTGGGTATTCATGGCTTAGTTGTTAAATGCCAGCAGTACAGCTTACAATAAATTGTGAGGTCTAATTTATTTTTCTTCAAATTATCCCATGAATCCAATATGATCCTATTATGTACAAATGGATAGTAGATGTGCCCCACCCATAAATGGCAGGCACTTCCACTTCCTTTTTAGGGCAGCAGCAATGGTTGAAGCAAAGCTATGGTACTTTCCAGAGGAGATTGAGTCCTGCCAGTGTGCCTGCAAGGAGGGACAGAGACAATGCCCCTCTATCCTCTCATTGACTCTGCATCCTTACACACTTGTTGCCAGAACGGTAATACGCCACATCCCACTAAAATCTACTAAGCCTCCACCGTGCAGGGAATCAATATAATTAAGGCTTTGTACATGTTTTGCCATGCAAGCTACACGGCCCACTTTTGTAAACCTTTCCAGAACATGGTTGACGTCAGTTTTCTCTGGGCTGTCACTTGGAAAAATATACAGTAAGAGTAATCCAGAAGGACAAATAACATAACAACATTTTGACCTTTTAAATCTTGTATCAATGCCCAGAATAAAATACAAACCCTACATTAAGCATAATATGGCCACATTAAACATTAAACATAAAACATTATATTCTGACTGAGGGTTCAAATTGTGTGCCTCAGGTAGATATGTGTAAAGGACTATAGGGAACAATATCAAACTACCTGTTGGGACTTTCAGTCATGGCCATCTACAACATAATCCCTGCTGCTTTTATATAAACCATCTAATCAGAGACAACTTTACTACCTTTTTGGAACAAAAAACAGACGTCAGTGGATCCAGACCATAAGAATAATATTGTTATTAAGTGCGGCTCCTGAACGCAGTATATTTATACTGTAGAAGAACTGTGAATCTAGTAAATGTCCTGTGTGTACACTAAAGACAGGAGATCAGGGCAACTGAATATTGCACAGCACAAACTCTGGAATCCATATGCCCAAAGCTTGTGATGAAAAATAACTTGTGGAGAGAATATGACTGCATTTTTGTGGGTTTATTATTCAACTGAATAGACTTAATAAAATACAACCTTAAAACAATCCTTAATTTAACAAATGTGTTAACTAAAATGCAGATTTATGATATTTGTTGTAAAGAGCGTCATCTAAGCAGTCAAGGCCAATTCTGAAAATGCAATCACATCCACGTGATAAATTTAAAGCTAGGAAATTTTGCTCCAATGAAGGAATATTCCATCTGGACAATTGTAAGTGCACACGTCGAGTGTGAATCTGAAACTGTGCAGAATGTTTGGACCAGATCTATAAGAAAGCTGAGCTTACTTTATTGTTAAAGGATTTGGTGGGAACATTCCCCTCTATCACAACAGTGTTGACTGACAGAGCTTTAGAAGCATGCCAAATTCTTAGTCATCACCTAACAAAAGAGCTTTAGTGAGCATAAACACCAGCAAGAGTCTGCACATTTTTTTCAGTTACACACACATCATGTCAACAAACTGATTCTTTGAAACAGACCAGGATGGCATCATTTACAAATTCCTATGAGTGTAGCTCACAGCTGTTGATAAGGACTGTTTACAGTAAATGGAGCAGGAGTATTGCTCACCTTTGCTTCTCAACTGGATTTTTATAATGTCATAAAACATTTAAATACTCAAAATTACTTGAAGGACTGAAAAAACACTTTGTATGGTATGATACATCTTTTTCTTTTATAAAATAAAGTTAAAGTATATATTTAAACAACTGATCCAAAATCAGTATAGTTTGCTTACAAGGATTTACCAACATTGCGAGGTGGTTAAATATTTTGATGGAGACAAGTTTGTAATGCCACAAACCTATTGGCGGGGTGCAACTCGACATGACAATCAAAACATACCCACATGTATACCCTACCAGCATTTTAAGTGAGAGCATTAACTACTTACTGAGCTAAAACACACACGTTCAAAACAAACTAGGTTCAAACTAAGCAAAGACATTCGTAGAGTGCTTGAAATACAAGTAAGACTGCACTTTAATTCTTGGTTAGCCTTCTAATTTAACCCACGGTGTTTCTGCTGCCCGGCCATGCAGTTCCCCATGAAGACCAATCAGTCTCTCATTCCTCCACCATGAGCCACTAATTCTTTAATCTTTTCCTGAGCACATAGTACCACCCTTGGGACCTCTGTTGTCAATACCACCATTAGGTTACTAATGCATATTATATAACAGTAGAAACAAATCAATATTATGAAAACACGCCTTGGTGTAAAGCCAACAAAACAGCTAACATTTAATAGACAAATAAAGGGCTTTACAACATCTCAATGGAGCAATAAGAGAATGAACAGAAAAAGCCCTAGATTTGCATAAAGCTTCTGCAGAAAAGGGAGAAATGTTTTTAAGGAGGAAAATGTTCTCTCTCATCTGTCACTCTGAACAGTGACTGTGTCAGTGAACATGTGGAAACCCCCACCCTGCAGGTCAGTCTGCAGCTTTACAGCAGACTGACTGCTGACTGCTGAGTGGACTCAACAAAGACAGGGGAAAATCCTGTTATGTAAAGTAGCAAGTACTTTCAACAACAAGACAACTTGAAATGACGGCAACTACTGTGTCTGTCACCTATACAAAACATTGTTGGAATATATTGCCACCTTGTGGACAAACTTAAATGTAAGGTACTGTATTTGAAATTATGAAAGTTAGAGAAAAACAAATTATTTAGTTCTAACAATAAAAGCTAAAAATGTAGAATTCTCCAAGCTTGACTCTAAATCCTCACTGGAAAACCCTGATCTGTTACCTTTTGCCATTTTAACTGTGAATGACTTCAATTTATTCAGCCTGAATATGATACTATAAGAGTCAGGGGAAATAAATAGAACAAATCACCTGATTACTAGACAGCACTGCTAAAAACTGAGCAGCAGCTGCTAATACATACCCATGATGTAAATGCTGTGTTTGATTTCCTGTATATTAACCAGTTCCATTTGACTACATATTTGTTGTGTGTTGCTGCTGATCACTACTGAACCTGCATAGACCAGTGGAGATTTTCAGCTCAGTCTTTATCTTCTTCTCCTTGTTGATGCCACGATGTTGATGAAGTGCCACAAATATTTGTTCCACTCCCAGAAAAGATTATTCAGCCTCCTCAAGAGTCAAAGTGGCAAACTTATCATGGCAAGGATATTTGTCTGTGCGCAGTGCAGCAGCTACTGATGTGAGGTGTATGTTCAGGAGAGGTGTGAGAACCTCAAGTTTTTCACCTTTGCAGGATGAGATGGAGTAGAAATGCAGTATCCCTCTGGCCAGAGCCAAGTGCTTCTGGTCCTGTAGTCCCAAGCCTCAAAGAAAAAGGAACCATCACTGAGTGCAAAATTGAACAATATGATAACTCTAAATCTGAACATTATTATCATTATTTTTTTAAATCCCCAGTTAACAACCCAGCTAACAGGGCAGAGGAACACCACATGAAAAGTGGCTAAGTCAGCATACCGCACAGACAGCTACAAGGATTGTTCAAAATCAACATAATTGTGGGAAATCTGATGATCTTATATTATAATTGATCTTTGTGGTCCATGACCTCTCTTTTATGTCATCCTACTACTGTTCGCAAACTTCACATGAAAACTTAGAGTATTATTATTTCTGTGCTATGAATACAATTGTAGGGCTGCAAACTTCTCACCATTTAGCAAAAAAAAAAAAAAAAAAAAGGAGACAAGGGTGGTGTATTTTTAAACTAAGTCACTTTGAGTGGGTGTATTTACACATTGTCATCAGCGGTATTCACTCTGTGTTAAAACATATTCATGCAAATAATAGATAACCTTTCTAATTATCGTCTCATTTGACAACTTTTATGGACTTGAGCTACAGCCTTCAAGTGGCCAGTAGGTGCACCCCGTACCAACCAACCAATTTCATACCAAAAATAGTAAGGATCTGCTGTATCCAGCTTTTTAGAATGAGGATTTACTGCTTTTCTCTGTTTTGATGTAACAGAAATATTGATAGACATTTCATAGATTGATTAATTGAAAAAATAAATAAATCATCTGTGAATGCCTTTTTATGTATGAGTATCCAAGCTGTATAAATTGAGTACACTGGTTACACGTTGCACATGTAAAGAGTTTCAAGTCTGGATTAGTTGTTATCCTAGTGTTAAGAAACAAGGATATGTTATGTGAACTATTCTGATACAAATTAGGCAACTGTGAAATGTGCCATTTAAACACCTTATTCAGGTTTCTGATCATTCCTAGTTGGCAAAGAAATACCAGAAGTTGTTGAGATGTTTAGGAACCACGACACACCTGCAGACACAGATTATCAGAAATCTGGATGCTGTCATAATAACTTCTGCAGAGATTCAAATAATGAGGTTTCTTTTGTTCACTGTACAGTAAATTTAACCAAATCTAGTCAAAGCCCACGATACCGCTCAGAACCAGGATTCATTTTTTACTGCAGCCTACACTGTACAAACCTCTTGGTTGTGTTCATGGACATGGGCTTGGGTGTCAAAGTGTTGGAGTTCTGGTCGTATCAATATAAATATATTGGCTTCCCAATATATTCTGTTTGTGAGGCACTCATCACATCTGAACCACAGGAAAGATTTGCATCCACGCCCCTGTTAAGGTTGTCCATACTTGTAGGGTATCTGCAAATTTGGCCAAACAAGATTATTAAGTACATATTTGAAAAGGTGGAAAAAATACTTTTAGCATTTTTTTACTATCTTAAAATATGGACTTAAAGTCTTTAATCGACTATTCATCTGTTAGGGTAAGTGATTAGTTGACGTTTCCATCAACGTCTACCTTGACTGTGTACCTACATCCACGAGTTAGCGAAAACGTTAGAAGACCGGAGAGATGAAGTGCCTCGTGTTTGTCACTGTGTGATCCTCATCAATATACACAAATAAACGCCATATGATTCAATCTTTTCAAAGAGTCTATGGATATAGTTTAACGTTAACTGAGCAATCGGGAATCTGGGTTCCTTAACGCATCGATCTAGTTTCCATGGTTACAGAGAGCGTGACGTTACGTAGCAGTGCCAGAGAGAATCCACGTAGCTAGCATCACCAACTAGCTAATGTCGCTTTCGTGGGACTTAAAATAGACGAAATTAACCATGAATAGACTTTACATAAAACAGTACTATCCTTATATTCACATCTAAAAGCACGTCACTTGCAAAAGCGAGTCTAACCAGAGACGACGTTACATATTGCTGAAAAAGGAAAGTTACACAGGAGCGTTAACCTAGCGTAAAGGAAACGGGGATACATTCAAGAACCGCACACTGTCCGTCAATTTACGCGTTTTTCAACGTTTTTGCATTCCTGCTAGGGTTCTGTGATAAATAATTATGTCAGCAGTTCTAAGAAATAATAAAATAAATGAAACCACAAACGCTATTATATATACTAACAGTTCTACATATTATTTTATATGCTACTTGTCTAGACAGAAAAACTTGACTGAGAAAACTCTCCGCTCCCTTAGCGGCAGCTGTAATAACCTGTTATTAGTTCACTTTTTGTTATAATTAAAGGATTGTTATTGCATCCAGTATTTCCCAGCATGCTGTAGCTGTATCCAACTTAAACCAGGCTAGAAGTTTAACTAGCCAAAATGCAGCAATAAATCTCATAAGCTAAGTGTTGTAAGTCAGGCTGTGCTCTCTTGATCTTTAGACTCTTATGTCACTAGTAGTATATATTGTTGTATTAGAAGAAAAAAAAAAATCTTTGGGCAGGTGATAGGTAAACAGATTTTTGGTAAGTTTAAATCCAATAAGAATGGATAAAGGAGGTGATGTAAAGTTAAATCTAATCTTCACATTAAAGTGGATTTTACACGTTTTTTTTACCAAGGCACAGCTTTACAATTGGCCTATATCACACAACTTAGTAACTAAATAAAAATGCCAATGCTTTCTCGCCTCATTAATGGCACTGTAATGTCTAATATCTCCACTAGATGTCAGTGTAGTAAAACAAGAGTATTGGTCACTAACCGTTCGTAGGTTTCATGGTTGTGCTCTGGGGAGTATTATAATAATGTTTTGCTCTTTTAAGTGATGGCTGTGGTTTTGACCTCTCCTAAGGGTACGCACACTTTAAAGTGTCAAACTGGCAATAGGGAATACTTCTTCTATTTAGATCTAAACTTCACTCTCAGCATCTATCAGACCATTTCTGTTATGTTTTCTCAGATGTCTCAAGATGTTACTTGATCATGATCATGATTGTCAAGCCATTGTTTGCTATGCTAACAGCCAGAGACATGATAAGAAATGACAACATCCCAATGCCGTCAAGGTATTCTACATTGACCTAAAAGTCAAAGGTGTCATTTTCAATAGAAATAAAACTGCAGCACTGTCGCTCAGTCAAAACCAACTATGGAAAATAAGGCCATGCATTTTCTATATTGTTATCAGAACCCAAATGGTAATTGCTTGTGTCTTCTCCTTGTAAGTCGCTCTGGATAAAAGCGTCTGCCAAGTAAAGTAAAGTAAAGTAAAGTAAAGTAAAGTAAAGGAAAGTTATCGGTTAATATATCGTATGATACTGGAAGCATCAACCTTAAAGTTGTTCAAAGTCAGTTGCTAATAGCTCATTAGTTTTAATGGGTGGAAGTTAAATGGAATGAAGTGACTGTAGTGCACAGGTTGAGAGGTGCTACTCACCGGAGACAGTAAATAATGAACCTGAATGGGGGGGGGGGGGGGGGGGGGGGGGGGGGGGGGGGGGGGGGGGGGG
>JAUMHL010000027.1:12938959-12962425 GCA_032362345.1 Sandelia bainsii
TAAATAATTAACCTTAATGCCCCCCCCCCCCCCCCCCCCCCCCACACACACACTTTTAATGTGGAAAAGTGCACATTAGCTAGCACGTTAGCTTACTGTGGTTCTTAAATTACACTGCAAAAGATAAAAAAAACAGTATTTGTTCACAGACCTTGTCTTTTGCCCAAATCCCCTCTAAATAAGACTAGGATTAAACCTTCATTTTCTTATATTTAGTTATGTATTACTTAACAAGGAGTTTACAATCTATTTCAGTTATGTCCAATGTTCATCTGTTTTATAATGTATATCGTTTTGTAGTAGTATAGATCTGACTTGGAACTGTTGATGGAGATGCAAAACTGTAAGCATTTTCAGAAAATATGGTTTTAAAAATACAGATAAGGAATACCTGTGTTCCACATCGTTTTGTATGTTTACAGACATAAAAGCTAAAAGCCAATAGAGAGAAGAGGAAATGTACATTTCCTTGTGAAAATATCCCTTCTTACATCAGTGCCCAACATCCATGCCAGATAAACAAGAAGTAACGTCTCTGTGGCTGCTTTGAGAAATTGGTCTCTGGAGATGACTTTCTAGGTTAATTTATTCTGTATTGGACTGGCAGTATGTATACTGTCACCACTTTTAATCTTGTGGCAGGGCACATGTTATGTGCAGTATTGCCTAAGATAACTTCTTATGGCTCCTTGGGATGGCTGCTGCCGGTTTATTCTGGCAAACCATGATACAACCCGTTTATTTGTTTGTTTGTCCCGTGAGTTTTTGGCTGGCCATTCACGGCTCCATTTGGCCCTGATCCCTGTTGGGCTTCTATTTTTGAAACCCAAGTGGCTCTTAATGAAGCTAGTAGGGTTGGCATGGGCCCTCAGCAAACCCAGGCCTGATCAGACCCTTCTTCTTCTGCCTTGGCAGCCACACTCCATTTGCTCCCTCTGGCTTCCTAATTTAGTAACGGTGGGTAAAAATATGCACTAACGAACAAGGTCTGGTATGTCAGGCTAGAGTCCAGAGAAGAGGGAAGGAGGGGAGAGGGGAGGAGGGGTGCTGTTTTCACAGCAGGCACCCAGTGACAAGAGTAGAGTCACTCAGACCTCTCTGACATCTGTGTGTTTGTGTGTATGTGTAGACATTCAAGGGAGTGTGTGGCTGTGGATGATGAGAGTTGGAGGGTGAGCACTTAAAATGTTTCACTCTTGCCAAGCTCCATTCAAACACTTCTAATCATTCTACTAATCACTCTCCACTGTTATGCTGCTAAGAAAACAGTACAAATTGACGACATTTTGAAACATGTGTTTTCATCATAAATTGCTTTCTCATCGTGTTTTTTTTTTTTAACACTGTTGCAGTATCAGTTTTCCAAGTATCCCCTCCGCTGACCTGCATTCACATCCATAACTTTTAACACAGTTTTGTCATCGTGCCTGCTTTATAAATGTTATAAACACTTTAATGAATTAATACTTTATAGATCAGTACAGTTTGACTTGCTAGAGTGTTCCATATTTGGGCACTTTAACATCATGTAGGATGAACAGATACATAATAAATAAGCTGAGCAAGGAAAACTGTCAACACACAAATATTTCCTTGTTTTAAAGTGATTATTGACTTAATGTATATGTTCCTCAGCATGTTTCACCTTGTCATCTTAATTAATCACAATGCCTCTTATAATAGTTGAGCACTTCCTTTTTATAAAGGGCTGAAGAGAATGCAGATAAAAAGCCAGGTAGTGTAAAAACAAAACAAAAGCAAAAAACAAACAAACAAAACAATTAAGCATTTTAGGTTTAATGTTTTGTTTGAGTTAATGGATTCATCACTGCAAATTATCACTGCACTGCTTTAGTTTTTATGTGTGAGATACATTCAGTAGCTTGCTGGTTCAACTCTATGCAGGCTGGAGGTTTAGATATAGACCACGCAGGCAGCGGAAGAAAAACATGTTGTTTAATGTATGTTTACCACATACACCTTAGACCTTCAAAGTTCTCTATTTTCCATGGACGCATTCCAACTAACATTAACAGTGAATAGCTTTATTGAGGCCATTTTAAAAAGAGAAGAAGTTGCCAGTGCCAGTATAAATTCTTACCTTACAATGTCTCTAAATATTTAACTGTGAATAATGATTTTTTCCTAAAAGGCTAAGCCTGCTTTGAAATGATACCATAGTGTTAGCTATTCAAAACAATATTATGATAATAAAACCATTTCATTTGTTGTTTCATTCAAAGTTTAGAATGCCCACTGCCTGAGCCCAGCTCTTCTGCTTGCAGTTACCTAATTTTCGTCTGTCAAGACACTCGACCATCAAAATCTGCCCTTAAACACTTTAGCACTTGCCCTTTCTGTTCACAGTTTAAGAGGCTCATGACAACCTTGTCAAGTTCACTTGTAAACCCAAAGCTTTAGATGAAAACAGAAACCCCTCGTGCTTGTTGGAAGGTTGCAGCAGTAGAAACACCGCAGTAACATGTAGGATAGCAGCTGCTCGATTTTTACTGAAGAGAAAAGAAAAGTCACCTGATTAGTTCTGAATCTTGTATCTAGTTGAGAGTTTGGGCAAATTCCCTCAAATTGTGCACTTAATGTTTACCGTATAACGGCACACTCACAGACAGGCAAAGTAACAAACCACGGTGTTCTCAACCTGCGCAGGAAGACACGTTATTGACATGCAGCATAATTTACGTAGCCGGTGGCGAGATTGTTCTCACTGAGCTGAATCACACTGAAAAGAAATCTACAAATCCATCAACATTTTTATTCTTTGGTCTACTGCCATGAATTAAATAAGCAAGCAAGCAAGTCAGATTTTATATGGTTGTTTTTGTTCAATAAAATAATAAATGATTTAATATATTTGCAAAATTATCTCTTTGGAATAATTTAGACCATTTCATAAAGAGTTGATTTGTTCACATTTAGTGGTGGGATGACAAGACAATCGTGTCTCAATGTACAACTTAACCCAGCTTTAATTGCCAAGACAGGAGAGGTTTTGCGGTATTGTATAGCAAGAAAACAGTTTATGGATACAATTAGCAGATAAATGAATGCCTACAAACACCGCTGTTGTTGCATTTATATTCAATCATCAATCATATAATGCTCATGCTAGTCAGATATGTCACAGTTATTTGTACAACCACAAACTAGCACCTCACTTTTAAACAGCTGTCCCCACTTCCTGTTAGTTAACCCACAGACATCTAACCCCTCAGCAAACATGAGCCCCTGTCATAACAAATAGTGTTTAGAGTAGGAACTGATAGAGTAGATTTTATTTAATGTGACACAATTCTATTGCTGTTAAATTGCATTAGAGGTTTTACCACTTCAACAAAGGTATCCAATTCTGACTCACAGCAAATATGCTAATGTCTTCACAGCTGCTACACTTCAGATAAAGCATGGTATTTGAACACAGGATAAGAAATGCGTTTCAGTAATCAAAGTATTTGAGCAAGTAATGCAGCTGTTAAGAAGTAGAAACAAAGCCAGGCACTTAAGCCAGGCACCCCCTCTTTTAAACTGACTGAGGCTGTCCACAGCAAAGACATGATAGTTATAGTACGATAAGATAAGCTGTCTTCCCATCCAGCAGCTTTGTTCAGTGCCAGTGCTTTGTTAAACAATAGTTGCATATTCAAATGTGAATCGTTTTTTGCTATGGTGAAGACTTAGACTGTCTTAAACTTGTGTTTATCCTTACCCAAACCTTGGCCTAATTTGAAGCATATGCAGAAAACAAATCTACTATTGTTTCACCACTAAAGCTTCTTCTCTTCTCTCTATTCAATGTCAAAATCAAAGATTACAGAGAGCTTTGGAGGTGATATTTCCATTCTTTGTTTAGACAATGCCACACTAAACCAATAACTGTGTTTTGTGTGCTGACAGCGTGTACATTCCTTTATAATTGCAGTTTTAGCGACATTGTGACAGGGATATATGTGTATGGGGGAGTTTCATCTTCTTCCAATGTCCATGCAATCAAGCTTTAGCTGCTAAAACACGGATCAGCCGCTGTTCACCAAACATTTCCAAAATGATGCAGAGGGTTTTGTCTGTGTCCTTAAACCCCCCATATCAAAATGCTCACACACACATGTGAAGATAGCACTGCCAAGGACTTCCATTCAAATGATGAGAGTGTGGTACAGCAACTTGTCCTCGGTCTTTCATCCTCGTACCTCACTGTTATTCAGGATACAACCTGCAAGTTGCCGAATAGGGATCCAGCATAAACACATTTTCACCTGTTTCTGTAATTACATGTGTAAAATGTGTCGTATCTGTTGGGGAAAAATGAATTAGAGATTATGTTCGGAAGACAGTCAGCAGTTATACTAACATTACATTTTTAAATTTATCAAACATATAATATGAGATACCCAAGTGCATTAGTAAGCTTTTGGATAACTGTTTCTAAGGTCACAGCAAGAACATAGTGCACTTAAAGCAGTTTGCTGACTGGAAAAAGAAATGGATACTTTCTGCTTTAAGCTCACACTTAAGACCAAACCATACATTTAGCCTCCATCCTCAAGGGTATGTTTCCAAATGAATAATTTTTTAATAGGAACATCAAAAGTTTTTGTTACTATTACCTATGGTGCCTTTGTCTGTGAATGTGAATAAGAGGCTAAATATCTGCCTGTGGTTCTCTGACCTTTGGCTCCTCTGCTGACTTGGTTCAGGTAAGTGCAGGTTGTGTGATGCAGTGGTATCAAGATATGAAAGAAAGGCAACCTCCTCCCTCGAGCTGCTATGTGGGTCAGAGCAGGATCTCAATGGATGGGAGAGATTGATGAAGAGCATCAGGGAGAGCGTTGGAGTGCCTATTTCTCAGCGGTGCAACCCAAGCCGGTTCCCCTGCACTTGTTTCACAGCCCCCCTCCTGAGCTGTACCGCCTGGCGCTCGTTAAATGACCTTTAAATTAGCCTTATTTTTTTAGGGCCCCAAACCCTTCAGGGTTCTTCCTGGGGGGATCTGGGGTCTTGTTCTCACTCTCTTCCTCTGCTTTTTCTTTTGTTATCCTTCTGTTGACTACAGAAGGAGTGGAAAACAGCAGAGGAGTGTAGCAAAGTTGACCGATTTTTACTCCTGTTGTGTCTCTGATGTAATCAGACAAGTGTGTTATGTGTTGCCGATTATGCAATTACACACACACACACACACACACACACACACACACACACACACACACACACACACACAAACACAAAGACACACACACATTTTACCCATTTATTACACCTACACTCAAACAATTTCTTTGTTATACATCCTCATTTTGGCATCTGCAGACAATGATGTTGTTTTGAGAGGCTTGTACGTGAAGGTGGATGGGAGTCACAGTGGGATCTTTCTTCCACTACATCACAGAACAACACTCTGTCAAGCCAGCCATCCATCACTACAACTGTGGTTTATGTACACACAGCAGGTCATGCTGGTCCTCTGTCCAGACCTAATGCAGAGCTCTTGATTATCCATTTGCATTAAGAGAAACACCTCTCTCTAATGGTACTAAATGACTCAGACGGCTGTAATTTGTAAGGTTATGCTTTGCATTTGATGGAATGGCTGTCTGCAAGGATTTGATTTATGAACCTTTTCAGCAATTTTCAGGGTGATTTGCTCACAATTTTGGCTTATTATGGTAAGACAAATTCCCTAAACTCATCTCTCTACACCTGAGACAAAATGTGAAGAAGCTACTCACAAACTCACCTCTGCAATCAACAACAATCTACAGCAAATGATAGAAACAAACACTTGTGTAATCACTCAGGCTGTGAAGCTGTTAGTTGTCGCTGTGCTGATGTTTTAATGTACTTCTTAGCAAAGTGCACAGCGCAGCACAGCAGCCTTAAAGGTGACCTTATACTGTACAAGCATATGTTACACCCTTTTGGGAAAACTTTGACTTTTGTTTCATTTTTATTACACTGGGGTAAAGCCTTGCCCCCAAGAAGACAATACACCTCCACATAGTACAAGCATTATAAATATTATTTGCACAAGTGGCAATTTATCATGGAAACATAGCATTAGCTCATTTTTTAAACTGACCTTGTACAGAAGAGTGTGCGAAAACTTTTAACTTGCCAATTGAAAAAAATAGCACTTTGATTGTACTAAAGTTATACCATCACCACAAACCTCTCACATATCCAGAAAGAACCGATACTTCTTTTTCTGAAATTATTATAGATAAAAGGTAAATAGCCAGAAAACTGTCTCTTTTTTCATCAGGTTCCCCCTGCTTGCCTTTGACGCTCTGCCAAACATTTGGAGCTAATTCTTCAGCTACACTGATGGAAAACCGGCAGACGGAATTGTAACTCACAGGCAGCGAGAACAAACATCAAGGGGAATCAAGTTGGAAAACATAATAAGTCATTATGTTACATGTGAACTGAAAGAGATGGTGTGGAAATAGGCAAGAGGACAACAAGAGGTGGGGCATGACTGATGGTTGGATAGGATGGGGGCTTTATGCTCCAGAAGGGCAAACCTTGACTGATTTGTTAGTATTTCAGAGAGGCCCTGATGCACATTTGTTTATTGTGGAGTGGTTTGGTAGCATTTTGTAGGAGTGAAAGCAAATAATGAAAATCAGTCAATACAAGATGAATTATTGTTGAGGATTAATCAGGAAAACAATAGAATCAAGCCATCAGACGAAATCGTGAAATTCATGTTATTTTTGTTGCACAGCAGCAGGGATGACCAGGACCAGTTGCAGCAATTTTAAATAATCTTCACAGAGAGAACAAGGCTAGTCTACAGCAAACACTAGTGGCTCTGGTTGTACAGAGACAGTGATGCTTAAATGGTAAAATCAATATGCTAACGTGCAAAATTATGATATGCTAATGTTTAATATTTACCATATTCACGATGCAAGTTACAAATAGAAATGTTATTATTTTTACAGGTATTTTATCATGAACCAAAATGTTGGACAGATTGAAATTTTTAAGTGAGGGCTTTGCTTAAAAATGAAGTACTGGCCAGTAGACTAATAGAGCAACATTTCCATTTTTGTCACTAGCATGGCTACAAACTGTTTTTTTTGTTTTAAGATTTACATTTCTTTCCTCCTTAGTTTTCTCTAACAACTCTTCTTCATTACAGTCTTATAATGAGAGACTCACTGTACTTTGAGGGTTTCATGGCATAAAACCTAATATCTAATCTCTCTCAGTCTCTCCTGACTAAAGCATGGCTCTGTTCCATGAACTACAGCAGAAAGAAACACTTACTTTTGGAATGTGCCACATTGAAGAGCTTTTCTGCATCTGGATAGTGGAGTAGCTGTCTTCTGACTGCCTAATACCTATCCAGCGAGGTTATTACAGAGAAAGGGATATCATGGTGCATTATCCACAGACATGATATAAAAACAATCATGGAAATGTACTGAGCACTTTTTAAGAACATGCCCAGCTGTTTTAAAAGAGGAAAGAGGATACATGCTGCTTCCACGTTGCACTTTTCCTCTGCTTTTGCTTCTTTGAACCTACTTCAAACATTAGTCAGTGTGTGTTTAGTGTCATGCCAGCAATGTGGATGGCATATGCTAACATTACAATTGGCTAGTTAGAGATCTATGTGGTGACCAGTGGCTCGTGGTTATGTCATATGTTATGTTTGTGAACTGTAACTTTGATAGGAGGTGGCGGATGCCAGTGGTGCAAAGGTGATGACTGAGGTAAACATGTGTACAGAAACAATTTGGATATAAGCAGTGTACAACAGTAGCCACATGAAAGGCCCCTTTGTGGGGCCCTGCAACCTTACAGATGCTCAGCTTTCCTTGTCCATTAAATAATAACAGTACTCCAAGCTCTCCCTGGGCCAGATGTGCTGAATCTGTATGATGATAAATGGAAACAAATCAGCCAGGCTTTACTCTTTAATTGAGCACACCAGAGTGTTTATTTTCTTGAGACTGTCATAATAGATACCAAAATTCCCATAAAAACTCAACTCTGAGGGCAGATTATCCCATTTAGCACCTCTAGAAAGTATTTTCCACATGAGACAAGTCTTAAGTGCAGTTCTGATGGTGGCACGACTTCCACACGGGACTGGCCACATCTTTAGTCACTCCTTATTTCTGCTCTGTGATCTTGCACTTAGAGGCATTGTAAAAGCAGCAGTTGCGGGGAGGTCGCCCTGACATCTTTATCATAATTGCCCTAAATACCCCCATTAGAGAAGCTAGCTAGTATCCTCAATAACACTAGTCATCCCTGGTAGCACTGGTGCATCTAATTGCCTGGTCCTTTTTTGAAAGATTGCCTGACATCAGCACAGCTCCCTATGGGCTGGCCCTGTTCATTCTCTGCCCAGCAAAGCATATCGTTATCGCAGCCAGAAAAGAGACCCGGCCTCCCTGCTCCTGGATAATTAACTGTCTGGCTTAACTGCATAATGGAAAAAGGAACATTGGAGGTGTGGTAGTTACTCAAGCAGGCCTTGGGAGAGGAGAGGTATAAGACAATACTGGGGTCGTTTCTCACCATTTTTCAGTGGGATGGGTGATAATGTAGAAGGATAGAAAGTCATATTGGAGGCCGAGGCTGGTTATGGAGTATTGGTTTCATATGATAATTAGGCCCATATGCTAATTGCTGAGGAAGCTTGATGAATTTCTCCAGCCTAGCTCTTCACTCCAGGGCCGGTGCTTGTATCAGCTCTCTCCAAACGTTCCTCCACTTCACATCTCTGTCACTTTCAGCTTCACAATAGTCTCCGTGTACCCCACCACCTTACACACCCAACCCATACAAAAAATAAAAAAAGACAAGAACAGCAACAGCAGGAGGGGGAAGCAAAGGAGTGCAGTTGTTTGACATTTACAAGTCTCTTACTGAAATGCATGATGCACATCCTTGTGAGTGTGTGTGTGTGTGCAAGTGTAATTAGAACACGGCAGGCATGTGTTTGTCTTTGTGTTGTTGTATGGTGGAGGTATCAAGGACAAGTACATTAATGAGCACCTGGAGAGGAACAGCTTGTGTCTCCTGGTTAGTGTGACCGCGAGCAGGGCACAGCCTCCTTGACTGACTCCGATGACGTGACTGATGGAGGGGGAGGTTTCTGTCAGATCTAGGGCACTCCCAGGAGCTGCAGTTTGTCTCAGCTGACATCAACGCTCACCAAAGGGGCCCCCATCCCACACATCAGCTGGAAAGGCGAGAGAGGATGTTGTCCTTCCCTCCACACTTAGAGTCCTACTGTTCTTCCTTTCTGAAATTCTTGTATTTTCTCTTTAAAGTGTATCTTCTTGTATACAACAACAAAACACAAATGTATACAACCTGTTTATATAGTATATTTATTCAACTGAGACACAACAACAACTGATACTGATACACAAATAAAAATGTGAAATTCTTCATTTTGTGTTGTTCAATAGTCAGATGAATTCAGTCTAAATCTGCATTACAAATCTGGCCAAATAAGGACAAGATAATAGAGTATAAAGCTATAAGTATCCACCAAATGTTGATATTTTGTGAATGGCAAAAGAACAAAGAGATAGAGCCATATGCTATGCTACATATGGATTGAAGAGGATGCATATGGTACCAGAGAAGTGTGAGAGCAGCTGGATTTTAGAGTTTGGCGTTACTTGAAAGTGTGCTGAGATACTCAGTCCAGCCTTTAATGAAAAAGGATCATACAGAGTTGTCTATGCCACTTAACAGTCATAACACAGTGTTTTTTGGTGACACTGATAATTTGTGTTTATGCTGAAATCAATCTTTAGCCTGGATGCAGTGTATGTAGAGCATTGAATGAATTGACCTCTTCTTTAGAGCCAACTGTAGGGCTATAGTTGTCTCAGTGGAGATACTGAGATTATTGAGTTTGTAAACAGCTGACAAAATAGCTGTTATGGAGCTTTCAGTCATTTCACATAATCTTCATGAGCAGATGTATTTTTAGCAATTGTCTATGGTTGATCAAATTTTCCCTTTTGTCTGAGTATTTCTTCTTCACATTGGCCCAACTATGCTTAGAAAAAAAGGAAATTTGAGAATCTACAACTCTACAACTGAAGAAAGCCCATGAAGATCATGTCATATGACTGAAAGACCAGATTAATCACTACATTAATATTGTCTTTGTAGTGAGATCATTTAATCAACAAGTAGTTTTCTGACAGACAACTGTACTTATGTTGACGTTTTAGTCAGTTATGGGTTTTCCAGGTTCACACATGATATCCATTACAATAGAGATTCTCTTCAACTTTTGGGAAAAAATTAAGCTTTGGAAAATTGGAGCAGAATACCGTACACTTTCCTCTCTCCTCTGACTTCTTATTACCTGCTTTGTACTGCACACTTGGCTTTGGCAAACTCAGCCCTAAAACAGGAAGAAGACGCTCAAGATGTTAAGATTAAGCGCACTGAGATGAGGTTCTGAAGTAAGTTCTCCATCCCGTCAGACTTATTTAGAGGTTTGATCTGGGTTGGGCATTCTGTTTCGGCAGTATGGTGTTGGAATTTAGCAGACCTGAATCTGCAAATACTATGTTAAAGATTGTCCACGCACTTCAGATAGTTATCGATACAGTTTTTCTACTAGCAAGTTCTTTATTGAAAACCCTCAATCAAGCCCAGTGGGACATTTGTACTTGTGTTACAGCTGCCCATATGTACCATCCTCCACCTCAGGCCTATTTCAACTGAGAGGAAGATGCTGGCTAGGGTGCAACTCCACAAATCCCACCTGAATGTGGCATTTCTAATAAACAACCTAGGGGCATGGCTGCCACCCTTTCCCTTTTCACTCCAACAGCTCCTCCTCAAACCCTCTCAACACTGTTCATAAGCTACCCAAACAACCACTAATTTGTGTCTTGATTATTGCCATATAAATTGCTGTGTGTTTCTTAAGAAACTCCATGGGTAACATGAGATGTGACTGTTTCACCACATGGTCTCGTTTTCTTTCTTTCACACACATGTGCACACACACACTTTATCACTGTGATAGCACATGAGGGGGAAGATATAGTTATTCAGGGAATTATCTGCCTCATTGGTGCCATATCTCATCCAATACTTTTGTGCCAAACGGCCATGTTTCCATGGAGCCTGCCTGTGTTTACTGTGACATGCCATGGCAAGGCCCTTTCTGGTACAGAGGGACTTAGTGCACAGCAGTGGAGGGTATTTCAGTCCCTGTCTGGAGTTTTGGGGCTTACTTCTCCAGCTCTCCCCTCTCCTCCCACCTGCTCTCCTTGCTGTTCCTTCACTGGGTGCCTGTGTGGCTGTGTGCTGGTGCTCCTGGCCTTGTTCTTAGACAGACAAGGCTAATTGAAAGAGAAGGCTGCTCTCTGCTGATCAGCTCTGACAGCACTGTCTTGCCAGAGGTGGGTGTGCCACCCCATGCTGAGAGTTTTCACAGCAAAATAGCAGTGCTGTCGTGAAAAACACAGACCGTGCCACGATTACCCGGGCAGCTTGCCAAAGGAGCCAGATGAATTTTGCGGACAGAAGAAAGAGGGGAAACCCACTTTGTCTGCTTTAGGGAGGAGAACTGTGCCAGCATTTAGTGAGAATCTAACAGGCATTCTCCCATTTCATCCAGGGTTAGAATGAAATTAAACCACATAGTTTTTAAAAGAATGCAACAATTAATAATCACGTTTCATCACAGATGTACAGTCTGTCAATTAGTTTCGCTTTCCAGTGTAGCAGAATTAAAGGAATTGTTCACCCAAAAATTAAAATTCAGTGATTATCAACTCTCCCCATTTTCATCAAAACCTGACTGAAGCTTGAACAAAAACTTTACCTGAGTTTTCTCATAAACTACTGAGGACAAAAAATAAATAAATCAAAATCCAATGTTTATCATATACATAACTAATAATGATTATAATAGTTTTTATGTATATTGAATGACAAGGTGGGCCATTTTTGGTACAGGATTTTGTTTTGGCAAAAAGTGACAGGACTCTGATTTATTGCCCATAGATTGTTGTGGATTAATGATAAGCGAATTGCCATTTTTAGGTAAATTTACCTTTAAGTAACTTTTGTGTTGTGCCTTGCCCTGCTCACAGGTCCTTTCCACTGCCCATATCAGTGGTGCCAATATCCAGTGTGACTTGATGCACCAGGACAGGCTGGGACCCCTCAGCGGGCCCACAGTGGACAGCTGTGATTACTGCTGACAATAATTTATGGTCCCTTCTGATTGAAAACATGAGAGCTGGAGATAGTAGGGCTGGTGCGGAGTCAAGGCACCACCTTAAGATATAAAACTAAGGCTGCAGCTGCTGTCAAAAGTAGTACTCCTGCCAAGCTCTGCAGGCCTTCTGCCCATTCAGACGAACACAAGCTCTCATTTTGCTCTCTTTTCCCTTCTTTTATATTTTCCTTCCTCCCTTTCTTTTCTTTGTTACTCCTTTACATTGTGTAGCACATAATTTCTGTCTTGCACACACTATTCTTATTTTTATTGTTATAACTTACTGTTATACAGAATCATGGTGATGTTTGTCTTTTTTTTTTTTAAACTAATGGAATCAAATTTAACTTGAATTATTATTTTCATGTGGAATTGGAAAAAATACACAGAAGCCATACAATACAATACAAACAGTAGAAGAATAACAATAGCCCACATAATAAACCATACCAAAATGTAGTATTGAGGAATGCTGTTTGTATTAATTGTGCCAAATGAAAGCGGAACAAATACTTATTCTCCCTGGTTGATCAGGTGTCTCTACTGTGAGCTGTTCCAGCTCTGAGATTACCATGCTAATCCTAACAATAGCACAACGCAGCTGGTTTGAACAACTATCTGCACCATTGTTTATGTTGTCATCCCTGCTGGATCGCACTCATGAGGAGTAACCATTTTAGTAGATTTGCATTTACTATTCAATCCAGGAATGAGGATCCCTTCCTCTAAAATGAAATATGTACTGGGTATTATGTTCTATTTCTAAAAGAGGCCTTGAACTAAAGAGAAGGGGTAGCAAAGCTCTCTTGGATATAAAAACTCAGATTAAACAATCCCTAGATTGAATTGAGAAACGTTTAAATGGAATCAGATGGAATGAAATCGCAAACACACTATAAAAGATTTGCTTCTTTAATTTCCTCTGTGACTTTTGGTTAAAATTACAGTTTATTATTTTACATTTTCTAATTCATGTTATATAACAATTATAACTCGATGTTTGTTCTAGAAATGACCACAATATATATAATACTGAGAACTATTATACAACATCATTGGTTCTATGTTACATAAAAGTTTGAGGCTTATTCAACTGTTAGCTACCTGTTTAAGTAAAAAAAAACAACACCTCAACCTAAGGAAGGAATATGTTTCCTCTAAAAGCACAATGGTTTGCAACAGCTTCACAGTTATGTCAACAAGAGAGGGAATGGAATCCCCCCAGAATTCAACTCACATTACTTTGTTGTTATTTAGGTGAAAATAAAAATCTTTATCCACATGGCTAAATGATTAAAAACTTAAGGCATCAGCAAGTACAATAAAGTAACAATTCAAAACAACATATTATCTAGGAACCCTGTCAAAGCCTGGTAATCTGTCCAGCAAATTCTCTGTTTTTCATCCAGTGCGGGAAAGACTCCAACCTCACTCCCACAGTGGTGGAAAATGAACTGCATTGTAGGGTTGGTAGATATGGGCATGTGATGTGTCCCTGCCCTATAATGAAATTTGTCATTTGATATAATGTATATCAAAATGTATCCTTTAAGCTATTGCTCACTTTTGGTGATTGGTGGATTCAGCTGCTGCTATAGCAGTCGTGTAGAACAAGGTGATCAGGACACCAGCACAATATCTTGCTATAATTTTACAACACCAAATGTGACCTGGAGTGTGGGAGGAAAACCATATCAACCTAAATTATGAACCCATGAAAACCTGTAAAAAAAAATTCAAACTTAAAACAGAAAGGATGGGGGTTAAGGACCAATGCAAAGGATGTTTAACACAAGAACCTTAGCCTTGTGAATGTTGTGTCAGTTTGTGACCTTAGGCAAAAATTACATATTCCTTAACAAGAACAATTGGAACATAATAAATCAAAATAAAAATGTACCTGTAGAAATTTAATATCGTCTGTATATCCTAATGGTGAATGCTCTTTCAATTGGAGATTTTAAAAGCTATTTACACAATCTTTCCAAAATGAGAATACAGTGTTGTGAAAATATGTAGTTTCTTAGTGTTTTGTTGAGAAATAAGCCCTATCAGAATGTCTGCTGTTATGAGTGTGTACACCTTATTATAGGGTCAAATGTTGCACCTTCTACGCCTGAGAATAGCTTTTTTCTTAATCTCATGTGATTACCCCTTGCTACCAGACTGTGGTCATTAATCCCTCCTCCATAAGTAACAGACAATAATTCCTGCACAAGGGACTCAATGGTGTCCATTTAGCCAGTGACTCTGACTCTGAACTGTATATATATAGCCTCTATCACTATGTCTGATAAACTGAGAAAAAATAAAACAGCTGTACATGAAAAGAAATGTTAAATGGTGTAAGATAACTTCTTAATGGTGTTTAAAATATCCTTCATGCTATTAGAGAAAACAGAAACAAAAAGTGAAGCTAACATTATGGCAGAGATGTTTGGTGGTTGCTTGATGTTTTTTAGCTCACTGAAGACTGATGCTATCAGACTTATTATGTCTTTTTCTCTCTCATCTCTCTCTCCCCCCGCCTTCCTCGCTCATATTCACTCTGCCACCTGCACACACTCACATACGCACACATCGATGACATAAAAAGACTACTTTCTGATGAATAAATTTGTATATTTTAGAACCTATCCCCGTTTCAGCAAGTATTCTCTTGAGGCCCTGCCTTCTTCTCTCCTGAGTTCCCCTGCAACCCAGTGGAGTCATTAGTCTGCTTGCTATGTTGAACTCTTTAATCATCTGTGTGTTACATAAAAAGAGGACTATTCCTCAGTGACACTCAACGGCATGCTCAGCTTGGTTGGGGCTTGCTTTGATGTGTATAGGATGTTGTGTTGTGTCTGCACTATATGCTTCCTCAGGCACACTTTTTCCATTTCTCTGTGGAGGTGAGATAAGATGTCAGTCTTCCTCTTGTTGCAGTAAAGATGTGACTGTATAGTTTGCTACTAAATAGGAGCATCAAGCCTTTGTAGGTATACTGTATATCCTATTACAGTTTAGTGTAGAGTTTGTGACTGTAATTCTTGTATCATGTTCATTTTCTTCTGCACCATATTCATATAGAGCAGAAAAAGAACAGCTAATCTACACTTACAATCACAAAAGTTTCACAATAATTTTTCTGTCTAAATTAATGTGCACACACACACACACGCAAAACACACGCTGCAGTGTTCTACAGGGACAGAGGCAGGCGCCTGCTGCCATGGTATCAGGTTGCAGGTCTGTCAGACACAATGGTGAGGAGTTGCCCCGCGGCTTGGCCTGAGAGGGCAGAACAATGGAGCCGCAGTGCAGACGGAGCAGCAGAGAGCACGACGAACCGATCTGTCAGCCTGGCAGAGCTGCATAGGCTACTCCAGCCCCGGACCCTCTCTTCGCACATACAATGGAGGGTGGGAGGTCAAGAGCGTGAGGAAATGGAGGGGAATTCCCCGCATGCTATAATAAAACAGAGTCCTCTATTTTGGAATAGGACATAGTTAAGCTACACCCAGAATACATAATTACTTTCAATGATTACATTGAAGTCATTTCTGTGGGTCAATGTGCAGCTGAAGAAAATCGGTTTATGGATCCGTGGTTCACTCTTGCACCATTTCCCTTTATTTTTGCATAAAAGTAAATGGCTTTTCTGCCTGACAGCTGAACGTGTATCACAAGACAGTTCCCTAGTTCACTTTAAGAGTATCACAGCTTGTTACTGTAAAATTTCATTATAATTTAATTTCATTTTAAAAGAAAAAAACAAAACATATCACTTTCTGATTTGATTTTGCACTGCTCATCAAACCAGACAGCTCAATATGTTTTGAAAAATAAAATTTAATCATATCAAGCCATGACGTTCAACAAAGCTGTGTGTGTCTGATCTCTTACAAAGCTTAGGGAAAAATATATCACTTTAGACCAGTTCTGCTCTGAGTTCATAAGGCACAGCCATAATATCTCCATCTTTGCCTTTTATCTGTCCAGCACATGTATACTGCGCCAGTCTGTTCAGGGACTAGGCGTTTAGACAGGACTGTGCACAAACAGAGGTCCTGAAGTCTGCTGCCCTGGTGACTAAGGGGGGTAGTGAAAGCCAGATTTTGTTAAAGCTCTTAATAAGGCACAGTGTGATATATAAGCCTGCAGGCAGCAAAGCTCTGTGTGCAAACACTTCAACCACTCGTGTGATAGGGCAATCTGTGTATAGAACAGCGGATGTCCTAACGGCTGTTATTTCACATGCGACCCTATTTGGCCTCTCTGATATCCTTAATTTGGTAGCAGAATTTGATATAGTGCCGCAAATATTTGCTTAGGCACACATTAAGTCTGTTTGCCTGGTATGTTACGATAAACAAACCGCAATGGTGTACTGAATGTAATAAATGTTAAACAGTGCATGCAATTATATACTTCACATATCTGACCCTTTACACTGAAAGCATGCTTTGTAGACCTGAGCTCTATTTTGACAGTTCGTTATTCCTTTTCCTGACCACCTAGGGTTACTTTGAGAAATGCACTGTTTATGAGATGCCTAGGGTAGATGGCAAATTTTAGCCCATATCTCGGTGTGAAGAAAATATAGTTTTTATTGTATAAATTTGTTAGTATCAGGGAGCAAAGTATACATTAAAATACAGAAAAAAAAGGTATCAGTTTCATGCTTTATCCAAAGCAACATACAAATAAGTAACATACACAAGAAGCTATTTGGGGTTCAGTGACTTTTAAGAATAATTAGACATGTGAACTGAAGTACCCAGGGATTGAACTAACCCTGTGATTAGTGGATAACCTGCTCTACTCCAACTAGTAGGTTGCTTTTACCGTCTTCTTTTCTGAAGTGTTTCTAAAGTCATACGCTCGGGAACAGATTCCACATTTTTTTATATTATTATTATTATATTTACATTTCAATGGCATACATGTCAAGGACTATTTGCTATTATAAATAAAAGCATGTATGCAAAATAATGTAATGTAAAACAATGTCAAAAATCACCCTAAAAAGATTCCTAATTTAATACCACTCCTGCTGTGATTAACAATGGAGGTAGAAAGTGTGAGATATCAGTAGAAAGTGGGGCATCAGCGGTCAGCTGTATTTGGATTATAAGTCAACATGATTTAGCTGTGCTGCATGCTGAATCAGCTGTTCCTTTGCAAGGATAGTGAATGATCTTAATTCTGTATATCCAGGTAACTTTTTCTGAATGATGAAAGGCTCAGGAATAGTGCTGATATTATAGTCAAGCAATGTCTAGACAAAGATATGGAATACATGAGTTTGGGATCTTAGGATTTATAATCTTTTCTTATGTAACTGATAAAGAAATTGGCACGCAACAGCTGGCATAGTGTGGGGAAAATGAGTAAGGGTCCTATTCTAAGGTTTCAACTTCATAGCTTTCGCTGTGAGAATACATATACAGTATTGAAAGGCACCTGCAGTTTTTCTTACTTTTCAATAGCTGTTCTGAAGTACGCTCTTCTCAGGATGGTGACAGCTTGCAGCACGGGTGTGAGAGGACTAGAAGACAAAGCACTCTGTTCTCTGAGGCTGTGTGTGATTAATGGCAGAGGTGTGTGTTGCAGTGGGCACCCTCGGAGCAGCTACAGATCAGTCTTCCTGTAAGACAAATCTGACACTCACCAACCCACTGCCCCACCTGCTACCCCCTCACCACCATCAAAACTCTCAGTTCTTTACAGCCAAGTGCACCCAGCACGACATCACACTCATAAATCATCCTAAACAAAGCATGTTTAATCTGTGACGTGCAGGCCTGACACGCAAATTTATTACCTGTTGTAGGAAAACTGCATGTGCCTCAGTGAGTCAAGCCTCTATTTACCTTTGAGAAATGAATAAAATACTGGAAAGACAAAGTCTCCAACAAAGAAAGCTGATGATGGCAATGTATTTCAGGGTGAATTCAGGAGACAAAGCCCCGTTTTACACAACCATGCCTCTGTCTTTTCATGGTGGATGACATGCTTGCACGACTTTCTCGACTGCACTTGCCAAAAAGATTTAGGGATTTTTCTCAAGCACATTTGTAAAACATGAATACCAAATTATCTCTTGTGGATTAGACTTGGATAGCTTCTCTATGCCTCTATGGAATGAGTCATAATGCTTAGTGGGTACTGGGCACCTACTACCTACAATTGCATGATAGGGTAGGTTTTTAGAAACCAACTGTGCAGTAATATAGCATTGTGAGGGAATATGCATGTCATATTATGATTAAAAGGCAGCAGTGTGGCACCAATTCAGAAAAAAAACTATAGCAAAAACAAAAGTTACTATGAGGGAAAATATTCAATATTTTCTATATTTGAGGTTGTTTGTATACCACCAATCAGTTAAAAAGGTCTAATGCTAAAAAACAAAATTTGGAGCTGAGTGCAGAACAGTGTGTCTTCCCTAAATGCTGCCTAAAGGTAAACAGTGACAGTAGATTCAGCTATCTTTAGCTGTCTTGCTATACAGTCTGACAAACTGAATTACAGTAGCATTAGCTTGATGCGATATTGTAACTAAAATGCCAAGGAGAACTGGCTGAAAGGCAGAAATTAGAGTAGTCTCTCGCACACATTCCCTTTGGCAGACTTTGACATGTCTTTGCACTGTAAATGGTGGGAATGAGAAGTGATGGCACCTGCTGACTGGCTTTGGAGATGTCAGAAACTCACGCGCATACATACACACACACACTCACACACACAGAACAAGGTTTTTGCTTATGATGCAATCATCAAGTCAGAAAATCTGTGAAATTAGCCAACAGTAAAATGCCTAAGACTGTTATGCCTCATAAATCATCACAAGTTTTCGTAGTAGTTGTTTATAAAAATTAATGTGACCTCGCAGCTAGCTATTATTTTGAAAAATCACAGAAAATATCTATCATCTATCCATTTAATTTGTGCAAATGTATGTTTGTAAGTATGAAATTTAACCCAACATCTTATGACATTGTGGTTTTGTCATTCCAGGTGATTAATTAAATAATACTTGGAATTAGGGACAAAATGAATAATGGTAAGAGCAGTTTCATTCCTGACCTTGTTTAATTTTTAATGAGCTTAGAGCAATGGAGGCTATGAGCTATAGGCTCATGTGAATCTAGGAGATAATTAAAGAATTTATCTTATAATCTGGATCTATGCACATCTGCAGGAAAAAAGGGGGCATCAAGCAAACAAGACAGGATAGATGTTCAGGCTACTCCACCTTGTTGTTGCTAAGCATTCAGCAGTCTGATAAACTGAGAAGAATGAGAAGAATATATTAAGAAACCCAAGAGACTGGTAATCTCCAGAGACATTATCAGCTCATCATAAAGACCTTTGAATACTGACATTGTCTACTTCAGGAAGAGCACAGACGCTCAGCAAAACATACGGCAGAGTGTCAAAGTTTTATAGGAGTGAGATGCAAAAGGAAAAACATCTCAGAACTCATCACTGAAGTCATTCCTATCATTCAACCCTGTATTATAAATATACTGAAACTGTATTCCCTTCATTTACAAAGGAGAGACCGTGAAACATAACTGGACACCTTTCTACTGACCTACATTCACAGGAGTTCTCATAGCCCTGTGTTATCTGCTCCACTTTCCACAGCGAACTGATGTCATGAGGATTTTCATTCCTTCACATTAACAGTGTTTTTGTGTGCTAGTGTACCATTTTATGCTATTTGGAAACCACAGCCCTCCGTTACCTTTAATTACAGTGGGTAATGAGAGAAGAAATCCATGCTGTGAGACATGGAGTATTTTTAGATCTTGATCTTGATTATCTAACACATCGCAGTGGTCGCCTCAGATTTGGTGGAAGAATTTCCTATTATCAATATGATTAAAATGACATTAGGAGATATATTATATTAATCAACACTTCATTTTGCTGAATATCTGAATATTTTGGCCTTAATAATTCTGACAGTTACTTGCACATTTGTTTCATAAAACTATCAGGTGCTTATTTAAAGAACTCACACTGTTTATAGTTGGTAACTTTATATTTCACAGTCATTATTGCAAAAGACACTGGAACAGCAGTAAGGCATTTGTTGGCAGTGTTGGTCCCATGACTGAACGTGTAATGTGCAGCAAGTGGAAGACAAGGGATTGGTGAGGGGTGTTGTGGCCTTTTCAGAAAGCCTGTTTTAATGAGCCACAGATAATGAAATGTTATTTCAGAGCTTGCTGGTCAGAGTGCTGTCTCAGAAAATTCTGTGACTCAGAGATCTGTTTGTGCTTTTCTCATTTACAAAATAAACACCTCTTTCTTTCCTCTATATTGTATTGTAGCCCAAACTTGACTTATATAGCCTAATAAAGCTTGCTGCATGAGACACGTGTTTTAGGCCCTTTTTAATTGGAGGGAAAGAGTGTCTGGGTCTATTTGTGGTCTGGTGCAATGTTGGAAATGCCAGCTGTCGTGCATCAAAGCCCTGCTGGAACAAACCGTTATTTGGCACGTCCCTTTAACTTGTTGAAATACATCAGTTACTCTGTAAAACATAAGTCTTTTACCCTTAACTGAAGAAGTACCACACATGGACACATTTTATAAATGACGTTTTAAAAAGATGTGTACAACCTACATGATAGAAATCATGTGCACTATGAAGAATTATTTCATTGACATTTCACAAACTTACAAAAATGTTCTGCAAAACTGTTTACTATGCTGAAAATGTAATTTTTTATCTTTCCAGCTTTTTGGAAGAGGGAGTAAAAATCCTCAACACCTTCAAGAGTTGTGACTGACAGCTGTGGCTGGTCCAGAGAGCCCAGAGCCAAGCACCATCACATAACGCATGCCCGACATGTCAATGTCCATCTGGGGTCCTACCCTTCAAACCACTGCCCCCCTTGCTCTCTGTCAGTAGAGAGACCAAGGGACAAGAGGAGGAAGAGGGTGTGAAGACAGGCCTCTTAGGGCTTGAAGGGAAGCATCCAAAGCCAGCTGGTCTGGCTTTTAGGTAAATCAATGGGCAGAGTGAGAGAAAGACAACAGAAAGAAGAGGAAGAGTTATAAAGAAGATAATAAGAAAGTCAACACGTGCAGGAGGAAAAGGCTGGAGCAGCAGGTCCTGTGAACAGGTGAGACAGGTGTCACAAAGGCCTTGACTCTTTGCACATGATGGAAATGTGATGCTAAGTTATGGTACAATTGTGTCAAGGTTAATTTAGGTTTTTATTTTTACTAAAATACAAGATTAAATATTTTGTGAGATTATGTGGAGTTTAGAAATCATAACGAGTTGATGAACTCACTACCTTACTGTCGTACTGTGCTGGCATCACTTTGGGAAGATGGGAGGAGTGTGTGTCCACACAAAAGTGCTGTTAAAAGTGTTGTGGAGGGCAATTTAGATCCACCGTGATGTGTCAGGTGGCGTCAGTCTAAACTCACAGAAGAACCATTATGTAGAAAGTAACTTTTTTTTAGACATTTCTATAGATGTATCACAGAGAGTCTGCACATACATTTCAGATTAATTTAAATACACGTGAGTGGCTGGGAGAGAGACATCAGTTTGAATAGAGGATGTTTCTAGTACCAACTTCTCACCTTCAAAGCAAAAAAAGCATGAATTACAGATATGATTGATATTGTGCCTCTATATTTTCAGTGAGAAGACTCTCCAAAACTTTAATCTCATATGATGAATACCTAGTAAATTAGAACAAATAGGGCAACAAATAACATTCAAAAGCTTCTCAACAAACAAATAAATGTAGTTCATTTCCACATGATGTAGCCACAATCTCACAGCACAGTGCATCTGTGTTCTGACTCCATGCTAACCACTGTACACCACAATATTAAAACCACCAAGTGGATTTAATCTTATGGCTGATTGGTGCAAATCATGCATCACTCTGGCTACCATGACAACAATAACAGTGCCCTTTTGGTTTAGTATTTAGTCTGAAAGTGATTTTTCTTTAACTTTAAATGTTGCACACATTAATTCACATGTAAAGGCCAGCTAGCCTGAACTGATAATAAAAGACCACATGACTGGTTTGCACAGCACAGCACCAGTGGGCCATGAATCAAGCAAACTGCAGGAAGAGGCAGCCTGCGTTATGTGGCCAAAAATTTAACCTGAAGTGGTGCACAGCCAAAAGTCCAGCAGAAAAAGAATAACTAAATTTTAAAATAATTGTCCTTAAATTTCACCACTATTACAGTTTTTGTAAATTATAACATGGGAAGAATGTGAATGTTGTGAATTTATATATTATGTAGTATTTATATATACTATATATATAATGTAATGCATGGGCTGTTTGTGTAGGCATTAAAAGCCATTAAAAGGACAGTTGTGACTTCTCAGAACCCAGAGGCAACAGGAGGGATTAGGCAGGCTAGACATGACCTTTTCCTCTGGGACTGGGAATAACTGGTGAAAAAGGAAGCATAATACACTAGGGACATGCTATACTAGACTATTATAAATGAGCTTCATGCAACAGCAGGCATACTAACCATGGTTACTCCTTGCTGTTTAAAACTTGCTACTTGAAGTAGTCAATAATGCGTCTATAAAGCTCTGTGACCTAAATGATGAAGTCATGTGAAACAGAAGCAGTCATTCAAAATCAATATAATATCCCTTTGATTCTGAAAAAAAGCAGCCTAATGTGCAAAACTTTCTGCAACTTCTAACATTTTCTGAGTGTTCTCTGAAATAGGTGGAAGTGGGTAGATTCAGATGCTTTACCTACTAATTCCAAAGTGGAAAAAAACAAACAAACTATAAAATCTATTACAAGTGAAATAGCTGTTTTCAATATGTTACTAGTGAATAAACATGTGTCCTACTAGCAAAAATATGTGAGACTGATCAGCAACATCTACTAAGCAACAAGTACTGATAATAAAAGTTCTCATTATGGAGCCAAAACAGGGTTACATTTAAATTTTTTATTATAACAATTGATCATACTAACCTAAGATTACTTTAGATTTTGTATATAAAAACAAAAGATGATTACTTCCCAATACTGTATTAAAGCTACATGTGAATAAAGTAGCCTTTTCGTCTTCCTGTCAGTCCAATATTTTGTCTAAAAGTGGCAACAATTCAATTCAATTCAATTCAACTTTATTTGTAAGGTTTAAGACCTTACACATTATATAAATATATACAGAATAATGTAGAAAACCCAACAGTCCCACTTGAGCAA
>JAUMHL010000027.1:12962525-12976117 GCA_032362345.1 Sandelia bainsii
GTTAGTAGAGATAGATTTATCTGCTCTAATATGGACATGCTGATCAAAGGTAAAACATCTTTGAGCAGTCTAGTTGGGATGGGGTCTAAGAGACATGTAGAAGAAGAAAATGCAACACAGGCATCTCATCCATGTGAAACGCATAATTGCAAATGTTGATGATAAGCATGTGAGACTATTTCTATAGCACCTGCTTCTAAAATGCCAGTAAGAGCGGTGTTACTAGGCCAAGCACCACACCTCCTCTGATCCTGCTAATACACGTGACATGCTAGGTCGGGTCCCACCTCCCTCCGCTAATTGGCTGCTCAGGAGACGCTGCAGACTTTGATTGGCCGAGAGAGGCGTCCTTTCAACAGAATTCCATCGCTGTTGTCTTAGGGATATGACGTCAAATGTGTCCTGTGTGATGAGTCTGAGCAATTTGGGAAAGTAGTTGTGCAAATCTAAAGACAATCTGGAAGAAGACAGAACATGTTTCAATCACTATTCTCTGTGCTTTTGAGTGGAGTTGTACTTTTTTGTTAGTTCTTTTTGTATATTAACCTGTTAAATTTTCCGCGAGTTTTGTGTTTTACACTGCCATATTGAACATTGTGATTGGTTTTACTGTTATTATAATGGAAATGTCCGAAATACATTCAAAGCATAAGTAGTGAGGAAAAATTCAACACAGTTCAGGTTTATCTTCATTGCATTTGCGTTTTTAGCCTTGGGAATAAATAGAGACTTTTACAACTTGCTGTATTGGTTTGAGGGAGTGTGTGTTTTCGAGCGTATGCGTGTCTATTTGTGTGTGTGTGTGTAGGAGAGAGAGAGAGAGAGAGAGGGAGAGAGGCAGTTCGTCAGATAAGGGGAGGAGTCTCTCACTGACAAGAGGGAGACTGGATTTTCTGAGTTTGTCAGCTACCCCTAAAATAGCAGTCAGCGCGCAAATGCGAACTGAAATTACGTTTATCCACAGGAGCCACCGATATAGAGTGTCTATATACAGCGACTGACTTGGGAGTAAAGGTGAGTAACGGAAATAGAAACAATGTTGCGGAGTGTGGCAGCGGTATACTGTAGCTACAAGAGTGAGTGAGTGCGCGCAGAGAAGCGCAAGAGGGAGACGTAGAGTGGATTTGAGAGTCGGGAGTCGTCAACTGTTCTGTATATCTTCTCTGGGCTAAATGCAGACCGTGAGAAACACAGTATAAAAGCAGTGTCACTTAATACCAGTAATGTTAAATTATGAGCAGGGATTTGGTGGTGTAAAATGTCCAGGTGTCTGTTTAAAGGGCGCAGTCAGACGCCCGCGCGCGCTGTTGATGTCAGTCAATTGCGAGAAACTTTTACAGGATTCGTCGTAAACAGCAATAAAGCGCCACTGTGCGTCCGTCAAGATGGTTCATTTTATGAATTATGTCTCTAAAACTTCCTCAGAGTTTGTCGTGCACTCGAAAGTGTGAAATGTTAAGCTATACTCTGGGCAAAATAGTAATCAATGTGTATATAATAACAGTGTTGAGCCACCACAACAACAGGCTACAGTTCACACAGTGTGACAGTATCGTGGTAACAGAAGTTGAGGTCTTATACTGAACGTTTGCACATTTTGCAAACAAAAAAAAAGAAGAAAGTAAATCCCTCTAACCTCGTTGAACCTAAATTATAGTTAATAATTCTTATTTAGTCACTTTTAGGTTTGCACGTGAGCGGTAAAAGTTGTCTTCTTTGATCGTTGCTTGACATTAGTGGTGTTGAAATCTAGTTGGTGCTTGTCAGTCCACGCACTCTGCATTTACTACACTTGTTTATTACCCTAAATGTTGTTACCAGTGTTGTCTGTCTACAACGTATTAAGCGATTCAACAAAAAGAGACGAGTAGTTTGCAGAGTGAGGTGCATGACAGATTACTTTAACATGTTATGACATGTTATGTATCGAGACATTTGCCTATATCTGACAGTACTACTTTAATTTATACGATATTTATAAGGTTAAAAATAAGTTCTGCTGAAACGTTCTCAATCAAATATATTCATATGAGATATTTTAGAAATAATGTGTTGATAGACTCCTTGTTGCTTAGGCTGATTACTTGAAAATTGTGCTCTTTATTATTTAAAGTGGGACTTATGGGGGCAGTGCACAGTAAATTTGAGATGATTTATTTAGTCACTTTGGTAACTATGAGAGTGGATCTTTGCTGCCAAGTGGTATTGAATCTCTCAGACCTTAGTGACCTTCACCCATGCCCACAGGGCCAGCAGTAACCCAACTTTCTGACATGTTTCTATTGTATGCCTGCACCCTAAATTTCTCATTTATATTTTACTCAACGAGTAGAAAATATCACAACTTAAATTTGTTCTGTAGTTTCATCTTTTTTTATTGGCTTATATTATTATGAATTCAGCCTTTGAAAATATTTGTTTGTCTGATGTTGCAACTTGTTTACTCTGTTTTGTTTGATTGTATGGATTGAGTCTGGCATATTTTATAGACTGGCAATTCAAGACATCCTTGAAAGCAGTGGATTGTTTAGTTACATATATTTAAAAATGATTACTTGGCGTGGACCCAATAGTAAATATTTTGTTACTTACAGTATACCCCTGAGTTATCAGGTCAAACCAATGACACATTTTATTGTAAAAGTAATTCTTCTGGGGAATTCAGTTGTTGCAGCAGTGTTAAAGCATACTTGTATTTTTCACTGTCCATTTTATCTTACTGCTGTTCTGATGGCATACACTGCCATAGCAGCTGGTTGCCCGTTATTTCTAAAGCAAAGCATAAAGCACCCTCCAATCTACAGTCATTAGCTTCTTTGCTGCCCCAGGCCTTGTCAGTAATGGGCCTTGTTGCTCATAATTCACATCACGTGAGCTCTTACAGTATGTCTAATGTGTGGATGAGGGGTTTTTTCGACTTTGCTGACATGATTATCATTTTAACAATTTATGTTGTATATTAGTCAAGGGAATGAATTTGTTGTCTGTGAAAGCACTGATAGAGCCGGTGTTTTTCTCATGCATGTGTGGAGCTGTTGTTCTAACCTCAGAGACCCCAGATGCTCTACCTTTGCTATTACACAAACACATATGGAGAGGTTTGGTAATATGACTTATTAGATTTTCTCCTGTATCATTTAATCAAGGATAGGATGATGTGGTAATGCAAGATAGATGGATGATACTTACCACTGTTTATTAAATGTTTTAGCCTTGTTTGTATGCCCCTGCATGTCTCTGTAAATGTGAGTAAGTGCGTGTTAGCGTCTTAGCACAAGTTCTCAGTGGAAGAGAAGAAATGAGAGGTGGTGACGGTGTGAGGAACGGGCAGCTGCAGCATCTTTTACAGCACTCCTCATCCCACTTCAATCTCAGTGTCTCAGCTTCTCTTTCCAGGAGAAATGTGGAGTGTGTGGGCGAGTCGGATCTGCAATTAACGCTGGTTGTCAGAAAGAGAATGCTGGCGTTTACACCATGCCTCTGAATCATTGAGTGAATGTCTTTCTCCTCCACTCTCCTCCTCCCAGGACATTTTTCCAAGGAGAACAAAACACCAGAAATCTGAAAGCCAAGGATGTATTGAATGAAAAATGAGAGAACATTCTTGGTCCAATAACAAGGATAGTGTGTATTTGATTGCTTGGTAAGCCAAGATGTTCTTTTTACAGCCGTTATATTACAATTGTTTTATATATGTTTAGTTTTTATTGTGGTTATGAATCTGTTTTTTTTTTTGAAAGCTGTGGCTTTATATAACAATATTTTGTGCAACATTGAAGGCATCTATCCAGGGTTGATTGTTATCTTTGTCAAGTGAGTTTGAAGTGCAGTTGAGCTGGTGGCAAAGTGTTGTAGTTTTATGTTTGGGTAAAGCTGGCTATAATAAGATTCTAAAACATCACAAAGTTTGTGTAAGTTTGCAGACAGAAATGGACTGCATGCATTTACAGTGCATTTACTGCAATTGCTGTGAAAAAGTATTTGCCCCCTTCTTGATTTTCTTACATTTGTTTTCACACTTAAATGATTCAGATTGATAGATGATGATTACATTTATTAAGGGAAGAAGCTGTCCAACCCACCTGGCTGTATATGAAAAGAAATCCCCCCCTTGCTAAATCATGAATAAACTGTGATTAACCACATTTTTTGGAAAAGTTTAATTTCACTTGCCACAGCCAGGCATGTTTACTGGTTAAATCACTTAAATAGCTGTCTGACAAAGTGAAGCATGTTATAAGATCCGGCAATCTAAAGAAATTCAAGAAACAAAGTAATTGACATGTATCGGTGTGGACAGGGTTACACAGCAATTTCTAAAGCTTTGGGACCATGGTGAAAGCCATTATCCATAAAAGGAGAAAACTTTAAACAGTGATGAACCTTCCCAGGAGTGGCCCTGGTACCAAAATTACTAAATACAAAACAAGAGCACAACAACAACTCATCTAGCAGTTCATGAGTATGTCGGGCATCAGTTTGTGACCTCAAACTCCAGTGCACTTGGGTTATGAAGCAGGACATGATCCGAAACACATCAGCAAGTCCACCTCTGAATGTCTCAAAAAAACCGGTTTTGGAGTGGCCTAGTCAAAGGGTCATGCTCGAAAACCCTCCAATGTGGCTAAATTAAAACAATTCTGCAAAGAAGAGTGGGCCAAAATTCCTCCACAGTGATATGAAAGACTCATTGCCAGTTATCGCTTGATTGCAGTTGTTGCTGCCAACTGTGGCACAAGCAGTTGTTAGGTTTAGGGGGCAATCACTTTTTCACATATGGTTTTTCTTCCTTAATACACAAAACTGCATTTTTTATTTACTCTGGTTATCTTTGAGTAATATTAAAATTTGTTTTATGATCTGAATCGCTAAAGTTTGGCAAATATGACAAAAAAAAAAAAAAAAATCAGGAAGGGGGGAAATACTTATTCACAGCATTGTAGATAAAAGACTTTTCATCTTTCATTTATAATTGTGCGTATGTCTCTTTATGCAGTTAATTTTTACTTTAAATGTTGCTAATACATCATGCTTATTACAGTGTTTTTCTAAATAGTATTTTAAGATCACTCAAAAACAAAACATCAGCAGCTTGATAGTGTCATGGTGTAAGTATTCTGCTTTCTCTTTGACTAACAAAAGCATCTTAGTAACATGATTCATTGTTTATTGGAGCTCCATCATCAACATGGAGATTCCAGCGCTCTCCTGTGAGACCTGGAGGTTGGATGCAGAATCTTGAGCCTGGCAGATAATGTTTTAGACCACAGTTAACTGTAGACTGTCCCCTGTAGACCAAAGAGAAAAGGAGGCTGTTTTTTCATAAATAAATAGCTCTCCTATTGATATACAGTATTTTAGAATGACTATATTGTTTGATTATGTCTGTTGTGCAGAAAATAAATAATGAGAATTAAACTATACATAAAAAGCAGAACAAATTTGGTAGTTTGGTGTCAAGTCAAGACCAACATTTTTTAATTAAGCTTTTTTTTTCTTTCTGAGTCTGGTTAGTGGTAAATAGGTCACTCATGTGCCTGCAAATATCCGGAGTGTGGGCGTCATGATGGGCCTTTGGGAAGGACTGGTATCTCACTGCAAGGAGATCCTGAGTTCAGTTTGTAGACCTCATTGTGGTGTTTGCTTCTCATATTAGTCAGGATGTTCTTGTGCTAGGCATGAATAAGTTATGGGTGTCAGACAACATTAAATTGCCAAATACTAAATAGAATTTAGTTTTCTTGGAGAAGTGTTGGAGCAGTTGTCTTTTGAAGTTAAAATTGAATTGTAATTTTCAGAAACCAGAGACAATTGATAAAATGCTTAAGCATTACTTGTCTTAAAAAAGTGACTTAGAATCTTTTCTAATATTTATAATGTATAAATTACACATTGAATCATAAAAGCATATTGCTCCTTGATGAAATAACTCAATTTCACTGTCAGTCAGAGTAAGCTCAGAGGGCGAATGTATTACTCGCTGAGGCACTGTTTGTATAGCAAGACAGCTAGCAGTGACCTTTCAACTGTCCTGCCCTTGACTGAGACCTCTGGTGGTAAGCCACCCTGTTTGGCTCACTCAGCACATGTGCTGCTGAGCAGGGCAGAGCAGCTTAAGGCTGCACTGTCTTTTACTGTCCCGTGTGTTCTTCTAAACGAGGCTTGACTGGAGATCTCCTCACCTCTTCAACCTGGACCACACAGGAGAATCAGCAGGAAGATCCTCAAGCAGAGCCGAATTCTAAATCTGCTGTTAATCTGCTTTTGCCACTGTGTTCCTAGTCTGTCTCTCACTTTACTCCGCAGTGGTTGCTCACTGTGACTCTGAACCCATTGTGTCATATAGACACTATATACTAGATCTAACTACACTATACTAGATTAACACCATAGACTGTAAATTCTCATCCAGGAATTTAGTGGAATCAGCTAAAACTATTTTATTAACTTAACATAAATGTCAAGGTTAAGCTAATTCAACTACCAATTTCTAGTTTTTATTGTCACATATAAACAAAAGTTGTTTGTTAAAATGTTAAAATGATGAGTTGAATTAATTAAGTTATGAGAGTTCACTCAACTCTTTAAGTTAAGTTGATAAAAACAAAACTACCATGTTAGTTGGCTTCCCAGCATGCATTGTTTGAGACTTATTTATTATTTATTTAGTATAGTATTTAACATGAATAGCATTTAGTTGTATAAGAAGACTGACTTGCGTTCTTTGACTTGATGTGAAATTTTAACGCAGCCTTATCGCTTATATTTTAAGTTAATTATTTTGAATAGTTAAAATATTTTGAGTTATGTTTTACTGTTATATTTTACTTTTTATTTTGTATTTTTTTCTGTTCATTTTTAGTCTTTGTTTATAAAGCAAGCAAGTTTTGATAAGTCACCTTTTCTTATCCAGGGAACAGAATAATAGCATATGCACACTTAGTGGTTTGAGAGGGCAGACTGTGGAAGCATGTGGTGGAGCAAAGGTGATGATTTTGAGAAGTCAACTCATTTAGCACCTTTCTAAGATGCACCGTATTTCTTTGGCTTTCTGGAGTGCAAGAGAAACCACAGAATCACACTGTGCATCATCTCAAAAGTGAGTGGGCCACACTTAGAGGACATATAACCCAAACGTGTGTCCTGTGGTTTGGTTAGTCATTATTTTTTAGCTTGTTTTCTTATTTTTGTTTACATGAAACAGAGATGTAGCAACAGTGAGTGACTGTGTTACTATTTAATACTGTTGAGATGTTAAGTTGTATCATGTATAAAGAAAAACTGAAAGGAAGTTAAGAAAGACGTCTCTTTGCTGAGTTGCATTTTAACTGAATTTTAATGAGGCTTTGAAAAAAAAACATAAATCAAAGGAATATATTATAATCTAATTTACTAGATCAAAAGATCTTCCGTGATTGCTAATATACCCCACTGTATTGAATTCCTGATGCTCTACTGTAGATCTTAAAAAGCATCTCTCACTGGAGATTTATCTTCTCTGGCTTTGTATAGAGTCGATTAAACAGAAGAATCATAAACAGACTAACAATTGAATTGTGTGGAAAGTAAACTTTGTTCAAAGTCTGGTAAGCTCCGTGTGAAGAAACTATGAGTGCTGTTACTGAGTGCTAAAACAGGTGAGTTGAAACATCAGTTGCAGTCTATCACTATTTGTCTAGTCTCCTGTTACCTTAGTAAGAAGTAATGTTTATCACTTACTTGTAAATACAGCTGTAAGATCTGATTTTCACAGCTCCTACAGTGAGCCCATTGATTAAAAGTCCAGTAGCTGCTGGAAGGAAGAGTTGGCTTCCCTGCAGCTGGACAGACCCTGTGCACACCCCTGAGCTGCAGGAAGGAGCCCTGGCCTACGATATCCTTGTTTTTTGTCTGTCTGAGAAGCCCTGTGAACTAGGACAGCTGGGGGTGGGGGGTGGGGGGCCACACATCACACATATGAACAGGGAATGGAAGTTATCCAGCCCTCTGCTCTCTGGAAGCTGCTCGAGTCCACCACAGGACCCTGACTTTAGGTTCAAAGTTGTCTTCCTCTCTGATGTTAGGGTTGTTCTGTAGCAGCATGAACACTGCAGCGTTTTATGCATGTTCTTTTTAGCAGAAGCATGGGTTTCCAAACTGTATCTTAGGCTGAGATAATATGTGTTTGTTTTGTGTACAGATTGAGGATGATGCCGACTTTCATCAAGCCATACTATCATCTGTTGGTTTAATAGTTCGGTTTATATTTTTAAGGGTAAACATTGCTCACCTTTACTATTTACGTGGACACATTTACAAAATGTCTGCACGCTAGCAATCCATATCTGTCGATAATGCAATTTTAATTCATTTAAAACTAGTCTTTTTGAATCTAGGCCATCCAAGTATTGTCATTGCATCTCCAGTCTCTAGATCCCAGCTCTCTATAGTGTGACTGTGATTGTGAGTGAGGTGTTGAGTCTGCCCGCTGTTTGTGCATCTGACCGTCTGTCCTCTCGCCTTCTCCCAGTCCACTTTCCATCTGTGTGCTGTAGGCTGTAAATCTAGGTGAAAATGGTGTAGTGTTTCCACCAGTGAGCTGTTCCCAGCCTGATTCATGTCAGACTGTGTTGTTCTTGATTTTGTTCTCATCCCCTCAACCTCTGTCGCTGGTCCAACTGCCAGGGGTGTTCAGAACATATATTGGGGTTGGAGAGTTGGAGGTGGGGGTGGCATCCATCAGCCACCATCAGAACGGTTGCTTCTGGGACTTAGGACCAGAGGCTATCAGCAACCAGTTTGACTGAAAAGATTCCTGGAGAGGCAAGCAGCAGCGGAGCCTGTGGGGGTCTCTCTCACTTTCTTTGTCTCTGTCTGTCTCCCTCTCTTCCTATTACAGTGTTTGCACACAGTGTTCATGTGACAGCTAGCACACATCATCTGATTTGGGAGAAACTGTGGGCTGTAGCTGCAGAAATACCCCTCAGATTATTTGCCAGTCAGTGATGTCAATAGATATTCAAATAGCAATAGACAATAGAGGGAAAAGTGTTCCTCATCTTTAAGATTTAAGTCAGTTTACCAAGTATCATCAGTAATAAAGAAACTGAGGTTTGCCTTGCACATTTTTTTAACCATCTGCCCTGTCAAAATAGAGCTTCTAGAGATAGATTGTTAATACTGCTGTTTCCTGTCAAAACACAATATTCAGAAAGTAGTATACTTTACGTGCACTGATTGTTCAAAATGAAAACTGTCCTGACACCTGATACCTTGATAACATGAAACCCAATGACAAACATTTTACACGTTTTATACATTTTCCTGCCACTTCAGTCTCCATGTGTCATACTATATTTTAAGTAATGAGCAGTTGCTTTGCTTGAAATACTTTACATGAAATGAAATGTGTGAATCACACGTCTGTAAAAGATCATTAAAAGACTGATTCTATAACATAAAATTGTAGGGGAAAAAAATCAATGCTACTTTAGCTAGCCCCTTTCACTGTTATTATGACTCATGGCCATCCTCACTGCTCAGATTGCATAAACCTTTTATGTAATGGAACACTGTGGGAAAGAGGCATCGAGTGGAAGATAAAAATGGGAAGAGAAAATCAAATATTTATTCTGAGCTTTTTCAATTTTTTTTCCATTAAAAGCAAGTCTTTCTCTGAAGACAGCAACTATAATCCTAAACAATATGCACTACATATAGTGCTGTGAAAAAGTATTTGCCCCCTACCTGATTTTTTTATCAGGTTTGGACAGCTTTTTTTCATTAATAAGTGAAATCACCATTTACCAAAATACCATCTACCAAAAACTGTTCCTTTTCCTCAGTGCTCACTATTTATTTAGTTAAATCTGCCTGCTGACCATCAAACATTTGGAAAGAATTGAATGTATGGAATCTCTGTCTAATCTGAATCCTCAGTGTTTCCAAAGAAGTGTTGAGATCAGTTAAATGCGCTGCTGCTGAGACACATTATGCATGACGTCCCTAATATCCTTACACTGTGGATTCCCCCTGGAGGAAAATCTTGGTTCATCTTCACTGTTTACCATTTCTGAGTTGCAGTCTGTGCAACATCAAAAGGCTGCCATGGCACTTAACACAGCTTGCAGAGTTTCTGGGAGGTTGGGGGACTGTTGATCCCTATGGTGTTCACATTATTATTACTCCCTGGTGAGAAGTCCATCTGATGATAGACAACCATGTAAATGGACACATGGCATTGTACTATATCAAATGGCAGCACCACTGTAATGCGTTGAAAATTTATAAACCTCTATGACAATGCATGACTTAGATTCTGTGTATGCATGTTTGTGTGAGTTTGAGTTGAGGTTACAAAAACAAGTAAGACAAATTTAAAAAATGACACTTAAGTAAGCAATAAATAAAAATGTTGAAAGTGGGAATAAAACTCACTCAGATGTGTATAACGTAAATTAATCAAATAGAGCAAAGTGTGACATAGGAAGTGTTGTATCCATTAAGAGTGATAGAGACTGACGTAACATGCCAAGAAACTAACTTATTAAACTGGCATACTATAAGTAATCTTGGTAATAGACATATTTTGCTCAGAACCTAAATTTGTTTCGCCACCAGCATTAAAGTCCTGGTAAAGCGGTATTACATTGTGTGTTGTGAGCTTGTCACAACAAGGAAAATGAGTTATCAACCACCTAGTCACCCAGCAAATGAATCCTGTCCCACTTTAAGCATTTCTTGCATTGTTGTTTGTGAAGAAAATGAAGAGCAATCCTCGAGAAGACAAATTGTCAACCACTACAACACAGGCTATTGTTGCGATTTCAAGAAAGTTAATCAATGCTTTACCTTTTAGCAACTGAAAGACTACGGTTCCCATGAAATAAATGGTGCAGCAGAACTGGTACTAATCATAACATGGTTTCGTCCACAGTCATTAAACTCACAAGTCATTTTAGACAGATGTGCTGTCTAAAAACTTCTACAGTGTTTAGTCAGTGTTGTCCTGCTGTTAGTCCAGACTCTAGATGTCTGAACGTGCAGCCACTGGTCCATTCACTTGGGGGCTCGCTTCTTCTGTTAAGTTGTGACATCTATCCTGCAGTAAGACTCATGGAAAATAGTGTTCTCGATAAAACTAAATTTATTTATGTTTATATTGAAAAACTATTAGCAAGAGTAAGATTTATTTATCAGCAATGGGAATTTGAACAGTGTTTTCGGAAGTTCTGGTTTCACTTCGATGTTAAGGGAGAGGTCATGCTAAGTATGTTTCCAGTGCGTCATCGAGCTTCCTTTCTGGCCCATGCTAAAAATTCTGAACACAAAATTAAAAAAAAGAAAAAACTAATTCAGTAGTTCAGTACTACATAATTCACAGACTGATCACATATTTTGAGCAATAATTTTCTAACATGTTTTAAAGAGGTTTGTCTCAGGCCTCAGTGAGCAGTGTGCTATTTTGTGCTACTGTGGCAAATGCTTCAGTTTTGCCATTTGAAAATCATGTATTACAATTACATTTGACTTACAGTTAAGAAGACATTCAAAAAATAAATACAGTGATCTTTGATTAGTCTTTTAACCAGATTTATCAATGTCTTTCCAGAACCCTGAAAGAGTCTTTTCACTGTGTGGATGCAAAAATATGAAGATTTTTTTTTACCCCATTCTCAAGTTGTGTCTGTAGTATTTAAGACATGTACATGCAAAATGTTAATTAAATATTTTATAGAAACATTAATATATCCCAATACCTACCATACTGTATATAGATTTTGTGTTGGGCTAGATTAAATATTCTTATTTAGACGGTTCTAAGAGTCTTTAAGACTTGTGGAAATAGTGTTTAGTGTTATTAGATGACCTGAGTTTTCAACGACTGTCAGCTCATTATTTTTTGGAAAATTAATGTTTTTGCTCTGTGACTCAAATGTAATGCTATAAACTGGAGCTACAGTAGTTGCTATAGTAGGACACTGTAGCAACTGTACCACACTGTCTATTACTTCTCAGTCGTCAAGCACATTCATTTTTAATGAGACATAATTCATCACCCTATCCTTGCATTAAAGAAGTTATCATCTATTTTCTTTGTTCATAAAAGTTTCACTAAAATATGCATCAAGGGATTTACCTTGAAGAGGAGAGTAGCTTTTCTACATGAAATGGATATAACTGTTAGGAGAGGGTCATCTCTTTATCCTTGAGAAACTGAGAATCCATTCATTGGCTGGCTTGAAAACCTGACTGACGCAAATGGATCATTGGGAATAGAAGTGTCCCAGCAGTAATTATGTTACAACGTTGCTGCCGCACACTACCACAGAGGTGGGATGGGATGGGCGCAGGGTGCTTCTTTTAGTCTTGTTTCCCTTACATCTTTCCACATAGTTAACACAGTCATAGTGTTTTCTCTCTCCCACTCTCTCTGTCTGACTCTCCCCCCTGCTTCTCTTGTTTTTTCTCTCCCTCTTTCATACACACACCTGCTATCGAACTCACACAACACACGTGAAGTGCAGTGGAAAGTTTCTGACTAACATTTATCCTGCTCTGTCGAGTGACTGTCTCATCCCTTTGTTGAATGACTCTTAAAGTAAGAGAAAAGTTGGTAGCTGATCATGTCACCTATTTGTCACTGTTGTCTTCCTGGTCTCTAGATCAACGCCGCCTGTGCCTTGCAGCCAAAGCGAAATGTCTTTTTCATTTTTTTTTCCTGGTATCCGGGACTCTGTGGCACTAAGTCAGTTAAAAAAGAGACATGAAATTAATGTAGTGTCAATGGCGTTTTCTCATGAAACCCCAAGGCACTTAGTCAAAGTCACCTTGCACAGTCCTCTCATCCCATGACAGTAGTGTGAGAGTGAGATGGAGGATGTCTATCTGGTAATGCTGTGAGCATATGATGTCCTTTGGTTATTGGTTGCTATATCCACCCATCGTCAATCAGATTTTGTATATGAGATACATATTAGGTATTTATGTGAAGAGCCACAACATTTCTGTTTGGTCGGCTATGTAACATACCCCACAGTGAAACATTTTCAGGTTCATCCTGTGGGGTTTCTTTCCTTTTGATGTCATTTTGGAGGTGATAAGTAGCTTTCTGTCTCCTGGTCCACGTCTTACAGCACCATCCCCCAGCCCAAGCAAGGTGCTAGCAGCATGGAGGATTGTTTGAACTTGCATTGATCCAATGTGGGATTACAGCTGGGTCATTGGAGAGTTGGACTGAGCTAGCAGTCATCAGGGCAGATTAACCACTTGCTGTCTGCTTGGCTGCCATTTCAGCGCAGGCTCTCAGTGCCGGCTTTGTAGCTGTCGCCTCCGTTCAGGTCACTGTAAATTTTTGAACACTCAATTTTTATATCATACTTTATTGAGTTAGGGCCAGACTGATTTAATATTGAGAAGAAACATATTGCTTAATGAAGTAAGACAAGAAAAATGCTTGATGAACTGTGTCAACAATATTTATATACAGCTCTGGAAAAAATTAAGAGACCACTGCAAAATTATCAGTTTGTCTGATGAAAACATAACTCCCAAATTCCAAATACAAATATTGTCATTTAGAGCATTTATTTGCAGAAAATGAAAAATGGTCA
>JAUMHL010000027.1:12979934-13002706 GCA_032362345.1 Sandelia bainsii
ACTCTTACTTGAGTAATTTTTTGGATGACTACTTTTTACTTCTACTTGAGTAATATTATTTTGAAGTAACGCTACTCCAGTACAATTTTTGGCTACTCTACCCACCTCTGGTAGTTGCAGGGTTCCTGTTTATATTGAGTTCACAAGTATCAACATGTGGCTGTACAGTTCATCTTTATTGACTTGTCCTGATAGCCTTGTGTTGTCCTGGTCTTGCTTCCAGGCTCAGTTTGCCCTCATTCCTTTTCTCTTTTTATGTTTATCTCTGCATATCCTGGTTTTACACAGACACACACACACACACACACACACACACACACACACACACACACACAAACACACACACACACACACACACACACACAAGGAGCACATGATTTAAGCCATAAACAGATACTCTGTCCCATTCTAACACTCAAGAGAATAAACCAGAGTGTCATGCACAAACATACTCTGCCACAGTACAGACATTGTTCACCCAATCTGAACATCTTCTGCTATGTTTATCTGGGTGGTGGTGCCAGCTGAAAATTTCCCACTTAGTTCTGGAGATTTAAATTATTATTCAATCTACAGTAAAGAATGATGTGATATGATCAATCACAGTATTAAATTGTGAACATTCAAATCCTGAAAATAAGGCTTTGTCAGTAATATGTTTTAGCTTTTGACTAACTTGTGATGAATAAGTTGGGATTGCAGCACACCTGTCATTATTAAAGTCAGACTACAGCGTTTTGGAGGATCAGATCTTTATTTTAGATGTGGCTCACTGCTTATGTTACATGTTATATTGAACACATTCACATATGGACACATGCACACACAAGAACAAAAGTGACTCTGGTCAACTCACAGGTTTGTCTCAGATAAGCTCGTCTTAACACAAAACTCACATATAGACATACAGATACAACTGTGAACTAGTCCATTAAAATTCAAAGATAATGAGTAAACTAAACTCTCCACTACTCAAAAGAAATGATAGAAAGATCAAGATTGCCAGAGAAGTATGTGATTATATTAACTCTGTATGAATGCACAGTGAATTCACCAGCATCTCTATTTCCAGTAAATATACTGAACATTTCAATGTTAAATCAACACAGTATATAGTTACAGAATTATCAATTGCAACTTGCACTATTATTGTTTTCAGAGTGGCTTCGATATACTTTTGAGGATTCTGTTTGTACCTCCTGCTAATTTAAATACTGTTTTGCCAGTTTCTGTGTGAAATGGTGAATGAACAAGAATGTCGTCATTCTCCCTTGCCTGTTGTGATGTGGTTTGGGGAAATTCTTTGTGGGGGTTCAAGCGGTTACTTTCCTGGCTCAGATAACTGTGCGTGGGTAGTTAGTGAGGTGAGGTTCTCAGTCAAGTTTGACTACAGTGTAGACCCGATTCAGACAGCCAGACACCATAATGCCAGTTCATCTGTAACCCATAATGACTGTGTGCTGCTGGAACTGGTCATTTTTGTTTTCACTTCCAATTCAGCCCCTGCCTTCCTCACCTCACAACTGCTGACTGGATCTAATGGCTTGAGTTGTTAACCTTTCTACATTTGTAGTCATAGGGGAAATGTAGTTGTTTAGACATTTTCTATTTGCTGGTGTAAGTGATGGATGTGCCTCCAGGGAGTGGGCAATATCTCTTCTTACAAAGAAGCAGCGACAGGACGGAGGTAGATCTCCTCTGGGGAACCACTGGCCAGGTTACAAACTCATGTGGGAATACACCCCCCACCACCCTCACTCCCACTGGCTTCTCCTCCAGCCCATGAGATTTCAACTACTGTCAACCTTAGTCTGCGTGCTCTCTTAATCATCTTAAGAGCAAAGCTGGCATTGGGGTGGGCCAGCTTAAAATGAGCGTGGAAATAGTGCTGTTCTGTCTTTGCAGGCAGGAGCAGGTAGACAAACTTTCTCTGTTAACAATTCAGTACAGCTTGTCAGTATAGCTGCTGCCCTGAACGTGTGAAGCAGTCTTACACTGACTTCAGTTTTGGTTCAAGTGCAGCAGTCGAAGAGATAAGGGCACGCCATGTGGGTCTCATACTTTCTGAATGCGCTTGAGAACAGAACACAGAGCCCTCCTGCGCTTTGAAGTGCTTAAGGAGACATTGTGAGTGTGAAGTTAACCTTCTGTTTTTCTCTCTCTGTCTTTCTCTTTTGGTCCTCTTGCAGATTGTGGCGTGGTCTGCCGAAGAGCGAAAAGTCTACCGAGAAGGGTGAAAGAGTGCATACAAGAACAGAGGCTGTTGCATGATGTGCTAGGAGAGTGGCCAAGAAAGGTTGTTATTTTCTGATATTGTTGAGGTGTCAGAGAAACCGGAAAGGACGCAGTCATGGGGCGGAAGAAGATACAGATAACCAGGATCATGGATGAGAGGAACAGACAGGTGAGTGTCAGAATCTATCTATCTATCTATCTATCTATCTATCTATCTATCTATCTATCTATCTATCTATCTATCTATGTGGATATTGTATATCCTGATATGCTCATATTCTCTTGTTATTCTTGCTGTTTTTAAAAGATACAACTGTATCTTTAGTTTTCGTCTTAGAAAAAAGTCTGCTCCATTACTGTCTGAAGGTTACACTCTTCCTCTCTTTTCCTTCCTCTATCTTGGAAGGAAAAGAGAGAAGGAGTTCACCAGCTGTCATAGTGTGCATGGATCTAAACAGACATACCTCCCTCCCCAAAGTCTCAGCCAGCTGAACAGGGACCATGACATTTCTTTGTCAGTGCGGTCGTATTTACAGACATGATTCCCCTGCCACCCTGCAATTTCTGCCAGGGAAGTTGATGAGGCAGCAGGAGAGCTCGGCTGCAGCGGGGGCCTCATGGCGTGGGAGTGAACTGAGTGTAGCGAAGCGCACAGCGGGCCGCCTGTGGCCACCCCACACTGAAGGGCTTGTCCCCTGGCCTGGCAGTATGGCTGGGCCCCTTTGCTGTAGCTCTATGTGTTTGCAGCTGTTCGGTAGTAATTAGGAGCAGCCACTGCACCACAACACCCTCTCATTTGCAGGGTGGGTCAGCAGGACACACAGCACCCTTCTCTGCCTTGGCTACACTGGTCTGCAGCAAGGGAGAGAGCTGGAATTCACTCTGTCTGCTTGTGTTAAATTTAAACCCCTAAACAGCAAAACACTGTACAAAACAGCTTGGTTCTGTTTGAAACAAGAATAACAGACTTGGATATCTATAGCAGGAAGGCTGGGTCAATTCTTTTTTAGCTATGCACCCTTTGATTTAAGAGCTAAGTAGATGAAAACCATGAGTACGGTATTTGACGAATTACACCAATTAATGTATATGTGTAGATTTCCTGTATCCAACTAGAGCACATCTTGTTAACACCTTCTCAAAATATAATTTGCATTCCTGCACAGGTGGAGCAGCATTTTGCTGTGCACACAGAAATATAATAGAGTTACAGTAGTACTTCCTCCCCTCTGGGTATTAACGTGATACGGTACTAGCCGATCTGTACGCTAACTGTGTCTCGGTCTGTTACTGAGAGGCTAGCAGTTCAGTGAAGTGCGAAACAAAAATCCACACTGTGGGCCAATTATCGGTGTAACACCTGGCTCTGGGTGGGATCCAAACAGAAGGGCAGGAGAGAAATCACTTCTGGTTCACTGGTGGTAGCTACACTCTTTGCAATGACCTATGACATCACAGAAAAAGGGAAAGCAGGGCTATTATATGAGAACAGGCTGACATCCAGTTGCTAGGTAAGCAAGGTAACTAAGCCGTCCACTCTGTGCAGCACATACAGTATTAAGGGGAAGATATTTCGCTCAGTTGTTTCAAAGAAAAGCAGAGTGCAGAGAGAGACGTTGCTTATTATTAATGTGCCTCCCAGAGTCTAGTGTTTGCATCAGATTTTAAATGTCTCACTGTATAATTTGTAAGAAAGTTTATCAGCGGAATGCAGGCATTTCAGGCCGCGTTGAGTTGGTTTTAGCTGGCTCAGCAGAGAATCTGCTATGACAATAGGCCATTGCACTAAAATACAGCTTTGGTATAAAGTGATGTATGCATGTGTATCTTTCTCTCTTTTTTTTCCGTGGGCCGTGAAGCACATAGTGCCATCTCCCTGGGGCGTGCTCCTAACCATGGGGGAATAGCCATTAGCATATGGTTGAGTCTTTATCTGCGACTCTCTGCTGCTAGCTATCCACACATTTAGCATTAAAATGAAAGGAGTTCCTAAGTGGGCTAATTAGATTGTTTTGCTGTTCGGGATACTATGTAGGGACATCAGAGGCTCCTCTGCTTTATCACTGCTTTAGGAGGGCTGTATTTACAATACTGGGCAAAAGTCTTAGACCACCATTAGATTTGTTTTTCCATATTCCTCTACACTCAATAATTGTCACTTTAGCGTACAGAAGATAGGCAGATACGCTGATTGCAAAAGAATGCTAGATAACAACCAACAATAATCGACAACAGCACCGCCCTGACTGATTCTTCTCATTTACAGTATTCACAGTAATTATTACCCACTGAGAGATGCACAATACAACAACAACAGAAGAGCCATTTGCACTCGTTGAACATATTCAGTGTCTTTCATCTACTTCTCAGAGCAGATGTCATAGTGTGTGTCCGTCTACAGGGGAAGTCATGGTGAAGAACGGAGGGTACACATTAGTCTTGTGTGTTATTGTAAAAAGCTTGGTATAGCCTAGTAAGTTGTGTCTACTGATGTCCTCTGGATGCCATTAAGTGAGCTCACTGGGGTAATTGCCCAAGTCATTAAAAGTTTGATGATTTTGCTGCTGGGTGGAGGGTTGCCTGCCCTTGCTGTGGCTCATTTTGGATTTTGCACTGGCACGTCAGTTGCCTCTGGGCACAGAGCAACTTTCTCTCTGGGGAGCAACCCAGCGCAAATCTCACATTTTTCAGCCTTCACCTATTCCTGAAGTTGGGAGCAGTTATTATTATATGTTTGACAAGTAAAGAGTTTTGTTGATAGACAATGGAAAGGGCAGAGGGACACTGACATCCAGTGCATACAGTATATTATCATTGTTCAAAATGATATGTGGTCTCCACAAAACTACACTGAAGGAGGAAAACTTGAAATTGGGTGATTGTGTTTTTGCTGTTGAGTCTAACAGAGAGGTTGCACCTTACAATGCATCACCGAAATGCTTTAGATGCTGAATTTTGAGTTTCAGATTTTATAAACACACATCACACTGTCAAATAACTAAGTTTTCAATAAATTGAACAATTCAATTGTACTTAGACTGGATGATTCCTGTTATTGATTAGAGATATTTCTAGGAAACCCATCTATATTTTGTTAACTAGCATGCCATTCTCTCACTAAACAGGATCATTCACGGCTACTGTAGGTTTCAAGGTCAATCCCAGCCAGTGGACAATGCCTTTGCGCCCTCAACTGTCCACATGGGCAAGGGGCTGTCCTCTCCCCAGCGAGAGCTGATCGAGGCAGACAGTTGTTGTGGCCCTGGCCTGTCTCCTGGGCCCACATGCTCTGGCACTGCATAGCCAGGGCAGGAGCTACAGGGCCTGGGTCACTCTGCCAGCTGGTGCCAGACCTCTCTGTTTCTCAAGCCCACTCTCATGTCTGCTGTGGGGGCCGTCAGAGGTGACATGAGGTTCTAATATGGCCGCTAGCTCCTCCTCACCCCTCTGAAGGTGTTAGTCACTCAGGCATCTCCTGCCATGCCCCAGTCACAGCTGCACTCTTAGTCCCAGATGTCTTGTTTGTCATCTTGGCATCTCTGCCTGAGGATAGACATTGATAGACCCTTTGATTGACACATCTGTGTGGCTTGGTTTGTTATAATGTATTAGATAGAATACAGTTTTTTGTGGCAGGATGTTCTTAGTTGAGGATGAAAACAATAAAACAAAAATTGTATATATGTGTGGCAAGATTTTCATCAGTAACTTTTACCTGGGTAAATATGGCACGGTTTTCTCTGCTTTAGCAATACTCTGGGTGAAAAAGATCAGTCAAAACTCTCTTGACTGATGCGAAGGATTTATTTTTACAGAAACATGTTACATAGTGCTTAAAATATGTTTTTATATGTTGGAGCTTTATTAGCTAGCAAATACAGAAAGCTCATACCCGTAGTAAAAAAAAAAGTGCATATACAAATGGAATTACCAAGCTCAATTGTAGCTCAGTAAAACTAGTTTTGGTGTTGGGAGTTGAGAGCAGATTTACCACTCATTTTGACATTTTGCTAGTGTCTTAAAAGGTCAGAGTTTTCAGCCTGGTACAGTCCAAATGAGATGCTAGTATGGTTACTGATCTGTCAGGTATTGTGTGAGCTGTTATAATGACCTTATCAAAAGCACAGAAATTTGGAATCTCTCCAGTTTATTGCAAGTGTAAATGTCTTCTAACTTCTCTTTTTCCCTGACATTTGATGTCTCATAACAGCTGCAAGATGCACTTGTATAGTGTTTGTTACATCACAGCTCAACAATACAATAAAACAATGACAGGCTAATTTTGTCATTGTGAATTACATGAATTAGAGAGGGAGCTAGACTGCAAGAGCAACTCAAATTTTTTAAACCACATTGGGTATCTTTGTGGGTGTCTTTGACTTGGTGAACCATAGAAAAGCTCTTCCAGAGAACCACTTGACCTCAGAGATGTCTGTGGTTATCCTCTGTCTCACCAGTCGCCCCAGAGAAGATGGGGGTGGATGGAGGTTAAATTTGTTTTGTGTCATGGCTTATCAAATTGAACTTTTTAGATATCCTATATGAGAAAAACAGAGCTAAATGATCTAAAATAGCCCACTTCTTTTCCTATTAAAGGTAACTGTGTAAGTACAGAAGAGTAATGTGGCTGTCACCTTTAATGGCAGTGTGAACATCAGCTGGCTTTTGTAGAGGTACTGTGTCTGTGAATGGGGCAAGGACCATGTCTCAGTGCTGTTGCTGAGATTGAAATGGAGCGGTGCCTGGGTCAGCAGCCCTGCACTCAGCACTCTGCCATGCATCCAGGTGGAACAAAGTCCTCGCTCAGCGTCTCATCCTGGGCTTCCTGCTGAAAGGTGACATCTCCATGGCTTAACAGCCACATTCATCTGCTAAAGAGCATACAATTTGTTAATCGTTTTCCCACATGACAGTTCCTGCTTTCCAGTTGGTTAGGCAAACAAACAAATATGCAAGCAGGCGAATGGAGTGGGCCGCCTTGGTGTTTAGTCAGAGGAGACTAGTATCAGCTGGTTAGGACAGCAGGTCCTCTGACTGGGTAGAAACAGACCTGAGACTGGTCACATGCATTATGTCCTTGTTTGCCTCCATGCAGTGATCCACCTATGAGAATATAATCAGAAATGACATGCACAAAACCACACAATGCCTTTTCTGTTCAGCCAAACTTACTCAAAGGCTTTTATGTGTCTACAATTTGCAAAGAAACATGTCATTTGATTCAGCTCCTCCTGTATTTAAACCTTGTCATTTCAAGAAATGCCATTTTAGAAGTTGGTTTGTCATATGAGCTTCACTAACATTGGTGCACCGAACAGAAAATGACCACGAGGGTGGGATCCTCCTTGTCTAGAGCAGAAATAATTGTCCAGTGTAATTAGTGTAGTATGGAGGATCTGAAATACATTTATCACATTTGGAGTGACCCTACCCGTTGGAGTGGTTACAGAAATACTATACAACACATAGGATTATACAGCATTATATCAGTTAAAATGAGGGTATAGCTGCAGGCTGTGACCAATTAAAGTTGAACAAAGCCAGCTCATCTGCTCAACTCCTCTCTTAGTAGGTCAGTGAAGCTGATGGAGAATACAGACACATGCAGTCCTTTGTGGTTCTAAGTGTAGCTTTTACCAGCAATTCGCATGCCACAAACATTTGACAAGTCACATGCAAGAAAGAAAAACACAAATCTGAAGCAATGCTTTCAAATGCACACATGTAAAACAATTTTCTGGAAACAACCATTACAAAACCAAAGAACAAAACAACTGCGTTTCTGTCCTCCCTACTTGTGAATATTGTTTTTTTCCCTTGAGAAATGAGTGTAGCATACTGTAAAGAGGTGGTGTAACATAATGACATGTGTGAATGGGTCTAAGGCAACCACAGAGACAGAGCTGCACAGACACAGGACATAAAGTCACTTTGCAGAGAGGGTTGCGTTACCACTGGAGTGATGTATGACCCGAGTCCCATCTGAGGGCTCATGTTACAAGGCTTATGCTGCGCTACAGAGATAGCTTTCCGTATATGGAGTCAGGGGCTATAGTAATGTATGGACTCCTGTTATTGCCAAAGCTCTGACTCAGCTAGCTGACTTGTGCCTCTAACCCTGACCTCTGTCTTGTTAACTAGATATTTCAGATATGCACCATATTATTGCAAGAGTTCCTAAAGTGGGAATAATCTTATCTGTTAACTTGGTTATGGTAACATTGTTGTAACTTAATAACACTCTTAAAACTGAAAACACCAATTATTTTCCTGATTAAGCCCATTGTGTACGCAAAGTTTTAAAGACTTTAGCAGCACGAATGAACATTGCATTGAACCTTTTTACTTCTACAATTATCTGATAATTACTGTTACAGTACTTTGCATATTAAGGTTTTACATACAAAACATATAATTATTTTATTAGCTATAATGCATTAGTATTGCTGACAGCATAAAAAACAAACTTGATCTACAACGACAGTTGTTGCACACACACATACAAAATAATCCAACAAAATAGTGCTTTTTGCTAACAGTACTTGAGCTGTTCTTCCCCAACTAATTATACAACACACAAGTCTTTGGATAAATACACAAATGCATTCTGCCATAATGAGAATGCCAAATTAACATTTATACCTACATCAAATTGTGTGTAGATGTACATGTTTATGTTTTGTTGACTTTGGTCTTCTTTTTAATTTAGAGAAATAGCTCAGCAGTGTTTTCTTTGTGTTCCCCAGGTTACCTTCACAAAGAGGAAGTTCGGCTTGATGAAAAAGGCCTATGAGCTGAGCGTACTTTGTGACTGTGAGATAGCACTCATCATTTTCAACAGCTCTAACAAACTGTTCCAGTACGCCAGCACAGACATGGACAAAGTGTTGCTGAAATACACAGAGTACAACGAGCCCCATGAGAGCAGAACCAACTCTGACATTGTAGAGGTGAGTGCGTGTCACTTTCTTATTTTGTCAGAAAAAAACTTCCTACCTCACTTCATACCTTTTTAAGTACATGTTTTTTTTTCTTAGCTGACTTATATTCCAATTTAGGTGCAATTATGAGTAAAATAATCACATTTACAAGATTGATTTAACCTTGAAAAGTTGGTTAAATGCTGTAAGGGTAACAAACACAAAGAAGAGGAACAAGTAACAGTTTCCCTCTAGTCACCATTGTGATAGGGCGCAGTAGGTCTGCACTCTCTGATAAGTTCAGCTAAGCTTATGCCCATCAACCGACATGAAAAACCTCTCCACATGCATGCACACAGTAGCTGCTGACCACCGCTGTTTCCTATAGATATTGTACCTGTAGGGCTCAGTTCTCTGGTTATTCCTCATTACAGACAGTCAGCCTGGGTATTACTGTAATATTTCAGTGAAGATACAGTGTGTAGTACATTCCATACTGCTCTATAAAACCCAACAAGCACTTGGGTTTCCTGGAAGATCCTGCACGCCCAGTGTCTAGTGCAAGATTAAGCCACTTGTTATGCCAGCAAACAAAGTTGTCAGCCAAAAGTATATAAGCCTAAGTAAAGGAGAATGATTAGGGATGCATCCTGTTCGCAGCATCTTTTATTGGCACACGTGTGATTTCTGATCTTATTCAAGCTTTGCTTTAAGAGACCAGTATCTTTTCTCTGGCTAAATGAAAGCACATACAATGAATATTAATATCTATTGATAAAATCATTACACTGCTAGTATAAAATTGCTCTTTCATTTTTATAGTTACAATTTAAAGTACACTTTTATGCACAAAGATGTTTTTTATTTGACAATGCAGACTGCTGCATTGTCAGTGTTTACTGCCACCTGCCCACAAAAATGTACAGCGTTTTTATTACAGCTTCTTAATTAATACACATTAAGGGCGTAAGATGGGTGCGATTGAAAATTTTCAAGAATCCTAGCTTTGGAAAAGACTTCCACTTGGAGGAATTAGTGAAATTACATGCAGTATAAAGGAGTCAGCTGTGGCCCATTATCTTTTATTCATGCTGCTGCTTGTGAATTACCTGCTTGGCAGACCTGCAGAAGAGTGCTTTGGCATCCAGTAGAGTCATACAGTCACTCTTCCATCAGGGGCTCTCAGAGCAGAGCAGGGGCTCACCTGCATAAAAAATACATGGATACACTCCTTACTTACGTAACAGTGACCACAAATGTGTTTTTGCTGTGACTCTGGAAGCTGTCTTATTTTAAACAAGACTTTACTGCAAACCTGCATACCACCAGTATTCTCACAATTATTATGGGGTTATTTGCCACCAATCATTTGGGTCATTCCTATCAGGCTGTTGTAGCAAATACATTATATCTGTGGTCTATTAGTGTATGTTTATGTGCTGTACATGGTTTAATTGGAATGTACATGTTACATACTGTAGCACCAGTGGTCCCATGCTAACTTGCCACCTTGCCCTTCCGGCAACTCTCAAGGAAGCTCTCCTGCTGCACAAAAGATGAGAACAAGCCTGAGAACAAGCCACTGTTGTCCCCGCTCACTCGGCCAGCATCTTTGCAGATATGCACAAATTTTTCACTGCCTGCTGGCTACATGGTCAAGGTTCAGGAGCGAAGAAGCAGAGCAGAAGTAATCAACCGAATCCTCTTCACATTATCACCACACAACCCCACTATTCACTTTGGTGAAGTAAAAGTTGGAGGTGGCTGTGGTATTTAAACATGGTTTTAAGAGAAATCCTAATATCAACTGTTTTGTAGACTGCTTCTATTGGTGAGCACTTTTATAGTCTTTGTGCTTTTCTACAGTTGTACAGATCCCTGTACACTACACAGAGGAGCTGATGCATTTGTAATGATGGGTAAAATCCATCCCTCCCTCATTTATCTGGTGGAATGGGCCTCACATGAGGACACTTACACTGGACACTTATCCCAATTTTTAAATTGTGTTAAACCAATTTATTCCATGCAAACAATCATGTGCTCATTTGTTCAGTTTAGGAGGCCAGAAAAACCCTCTCCCACTTTTCACTGTGAAGCTCATCCCGTGTGAAAAACTAAATCAAAGGTCACATTCCTGCTCAGTTGTACCATCTGTAGATAATGGCTGAGCTGTGCAGTGTGGGAGAACAGTCTCCATGTTTTCCACAGATGGGTGCATGCTTGGGCCACAGTTTGATAACCCAGTGGAGGGCTATGGACTTTGTCTCAAACTTGGCTCACAGTCCAAAGCAGAGCAGTAGGCTCAGATTTTACCTCTACAGTATCTGTGTTGCTTTGTGTGTTTGCTTGTGTTTATGGTCTTAAGCTTACCAACACCTGACAGGCGACAGGTGAACAATTGTAAGGTAAATTCTTATTTAATTCTTATAAGTTTTCTTAAAAATAACATCAGCATCTGCAGTTTAATTGGAACTGATCAGTTTCCATTCAGTATTTATTTTTCTTTTGTAGTTTAATAGTAGTGAGATGTGGTACATGTAGTACAGTAGTAGTACATTTGCTGTATCTATATACCTTTGTGATGTAGGTTGTCGACACATGTTTTGGCTGATGCTGTTGTCTCAAGACCATACTCATCAACACACAGTGAATTCTCCTTGGAAATAAATGTGCTATTTAATAGGGTTTTGTTACTGTGAAGTGAGCAGAGTTAACCTGGCCTTGTTCCTATTGTGTTACCTATTCAATTCAGTTTATATCAGAAATGAAAATGCTGCTGTTAGTCATTACATTAATCTAATAATATTTACTCTTCCTCCCCTCTCCGCTTGTGGAGCTAATGAGATTTTGCTCATGCTGAGCTATAACCCCACACAGTTCTCTTGCACACAGAAAGATGCCTGTGTCTCCAGGAGAAATCCTTTAAATCAGACAGTAACTTCACAGGCATCGTTTGGCGTTTTGTATCCTCTCTCATACAATCAATGTATATAATATAGATTAAGTTTAATCACATTTGCTGGCACATTGAATAGACATTAAGTCAACGCTTAATTGTAATCTTACAAAACCAGGGTTGTGAATTGGCTTTAACACAATTTGATAATGCAGTTTTAGTCAAATACCAATGCCTCATAATTGTAAATAACTGAACTGCACCATAGTCACAGAACTGACTTTTCACTGCTCTTTTTATGTCTTTTACCCTGATGATTTGTGAGTGTAAGCAGCCTCATTCATAGGGAAATACTGTTTATCTTCTTCATAATGAAGAGGGGTCGTCATTGTTACTGTGACTTGGGGAAAATAGATAATTCCTATCTATTTATGAAGGAACAGTCCCACTCTCACAAGACCACTACAGCAAGAGGAAATGACCATGAAATTATCACGCAATTTCTATTAGGTTTTATTCCATGATCACTATCAACTTTTGTCAAAAATGGAGCTATATTAATTATTCAATACGGTATGTAAATTTTGACCATTACTGAATGCCAAGCCCTGTGTCTTTTTATCTGAGTACCTATTCTGTTTGTTTCACCCTGCCCTTTGCAGATTTTACAATGAGAAAAGCTATGTACACAATCACTACAATTAAAGGTTCAATTTGCTGTATGATTTATCTTATTTTTTTTATTAATGGAAACAATCAGTGCATCAACCTTCAAAATGACAATTTCAGTGACTTACAACTCAAAAGAAAAATAAATGTTATTACTAGTTATTGAATAAATCCCTTAAAGAGCTCTGGGTTGAACGGCACCAGGAGTTTCAGACAGGGGATGTTTATGTTGTCAGTCAAAGCCTGAGCAGTGATTAAGACTCATTTCGATCTTAATGAATGCAAATTGGCACATCTGCTATGGTGGGATAGCTGTCCAGACTCTTCAATTAGCATGATTGATCAATTATCCTGCTGCTGGTGGCTCACTGGAAATGGAGGCTAGGGAACAAAGTTAGGTTGTGGGGGGTAGGAAGGGAGATGAAAGACCACAAGGAAAAAAATGAACAGAAAACTGTCCAAAACCCTCTCCCAGTAAATCAGATTGACTGTGAAAGTTGGTATTGTATGCTGTACGGGGTAATGTCCGGTTCTTCTGAGACATCTTCTGATACCAGAAATGCAAATGACATCACTTCCTCTGCAGCAGAGCATCTTTCTCTGTAAAGACCAAAGTCACTTCCTGTTGTTGGGGTCACTGTATGTTATGTTAATGTCCAGAGGCAAAATGTAAATCTAAATAAGCCTGCTGACAGACAAGTGTGCTGTTTTAGTTTTTGGTTAGTGGTTCGGTTCTTCACAGAAACAGGCTGCTCTTTTTATTTCTTCTTTTTCTCTAAAATACTCTAAAAGCTAGCAAGCTGCCGTTTCTGTAGAATATTAACTCAGTTTAACATTTCATTCTGTATCTTGGGTAAATTACACTTTTGACATTATTCTAGTTGGAAATATATGTGATTTCTTATAGTCTGACTGGCCAAATTGCTCAGTCTTTGTTAGTTACCTACATCATCATCTATCGTTCACTGGTTTGTTTACAGTGGCTTGGAAAAGGAGAGAAGCAGTCTAAATGTAATAACAAAATATGACTTCAGAGCAGATTTTTTACATTTACAGTATCCGATCAATATTTTGTCTTTAAAAGGACTGAAAAGTAGAACATCAAACAAAAAGTTAATCTTTTCTGCAGTATGGTTGATATATGACTATTGGGGAATCTACCTAAGCTTAGTTTTAATTAATTATATACGGTATATAGGGTTTAATGACTTTTGTTTGGTTTTACTTTCCTCCAGCTTTTCATCAGTATCTTTATACAGTACTTCAATGTTTCACTCTGAGTATGGCATCATTATATTGATGTTCTCCTTTTTGGTATTTCACCATAGAGCTCACAGCAGCAATGATGAGATATCCCTTTTAAGCTTAATCAAATGTCATTGCTATTGACATAGACTTATTGAGTTGATGTTGATTTTCCAGGGCTTTCCAATATATGTGAAATTTTCTGCCGGCGCTTTTTTAATATTACAGAAAAAGTATGCACACTTTTGGGCTTCTGTGATTTATTGGACTGATATTAATATGATTTTCTATATTTTTATTTTGACTGTAGGTCACAGTATGATATTATATTTTGGAAATTTATTTTTTAAATTTATGGATATGTACATTCTCTGCGACACAGCTTTATAATGAGGAAGATGTTTTGTGTTTGTGTGCCATATAAATACACAGCCTGTCAGTCAATCCTTTGTCTCTGAAAAGGATGGTAAACTAACATCTTGGACAGCCATTAATTTGTGTTTCTGAAAGCCTATTACTGCCTCTTCATTTGGTGCTCATATAATCACACAGTGTTGTGGGTATGAGCTATTTCCTCTTTTCAGTGCGTATCTTATATACCTGAGAACTAGCACTTCACCTTTGGGCCTTTGTTTCATGCCAGGTCAGCTCCAAAGTTAGCATGTGTTGCTGGTCAAAACAAACACACTCGCTCTTTATAGCGTACAAGTGTCTATTTTCAGACCAGTGCAGTAGGACTAGATAAAAACATGAACTCACAAATGTTATAGTAAAAACAGAGACAAGTGTTCACAGGAGCCACAGAAACATCTCTGATTTCCCTCAGAGTTGAGGGATCAAATGAAACCTCTATAAGTACTATAAGTTGTTAGTTGTTCAATGAAGGTTTGTTAACTGAGCATTCATACATTTACATGTATGTATTTATTACAAATATTCACTGCCATGATAGTGAATCAATAGTAAAAAAAAATCATGTTATGTCATGTTATCCTTTTCATTTGTTACTGCTTTTTTTGACATATAGCATGACATCTTCACATTGATATCTCTTATGGAGTAATGTGGTACGAGTTGTCTGAAAAGTCTTCTCTTGCCACGGTGAGTGAAGCAGTATTAATGGTTCTGTTGCGAGCAACATGCTGGGTTTCAAAGTGTCCCTTTTTATAGGACAAGGACTACTTTTCCTCTGGGCTTTTAGTGAAAAAGGGTCACCAGTTCTCTTTTGTAGTATAGTGTAATGAAGCAGTTGTGGTAATATTCATGTGTATAAATTACTATTCTGGACTATGTGCATGCTATGAAACAGACAGTACACAGTAAATTGTTACCTGATGGCAGAGTGGATTTTCACACTGTGAAAATGTAATTTGATTACTGGAATTAAACTGGCCATAACCAACAGTATAATTTCTCTTTATATGGGATTTTGTCCTCTGGGGCTTTTCAACAGTTTTTGTTTGAATTGCTGAATTGTTTAATTCCATTATCAAGTCCTGGTTTTCTGTGCATTTTAAGTCTATCATGTATTACATCTCACTGTTTTATTATGTCTCTGCTCTCTGGTGTGTGATGCTTGTTACCAGGTTACTGCTAAGAGAGTTTTGCTTTTGGCACATATCGTGCTTCATTGACGTCAGAGCTTTTTTCCACCCTCTCAACTACTACATTGCATATGTCTCATTTCAAACTGAGGGTCTCTTAGAGAACATATAATGAAAGGAGACACAACAACAAAAAAACACAAGCCTTTCTTCTAAAAATTAGCTTCCAATATTATTAAATACTGTTTTTTTTCGATTCATATTCAAAAATGTTGTTCATATTTCATTTTAAGATGCTTTTGAAATATCAAACTTTCTTGGAACTAGTGCCACTAGTGTCACTTATCTCACATTGTTCATACTAACTAGAAAAAAATTGTTGACACTTAAATTTTTCACTGCCATGATAGGATTATTTAATTTTCCCTCTAATTGATGTTGGCATTCATTTTGTATTAACGTCTTCATTGTATAAACATGATTGCTCTCCATTTAAACCAATTAAAATGTTTATTTAATTTTCTTTATTTTGAAATTTGTAGGGTGGTGTGACCCGTTTAAACACTATTTAATGTTTACTTTTTATATGTTATGATTGTTAATGAGCAGTGTTGCTGTCTAACATATTGGTTATTACATGCATTACATTAACTTCATAGGTATAATGCACATCAGAAGTTTCCCTTTATTAGCAGCACGATAGTTAAACACAATTGCTGTTTAAACAAACAAGGCAACAATGGTGAGTACAACTTTAAAATATTGTGCATGAAAATGGACATTTCTGAAGTAAAGACGGTGCAGTTATCATTATTTACATTATTCCTGCAAGTAATTTGTGCTTAGCTGTGCTACAGTATATGATTATTACTGACTGATGAACATGAGTGACTTAGCAGAATCTGGGTGGGGATGATAATCAATACACAGTGATGTGAAATATTACGCTATTTAACCCATTGCTGTTAAGAAAAGTAATGGGAACATGATTTCATACTTTTCTGCAATAGCAAAATGTTAGTTGCACATACCTGGCTACTGAACTGAAACCAAATATTGTACCTGTCATAAACTGTGGTGTGAACCACATAAAATGGGTCAAACACTGAACTGACCTAATTTGGTTTGATCTAGTTACAGAACACTGATACTAGTTATGTTGAAGATCATTAGAACCACAAGCTGTGAGTTTACCCTCTGTGTTCTTCAATGACCTTGTGGGCTGAACGGCTGAAATGAGACCTTGCTTTCGTGCACAGCAGCTTCTCTGAGTTAGCTCGTGCAACAACCAGCTTGCCCTTGTGCCCCCTTCCTCCTACTGTGCGTGCTGTGCGGCCTACCCCTCCTGCCCAGGGGCGAGGACAGAGCAAAGCCTGCTGGGATGGGGAGGGGACTGGGGGGTTAGCTGGCACTGTGCCACCTTCTCCTGGCTGCCTGTCCTGACTGGGGGAGGGAAGGGGGGCTGCTGTGCCTCAGATTGATGAGGACAGGTCTGTGGTCTGGGTGTAGAGTGTTGCAGAACAGACGTCCTGCTGGCACATCCTGCCCTCTCTGCCGCACGCCCCCCAGCCCTCCGTACTTGCCTTATCGGAACTCCTAATTGTCCTTATGAATATTTTAGAGGCAAGCAGGAATGGGAGTTCAGGGTTGGGGGTATGGTTTCAAGGGCCCTGACAGCTAATGATCCACTCAATAACCAAAGAGAGAGAGGGAGACAGAGAGACAAGGAGTAAAAACAGTCAGAAATGTTTTTTTATAATCTTTTGTCTGGATTGTAGTTTCTTCTGATCAGTTTTTATTATATGCCAACCCTTTTTTTATGTGTAGTGCGAACAGAGTGTGTTCTCATTCTTTTTAATCTGTAGATAATGATGACATTGGTTTGCCTTTATCCTCAATTTGTAGTTTAATTCCCTCTTGTCTATACTGAAAATATGCTGTCCGCTGATTGAAAGTGTTCTCTCTGACTGTGGCGGCTAATAGCTTTGTCACATCAGTCATTCATCACAGTCTCAGAGCAGAAAGCTCTGAAGGGATTGCTCACTGCACGGCAATCTTATTCAGTAAAATGGATGAGCTATATTTAATTGGTAAACTAGTCACTCAAAGTCAGGTAATCATTTGCAGTATACAACATACAATGAGTTTGTCTCACATTTATCAAACACTGCTTTAGATGTAGCAGGCATGAGTCACTTTAGACCCACTGACTTTGAGGTCTTATTTCGGTTTGTCCATTGTCACTGTAACATCAGGTGGGATTGAATCTCACTATGTATATTGTTTTTCTAACAGCTGCAAGACAACAATATCAAAATAAAATGCAGACTGTTTGCCCCCTCCTGCTGTTCTTCCTGTCCGCTGAGTAACTAGACAATAGAGTGAACCAAAGGAAGGACATGAATCTAGCCTCATATCCTGATATCAGTCCACTCAGTAATGTGTAATGGTCATGAGATTAAACAAGATATGTCTGGGAATTGCAGAGGTCTCCTTATCTAATAGCCCCCCATTCCCAACTCACAGTATGTGGTGGGAAATAGAGAGAGAAAAAGGGCTTCCTACATTACAGTAACCTGGTGCTGCATGGGCCATGGCACACAGTGCCTAAAGATCAACTAATAGAGGCTTTTATTCACCTCGAGTGAAGAATACAGCACCACAGGGGAAAGGGAACATGATGATAGTGAAAGTCTCTTAAGATGTTATATAAGAGCAGAAATATTCCTTAGCAGATAAAAGCTTTCCTATCAGCCGCCTCCCCATGCTGATTTCCTACTGCTTTCCCACTCAAAGAAGCCCTTTGATAAGCACATTAGATGGAACGGCTTGGACACAATAGTGATGTCATGAGGATTAGCATGCTACCTTGTTTAGTGTAGCAGTGGGCACAAGGGCTAATTCACAGCACTGCAGGGTGAGGAGATGGGAGACACGGCTAAAATGAGGTGAGAGTAGGCCACTGCACAACAACCAAAATATAGCTTCTAGGTACTTTAGGGAAGGCTGGAATAAAAACATCATGCATTAAACATTCAAGATGTACTCCACTTTTTGAACATTTTGTGTATTTTCCTGCTGTATTGCCATTCCACTACAAACTGTCTTGCTGTCGAGGGGGCCTGTAATCAGAGCTGTGGTGCACCAGTCATAGGTCAGGTGGTGCTCCACCAGTAGTGGAAGCTACTGTAAGTATAGCTTTTTGCTGTGATTCAGGCACAGTGGAAGAGACAATAGAAACAGCCTCTTCATGCCTTCCTTTCAGCCATCTCCCCCACAATTTCAGAAGTTCAGCTTTTATGCCTAACCACCATCTTTCTCCTTTCACCCTGCCTTCCATTCACGTGCAGTACTGTACAGTGCATGAATAAGTTAAATGCAGAAAGCTCTCTTGACACAAGAGAGGCAGAACATTAGAGTGTAATGGTTTTCGAAGACTCGCAGCAGCAGAGTAAATTGCTTGGGCCCATTTCACTGAAAGTACTTCCCAAGAAACAGGTGATGTAGGTGGCTTATGCAATGGTTTGAGTTTTATTTTTAATCCAGGGGATAGTGTTTACTTCAATTTAGCAATAAATGTGAATATAACATGACTAGTTAAAAAATACAAAAAATATTTCTGTGTTTTATTGGTAGTTACTAAGGTTCGCACTGTGCAGGATTACATTAAAAAGGAATTCACACTGGTATCAAAATAAAATAGTATGAAATGTTGCCTTTTACTGTACTGAACTGATGCGGTATACTGCAAACTGTGATGAATGTTCCCCATGGTTACAGCTACTGTAGGTTAATAGTCAGGGCTCAGGTGGAGACATAGAAACTTCAAGGCCTCCAGGAATGAAATGAAGTGAAGTATCACACAAGCAAATGAACAGAGAAACATACATGGACACATAGAACACAGTGCCCAGTTGCTTTGACGTCAGCCACTCAGAGTCTCATTTTTATTTGAAGGGCCAAATTTCTATCAATAAAGGTTTGGACTGCTGTGAGAAAATAGCAGCTGGCCTTGTTCCCATTCATCTTTGTGAGTCTCTCTGGGCCTTGTAAATAGATTACAAAAGTTCTCTTGTCTATACTCTCTGTAGCCTTCCTTTTCGCCATAAACAGCCCATGTTTTTTAGCAGAAAATGCTACTGAAAATCCCAACCTCAGCTGTATTCACATTCAGCCAACTTTACTTTTCTTTAGTACAAACGCCACAGTTAGATTCAGCATTTGAGAGGCAGTTTGAAAATTCTTTTATCAAACTATTCAGTATGCACAAAGGAATTATGCCTTCTTTTTTGCATCCTGCAAAATTTTTCCCTTTTTAGGTCAGAACAACATAGTAGTCATGGAGCAGTAAGCAGCACTGACATGTAAGAGAAAAGTTGGGTGTCAAGTGGCCTTCAGGGCTGCATGTGGTCCCTTCTACGGCCATGTCTCTGCGTGGCTGCTTCTGATTGGCTGGCATGGGGAGCCAACCCTTGACAGGTGTTTGAAAGAGGGACACCTGTTTGGCCATGTACTGATTTAGTGATCCATTTACTGGGAGCTGTGGGTAGCGTCTGTGGGACACCCAAAACATGCCAACTCGTTTAACAAAGAATTACAGCATTGCTGTCCCAGGCCTTCAGTGCCACATGCATTAGAACGCCACGGAGATCATTAACTCATACACAACAATGTTGTGCATACACACCACCTTGCATCACAGTTCAATTCATTTCTTTTTTAAGATATGGGTTGTAGTGATTCCTGTTTGTGTCATGGAACAGATTCGAGTGCTGCCTGCCCTTGTCTGCTGTTATCTGGTTCCTGCTCACCCACTGTGCTGCTGCCTCCCCTCCCTAAATGGCTTGGGCCAGTGGGTGCGGCGCACTGAAGGCTGGCCAGGCTTGTTGTGAAAGTAGAGCAGCCCTGCCCATCCCGCACAGCCATGCCCGACCAGTCCAACCAAGATATTCCCATAATAAGCAGGTTGAAACTTAAATTTGCAGGTTGAGATTGGATCTTTGACTCACTGGTGGAGAAAGTGCATAGTTTAACCCCAGTAAACACAGGCCTTTCAGGACCCTAACTAAAGTTCGTTCAGTAAACAGGAAATGAACCAGCAAGGCGTTTTCTTAGAATGAGAAGAATGCCACTGCTCTGTACCACACCAAACAGTAATGCCTCTGTGGTACAGTGCTAGCCATTCATTATCCAGAGAACTTTGCTTTCTCTCTCTCCTTTGGGCATTGTGGACACTTATTTGACAAAAATGTCTGTGCTTTTCTCAACTTCCTTATTTCTGTCTCTTCTGTGCACAGTATTAGATGTGTCTGTTCAATGTAGATTAACAGTGGTTTGCCCAACCATGTACCCTACTTCCATTAGAAATTGTATGCACATGAATTTGTGGAGATGGAGTGAGCAGTGAGGTATGTAATGTTGCTTGGTTTTAATGAGCAATGATATTATACACAAGTCTCATAAAGTAATGGCACAGGTTTTAGGAAATGTGACTTACACTGAGGTTGTGGTGAGAAGCGCTGGGTTAGCCGCACTGTCTGCACAGACCTAAACACACTGTCACACCGCTGTCAGAGGATGTAGCAGCTGTAGAAATACCCCCCTGCCCCAAAAGTCGACACAAAAGTTGCACCCTCAAAGACATTGCACATATGCACCACTACACTCCTACTCACAGTTTCTGTTTCTGTCTCTGTCTTTCGCACACACATTTTCCACTTTGTTGGGTGATGAAGACCAGAAACAGAGAGTAAGGTCTCATTAGTGTGTGGAGGCTCTTCTCCTCTGGCTCACACTTCGACCCTTACATCCACAGGAGTCAGCGACCTTCCTGTAGACGCAAGGCCTCAGAGGCAGCCCACAGACAGAGCAGGGCACTGCTGTGGACCTGCAGCAGCACGATAGAGAAACCTTGAGAGCCACACATAAATCATGTTTGGATGTACACTGTCTTGATATCACAAGCTGTCAGCAAGTCTTGTTAACACTGCTATTCAGAGCTGTAATGAGGAGCAGAGAACAGCCTGTATGAAAGTGAGCAAAAGAGCAAAGCATTGCATTTATTTGTTTAGTTGTATCGAGTATTTTTTTTTCTCCTGGAGTTAGAATAGGCTCTTTATAAGACTGTAACATGCCACCCTATGCACTTATGAGCGCTTCACTTTTACAATAATTGCTCAATTTCATGCTCAAATAAGCATCTTTGACCACATTTGATAATCCATTTTATTCCCCACATGCATTAACTTTGATAAGATCCCACGAGTGACAACCATAGTGAATTACAGTTTAGGACATACTAAAGTGCTCTGCTGTGGTATCTTCTTATGCGGGGGTTTCTTCCAGCTGGGTGGCTGATGATAACTGAAATATAATAAAAAATGCAAACACACACAGCAAAAGAGAAGGAAGAACAAAGAAAGAGACTGGGAGGGGGTTGAGAAGGAGAGAGAAGGGAGAAAGGAGGACAATATTTTGTTTCTCTTTTGAAGGGTGAAATGATACGGAATGATATTTCAGTTTCCCTTTTGTTCCTGAGTCTTGTAATGATGGTCCAGTAATGAATTACAGTTTAGCTAGAATTATTGTAGCATTTCATTTTTTACTTCAACCAAAGGACAAAAATGAAAGACAAACACACATTAATATATAGATTTGGTTCATGCTTGATGTTTTTCAGATAAAAAATGTTTTAGAGTAAGTAACAAGCAGCAAATCAATTGAGATGTATATTGTTTCTTTTCAACTGTGCAATTTCATTTCAGAAATTGAGAAACAAAGGCCATAATGACTGTGCTAGTCCTGATCCTGATGACTGTTTTGGGCACAGCCCCCTCATGGACGACCATTTCGGCAAACTAAGCGAAGAGAGTGATTTAATGTACAAGCGCTGTGGTGTAAGTACTTCCCTTGTCCCCTGCTGTTTTGTGTTGATTCCTGTCTTTATGTTGATGTTCACTACAGGCGCTAAACAAGAAAGAACACAGAGGTTGTGATAGCCCGGATCCCGATGCCTCATATGTCCTCACTCCTCACACAGAAGAAAAGTATAAAAAAATTAATGAGGATTTTGATAATATGATGAGAAATCATAAAATCGTAAGTACTGTAAATGCTCCGTTTTTGCTTGGCTTTGTGGCACAAAGGATTTTCACTCTTTTTTCATTGAACTTAAACCTGTTTTTGTTGGGGGGGGGGGGGGGGGGGGGGGGGGGGGGGGGGGGGGGGGGGGGGGGGGGGGGGGGGGGGGGGGGGGGGGGG
>JAUMHL010000027.1:13002806-13024894 GCA_032362345.1 Sandelia bainsii
CCGTTTTTTTTTTACCCCCCCCCCCCCCCCCCCTCAGAACCTCTGTCAACTCCTTTCAGAACTACTGTAGCTTAAAATTAATGCCCCCTTGACTGGGTGTGCATTTGTTTCTTACATTGATTTGTTCTGCAACTGATATTTTGGCACACCCTGATAAGATCACATTTCACTAACAGGTGAAATGTTGCATGCTGCTGCTAGAAGGATTACACTCACATATCATGGCCATCTTGTCGTAAATTAAACATCAGTTGATATTTAAACACGTCCAGAACATATAGTACAGTAAATACTTACTCATGTATTGTGAGTGTTCAACATAAAGATCTGCAGTTTCAGTGATGTAGGGTTATTTTTTATCTCAAATCTGTTTTCCAAAAACTACATTAACAAATAAATACATAATTGTGTTATTATTTTCACATTTTCAAGATAATGTTTAAATTTTCTTATTCCAAATATTTATATTGTGTCTCTCTGTGTATTCTAGCATAAAAATAATCTTACTCCTGAACAGTTCTGGCAGCAAAGTGTTCCCAGAGCGCCGAACACTATCATTTAACATCTTACCTCTCTTTTATCAAGTACCACACTGGCTCACCCTCTAAAATACCACAAATCTTTTGTGATCTTATCATGCGTGACAATATTAGAATTGTGCAAGAACATAGTGCTTACTAAGCAGTCGTTTTCTCTATGTTCCTGACATGAAGAGCATCACTTTACCATTAACAAACTAATGATAACACCCGACTGGCTCACTGGATAATGCTATAATGATACGTTCTCACTGCCACCTGTCATTCTCACTTATGCTTTGCACAGTCAGCACTCTGTAGGTAAATGGAAGTGAGTCACAATTCTTGTAGTTGTTAATCCCCACTACCCGTCCGTGCTGTACAGAGAAACACATTACACGCTGGTGTTTCAAACAGCAAAAGCATGTCTGTGGTGCTGACTGCTGCAATGCCAAAGTGATCACCTGAATGCATGTTTTTAGATTTTTGTTTTGTGTGTTTTGTGTGCACTCTGGTAGCACTGAAGATATGTGTACTCTGTATGTATAATGTTAATGAGAATAAACTTTTTTGATGGTTGTATGGTGTCACTAAGTAGCCTTCAGATGTTTGGTAGCATTTTTTTTGTAAGATGTTCTGTAATAAAGCAACCTGCAAGCTTAAAATTAACTGTATATTCTTTCTTGCAGTTCTTTAGTGTGTCCAGTCTGACTATTTTGCTAATTTATTAGTTTATTTAAGCTAGTCCTCAATGGCAGCTCTCTGTTAATGATGCCATGACAACCACTGACCCATCAGATTCATCATCAGACCTTGGGTTTTCAATGTGTTTGTGTGTAAATATGTGTTTGTGTGTGTCTCCCTCTTCTAGCCCACAGCTTTGCCTCAGCAGAACTTCTCCATGCATGTGGCAGTGCCTGTATCCAATCCTAATGCCATGTATCAGCCGGGAGGGACTCTGGGCAGCCAGGCACTGGCAGCAGCCACAGCCTCTCTGAGTGACAGTGGGATGCTGTCCCCTCCACAGACCTCTCTGCACAGGAATGTGGGCTCCAGTGGAGGCCCTCAGAGGGCCACTAGTGCAGGAAGTTCAGGTTAGTTAAAAATCAAATTTTATTTAGTTTATTATATAACTTAAGTTTACATTTTTATATGGTTAAAGCATATTTCAAATTATTCTGTTTGCATGTTTTTGTTAAAAACAATTGACTTTTCTTGTCAAAATTGGGTCATTAGCATAGCTTAGCATAGACGGGAATACTACTACTAACTCCTTCACTTTTCAATAAGTAACACATTTTATCTTTTTATTGTTTGTCTAATAACAAAGATAAAAAATTATATTTAACTTAAATTCTGTATTACTCTTAAGTATTTTTGAAAAAAGCTAATCTGTATCCCCAGCATTTGTCATAGTGTCTATTGTATTTGTCTGGGAACTTAAGAAGTTAGTTAATCCAACCACGAAATAGAGCATTTAAGCCCAGTAAAATCACAATGTTTTAAAAGTGTTGTTAAGTGGACTTTTGGAACTTCGGACAGAGCAAGGCAAACTGTTTCCTTGCTTCCACTTTTTATGCTAAGATTCTTTGGTGACATTCATACTTAGTGTATAGACATGTGTTTTTGTATGAATCATCCAAACACATTGTGTTTGATATTAATCATCTAAGTCTAAAAGGAAAATAATAATAAGTATAGTATAAAGTATTTCTCGAAGTGTCAAATTATGCATATACAGTATACAGTAGTGCACATTTCCCCCGAAATGGTATTGTGGATAAAGGTTGGAAAATCAAGCCGTCAGCACCTTTCAACTACTGTTTGTGTGAGACAGTATATGTTTTTTTCTCACCAACTGAAATGCTCATCATCACACCTTGTTGCATTGTGGAAAAATGATGTCAGCTTACTTGAATGACTGGTCTGACTCAGTCAGCCCAGATGGCTTTTGCAAGATTAAGATACATACAAGTACTTACAACAAGGTGTGAAATGCCTCATTCAAATTTAACCACATATTGGCTCTCACCTACCAGTTCACACAGGGTTTTCTTAATTGTTGTTTTTCACAATAACTCCTCTTTCTTGATCATTTTCTACAATGTTTTTATTAATTTATTTATTTTATTCTTATGGAATCAGCATATTAAAAAAGCTAAAAAAATGTCCAGGTTCATTGTGTGTTCCTTGAAGCATTTGCTTGATTGAGTGTCCACACAACAGTTTAGCGAGGCAACAATGTGTACCTAATTTCCAAAAGAATTAATAATTGTTTGCCGAGGGCGCATCATCGCAATGGACTGCTGCGTTCAACATCTCCAACATTACAAAACTTATAAAAACCTTGCAGAACACAACTTGATGTTGCTGTCTTTAATCATATATTGAACATTTCCCACCACGAGGACACTAGTGGGAGCACATGCCTCCCTTTTGTGTGCAGTGAAGATAGATCTACATGACATTTTTATGTCTGGTCTGCTATCTCCAGCACATGCCCTGCTAGCTTGCAGAAGGATACAGATGGTTAATCATATCACTCTGTGCATCTCATTAGGTGGCATGCTAGATACTACAGACCTTTCAGTGCCAAGTGGTACGAAATCCAGCCCAGTGGGTAAGTCCTCCCAGAGAGATTCATTAGCTCTCTGTAGCTCTGCCCAATAGGCCTCCTGCTTAGCACGCGAGCTGGATAGTTGCATATCCATCTGTGATTGGTTCAAAGCAGTTGTCACTATCATTGACTGATAGTACCTTTGCCTGACTGTATTTTCACTGCATGCAAAGGGAATACATGTGTTGCTCCTCTCAGCAGAGGAAATGTACTGTACGCTTGTTAGATGCATGTTTGAGAGATGGGGAAACAGCTCAGCGGCATTCACACCGTGTAGTGTTTGTCCTAGAAAGGGATAACAAGGCAATGCAATTAGCTGTCCAACTGACTTTGGCAGGTAAATAAACGCAGTGTTTCCTTTAAACTTGTCACATCTTGCCTCCTGTTTCCTTCCCTGTATTGACAGGTGCATCTGTTTTCCCCCACTACCCTGGTAGACCTTATAAGGCTGGAGGGGGTCTGTAAGATGCCTAGACCAGCATAACCCTGTAGGTATTCGGGCCATGACATCTCACTAAGTCCTCAGTACACAATGACCGGACAGCCTGTCATGGCTGCAATGTGCTGTGTGAGAGGCGGAGGCAGGTGGAGTTTAACTCTTTCCTTGTCGCTTAGCTTATTTTACACGATAGAGTGTTTCTGCTAAAATGCTGCATGTGGTTAAGAAATGACAAAAACTAAAGACCACAACACTATATTCTTAGCAGCATATTTGATTAATAATAGATATAATATATTAGAAAGTATTAAAACTCCCTCAAATTGGTTTGTAGTGAGCATGTCAAAGGGTGCAGGATGCAGGATAAGTTTAAAGTGTGGGGTGTGGTATCAGGTCAGGGATTTGGATCCCCTGCCAAGGGGCGTATTTGGCAGTGTGAGCATGCTGCAGCTGTTGTTTGTACCAAATGTGTAGAACAGCAGAGGGTACAGGGAGAAGTAATCTCTCCAACCCTGCCGTCAGATAACCACTTCTGACATACTGTAGCTCTGATTCTGAAGTACCAGTAATGACCACCGCAGAAGTCTTTCAGAGTGGCCAGATGGAAGATGTGCTGTGTGATATATTCTCTTCTGCTCACTGGTGTCACTGCAGAGAGATGATTCCATGCATGCACAGTACAATAAGGTTAAATTAAATGCAACAATTCCTACAGCAATACCGGTTGTTTGTCTTCACCTTTAGGTATGACCATACCAGTGGAAAGCATACCACACCTTTGTTGTTGTTGCCACAATCATAAACACACACAAGATTTTGGAGTGGTCATGATTTGGTTAGTGTTTGGCAGAAAAACAGTACTACTAGTAGCTACTTGGTTAGTTAGATTGGAGGACCTTCATTGTTGTAGCTTTAGTTACATTTGAAGAATAGTCATGGAAAGAAAGAAACCACACTGAGTGTTGTTTGGAAAACAGCAGTCTCCTGTGTGAAAGTGTTTTGTCCACCAATCCCTCCTCGTAATATGGACTTTGTCCTTCTATATACTGTAACATCTGACTTGCCCCCGTCATAATGACTACAGCAGCTGGAGGTCACCTAACAATAAAACATAACCAGGGGTCGTAATAAGCTGCTTGCCCAGATGACCTGTTGGATCATTTTTACATGACAGTCTAGTGAAATACTGTCATATATAGAAGAAAACCGACGTTTTTATAATTTTTTCAGACAACCTCTAGTTTCGTGTTAAGAGTGGATCAACAGTTGTTTTTTGTGGGATCTGGAAGAATGATTTTTTATTTATTAACTGATTGTGAAATGATCGATGTCACATTGAATATTATGTAAAGGCACATTAGCAAACTAATTCTTTGCCCAGAAAACCACTTTATATATTGACAGGAGGTTAATCTGAGTTTCATTAATATCTTTAATATTTTTATAGGAATCTAATCCTGCAAAAAGTAACTAGTAACTAATGATCTTAAAATGAATGTAGTGGAGTAAATGTACTTAATACCTATGGAAATTTCAATTATTTTAGAAATAACCAATCTGTTGTTGTACTTGTCTAGTCTTTGGTTACAATAATGGCATGACAGCTACTGCACCTTGAGAAATATCTCATTTTATACTATTACTGCAGTTCTGTAATAGATGTTCTCCGTCAACACCTTATACTACTTCACTAATTACAATCTCTGGTCCTTGACTGGTAATCATTAAGAATGAAAGTTGTGGTGAAGGATTTAAGACAGCGCTCTCTATTATGCAATTTGTTTGCAAGCTGAACACATTCCTTCATTAATATTGGAGTATTACAAGTACAATTACAAAGCATGTTTGTATGTTCAGCAGATCACATCTGGTAATGAAATAAATACTGCATGACTGCTGTTGCACAAAGTGGCACAAATGTTTACTTTCAGATGGTTATTTTGTGTTGTAGTTGTTTTTGATTTCTTCATGCATATGTTAACTGACTGTCAAATGTGTATTTGCAGTTGGAAGATGATGATGAATCATACCCATTCTGTATAAAAAATCTATCATTTGAACTCCTTTCAGGTTTTTCACAGGAAAATAGTAAGGCCCGAGAACGTTAATTCACCTGGTTGCCATCTGTCTTTAGTCTATGCACATTCTGCCTTGTCTTAGTTTATTTGAGACACAACAGAAAGACTTTTTGGAAACTCTTGATTCATGCGTATTGTTTCTTCTCATTCATCAAGACATGTTCTCTTTTGCCTGAACCTGATGCACGTGGGATGTTAAGTGCAATAAGTCATTGTGATTTTTTTTTCCTTGCATGCGAAATAAAAGCTCAATGTTTCAGTTGTAAACACAAGGCCTTATATAATGCCTCTTGCCAGACAGTGTTAATAATTCAGGACAATGGACAGAAACCAGCTTTTAACATTCAACGGTTTCAGTTAGAGAGGGTTTATTGGCACAACCAGTCTGTTGGAGAAGTCTGAATATAAAATGAAAGGAGACATTGGAAAAAGCCCTGTGAAATGTCCCTACTGAAAGGCTGGGTCTTTCCTTGTGACTGTTGTATTGACTCAGAATTAACTTTGTGGTCTATGTATTTGTTCAGACACGTATTCCCACCTTGGTAATTATTTGAAAGAAATGTGGGATTTAGTCCTCCTTATATATCTGAAGTCATAATCAGAGGCACATTCCAAAAATATAAAAGTCAGATGGGTTAATTCATTTTTTTTTAACTTAACTGGTAAACACAGCATGGAGTGTCTGTCTATTGATCTGGCAAGGTGTCCAATGTGTCACACTATTCCTCGTCAAGCATACTGTATGTTGGGATACAGTAGACTCCGGTGTAGAACTGCAGATGAACTACAAGTTATACTGCAAGTCACTTAATAATTTTTCAAGCAAGACTTCCAAACATTTGTTGTTTCCAGGTTCCCGAATGAGGATGTGTATGTTATAACCGATGTCTAGTTATAATCTTGGTATTTGATATGAAACTGTCTTGTAATCCCATGTAGGAATGGCCAGGTGGCATAATGGTGAAATAATCAAAACTAACAAAGTATACTGAAAAAAAACAAACAGGTTACACATAATTGAGTTGTGCTTGAGTTAAGGACACACCTAGTGTGTGGGCTGGACTGGGATTTAATCCTGCCACCTTTTGCATCCCAGTCTGATGCTAACACAGTACAACGGTTATTATTAAAGGCCTGAAGTTACGTTACCAAAAAAATAATAGGTAACACCTAATTGAGTTAAGTAAGTTAAACTTAACTAGTTTAGTTGAATAAATGTAACTGAAATGTAAAATACACCTGGTGACACAGTAAGACAGCGCTAGCTCCCCGGGTGCCTGTATGTGGCTGCCCACTGCTCCCCTCAGGGGGTGATGGGTTGAATGCAGAGATTGAATTTCATCGTAACATGTAAAATGTGATCAACGACAATAAAGGCGTAGTATTATTATTATTATTACTATTATTATTGTTATTATTATTAGTAGTAGTAGTAAGGCTGTCAAGATTCAGTGCTCTGGAATTTTGCATGCTAGCCGATAGTGTGGCTCACAGCACCTTTTGCTTTCCTTGCTATGACAAGTCAAAATGTGTGTTCAGAAAAAGACCTGTGATGTCTTTTGTCTTATCTTTATTAGCTGCATGTTTTGGGCAAAATCTGCTGAACTAAAATATCACAGCTCAGTGATTCTAATCAGAAAACTCTTTAAATGCCAAATTGCCTCTGCAACGCATTCCTTTACATGAAACTGTATTTGCACTAACATCTCATTCCATCTTCACTGCTTTTAATCAGGTTTGCTATTTTTAGAGTCCTGGACATTTACTCGGCTAATTCTGTAAACATTGTTTTCTTACAGCAGCCAAGTCTTGTATGATCAAAGCCAGAGCTGACAGCGATAGCTGCTTGTATATACTGTTGATTCAGCTGTGAGATACTATTGTAGGCTTCATAACTGTTTATTTGACCGTGAATTGTTGCTGTCCTTATCTGTAGTCAGAGGTTCTATTGTTCCATTATGTTCCTACGCAAAAGCCTACTCGTTGTGCACACACTTTGTGTTTCACAGGGATACACTGAACACAATGGAGAAGTCAGCAACTTGTTGAAGTGTTACTGATCTGTTGATGTGGTACTAAATACCATTCATTCTCTCTTCCTCTTGTTCTCAAGATTTAACATATTCTTCAGTTTTTACTCAGACCTACATAAAACAAATTCAATTTATAATTCTAGTGCACTTGAAACAGTTGGTTATTTTTTTCATAAGAGTTCACCTCTCCATTTTTATTAGAGTGGATTTGTGTGGAATCTTCAGAATCCCACTGCAGACCTTGTTCAGATGAGTCATACTATATCTTGCAATTGAAAATAAGGTACAGTGGGTTCAAAGTTTGAGAAAACAGCAATTATCAGAATACTAGGTGGAGACAGACAGTTACATTTTGGCCTTCTAGTTTTGCTTCAGATTAACTTACATACTTTCAGTGACAAAGAACAAAGAACGAAAATGTGTACTGTATTGTAAGTTACATTACATTACATACAGTATCTGAAAACTGTATTATACATCTTCAAAGACAGAAGCCTTAACCAATGTTAAGTCGGTAACAACAAAACTATGTCTCAAATATAGTTTCTTATTGAATTTCAATAATCTGTCGACATTCAAGAGAGTTCCTATAATAAACTGGTGGTTACTCATACAGACTTTTCGAAAAGAGGAAATGACTAATGACCATGAACATCTAGGTGTGAATACTGAGGGGAGATTCTAGGACTTTACTACTTTTGTGTGCAGTGTACAACAACATTTTGAGATCTTTTATTGTTTTTATGCAACTGTAATGACTTCAGCTATCTCTTTTAAGTAGTCACAGTACATTTGTCAGTGAACTGCTCCTCTTCCCAAGACACAAAGAACTGGTTTTGATGTAATCATTCACAATAAAAATAAAAGGCTCATCAATTTTGAAATGGACATTTTATTTTTGTAAATGTGCAGGATAATTATCCAAGTCTATTAAAACTTCCCAGAGGGTTGGAAACACTTAGCACTGCGTGCTGCAGCAAGCTGGAAAACAACACTGTGTGAAAGGTTTGCTTGATGACTGGGAGTGTTGTCAGTCACAGTCCGTGGTTTGATGATGTGTTTATGTTGCTCTGTACCTCTGCAGGGAATGGTTTTGTTAACCCCAGGGGCTCTCCAGGCCTCCTGAGCACACCCAGTGGGAATGGCCTGGGTAAAGTCATGCCCACCAAGTCTCCACCACCCCCTGGAGGGAACATGGGAATGGGAGGCCGCAAGCCAGACCTAAGGGTTGTTATCCCTCCTTCAGGCAAAGGGATGATGCCCCCACTGGTGAGTACAGAGCACATTACCACACATGAGTATCCCAAGCTAAAGGGTCTATTAGGTTTCTCTGCTTAATGTTAAAGCAGAGCATTGTACTTATGCAGACCTTTGCAACAGATTGTTTTTCATGTACATCTTTTTGATGCTATCACATCAATGTGGCATGCTGTGTTAATGAAGTTGTCACCTCACAAAGGCCCATGCGCATCTGCCAAGTGGGACACACTCACAGTGTGTAGGCCTCATCTGAGGAGCATTCCTCTGGTGCTGTGTTCTTCTTAAGATCACCTATAAAATGTGAACTGAACCAAGAGTCTGCAGCCATGTGTCAAAACTTTCTCTAGTTATAATAATCAAGGTACAGAACACACTTGACACCTTCGGCTTAACTATACTCTCCTGGTCATAAATCAACATTCAAAAAGCGGGATTTCCAGGCATCGTACCATTTCCAGCTTTGTGTGTTGCTAGTGTTGTCAACAACCCAAGTTACTCCAGGAAAATAATTCTGTTTAGTAAATAAACCTTGGGTTACTGAGGGTGCTCCTCCTAGTTGCTGAGCCACAGCCAGCCTGGAGCAGTGTTCAAACAACTGTGAGTTACCATGTCGGCATGTGGGATTGGTAGAGCACGACAGGTTGTGTTGCAAGAGGTCTGAAACAGGTTAGGCAGTGGTGGGAGGTTGGTTCTGTTCTGTCTGAGCCAATGAAACACTTTAGACTGGTAGAGGTTGTGGAGGGTGCTGGCTGTGACAGGTCTGCAGACAGCCTGTCATTAGGCCATAATGGTATTAAATTAATCACATCTCACTGTGACAGAGTGTAGATGAAGACTTAATCAGGGGCCCAGGGTGTGAGCCAGATAATATCTTGTCGCCCTTGTCGTGTCTTCCTGCCGCTATTGATTGAGTGCGGGTATTAAGACAAGCCTGGCCTGGCCTTAGTATGTTTCACAGCACAGAAAAGATGGAAGATGGTTCCTCTTTCAGCTCAGGAAGGATTTGAAATGTACAATATTATGCAGTCATTGTTGGTAGAAGTGTGCAATTGCAGTATCATGATCACTATCAGATAGTCAACATCCAGGACAATTTTGCAGCACTATTGTTTACTTACTTTCTAACTTCACTGGCTTATGTTCAGGATGCATCTTCTTCATCACTGGCCTGATAAGGACTTTACACTCTAACGAATGGCAGCTTTATGACTTCTTAGTTGGGAGTTTGTGGCCACATACTTAAATGTTAAAACAAACTGTAGACACAAAAAAAGTGTGATTTTGATTGATTTGACTCCAGAAGTCATCAACACTTTTACATCTTTTAATATCCCCTTTGTTGTAAAATCTAGATAGCTGGCACAATTTTCCAGAGCGATTTATGGTCGCTCTGATTCTTTCCTGTAACTCTGCCTCTCTTCTTTTCTTTTGTTGAGGGCAGTCGGAGGAGGAGGAAATGGATTTGGTGAGTTTTGACAAATGCCTGGGCAAATGGCTAAAATGTGAACATGCTTCCGGTAATCACACTTGCTAGACTAAAGGCAGTGCTCAAACTGAAGATTGGCTCTTACAACTGCCAGCAATAATACATTTTAAAAAACATTTTGTCACTGCATGTTTTGGGTTTGGCCAGTCAAAATTGCCTCAGCCTATTAAATTGGCTCCTCCATTCCCAACACGTCAACGTTAGTCATATACCAGGAGTGTGTGCATGTGTGTGAGAGAGAGAGAAAGACCCAGACAAAGGAAGAGAGCTGAAGCTAAGCACAAATCAGTGTTTCATTTTTTAAACTATTATAATTTACTCAGAATTGTAATAGTCATAGAATTTGTTGAATAATAGTGTTCAATAAAATGTAAATCATTTAAATTTTTTTGTAAGGAAAAGAAGATTACATCATCTTAAATGATATCATTCTGTGAGATACTTGGTTTGGTGAAGTCATCTGGCTGGAGAGTGTTGGAACAATGCAAGGAAGCCATCAACTAGAATATGATGCAATGCTCCTTCAAACCTAACCGCTGGCAGCTGCACAAATGTTTGTTACATTATATTCTGAGGATTTATTATAGTATTGTTCTAAACTATGTCTGCTTGATTAGTGTACTTGGAGTTTGTGCCTTCGTAGCTCACAGCGTAGTCTGCTGCATGACCACACCATGCTGTGTAGGTGTTTTTGTGTGGACTGCATGCCAGTCACTGCACTAAAAGCCACAGGTGCTCTATTCTACGTCACTCTGGGAATTGAAACATGTCATTTATATTATCCTTTTGCACGCTCTCAGTTAAGAGTTGTTTATTCGAGTACAAAACTGATCTCTAGACTCACTTTGATTTGTCTTACTCCTGCAGCAATCATGTTCACATGTAGCACAGCAAAACTCTTCAAACAGATTCTTATAAATAAAATCTAATGTATTTTATAGCTACAAGTCAATTCTTGTAATTTCTGCATCTCTGTCAGTCACTAAACTGATATGTCCAGATATGTCCAGTGAGCTGTATGTCACCTTTTGATGTTTTGTACTAAATATTTTAGATTCTTTTGACATATGTTTACAGTTTTACAGTTACACATTTAATATAGGGAATGATGAGTCACAACGACAATGACTGCTGTGAAGCTACATCACCACCTTGTGGCAGCAATTATTATTACACTCACATTCTTGATCACCACAGAATGTAAAGTGAACACTAATTTAAAATGTGCACGCTCTAAATTAAATGTCTTCTATAATGTGAAAATATGTACTTTTTTGTATTAGAGTGTGGTGTCATTAGATTGCTGTATTTTGACACATGCATGTTGTTTTTCTGTGTGTCTTGCAGAACACCCAGAGGATAAGCAGCTCGCAGTCCACTCAGCCTTTGGCCACTCCAGTAGTGTCTGTCACCACCCCGAGTTTACCCCCACAGGGCCTCGTCTACTCAGGCATGCCCACCTCCTACAACCCTGTTGGTGAGTTTGGCCTTGCTCTCGCCTCGCAATGAAAACAACCACCTTAGCCCTGACTGTTTGTACTACACGCTGTTGGTTCCTGATCTTTTCTCAGTGGTGCAAAGTGTTGTAGCTGAAATGTCAGTGAGTTCTCACTGTGTGTGGCTGCTTTTGTTTTTACAGAGTACTCCCTGAGCAGTGCAGAGATCTCATCCCTACAGGGCTTCAGCTCTCCTGGGCTTTCACTGGGCTCTATGTCGGCATGGCAACAGCATCAACTGGGCCAGGCAGCTCTTAATTCTTTGGTGTGAGTAACACACTTCTAAACAAAGGCAAACTCTCCAGACACCCTCCCATAAAAGCAATATCCACTGTGCTCTGTGATATCATGCTGAATCATACATCTACATATTCCTGGCTTTTCACATTGTTGCACCTCACAAAATGTCATGCTTATCGTCTCTGCAGTGGTGGAGGTCACCTACCTCAGGGCTCCAACCTATCCATCAGCACCAGCCAGAGCATAAACATCAAGTCCGAGCCCATTTCACCACCACGGGAGCGTGTCACCCCGTCTGGTTTCGCCCCTCAGCAACCGCAGCAAGGGTCCAGCCGACAGGAAGTTATGGGGCGTTCTCCCGCTGACAGCCTCAGCTCCTCCTGTAGCTCGTATGACGGCAGCGACCGGGAAGACCACCGGCCAGATTTCCACTCCCCGCTGGGGCTGGGCAGACCACCTGCTGGTTCTGAGGACAGGGAGAGTCCCTCAGTCAAGCGTTTGCGCATGGACACATGGGTGACATAAAGAGCACCGATCAAGCCTCCAGTCACCAGCCAGTCAGAGAGAGGGAGGGGTTAGACATGGAGATCGAAGTAAAAGCAAGGGTCCTTAGAGCTATCATTACGATACTATTATTCAACTCCATTTCAATTTGTAAGACTGAGATATAAGGATTTTTAAAAATCTCAGCTAGCTGGACTGAATTATATGCACAAGCAGGTGGTTACAGGTACTTGGTGCAATTCAGATCACATTTGCAAAAGAAAGATGTTGAAAGAAAATTGTTAAACAATAGTTAGTAGATTATTGTAGTCACTGGTCTAGTCAGACACTTACATGTAGTTGCTGTTTTGCTGTTGTGTTCGCAAGTTGCAAACAATCAGAGAAAATTGTGTTGCTTTCAGGCTAAGGACCCTTACATGTGATGTTCACTGCAAGAACTATCTTTTAAAATCATGCTGTAACCCTACAAGACCTTTATCTCAAGTGGCCTCTTCTAATTTATTAATTCAGTTGATCAGGATATACAGAAAGAATGGAGTTAATTAATACTATATAGGAATTTAGTTCATACAGTAAACAGTTGCAACAGTTGAGACTACTTTAGTGACTAAATGAAACACTGCTGTTGGAGATAAAAAACAAAATAGCAACAGAATTTATTGCAATAATGACATAATATTAATTTTATAATTTAAAAAAGGATATATAAATGTGCAATTAAGATATTGCGAACCTATCCAGTTGAACTGGTGAGAAAATCAACACGTTCACTTTTGTGTAACAGTTCATCAGTAATATAAGCCAAAGCTGTTATTTTGTGTTTTGTACAGTTGCTATGGTTTCCTAACAATTCACTCAAACGCACCATCTTTTTCATCATAGTTTTATTTTTTAATTGTGCTTTATTACACAGTGTAAAGTCATGTAAACCAGCTCTTGAATTGATATCTAAAGCCATGAACATTTTTGCTGTTATATTTGTGTAATTGAAAATTTGAGCCAAACATTTTCTTTTATTGTGTAAATAGCAACGCTAATATACATCACCAGGGTGTGAGTACATACTGAATGTACTGTACGATCACCGTTTTCAAGAAAAGTATATTTTTGTGGATTACAGCCAAGTTTACAATACTAGACCCTTAACATGTATATCATTCAATGGTCAATGTTTGCTATTTAGTTAATTTTATTGTAATCTCCTCTAAATTGAATTATGAACATAACCTCCCACGTGTTTTAGTTCCAGATGGTCAACTTGTTTTTTTCTTTCTCTCTCTCTATTAATGGTGGCTGTTTGTCCTGAAGACTTTGTAATAACAATGTTGAGAGGCTGCAGTTCCACTGTTTTTAAATTTATGAAGGATGATCACAAGGCTAAGGGAAATAGGATTTCTTCCCTCCTATTGTGTTAGCTGATGTTAGTTGTATACCAGCAGCTGCTGAATACACTGCCAATATTCAAACTCAGTGTCCCAGCCCCACATTGAAGAATGATCTATTGTTAGTGCATGTCATTCAACGAAAAGACAAGTCATTTCCATTATCCTGTTACTGGTTCATGGAATTTAAGTAGAATACATTGATGTGGCAGAAGTGGCTGCTGGTCTTCACACAAAACTTATCATGCCTGTGCTCATTTGTGGTTGTATATGTTACAGTCTACTTGAAATGTCAGTCAGAATTCTGTACAAAAGTACTCATGTGTTTTCTTAATTGGCTCCAGAATTGTATCTTATATCAATACCCTATAACTAGTAAGAGTACTGTAGGCCTAGGAACATTGTTGAAGTCATGTAGCCTACGCAAAAGGTGTTGCGACGTGAAGATAATGCCTCAGTTGTCGCACCACACAGACAAAAAATAGAAAAAAAAAACAAAACGGCTGTGACTTGTTTTCTTACCCATCATCACACAAGCAAATGATTGAGCAGCTAATTCATAATTTCAACAACAGTGCAATGTCATTGATTTCAATCTCACTGCTGGATTGCACACATTTATATAAAGAGTTTGCTGTATGAGAGCGGTATCACTCTGCATTCACCGTGACATATCTTGTGTATGTTTCACCATCAACACCATAGTAGTTTTCAGTATAAGGCCATAATGATCTATGCAGTTTAAACCCCAATTTACATGACATACACTATACAGAATATGATGTCATTACAAGTCATATTTAATCCACAAAGCAGAAAGAAGAAGAGTTATCAGAGGTTAGACTGTTATTCTGAAGTGCCACACCTGGAGGTTGCTTGACTACAAGTTGCATATAATGCATTTTATTAAATGATTGATTTGGATGCCCTGGGGAAATCTTTTCATGTTCATATACATTAGTAGATATAATTTACATGATGTATATTAATTCATAACATAATCCAGTATAACAGCAGGTAAAAAATAGCAATAATAAATAATTACAACAAAAACTGCCTGCTTGTCATGGCAGCATCACCTCATAGTTCAGCACATACTTTAGCACTTGATAACATATCAGGGAATTTTGTAGTTTCTCTATCTATATGCACAGTTAGGAAATGCCTTATCCCAAAGAAAAATTACACCACTTTCATTTTCTCTCAGTTCAAAAATGACAGTGCAGACATCAGTCAAACTTGACCTAACCTGCCTCTTCTCAGAAAAGACTTGCGCAAGAAATGCATAGTGAATGCACTGGGATACACTTTGCTCTTTTAGGCCATGTCCAAATTGTGCACAACTAATGAATGTGAAAGGAAAGGGTAATCAAAGAACCTTTGTAGAAGACTTTCTTCACTTTGCTGTGCAAGAGTACACTGCTTTGCTTTATGGCTTTTATAAACAGAAATACGTGTTTGGTAAGTGTTTGTAGTTGATAGTTCACTTAACTAAAGAAGCTGTTTTCGGTTTGAAAGCTCAAACCGTTTGGCGGCACAAGCTGGACTTTGTTGCCAATAATGAAATTATTTGTTTCAAAATTGAAAGATATTTTAAGTTAATCTACATTTCCCTTGAATGTGTTATTTTATTTTCATCATACAATAAATATTCAAGTGAACTTTTTATTAAACAATTTTAAGATACTATGCTAGATATTGTTGTACGAAATTTGTATTCTTCACAAAAGTACAAATATTGGCTTTTAATGTGTAATTTAGGTTATGTCTCTTATTCTGTATAAAATGAAGTAAACAACTCTTACATAGAATTTGTTCTCCTGTGAAGTCCCAAACAGTAGAAACTGTCAACTTTATTAAACACATCAGTGTATGCTCAATCTGAACTCAATGTCTGTTTATCATTGAATTTCACTTTGCAAATGCTTTTTATTGACCTCATAATTCAGTTATCACTCTAGAGCTAGTGCCATTGTCACGGTCACGGTCAGTGATACAAGCTGAACTGACAGCACAATGGTAATGTTGGTTTACTGACCGAGTGGCTGCCGCTGGAGGTAGAAGAAAGAAGAAGAAAATTTGTAATAACACGGTCAAAAATTTACTTAAATACAACAAGTGTACTTGTAAATGTTAGCGTAAAATTGCTCGTTATGTGGACTAACTCCATTCAGGTTATTACAGTATACTGTATAATATAAAGTATAAATTATTGAATGAATTATTAGTACTGATAATATGTAAGCAGCTTTTTGAAATTAAGTAGTTCATCTACAAAAAACAAGTCCAGTTGCCCTTGAAAACCGTTTTTTGAGATAACCATGACCTGGATGACTGAGAATCTTCACAGATATTCATCTACAAAATTAATTATTATTATTATTAATTGATTAATTTGTAGCCTTCAACCTAATTGAAATTTGTTAAATCACTGTTTGAGGTTTTATCGTGTAGTGCTTATAAATAGGTTGTTTATAAAGACCCAAATGAAAAGCAAAAATCATACAGTAGAAACCTTAGTGGGTCACTGGGATAGGTGACGAGTTGATCAAAACTATTGGGTGGAGAGGATCTGTGTATTTCCAGGGTATCGCCAGCAGGGGGCACTGACGTACAATAAATTACAGAGGGTTTCTGGCCTGCTGATATTTCTTAGCTGAAAAAAAGGTAAGTTGGTAAAATCCACAGACTCCATTATAGATTTTACAGTAACATGTCACTAGAGCTGTCTGGAAAATTATTGGAATAGTGCTAGAAGCAAAGCTAATAGCAAAGCAACCCAGATAGTGGCTAGTTAACAGTTGGGCGTGACGTTATTTGGTTGGTTCTCTAAAGTAAGTGATTAAAAATATCCACAGAGAATAAAATTCCATCACTTCATGTCAAAATTCATAAAGTTATAGTATTTTGACACATATTTACGGCGAGTTTCAACTGAAATGTTAACACACGGTAACTTGTACTTTCATTCAAATACGAGAACAAAACAGCAGCTGGTGAAGGTGGAGCTGATTTGAACCACTTTATGTAGAGACAGGTGGTTATATTTTGTTTTGAGAATCTACATCTGCAACAGCCTCTGTAACTAAAGACCGGGGATGGTTGAAACAAAGGGTTAGTTGTAACAGCATTAGTTTCACCTGGGAGGGATGATATAAGAATCATGTGATCAGTGTCATTTATGATCCTTTCCTTGCTGATCTTTCACGTGGAATTTTAGGTCTGTGTGAAGACGTACAGAGATTTTAGGACCAAACACAGATTTTACAAGTAAGAAATTAAATTTATGACCAAGAGTAGAATTTGATTAGTAGTGATACTGTTAAAGATAAAAATTACGCAACTTGTATTATATTAAAGAGTAGTCTCTAATGTAAAAGGTGAAGAATTTAATCTCTGCTAATCTCAGATCATCATGAAACCACTGCTAGCTAAACAGTGGCTGACAGAGATGGGGATGATTCCAACATATTTTTAAGAAGTGTTTAAAAAGTGTTCACAATAACAACTAAATACATTTTCTTTATTCTACTCCTTTTCCAGCATGCCAGGACAGTGGGGGAGAAAAACCGATAGGGGTGTGCCTGTATGCACACCTAAATCTGCTTCAGATGAGGTGATGCAAGAAAAAGCATTAGGGACAGCAAGCCAAAAAGTACTTCATGTGACACTGGGTAGTGTTTGCAAGAAATTACAAAACTTAAGAGAACAAGGATCAAGACAACTGCTGCATGTTGGCTGTCACAGCAGTCGAAAAGTCTTCAGAGTGCAGCAAGAAGATATGTTGACTGCTTACTACAGTAGAAGAGGTTGGAAAAAATGCTGTTTGGAGTAGACATGTCAGGGAACTTTGTGTCAGTTTCAGATCTCTAATATAGGTACACAGTGAGTTGTGAGTGCTGAGACAAAGGTGATACATCAATCCTCGGTCTTCATCCCTATATCTGAACAAAAAGTAGGACTTTATCTCAAACTTGTGCCAAAATAAAGTACTTGAATGTACTTAGTTACTTACCACCCTGGATTATGGTATGTATAAATAAAGCTTCTACATTTTCAATAGGAGATCATAAGACACTTTGAGGTCATGTGTGTACATTTAGTAGTTGACAACCTCTGTCTTTCATGGCTATATTCAGTTTGAAGGCTTGCATGTGCATCACTCAGTATATTTGTCCCCAAGTGCATGTTCTTGGCTTCTCATCCATTAGACCAGCTGTGCTGCAAGCTGGAACAGATCCAATGTGCATGTGTATGAGTAACCAAGCAGGGTTTTGGGCTGTTTGAGTTGTGTGAGAAGGAGGGCGACAAGCCACCTGCCATAGGGGCTTGCCCTATTCGGCTCCCCAGCCCTGTCTTTCAACTGGGAGCCAAGTTGGGGCTCTTTCATGTGGCCCTGATCTCCTTAAGACATCAGCAAATATTGAACAAGACTTGGTCCAGACTCAAACACATCTGTTGTCATATAGTCTCCACTGTTAGGCACAGACAAGGAGAGAGTGAGTGAACACCAGTGGGTCTGTTGCATTAGCTTATACGTGTGGACAGAAAGCTATAGTTTATACTTTGCAAACACAAATGCTCACTTTTGACGAGCTTAGGCTAAACCGTGTTCCTCTGTAAACAAATATGGGGCTGTGTGAAAGAAATGGAGTTTGGTATGACAAGGCAGCCATTGGGTGCCAGATCTGTGCTGAAGAACAGGGATGAGATAAGAAGCACAGATAGCCAACATTTCATATGCCTCAGTCATGTTTCAGAATCCATCAGCAGTATTTTTGGAACGTTTTGGACTGATACGAAGGACTGTTGTATTGTAGAATTAGGATAGATTATGGCATTAAGTATATTTTGAAATACTTGGACCTATAAGAGAATCCATATTAGATGAAGTGTAATACATGCAAGCCCTAAAACAGACAAATACCCTAACAAATGCAAATAAGCACTGAAATATTCAAATCAACAATAAGCAGCCTGACAAAATAGACTGTTCAAACTACAGTACTATGGGCAACTGGTCCATCGTAGTTTCAGTTCTTAAGTGTGTTCCTACAATATTAATTTACTCAATATTTGTTGCCTGAATACAGAATGTGTCAGTCATACAGAATGTGTCTCCATTCATTATCGGAAGACTTGGGTAGGACTCAACATTTAGGCTTTCACTGAGACATTTTCACAGTCATTGAAACTCACCTTGTAGGACTGGTGTGGCTAGTTTCACCCAGTTTCACCCACTTTCCTCCAATCAGCTGTCTTCACACAGGAAAGTTAGCTCACTTTATTTTGTGTTGCCTCATAGTTGGGATGGTTGACCTGCCTGTTGGACAATTTACTGCTGCTCTCAATAGAAACTCTGTAGAAATATTCATTTTGTGGACTCAGGTTCAATAAAGTCTACTGAACAGGTATAGTATTATTTTAGTTATATGTAAGTAATTTACTTAGAAATATGTGTGAATTTATTAGACCTTAGCCCAGTTAAGATTTTTATTATGATTGTATATGATGTATCTTTCTTGTCCTTTTGGCTCCATATGGTACTGCGGATTTAGTTATTGCAAGAGAGTTTTTGTGTTTTTATTCGGTAAAGAGAAAGACAGAAAATTAGCAGAAGTAGGCTTGTTTGGCGTGGTACTAATTCAGATGGCAGACAAACAATAGACATGTCATTAAATGTACTGTATGTAATGTACTGTAATGTAATGTACTGACATTGTGTTGTTAGTTCCCTGTGTTTGTTCTGTGTGTAAAACAAAGAATCTTCATTTGTTGTATATTAAAGGCATCACTCAAAATGGAAGTTAAGAAAAAGAACTTCTTGGAGAATTTGAAAACTAAGTTTGGCAACAAGAAACCAGGAAGGAAGGCACTTGCCAAGCAGGGGAGGAATCTGGCCAATCGGCGAAGTATTTCTGTACCAGATCTAAGATCGGTACCAGGTGAGGCATTTTCTACAGAAAAAACCTTGGAGCCTGATGCTTCTGATGCCATCTTCTTTGGTTTCTCTCCTGGTGTGAGAGATACTGATTCTGTTGTGAGAGGCTCAGTCACTGATGGGCCACTTTTCACAGACAGATTGAGTGATTCTGTCACAGAAACTACAATCAGAGTTCCTACAGATCACACATCTCCAGGATTGAATAGATTGAGTGCACCAGTAGAGACGCTGACTCTTTATGAAGAAATCGATGATAAGATAAAGTCAAGTTCAGAGAACAAGATGGATTTGACTCAAGAAACCTTGTATGCACAAGTGACTAAAAGAACAAAGGGCAGGCCTACAGTTTCTTTTGACCCTGTTCCTGCACCAAGACATAGCAACATGCAAGTTCTTTCACCAATACCAGACCTTGAAGAGAGTGAGAGTCTCTCTGATGGAAAAGAGAGCACTAGTGAAGAAACCCCAATGACCACAAAATCGCTTTCAGGTACACTTGCTGCAGTACTGGTCAGAGCACACTCACTGGGAGAGCAAGGGAGACCTTGCATAGAAAAGAGGGACACATCAACTGAAAAAGGGACTCCACCAATTAGACACGCTGCTCTTGCAGATAGGATGCCTCTGACATTAAATATGCTGGGTCCTCCTTTGGAGACTGCAGATGGTACCTCAATGGAGTCGGCCTGTGGCACTCCCAGTGAGGAGCAAGTCAGCATGTTTTGGACAACAGACTCAGAAGAACCTGACCGAGAACCCTGCTCTCCCTGTCTAAAGAGAGAAATCTTCATGGAAGAGACTCTGGTAGAAGAAACTCTACTAGAAGAGGCCCAGGAAGAAACAGCAGAGGTCAGTATTAATATAAGTGTAATATTATTGGAAGTATACACTTTATGATATGAGAAATTTGTAATCAAACGTTAATGGAGACCTGTCCAGGGTGTACCCCGCCTGTCGCCCGATGACAGCTGGGATGGGCTCCAGCATTCCTGCGACCCTTAAGGGGACAAGCGGTTAAGAAAATGGATGGATGGATGGATGTTAATTAATAAATGTAGCTATCCAAACCAGTTCAGTCTTTTGCACATACATCAGCAAACATAGACCTACAAATCTCCAAACATAAGTTTTGATTTCTTATGAAATACATAAAAGTATGCCATTTCTAGTGCCATAATACAACGGTCAAGAGGAGGTTGTGTGGAGTCTAGTATAAAACATGTAACTTGTTAAATAACATTTGGATGCTGTATGTGCCTTTTAATTTTACTTTTAGATAATGGGATTTAATTTTTAACATGCTAAGAGGTGCCCTCTAAAACGGTGACTTCACATCACATTGACATCATTTTTTAAAGTTCAGAGCTTAGAGTTTTGTTATACTTTATGCCTGTAATAATTGCATTTAAACTTTACATGTATCCTGTACATACCCACTTGACATTAACTATTCAGTCTACTGGTGAATGTATCCTCATAAGTTTGGTGTTCAGAGGTAGAGACCTGGGATTTGACGTTATACAGTCTACTGCAACCTCTTTTCTCTAGATCCCTCTTAGATGTGTAACCTGTTCAAAATCTTGTGTTAGTTAGAGACAATGCAACATCAAAAGAGCTACCGAAAAATAAAGTGGATAAACACCTTTTTAGCCGTACATTAAGTGACTTCAAAAAGTCTTCAGTCCCATTCTGTATATTTCTATAAATAGGAAGATTTAATTTTAAATAGATAAAATTGTTAAAAACTTTTCCCCATCAACGTACATTCAATGACCCTTAATGACAATGAAAACTTGTCTTACTGTAAGTTTTTCCAAACGTATTATTCAGTACTTTGTTTAAGCCCCTTTGGCAGCTTCAATGCTTCTTGGGTAAGTCTTTTGGGTAAGATATTAGCAATTTCATGAGCAGTGACTGACATACTGCTTTGAGTTCTGCCCGAAAAGTAACCAGGCAACAGAATGTTTTTCTTTATTCTTTTAAAATACCATTTAGCAAACTCTAGCCATGTTGTCATACACTACTCACAAAAAGTTAGGCATATTTGGCTTTCGGGTGAAATTTATGGAAAACGTAAAAAGTTCACACTAC